>JAEQBH010003975.1:0-726126 GCA_016808115.1 Tetrastigma voinierianum
AATGTCGGTACTGAATTTTGCCCACACTGATTATAAATCTTGATCACTCCTATGTGTAACCTTCTTTTCATCTATTAAGAAGAAGGTGAAATGTATCAGAAATATATAAAGGAACTTGGGAACTCCTTTTATAGACCTGATGTGGCTATGTATACTTGTTTAAAAATCCTTGGGGCGAAGAGTTAGATGGTCACAAAAATGTAACTTATTTTTCAGATTTCAGATGTTTTGTTTGTTTACTTTTTTTTATCAGCTTCTTAGATCCAATAAACAAGGGAGCAAGGCCATCCGGATGGGAAGAGAGGAGAGGGATGATGCTTAGGGAAGGTGGAACTCTGGAAAGGGAATACAATCAAACACATGGACGACATCAGATGGGAGAACAAAGATTGTCTTCTGACATACTCCTCCTCCTCCTCCCTTCATTCTTTTCCACCCCCATCATTTTCCCTTAACTACAAAGCTCTATAGCGTGGGGGTTTCCTTTCTTCCTCATATATTCCTTGCTTCATACTTGACATCTACAGTAACAGGAAAAACACTCCCTTCCATGTTTCTTTTCTTTTCTTTCCTTTCCTTTCCTTTCCCAACATATATATATATATATATATATATATATATATATATATATATATTATGAAAAAAAAGAAAAGCTTATTTGTAATAGTAGTATAAAAGACAAAAAAGCAGAGGCCACGACAACTTTCAAATGGGGTCAGCATAAAAATAATAAAGTATATATTCACCATCTACTTTGTTGGTTGGTCTAAAGGTACAAAAAGCATTCACGTTTTTTTTATCATTTCAGGTATTGGGTTTCTTTTCTCCATACCCCCCCTATGGCTGCATTTTTACACAGTAGAGACCTAAAAAAATAATGTTGATTTCATAATGTGTTTCCCATAAATTTATACAAATCTAGTAATGTAGTTAATAATCATACCTTCAATCTGCTGTTATTCATGTACTGGTATTTCTTTCTTTCTCTTTGGGTGAGAGAATGATTGATCTCCATACTTAAATCCTGATGCTGACTGCCCACCGTACCATTGTGGAAAAAAGGCTTTACCTGTGGGGTGGAGCAAAAAATCTTTGATTTCATCTGAGTAGGAGAGAGAGAGAGAGAGAGAAGAGAGAGAAAGGGGTACAGCTAAAATGATTAGGATGCCTGGCATCTCTTGGTCAGACCCATCTCATTTATCTCTTTGATTCAATTTCACGGCCCACCGACATTGAGTTGTTTGACCTTGAAAGTTCACCAAAAAATGAGGAACACAAGGCTTTAATCAGATCAGAAGTGAAAATGAAGTTGTTTTGCAATATCACTTAGTGGGACTGAACCCAGTTGAAGCTAAGTTTTCATTTAACTATGAATGATCCATCAGGGTCCAATAAACACATAATTTCATTTCTGCACAGCTCTTACAAGACACCGAAATTTTCGGGTTTCACTTCATCCATGTAAAGTGTCTGTAGTGAGGCTAATGAAGTGGATAAATTTCACTATGCAAAAAGGTTTAATAGCTAACATACAGTTTCCGTTCATGCAGTAGAGTTGTTCATGGCTTTGGATGCATATGGACAGGTTGATCAAATGGCTTGTTCAAGTTCTCTTATTTCAACTTTCACATTTGGTTCATCTATTGCCATAGGACATACATCTGAAGCCTGAGAATACATCAATTCAAATAAGAACCATCAGTTATGAAGGAAGGAGGGTCGTCTATTTTATTTATATATTTTTTATGGGATAAGGTGCACAAATACCCCTGATGTTTGGTCATATGTTTAACTTGGCCGCCAAAACTTTTTCGAGTCCCGATGATGTCGCGCGTTTGTTACGACTCAAAATACTATCTTTCTGGTCGATAGAGTGAAACAAAATGAATGACCCCAGTCAATGACACTGATGTATCACCCAAATGGGCAATCAGAGTAAACTGTTGGTTGGTTGTGAGGTGGCGGCTAGGGTATCCATTGCCCGTTCTGTTGTTGGTAAGGCATATTTGAGCTATAAAACAAACGTTAAATGGTGATGAGTTAGAACCATGTTAAACATATGGCCGGCTTGTTAAGACATTCGTACACCTTATCCTTATTTTTTACTTATATTGCTTTACCTTTGAGCAAGCAGTCTCCTCTGCAGCTGCATCAAAGCCTCTAGAGTGCTCTGCAAGTCCTCTCTTGTCGTCCTGGGGAGCCAGAATTCATGAAAGTAATGAAACTGATGATGGGAAGACATTATAACAGGTACTGTTCAATATAAACTTTAAGGTGCCAGAAAAAGCTAGAAGTTCTTTCAACATGTAGTTTTTTTTTTTTTTTGGGTGAAAGGAAACTACATACGAGAAAACCTACATAATCTATTAAATGAAGAACCACAATAATCATCAAAACCAAATTTTAAAACATCTCTAGGAAAGTTTGACCACCAAATATTAGAATCAATATTGCAAATACTTTTCTTAGCTAAACAATCTGTTGTTCTATTTGCTTCTCGGTAAATATGATTTACATTTTGAATATTTAAAAAAAAAAATTTGAGAAAGTCTCAAAATATTCTCCATTAATAAAAACTGTTAACTGAACAATTACTTTTTGTTATAACAGTCTATAATTACTTTCGAATCTTCTTCAATCTCTAAATCTAAAAAATCATTATTTTTTGCAGCTAAAACACCATCGTTTAAAATGTAGTTGATATAAGCATTGTGATCTTATCTAACGCCACCCATCTGATGATTCACTGATGAAATTGGTCGCTGAAACAGCAGCAGAAGTATCAGTGAAACCTAAGTATAATGATGGATAGATTGTTCATTTTGAGATAAAGGTGATTTAATTACATACGTGTTGATATAAATTGTCTCCTAAAGTAAAAACATGGAGAAAATAAGATATGAAACATGTTGTAGTCCCTATTGAATACATGGAACAGGGCATTACCGTATCTTTAGCCTCAGGTTCCACAATTTCTCTCTTTACTCTGCTTGGTAGAGGCTTACTGCAAAAAAGGTAAGCAATTAAACACAAATTTGAAGGCACAGGATATAATGAGAAAGAGAATTGAGGGGAGAAACAAAAATACCAATCTTCATCAACTTCCATGTCAGACTCTGGGTCCCATCTCTCATCTCCATCATCATGGTCTTCATCTGCCTGAACACATCAACTACTATTAGAGAACAAACAATAAAGTCACACTTATTAAATTCCAAAACATGAAATATGGATCCAGAACTTTAATTGGATCCAATGAAACCTTAAACAGCATGAGTAAATCATGTGAAACAACTAAAAGGTAATCTTGATGCTACATTACAAAAAGAAGATAGAGAAGAAATAATAATTCAAGCTTCACTAAGGAAATGATACATTGTCTGAATCAAATGAATGGCTGACAATCTGGTTTCCCAAGTTAAATACAGCACCCATTAGTTTGTATAACAATAACAGATCAATTGTCCATCTTTCATGTTAGCTACAATGCATGAACCTTCAGCTCCACAATGTCAAAATTGTTCTGCATTGGGAATGCATCATAAATGTTTATTGAGTTGTCAAATGAGGACATAAAAGAAAAGTAGCAAATAAATTTCCTATATATATATATATAATGAATAGACCAGGAGCGGCAGGTTCTTAAGAAATCAAAACCAGGAATTTTTTTTTCTTTTTTTGTTTTTGAGCCAGAATACTGTATCCTATATGCTAGAAGTCTCATTGAGATGAATGTGTGGACACTCATCCAATCATGGGGGAAAGTTTTACGAGGATTAGTACCATGATACTAAACCAAATAAAAATAAAAATCATTATATCCAATTCTACAATATTAAATAAATTCTTTATATTTGTTAAAATGGAAATTGAGGAATGGAGAAGATTGCAAGAAGGAATAAATATGTATTAACAAATGATAGTAATAGAAACACACCTCACAGGCTTCGGTATCTGGGGGTCTTTCTTGGAACGGGACACTGGGCGCATGTCGAAGTTTCGACAGATTATCAAGAAGCTTAGTCCTTATTTCCTCCAGCAACTGGTGTGAATTTTTATTTTCCATGTTACTAGGGGCAACATGAAGAGTATAGTCTGGACCAAAATATTCATAATACTCATGTTGTGGCATCTTGTCATCCTTCATCAAGAACGCTCCGTCTGCCCCGCATGTCACCACCAATCAGCAATCAAGTAGTCTCAGTTAGAGGTAATGTAAAGAAAACTTATAGGTGTCAGAAGAGGATTCAACAAAGCTGCAAAGCAATTCACACTGAGGAATCACACACACAAGCTTAAAAATCACAATTGAGGGACCCAGAAGCCCTAGACAAAACCTCAAACCCATTCTTTCTTGGAGGGATTAAGAAATCACTGTTAAACCAAGAAAATGTAGTGCAAAGTTGACAGATTGGGAGCAAATGAAATATGAGCAGTACAGAGAAAGATCCAACAGTTACCAAAACAAACAAGTGCTGATGTTAAACTAACCGCTAATGAATCTAAAATGTGCAAAGAGAAAAAAGGAAAACAACTAAGTTCTGGACAGATTGCATTGACGAAATCACTCCAAAACTTAGTCTTATCCTTATTGTTGATAAAAACCAACTCTGTTCTCCCAATGAGCTTCCGAAATTCTTATTTCCAGTTGAAAAAGGAAAACACATAAGTTGGTTACTCCAATAATTAAGGTAAGAGAACATGAGAAGGCAAGCCACCATAAGATTTCTTCCAGTCTTTGCATCTGATAACCTATCCAATCAAGCCAAACCATTTAGTCCTGTTCTTCTGCACTCTTCAGTAGAAATATCATAATGACCTAAAATCTTTCTTCTAGTTCTAAAATGGTCAATCTTCAAGTTGAAATCACTTCTACCATGACTTATCAACTTTAGAAAGTAACGCTAGATCTCCTTCATGTTGATGTATATACAATATGCTTGACCTCACTAACTACCATTTCACAATATATACCATGGCAAAGTCAAGCTTGTTTGTATTGTTGTCATTATCTTACAACTAAACTTTCACAGTCAAATTGGTGATCTTAATAGTCTCATTAATACTCTTTGAGAATTACACTAATAAAAAAAACTACTTCCTGGAAATGCCTTTTCTAGAAGAATCCCTCACTTTAGGTTTTTCTCAATCTGGAACTTTCATCACTCCAACAATATTGTTCATATAGGAGGGTTGTTGGGCTCCGCATTTCTATAGGAGGCTCGATAATTGGGAGGTGGATGTAGTTGACAGGCTCCTAAGGAGGTTGCAATAGTGAAGGGTGAGGAGCGATGAGAAAAACAGATTGGTGATGGAAGGGAGGGTAAAACTGTTTTCTGTTAAGACCCTTTACCAATCCTTAGAGGAGGGAGGTGATTTGTCTTTCCCTGTTAAATTATTTTGGAATTCTTTGGTACCACCTGAGGTGGGCTTCTTTGTTTGAAGAGCAACTTGGTGAAAAGTTATAACTTTTTTTTTTTTGATAAATAAAAGAAGTATATTAATGAAAAGAAGCTAAAATAGCGACTTGAAGGCTACAAGAAGAGAAGAACCCACCTCCCCAAAACTGCACAAAAAACCTATTGGATGTACAAAAACAACCCCTACTCATTTACATCCTGCCCAATCAATAAAACCCTCTATATTTGATGGACTATCCTGTATAGTATTTTTGGTCTCTGACCAAAGAAGAAAAACAAAAGAGGTCTTCTCCCTTTGCACAGAAAAGCTTTCTTCATTAACTTTGGATCAGCTAAGGAGAAGATGGTGGTCAGTGGCAAATATGTGTTTTCTAAGCTTTGGAGGAAGAGTCAATCGGTATATTCTCTTACATTGTGGCAAGAGTCAGGTTCTATGGCATCTTCTTTTCTCCCTATTTGAGGTGTCTTGGATTTTGTCCTCAATGGTGAAGGGATTTCTTATCAAGTTGGCATGGGTCGTTATGGGCAAGAAAAGAAGAAAGGTTTGCCAGCTGCTCCTTTGTGTGTGTGTGTGTGTGTGTTTTGGATGATCCTGGAAGGAAAAATGGCAGGGCTTTGGTGCTAAAGGCAATCTGGTCAAAACTCACGCAGAGTTTCTATGTAACCTTTTGAGCTTGGTCTTATTTGTTTATAGTTCAGCTCACACTATCATTGATTATGAGTGGATATGGGCTCTGTTGAGAGCTGTTGTTTTTCATTTGTTGGTACTGCAAGCACTTTCTATAATTCCTATATGCTTAGGGTGCTTTTGGTGTCTCTCTTTAAATACACACAATTTGTTACCTATCAAAGCAAATATTGTTAATTTTTTTTTATCGATAAAAACAAGTATTGTTCATAAGAATACATTTTTGCATTTAGTTCCAAATGCAGCCTTTTTTCATTCTCTTAAAACTGCACTTTCATCTGGTTAGACACCTCCATATTTTTATTGTTCTACCCTTTTTAAAAAAACAACAGCTGAAAATACACAAAGGCATGCATAATAAGACAAAAAACAATTAAATGTAGCATAACTTACTGATGGTTTAAACACTATACCTCTATAGCACCAGCAACGAGCAACATTCCTGATGGTATAACCACCTCCACCCAGCAGCAATAGTGGCACATTGAATGATCTCATAAATCTAACACACTCTGCATGGCCTTTGATTGAAAGATTGAAGCATCCTAGCCTATCCCCAGATAAGGAGTCGGCACCACACTGAAGAACCACAGCACCCGGCCTAAAAACTTCCATCACTTTCCCAATTATTGGTTTGAACAAACAATAGTGCTCTCATCATCAATGCCATCATCTAATGGAACATTAAGGGAATGTGTACCTTTCCCAAATCCAATATCACGTATATCCCCTGTACCAGGAAAATAATCACCAAATTTATGAAATGAAACAGTCATCACTCTGTCAGTCGTGTAGAAAGCCTCCTCCACACCATCTCCATGGTGGATGTCAATATCCACATACAAAACACGCTGCAAAACAGAGAGAATAGTAAAATCAACAAAACTAGTAGCATAAATCATAGTAAAATAATCTGACACATAGAACTGAATAGAGTAATAGAAACAAATATATTAGTTAAATTAGTCTATGATCTGTCCAAAAGCTGCCACTGTATGAGAATAAGGTATAATTATTTTCATATTGGAGGACCATAATGCATACATCAGTGATATGTATACATGCATGCTCACAAAAGCATATCTACATCAGTGGTAAGTTGATACTACTAAAGCAAGGCAACAGTAGATGACAGGGAGAAGGGCATGCTTGTAAAAAACTTGGCAAATCTTATGCTGTTTAAGAACGCACCAAGACTTCAAGAACAATGTCTCGGGCAACAAGACAATTTGAGTCAGAATGCGGATACCTGACATAGACTCATCAATAATATTTTGATATTACTAAGACAAAGCAAAACTAGATGATAAAGGATAAGTGAATAATATTTGACAAACCTCATGCTGTTTGGCTCAAGATTGCCAGAACAATATCATTTTCACATAGCAAAATCCAGAAGCCTCACATTCTTAGCATGGTGCAGTCCACCAGCCCAGTTAACAGCAATATCACGAGACCAGTTTAACAACTGCACCACCAACTGACCCACCAGCATAAGTTTGGCAGAAAGAGTACAGACCATCAAATACAGGGCAATCTTCACCAACATTAAAACGCTTTAGTTGCCTCAGCTGATCCTGTTGCGTTTCAGGGGTGATACCCCTCAGAAAAGATACATAATCGTCTGCATGAAACCGGCAAAGATCCCTATCTCTGGCAGGAAAAGGGCTTCCAGAACCTGCATATGCTGAAGCAATCCATAGTGGGCTAGAAGAGCATGTGTCATTCTAATCCTATCTTGACTTCATAGGGTGACCCTGCCCATAGTAATTTCCGGCCTCTGAGATCATAGAAATATGATACTCTTCTCTTCACACCATCCAGCTCCAGATGGAGAGAGTACCTCCAGTATCCATCAGCCAACAACGTTTCTCACCTGAAATAAAGCAAAACAAAGAAATTAGGTCATATGCTGAAATCACCAACATTAAAATTAGGTAAAGGTTAAAAATTTAGAAAATGTGATAGACATGTCACATGGCTATGTTCGGAACGCTGGAATACCATTCCCATTCATCCACGCGTTTAAATTGTTTTTTTAATAAAGGACATGAAAATCAAATTTTCATTGAAAACTAAATCCTTCTCTCGACGGGATGACTTCATTCCCATCATATACCATTCCAAATTCCACATACCCAACGCACATATCTAACCATTGAAAACAAAGATGGTGACTTTTACAGCTTGAACCCAAAAAAAAACAAGAAAAATCACTTAAGCAGCATCCTCTAGTTTGGGCAGTCGGAAAGGGAAGAGTTGGGCTAGAAAAGAATTAAACCACTACTTCTTCCGCAAGTTTATTATTCTTTAAGAAAAAGCTAGTTCCAAACGTTTACTCGAAGAACCCTAATGAGAAACATCTTTGTGAACAGATCCCTCCATAATCCAATGAAAACCAGAAGGGCGGAGATGGAACGACAGTAAAATCATACAGATTTGAAGCTTAAGAACATCGCTGCATTGAAAGTATACTATGAACACAGAGCTATCAAAGAAAATTTCAACACAAACTCACCCGTAAGAAATTCGACATAAACCCAAAAAAAAAAGACCGATAGCATTACATTTCAACACATTATGATCATCACAAACTTCGAATTACAAAAGAATAATATTATTAATAATAAATAAATAAAAATCAGAAAGAAAGTAATAGAAAGCAAAACTTCAGAACCTACCAGACCACTCCAACTGCAATAGGACCAAACAGGAAGCGCGGCTGTGTGCGCCTGCGAATCAAATATCAAAAGTTGGTTCTGGACCTTGTGGTTCCAAACTGCTCATTTTCTTTCTATTTATTTCTCTAAGTTGAAACTGAGAGCCGAAAATTGAACCGCGGTTCAATTTTCATGACTCGTGCCCGGTCAGAAATATGCGGTCTGTGTGAAAATCCGGAGAAATAAAATTACGGACTTCCTATTTTTAAATTCTTTTGAGAATAATTTTAAAAACTTGGAAAAACACCTTTTAGTGTTATCTAAAACTCCTCTTGTTTTTATTTTGGTGTTTTTATAACATATATTTTTCGTAAAAAAGCAATATAAATTAAATATGCTTTTCTTGTTTTTGAAATAAGAAGACAGTTTTCAAAAACTACAAAAAACTATTTCTGATTTTAAAATTTATTTTTAATGTTATGAAATGTAATTTAAAATATTTTTTAAAATTTTATCATACATAAGAATTTGTTCTTTCCTTTTCCATAGAAATTCCTTTCTTCATCTTGAAAAAAAAAAATTATTAAGAGAAATTACTTTAAAATAATAAAATGAATTATTGGGCTATGGGTATGGACCGTCCAAATGAACTTGACCTAGCTCGAGACCGATAAGACAACATCAAAGGGATGTGTCGTCAAAAAAGGGTGTGTAACAACACTTATAAATATAGGAATTTGATTTTCCCTCATATTTGTTTTGTTTTTTCTAATCGTCAAACACAGCAAAAAGGTGTTTTTATTAATATGTTTTGGCTTGAGCATTAAAGACAAGAGATCGCTTAATAAGTAAGTACACATAATCTCGTGTCATAGTAATCTTTGAAAATGTCTCCGTTTAGAAAAAAATACCTAAAAATATAAAAATAAATCATCATGTGATAAGCCAATCCCATATAGTATTTGTCTCATTCCATCATAACTATATATAAAGACCTTTGTCACAAAAATATGTTTTTTAATTTATTTTAGATTTTAAAAAAATAGATTGGTTTTACAAATAATTTTGGATATGTCCACTTTAAAGAGTTATCAAATTATTGACTATTTAAATTTCTTTCCTATTTTGAAAAAGGGTTTAGATTTTTTTCCCCACTTATGTGTTTAGAATGGGTTAGGAGTGTAATCGAATTGAGGTGGATTGAGTTGAGTTGGAGTTGATATAAAGCCAAGCTCGAGCTTCGACTTGATTAAAACTTCGAAGGCTGGCTGAATTAAACTAACAGATATTCAAAACCTTTCGACTGCAATGTCAGGTCTTTTAAGTTCTATTTCAAGCAAGTTAGTCGATTAAAATTAATAAATAATTGCCAGAACTCGACTTGACTCGAAATAAAACTGGACAAATTAGATTAACCTACATCAAGCAGTTTGAGTCAGTATTATGTCTAGAACTTAACTTCGACAAACTACTCGACTCAGTGACTCAAAATTGTTGAAATATTATGAGTCGAATTTGAGTAATTCGCGACAAACTGGCTAAATTCATTTTGAATGGGTTCTAATTTTTCTCTTGATATCCTAATGGTTGTTCATTTGGTTTAAGGTTTAGGGTTTATCCAATGATGTTAATTTGAATCATAATATATCGAGGAATTAGTTGAAATGCATAAATCGATCGACATCGCGGTTATCAAAAGCAAAAAATGATTGGACTTTAGAAGTGGGCTTCATTATAATGAGAAAGCATCTAGATCACATAATTGTCTCTTCATTATGAATGGAATAATATATACTTGGGATATATAATCATCTTCTCCATTATCCGTGACAATCCTTATAACTCTAGAAAGATTTGATATCCTCGTAATTATTTTATACCATCTTCGATGTTAGTTTATTTGATTCTTGATTTTTAGTAAAGTGATTCTATTTGCACCTTCGATGCAATTATGGCTGCCAGTTGTTTAGTTAATTTTCAACGTTTAGCAATTGTTTATAAATGATGATCTTGTCGGGCGGGTTTGAGTGTCTTGCCAGATTTGTTGGCGAGTCATGTTTCTGGATGTCGGACTTTCTCTGTAATAATAAAAGGATTGATGGGGCTGTGGTTACTCTCCGTCATCACTAGTGGTTCTTTTGTGGAAGAGAAAATCAGTAACTGGGGAATGAAGTTTGTGCATTATCTTTGTAGATGGGGTGACGGTATTTATAGTGGATGATTTAGATTTGATAGTGAGGACTCTCTTATTGGATGAAGGATTTTCTTGTATACTGTCAGTTAATAAGGGATAATTAAACGTTATTAGAAATTATCCTACTTCCTTTATTGGTGGAGATTTGATTTGGGTTATAGGATATGGGGCTGCTTTGGGGCTTTCAGGTGTTATCGACCTTGGGATGGATGTTTGAAGTCTGGAAATTTGCTGCGCCGGGGCTAGGCTTGGATTTTATTGGGTGCAACATAAGTCTTCTTTCAATCCTATTTCTTGGACTTAGGAAGTGGGTTTGTAGCCTTTTTATTTTTTTAAAGCGTCAATCGCAACGTTGCATGTTGGTACTATCAAGAGCCCATGAGCCAAATTGTTTATAGTACTTAATTAGTAATTACTAATCTTCTAAAAAGGCTAATAATATTTTAGAAGTGGTATATTAGTAAATCGAGTAGTGAATTATTACATAGTTATTTGTAGTGATATAATAGCAATCACTTTTGGATTTATTACTATTTTAATGGAGCGATGGCCGTTTTAGTCTCGCATTTGCTAAGTTAGGCTGCGTGTCCGTTTAAATCATTGAACTCATTCCTTTTATCAGTTTCAACTTTTAGGGATGAGTTTTATTGAGAAATGGTTATAAGCTACCCAGTATTAGAGCGATTCACCTTGATTTACTCCATTTATTAAGTATAAAGCATTGAACGTTTAAAAGTGAATTTGAAAGGATAGAGATTTGATAAAATAAAGCAATAATCTTATGATATAATATAAAATAAATAATGATAAAAAAATTATTCATGTAGACTCTATGGCATGGATTGGTGGGCCATGTCAGGCTCTATGAAAGAGGGGGCATGAAAGGGGGGCAAAGGAAAGTGAAGAGAAAAGGGAGAGCTTCTTGTCAGCTAGGATATTTTTGCTCATCTTCAATCATTAATACTATTCTTCATAATTGTTGTTTTCTTTTCACTTATGGTTTGCATGATTTTATATTTTTATGTAGAAAATGTGCATAAATCTGTATATCCTTTTCTTACTTTGATCAGTCCCATCGTTGATTTCGAGGTTTTTTTATATATATATCATAATATCATAGTATTTTGTTCTTAAGAAGATTCTTTTATCAATGTCTTCTTTCTCTCTCATACTTATATAAGTGACCGATTTTTATTTTTTCTTTCAAACTTTCAAAAGATTTTGAACTTGAACCTTGCACCACATGCTTTAAACGAAAATTGTTTAAATTTTCAACCAAATCATATTTTGTGGTTATTTTTTGCCTTATCTTGATCGTATTTTTGACCCCTCTCCTTTCTCACAATATTGACTTCAATAATTTTTTATTGTTTAATTTTTTTTCAGAAAAATTTCTTAGTATTTCTCTTTCCCTTCATGTTTAACCAAATTTAAATTTAATATTTTAAAAGGATGTTATTACAAGATTTAATATTTATTACATAATGATTAAGTTGGTAAGTGTTCTTAAGGTTTGACTCAAATGGTAAAAAAATTAAAAAAAATTACGGGAAATCTTAGGCTTGAATCCTTATAAGATGAGATCTACTTGATATGCAAAGTGAGTAGTTGTACAAAATAATAATATGCAAGTTGAATTTTTTTAGAGTTACTCACTCAAAATTCATCCTTATTTTTAAGGAGGAAGATTATGTTTGGTTTATTTTATTTAATTTTTTTTATGAAATAGAAGTGGGGTTAGATCTTAGGAAGCCAAGAATGAGTTAACTTATTTAAAAATAATTCATATTAGGTTGTTAATAATATGAGAGAGACTTCCTATTCAAAAACTATCATTTTTAACCATAGTCATAAAACAAAAAACAAAAATGAAACAAATATTTTTTAAATAACAACCAAAATTGATAGTGATATTAAAATTGATAACTCATAATGGTGATAATGAACCATATAATGGTGATAATACACATAAAAGTGAAAAATAAAAAAATTATGATATCAAACCTATATAGCCTTATTAATATTGTATTGATATAGTTGAAGTAATAAATGCATGATACAAAGCCATGTTATAAAGTCTTACATAGTGATATAGGTGGTGTATTGAAAATATTGATAAGAGATAATAAATTTGTAGAAAAGTCACATGTATAAATTTATTATGATAAAGACATGTTGAAAATAAAGTTATGATAATAATAGAAGAATATGAAGAATGTAATCAAAATGATATTGTAATATATAATGGAATCTCAAACTTATTATAAGTTAAGCCTCAAATATCTTTACAAGAATCAATAACAATTATACAATTAAATCTCCCATAGGATATAAAAAAAGAAATATTAAAAAAAACTAAGATGGAAAACTTAACAAAAATATACTTACTTCAGGTGAAATAACCTTATATTTAAATCTAATAGAAAATAATGAAAAGAAGATTTTATTGAAATATTTTATTATAATTTAAATAAAATAGAAAACCCAAATATATAAAGAAAAGACAACACTTATATAAAGACTTTAATGGAAGAAAGATAGATAGAATAAAACATAATTTATATGATATGGTAATAGAATGTTTAGAAATTTGTTTACCTTTATACTAACGAAAGAAGATATATAGAAATTACGGGCATGTAATTCTTGATATAGTAGAGAATTATAATGAATATCTACCATTTATAGTTAATATGGACTCAGGAAAAAATAAGAAAAATTATAGAAAAAATAAAAATATTAAGAATGAAGGACAAACATAAAAAATAATTAAAACTCTAATAGAAAGATAAATAGGAAATTTGTCTCGAAAAGATAAGAGGAAGTAAAGAAAATGGAAATAACAGATATGAGTCCAAATTTATAATGAAAGAGTCAAACCAATAGAAAACATCTATCGGGTCCCTTGGGAAAAAAATCCAAAATGGAATTAAAAGAAAATAGAAATCTTATTAGATGAAACTTTAAGACAATAAAAATAGTAGAAAACAAACTAGAAAAATTGAAACAGATAGAAAAATTAGGAAATAGGATAATAAATAGCAAATACAACAAAATACTCTTATAAGCATAGAAAATACCCAAAATCGATTAAAGGAACTATGAGAAAAATAGTAGAACAAATAATATTTGAAAATATCCAGGAAAAGAACAATAAAAAGGAAGATATAAAAAAGGAAGTTTAGATGAAAATTGTTAGAACAATATTTAGAAGTAGAAAGAAAAAGAAAATAAGAAGGAAAACGGGTAATAGAAAATGAAGCTATAGAGAAGAATAAAAATAAATGAGCCAAATCAGTGAAAGTGATATAAGTAGTGTTTATAGTGAGAATGATATTGGTTCCTCAGACAGTGATACAAAATGAGTGAAGAAAAAGTTGAAGAATATGATATTTATGAATTTGAAGTTATTAGTTCAAAGGAAGACCGGGAAGGATATAGACTAAATAGTACCTTTGATAATAGAAAATTATAGAAGATCCAAAGCCTAAACTTTGATCTAAAAGCCCTAAGAGAAGGGTTACTAAGATACAAATAAAGAATATATACATGAAAATATATCATTAATTGTTGAAACTAATCTCATAAGAAATTAAGCAATGACTAGAAGATGATTATCAAGAATACAGAGATAGCAATCTAAGCAAATAAGAGACAAAAATATATGAATAATAACTCTCTATACCTTGTTATATAAATCAGTGACCTTTGCGCATAAATTGCTACCTGGCTCTCCTTCCTCACGGCCTCGCTCTTTAGCTGTCTTGAGCATAAAAGCGTGTCGAGAGATACAATATATAGAATTCTCCATAAAAGGTTTTGAAAGAAATATTGGCTTTTATTAAAAGCACTCTTATCTTCTGAAAACACCAGGGAAAGCACAGTTCTCTCTGTTTCAAGAACTTTCATTCTTTTTAAGGCTTTCGGTTGTCCCTTATTGAGATGTGTTTTTCTTCTTTTGATCTTATTTACATAACGATCCTTCTTTTTTTTGATAAAGTGGCCAAGTGTACATGTCATCTTACGTCTCTTTGTTATCCTCGCAGTTATCTTCTTGTCGCCTGTAGGAAGTGGATTTGTCTTTCTTTGAATTTTGTTTTCTTTTCGGCGAGGTTTGTGATTATCTTCTAGCTATTACAATTATAGTGATAGACATTTTTTTATCATATCACTTTGAAAAAAGATCTCTACTTTGAGAGGCGTGTCGTTCTTTCTTTGTTCACGGTCCTACAGGTTGTTATTACATTTATAGTGATAGGCAATGTATTGTCGGTCGCTTTTAAGCCAGGAGTTTCCCCTTGTAGAAAAGTGGATTCCTTGTCATTGTTATATATTTATAGTGGCAGACAAGTCCTGTCAGGCCACTTTAAGGGTGGATTTTACATCTTTTTTCCAATGGTTATCCATCCTTCATTGTCATTTTTTGTCTTCTTCATGATTCTTATCGCTTCTGCCTTTGTCATTTGACTAGCAGGAATGATCAGCTGATCTATTTATGCTATTTTTTCATTTAACATTCGGTGCCCTCTTGTTTGCAACCTATACTTATGATTATCATTAGGTGTTAGTAGCATAGTGAATTGAACAATTTTCTTTCATAAATTGTCATTCTTCAGGGCGCCATCCTTAGAGCTCTCTGGTTTTTGTCCTTGCATTGATTGGCCATATCTTTTGGGCTTATTGTCATTTATTTAGATTCTTTATCATGTTGATGTGGCATTGATTGTGTAAGGTGGAAGCTTTGTATACTCTCCCTTGTCTTTGATATATTTTGGACTTATGCTAAAGAATTTAGCATAGCAATTATGGGATCTTGTTTGTTTACACAATTGTGCTCTAAGGGTGTCATTTATAATTTCTCTACAATCAGAGCTTAAAAATATTTGGTCAACAAAACCAAAATCCATGGGATTTTGTATGAAAAGGGGATCTAATTGGTATTTAATTATTATTCTTGGATAAATGGACTCTATGGAGATTTGGAAATAACCATGTCAGTTGGGATTGTTATAAATGGTGCAGAAGGCCGATATTTTCTCAATGTCAGATATTATAACATAAGAGTTTAAGGGTATATTTTATTTTTTTTCCTTTCGAAAAAAGAGGATGCCATCTGGATTTTCTCCTTTTGCGAGGAGTTTGTCCTTTGAGGGACTGTTATTTGGTGCTTTGCCCTACAAAGGACTGTTATTTACCAGACCTTTATCTTTTGCAATGATAGACATTTCCTAGATACCTTTTGAGATATTTTTGTCTTTCGACCAGGATATATCTCCCATCCTAATGTCATCAACATTTGTTGTTTCCTGGATTTTTCCCATATGGGACGAACCTGTCAAAGACTACCTTTAGGATGTTTTAGTTTCTAAGGAGACTAAGCATCTTCGTCTCATTATCATACTTTAAAAATTTTCAAAACTTCTTTCAAAAAGTTTTTGTGCCATATATGATCTCATTCTTACATCATTTATATCTTTTTAATATTTATCATTTTCCTCGATCCTTGAAGATTGGTGTAATTTTACGCAAGATGTTCATACATTCGGTCATGTCTCTGGCAATTCTCCTCATGTCATCGATTTTATTTAGTATATTCGACATTTCTACTTAAAAAATTTGTAAGATAATTGTCATACCCTTTTATATGGACAATCTTAAGAATTGTAACCTTAAAGAGTGCGCCACCTAAGCAGTCTTCTTGTTTTCACTTTCCACAATGTTATTTCTTATAAAACACGAAACTTGGATCTTATCAGTTTCTATTGTGAGTTTTGATAACAAAAATACCAATTTATTGATTCCCTTAATAGCTAATTCTTTTCATTTACATGTCGTCGGTTTTTATTTAAGGTTCCACCGGTATACTTGTCTCACCCCGATTCTCGGTTCGACCAGAATGACGGATCTGAACCGAGTTTGGGGCGCGAGACTATATACTGGGACTCTTTACCTGTATTTTTTTTTCCTCAGAGCTGAACTTATAACATAATCAAAATATCATTTACATATAAGAACTACCACCAGGAGTGGTGTCCATCAAGTCTATACACATATCTTGATCTCATTCACGTATAAAGCGTACTTTTACATTTTAAATCGAACGCAGACATGCGTGATGAACCCCTACTAGTGTCTTTGGCATTTGTATCACGGAAGCTTTGGGCGTCATCTCACGGCCACTATGATTAAAGCACATTAGCTAAGCTTTACGCTTAGTGGGAAACATATCATCTGCCCATGCATTTACACATTTAAAAGCATAAACAATAACGAGATGTCGAAATTTTCATGCATTCAGTGAACTTATACAATTACTTATGCTTATACGGGGACTCGTAGCGGTCGGGATCTCCCATGGGGTTCTGGGGCTTGCCTTGTGCCGAGTGCGTACTACAGACTATCTTTGGTGCTAGTATCTTATACTTACTTAGAACTTACACTTATAGAAGACTTATTCTTATTCGGAACTTATACTTATAGCATTCGGATCTTATACCTATAGGCCATGTTTGGTATGCGGGGATTCGCGAGATTAATTTTGTACTCGGGTAGGATTAATCGGTGGACTAGGAGTGGAGACAAATTAATATTGTCCTGTTTGGTCTGATCTAGACAAAATTATAGACTTTTATCCTACGTTTGAAGTAATGGGACTAAGGTGGTGTTGTTTTACTTAATCTTGAATATAACTTTTTTGAGCTTAATCTTGAATAGCACTTAACATTAGAGTATTAAGTTGTTTGTTTTTAACGTTGGTGTAGTAGGGATAGCGCGGAGACGGATTATTTTGGAGTTCCCCGTCAGGCCTCATTCTTAATGGCACGGGTTTAATTTAATTTTAGTCGGGTTTTTAATAGGTTTGGGTTTATTTTCTCAAATCCGATACGGGTTCAGGTATTGTTACTCTCTGTAAAATCCAAAAAAATTAGAAATTTTCAAAGTGGCAAATGTTAATAAAATAATAAATTGTCATAAGGGGTTCGAGAGAAACTTTAGAAAATTCTACGATCTCGGATGACGAAACCGAACTGCGCCGTTAAATTCGTCTTGCAATCTAGTGACCTAGAAAAGTTTCGTCGAATTATGAGACAGCGGAAATTTTCGATTTTACAGGTGATAAGTTGCCCGGTGACTCAGGGGGCCAATTTTACGAAAATCTCGAAAGTCAGGAATGGTTTAGGCTAAGTTCATTTAAAATAAAATTGAGCGAAAAGAAATAAATTGTTCAGGTAGAAAAGGGCCCGAATGAAGCAATATGAATCATGTATCCAAAATAATAATAATAGCCGCCTCGATTATATTTTAAAAATAATTTTTATTATTTTATTTTTATACTTTTTAATATAAATAATTATTATTATTATAATGTTTTTAATAAATAATTTATAAAATTCATAATATTTTATTTGTATGAAAAATATTAATTTTAATATAATAAAATAAAAAAGCAAATATAAAATATTAAAAATAAAAAAATAAAAACAAAAATAAAATGTAGCAGGCGAGTTTGGGAATTTTCTGTCTGCCCAGCCATATTAATTTTTAAATGGCAGTTTAGAAATTGAAAAATAAAACGAGTTTTGATAATATATTAGTTAATAAATTTTTTTGTTTAAATTTTTTTAGTTACATTAATTATTTTTGTAAGCTATAAAATATTTTATCCCCAGGTTTGGTCAGGGTGAGACCCACTAATTTGGGGGAAGTTAAAAATCCAAGACAAATACTTCGCCTTCACTAATTTTGTCCCGAGTTTGAGTGGAGTCCGGCATCTACAAACGTTGCACTTCACTAATTTTTGTCTAAGTGTCTAATCCCCCCTCGATCCAGCTTACCAAACCACGTATAACAAACTTATTCTTATTCGAACTTATACTTATAACATTACGATCTTATACTTCACTGAGATCTTACTAAGTGACAGACTTATTCTTATTACGATCTCAGAAGTGATGGGACCACAGTTTATTCAAATTCCTTATATACGGTACCGAACTTATACTTGTCTCCCGTAGGACACATATTTATGCTTGTGTCAGACATATGCTATTGAATCTCCAAAAGAACATATTTGAACATACTAATACTTGTCTCTCGACTATAATTATTCGGATCTCCCCAAGGACATCTACTTGAACTTATGTCGAGGCGATACTTATCGGATCTCGTGGGTTCTGAGCTTAGATCTTTCTTGAAGACACGTGATCTTGCGAGAACTTCTCTGTACTCTGAGCATATCAGGTGTTTTGCGGATCTAATACTTTTATTACAGAGCTTATTCTTGTCTTACAGATCTTATACTTGTGTTACAGAACTTATTCTTGTATTTCGAGATCTTATACGGAGCTTATTCTGGTACAAAAGTACCCTTAGGTACTACACATATTCATTATACGGAGGTACTCGTAGGTACTACTGGACTTATATCTCTCGAAGGGCACATATTTGTACTTATATCAGATTCATATACTTATACAGGAATACTTATACACGTACTTGTCCTTATCACAGACATATACTTATCAAATCTCTTATAGGAGTTATAGAGCTTCTATGTGCGGAAGTACGGTAGGTACTATAAGTCGAGATAGATCGGAGTCGTATGCAGCACAAGGTTAGATCGGACTTATGCGGACTCACATATCGGATACGGGGACATTAGTCCATAGCGAGTCTGAGATCTAAACGGATACATATCTTTGGATTCATACAGTTCGAACATATCGAAAGCGAAACTATCGGTTTATATCTTAATCATATTGAGTTACAC
Source organism: Tetrastigma voinierianum (assembly GCA_016808115.1). NCBI lineage: Eukaryota > Viridiplantae > Streptophyta > Magnoliopsida > Vitales > Vitaceae > Tetrastigma > Tetrastigma voinierianum. The sequence continues at coordinate 19,733 of JAEQBH010003975.1, forward strand.
TTATGCGGAGGTACCGTAGGTACTCTGAAGTGTGCAGACATTATCTTGGTATTCGCGGAACTGTTCTTGGAGCGGAGAATGCGGTAAGTACTACTTGTTCAAATGTCCAAAAGACACATACTTATGCTTATATCAAGAGCTTATATTTAATTAAAATTGCCGAAGTAGGTATACTTAGCACTATCTTTAAATACGAGGGTACGTAGATACTAAGGTTATCCTTATCAGAAGATTACTCTGAGAGGCATAGTGAGGTACTATAGAAGTGTCGGTCTGAAGTGCCAGTAGGTACTATAGAATTTTACTTGTCTGAAGTACTGTGGGGTACTACGAGCAGTCTGAGTCGATTCAGATCTTCTTTCTTATTCTTTATTGAGTTTTTGTCGTATAAGCGTTTGATACCAGGACTAATCGTAAGAAGTGAGTAGAGATGCAACCTGATAAGTACTGAAGGTACACAATGATGCCCAGTGCAGAGTAGCACCGACGAGAATGCGAAGCAACGGCACGAGTCTGTGTGTAATCGGGACAGAGGTCTTGAGTAGCAGCGGAGTAGAGTACGCTAATGTCTGAAGCACGATCGGAGGATTCAGTCACACTAATCGGAGTGCAAGTACTATACGTGCTGCCCACGTGTAGAGGTGTCGTGTCGTTCAATGGCGGTCTTAGGCGGGTTGTACAATTATCTACGTGTTCTGCGAGCTTATCATTTTATTCTTCTCTTTATCTTTCACCTACATATCAAATATACATATATTCTTTATTTCTTGGTCATATCTATCTCTTTTCTTATCACGTATTCAATTGACTTTAGCAAGAGCAATTAGTACACTTGTTACAACAATCAAATTTTCAGATCTGGATACGAATGCCATTAAATAGCATATGGTTGGGTGCAGACTCGATAGGCTCCGTAGAGTCGAGGCACCCCCAAGCGAGGTCACTAACGAAGGAGTTATGCGAGTTGCAGCTAGTGAAGAAATCAACGACTACGGCACAGTGGCGGCGGCGACCACTATCTTTTTATCATTTTCGGACTTATTATAGCTGATATTGTATCAAGCTATATATGGATGGATTCTAGACTCAAAGGGCTTCCATAGAGTTGAGAACACTGTAATTGAGACGAAAGAAGTTATGGTCGTCCAGAAGTTGGAGGGTTGACATTGTCTTGGGGGCTGCAGCGCGTGGAATCCGCAGCCATAGCGTGCAGAGGATGCACCTAGCCACACAACAACATGGCTTCACGCCCGGCGTTGGAAACTCTGGCGGCTCGGTACCGCCAGTTTGACGAAACCATCCGGAGCGGCCGCGTTCCACGTACGTATCCTCCCAATTGAGGCCACAAAACATATACGAGAACATGGTACCAAACATGACAAAACACGGCATAAAACCATCCTACAATCAATCTCAAAATCATCTTAATTACATCTTTCCATATGTAAGCTGTTTCCTATCATTTGTGCATCTATTTATTCATGTATTCATATATTTATCTCATTTATTCATTTACGTATTATTAATTCATTTATTCATATCGTATTATCTAATCATATATATTCTTATCCTTTATCTAATTTATATTCTTTAATGATTCGGGACTACCAAAAGTCAGGTCAAACTTTAATATTCAATCCTGATTTAGGAATTAAAGCACACGATCTGTGCGGTACGAAAACATTTTATCATGAATTCACGTGACTTTATTCGAATGAAATTAAGCTGCATAGGTGGAGTTTGATGAAACTCAAGATTTTGGTGCCACGCGTGGCACCGAAATGCGTGAATGATTTTGTCTCTTGGTGGAGCTAATTCGATGGAATTCGAATCTGCGTAGATCTGAGAAAATCTTGAAACTTAGGATTTTAGATTGCTGTAGATTCTAATGAAATCCCATGTTTTGTTTTCTTGTGGCCCTCGTCGAGTGGATGAACTTTTGTTCTTGATGAGCCCAATTAGACAGGTAAGACATATATCAGAAGAGAGAAGCGAAGAAAAATAAAAATAGAATTTTATCTTCTCTCATCTCCATTTCTCTCTCTCATTTGTCCCAAAAATGCTCCTCACTCTCCATTTATATATATATATATATATATATATATATATATATATATATATATATATATATATATATATATAAAAAGCTTAAGGTGGGGCCCACATGCTTACCCTTTGTCCATCTCGATCAATTTTGAAACAAAACAATTTATTTTAAATTCAGGTTTAGTTAGATTTATCTTCAAATGGGCGTTAACTCTGCTTATTTGATATTTTGAGTTTTTCTAAAAATCCGTTTAAAGATCCCTCGGCGAATCTTCTCGAAGTAAGTAAAAATCGATTGTTTCGGAATTCAACGAAATTCGCATGAGTGACTAGATTTTGAGAGACGATTCCAACGGTGATGTCCGTTTCGTCATCCGAGATCTAGAAATTTTCTAGAATTTTCCAAATCGACAAAATTACCATTTTACCATTTTTCATAAAAAATGTCATTTTTTTCGAACGAATACAATTTTAACTTATGTTATACCCTAAACATGTTCGAAAACTGGTAGGGTATATTTTAGGGTGTTACAATACTTACATATTTCGTAAATTTGTTTTAATTATTGTTATAGTGCCCCACGAGAGAAACATCAGCTTGTAATGGTAAATTATCATTGTCATTTGGTAATATTAGTTTTGTTAAGTTTGAACATTTGTCTTTTAATCTTTGAACTATCTTTATATTTTTTTCATTCCATCTTGTTTGGTTCTTCTTAGTTAGTAATTTTTGTAATTCATGTCTTTCCCTAGTTAAGTCTTTTATAAAATCAGAGGAGTAAAATAAACATCCTAATTTTTTTTTGTATAATTTCTTTAGTTCTTAATTCATCAGGAAAATATTTTATTTTTAAAAAAATATGCGATTGTAATTTTATTCCTTTGGAATCTATTACCATTCCTGTAAATTCTATCTCTTCTTTCTTAATATCAACTTTCTTATCTGAGAAAACTATATCATGTTCTTTGTAGAGTGTTATAAAAGTATTTAAATATTTTTCATGATCTTTCTAATTTTCAGAGTAGATTAGTATATCATCTATGTATACTATTATAACAGTTGAATAATTAAAAAATATTTTATCCATTTTTCTTTGAAAGATTTGAGGTTTTTAATCCAAGGACATTCCCCAACCATTCCATAATGACCACAGGTGTGCCCAAAAGTTGTTATTGGGATACTATCATTATCCATTTTTATGCGCCAATGATTCTGTCAAATTTCTTATAATAATTTTTCCCTTTTGCTAAATTTATTAGGATTTCTTTGTTTGGAATGTAATATCCATCAAATTTGGTGTTCTTATTTACTTCTTTGTAATTTATTACCATTCTTGATTTTTCTATTTTAATTTCACTATATTTTCTTACCATAAAGGCTGGGCTACTATGAGGGCTTCTGCTTTCTCTTACTAGATTCATCTGTATTAGTTATGTTATTTGAATTTTAAAATCTTCTATATCTTCTTCGGAATATGTCATTGGTCTTACTTTAATGATTTTGTAAGGATCTATCATTTCTAGTTTGCAATAAATTTTTGTTTTCTCCTAGTATTTTAATGGATTATCACTAAAGTTTTCTTTTAACTTTTCATATGTATCATGTATTGTTACTTTATTAGTAATAGACATATTTATCTTTTATGTTTTCCATTTCTTAGTATTTTAGTCATAGATTATTTTTAAAGGTTTTAAATATTCAGGGACTTTAATCGATGGTTAAATGGGGTTTTGAATATAATAGTATAGATCGTTTGGTACCATATTGAGAATTGTTGTAGGAAGTCATTTCCTAATATAATATCACATTCTATTTTGTCATATTGGTAAACTTTTCTTATTTTTACAATTTTATTTTGGATCATTATTTCTACATTTTCTTTTTGTTTTGCAATTTTTTTTTGTTTCCAGTTACACCCTTTATAGAGATTTTAGTGTCTTTCCAGTCTTTTAATAAAAAACTTTTTAATATTGTTATCTCTGACCCTGTATCTGTTAATCCACATGTATATAACTTGGTTTCTGGGATATTTACTATTATAAAAACCATAGCAGGGAATGTGATTTCTCTCATTGTTGTATTTCTAAGAAAATACATATGTTTCATATATATTTATATTCATTCTTTATTGTTTATATTTGTCTAGTTTATTTAGGAAACTATTATCTAGAGAATATCATAGTGTCAATTTTCTTGCATTCTATCATCTTTATAGCAATCTACCAAAGGTTGTTGTTGTAATCTTATAGGAATTTCTACTTTTAGATTACATTATAATGTTTGGTCATCATAATTTTTAAAAATATATGGACTTGTTATACTTCCAGTCATTTCACATTTGTCAGCTTGGATATGATTACAACTAGCACCAATGTCTATTAGTATCTTTGTATCTTCAATTTCTCTTTCTCCATTATAATAATTTCCTAATATTAGGAAAGATGAACGTACTTCTTCTCTTATTATTTTATGGAAACTTTTCCTTCTTATATCATTTTGGCTATTACTGCCTATTAAGGAATTTCCCCTGAATATGGGTAGATCAATCTTTTTTTTTTAGGAATATTATCTTCAAGACTTAAATGTAATTTTTTTGGTATCTCTATCCTATCCAACTTTTGAGGTTATATTATTTCAACAATTTCTCTACATTCATCACTAATTTCAATAAATGGTTTATCTTGGTAAATTCTTCCATAATTTGAATTTGATAGTGTACAAAACACTATAATACATTGTCATAACATTATTACTTTCTTTCATAAAATCATTTCTTAAGAATTTGAAATATAAACTTAAACTATTATCAAAACTATCTCCTAGGTTAATATTATATTTTGAGTAACATGTAAACATCAATTTTGTATATGCTAAATTTCTTTGGATACTTTCTAGGTGACTTTCTTATATTTGTATTAGTCTCTTATCATGTAGACTTAAAACTATTGGTGTATTTAGGTTTTCAGGAAATAATGTTTTTATCATTATTTGTACTCCTACTAAATATACATACTTTATTTTTTCCCTTAATTTTTCATTTTTTATCTTACTACTTAGTGTTTCATATATAGTTTCTTTGTTAGTAAGTTAAGTTTTATGTTTCTGTTAGCTTTATTGATTGTTATACTTCTTTCTATCTTTTGGTATTCATGGATTGCATATTTTTTATGCATATATATTTTATTTAGATATCTTAGTAATCCTTTTCTTGGAGCTTTTAGATCAAAGTTTAGGCTTTGGATCATCTGTAATTTCCATTATCAAAGGTACTCTTTAGTCTATATCTTTCCCAATCTTCCTTTGTACTAATAACTTCAAATTCATAAATATCATTTTCTTCAACTATTTCTTTACTCATTGTGTCATTTTTATTGAAGAAGCCGATATAAATTACTCATTATAGCATTCTTTATTCCTTTCCTTTGGTTTATTTCATTTATTTTATTCCTTCTATAGCTTCATTTTCTATTACATGTTTTCCTTCTTTATTTTCTTTTTTTCTTTCTAGCTCTAAATATTGTTCTAACAAATTTCATCTAAGCTTCCTTTTTCTATTTCTTCATTTTTATTGTTCTTTCTAGATATTTTCTAACTATTATTTATTCTACTATTTTTCCCGTAGTTCCTTTAACGTATTTTGGGTTTTTTCCTATGCTTATAAGAGTATTTTGTTGTATTTCTATATTTATTATCCTATTTTCTAAATTTTCTATTTTGTTTTCTATTTTTTCTAGTCAGTTTTCTACTCTTTTTATTGCCTTTAAAGTTTCATCTAATAAGATTTCTATTTTCTTTAATCACATTTTTTTTATTTTTATTTTCTACCAAAGTTTGGATTTTTTTAAGGAGTTCAATATATGCTTTCTTTATTAGTTTGACTCTTTCAATTATAAATTTTAGCCTATCTTGTTATTTTCGTATTCTTTAATTTCCTCTTATCTTTTGGAGACAAAATTTCATATTTATCTTTTATTAGATTTTTAATTGTTTTTGATGTTTGTCCCTTCATTCTTAATATTTTTATTTTCTATAATTTTTTCTTATTTTCCGTCCATATTAATTGTAAATGTTAGATATTAATTATAATTCTAAACTATATCAAGAATGATTATGTTTGTAATTTCTATATATATTTCTTTGTTAGATAAAGGTAAACAAATTTCTAAACATTCTATTACCATATCATATAAATTATGTTTTATTCTATCTATATTTCTTCCATTAAAGTCTTTATATAAGTGTTGTCTTTCCTTTATATATTTATCTATTGTTCATTTTACAAAAGGTTTTAATTGTTATTTTTACTTATTATACAAAATTTTAAATTCTCTGTTATTTTCATAATTTTCATTATCTTCTATTCTATTATCTTCATTGGTTGAATTTTCTATTTTATTTAAATTATAATAAAATATTTCACTAAAATCTTCTTATTGATTATAAGCTTCATTTTCATTATTTTTCTATTAGATTTAAATATAAGGTTATCACCATTAAGTATATTTTTGTTCTTAAGTTTTTCATCTTAACTTTTTCTAATAATTCTTCTTTCATATCCTTTAGAGCCAAAAGACATTTGAGGTTTAGAGATATAAAATCTTCTTAATATCTAATTATTTGTTAAGAATTCTAACTTATAATAAGTTTGAGATTCTATTATTACAATATCATTCGGATCACATTCTTTATTCTTCTATTATTATCATAACTTTATTTTCAACATGACTTTGTGATAATAAATTTTTATATGTGACTTTTCTACAAATTTATTATCTCTTATCAATACTCCACCTAAATCACTATTTTCAATAAAGATGGTAATTTATTGTTTTTATTTATTAATTAAAAGTTTTTTGTTTTAAGTTATACAACTAAGTTACTTAACTAAATATATTTGATTTTGTAATAACTTAATTTAAATTATTAAGTGATTTTTAAGTTATTATTGATTTTTGCCAATTATATTTGGTTTCATGGTTAAAGTTGGACAAGACAGAAAAAACTCCACGAGAACATGTGACTATATCTTCTAGAAATTGTCCTTTTATGAAACATTGAAATATTATTTTATAAAAGACAAAATAATGATTTAAATGAACTAATTTTTTGAAGAGATGATTTAAATGAACTTAAATAATAAAAACGTGAATTTTTGGAGGTGTCAGTGTCACGTCTTATTTTCAAAGTAACAACTATGCTTTTAGCCTTTTAATAATACGATGTTTATGTAACCTTCTTTTAGAGGCAAATTTATCAATGTACGTATGAAATTGCTAAAATATCATGATTTTACGATAATATATATTAAGATTAAATATATGAAAAAATTAAAAAATACTTTAAAATTTTTAAAAATCACTTATTATATTTTTGGAGAAACATTTAAAAGTGATTATCTAAATAGTGCCTTTGATAGTGTTTGTACTTGAAGTGTTTTGTATAAAAATATTTTTAGAAGATCAGTTAAGAAGTGTTTCTTCAAATTAAAAACACTATATGTTATTTTTAATACTATTAAATGATTTTTAAGATCTCTAAAAATGTTTTCTAAATTTTCTTAAATACTAATTTTTTTTTTCAACAAACTCTTTTTACACCCAAAGCTATAATAATACAAAAAATTTTTTGGTTAAAACCTAAAATAAAAAAAACTTGTAAATCTAACGATTTTCATATTTTTGCCTTGAAGTAAGCTCAGTTCTTGTGAATAAAATATTCTGATAAGTGGCGAATGCCATCTAAGCACCCTTGAATATTTTTACCAAAACTTTTTTCCCTTGTTGTTTTCCAAAAGGGAATGTAACCTAGGAAGGAAAGTATGCCTCCTAGTTTTAATTTCAAAATTTTTATTGTTTGAGTGTTTCTAATGGGTATCGAACATGGAGGAAAGTATGTCATTATTTTTTCTCCAAACTTTTATCCTTGTTTCGAGAAGGGTGAACCTAGGAAGGGAAATGCCCTTAGAATATTTTTCAAAATTTTATTCTTGATTCCAGAGGAATCCGAACTTAAGAAAGAAATTATGCCCCTCAAATCATGTCTTATACCATTAAGTTGAACTTTTGGTTGTTAGGTTGACAAAAAATTTTCTTATGTCCAAAATGCCTCCATACCCAATTTCTAGGTCTTTCCATATTTTTTCGTTTCCCCACAGGAGTTTGGATTGTTTTTTTTTCTTTGTCAAACATGCTTAGGGGCTGAAAGTTCAGTTGATAATTGCTGGTAATAGGTGACAAAAAAAAAAAAAAGAAAAAAAGAAAAAAAAAGAAAAAAAAGAAAAAAAAAGAAAAAAAAAGAAGAAAACAAAACTAGGAACACCCACCCTTTTCAGCTGCCATTCATACTCCTAGACCCAATTTTCACCTGAACCCTACTGTGCTGGAATTCACAAAGATATCATGGTGCAGCAACAAGTTCTCATAACTTCATAGTTCCCAAAATAGCCATGCCTTCTTCCTTCTGCCACATGTATGAACATGAATGCTAGGGCAGCCATGGATAATGCACCTTTTTCCAATATATATTGTTGAAGAGAGATTGTAAATTCTTTGAAAAAGAACGTTGATACGATCAAGTGCGATCCAATGGTCAGATTATTAATTTGTTTGTTAATTGCGTTTTGTTTGAATGAAGGGCATCTTTTAGAAGAGGTTTAAAGGTTTCAACTCTCAAGAAGAGAAGCATATTTGAATGAATAGACAGTTGTGAGAAGAGATTTCAACTCTTCAAGAAGAGACATATATTTGAATGAAGAGACACACCTAATAGAAGAGTTGCAACTCTTAGAAGAGATATATATTTGAATAAAAGACAACTCTCAGAGGTTTTCTTGGGCGTGGCGGCGGGTATGAGTTTAGTCGAATTTTGGGCCCGAATATTAGGAATTTCATGTGTTTCGGATGGTCCATTTGAATTTTCGGGTTGTTTTGGACGATCTGGATTAATTTTCGGGATTGTTTTAGACGGTCCAGGACTAAATTTCGGGACTATTTGGACAGTTGAGTTGAATTTTTTGAGAGGCTGATTTTAGACAATTCGAATAAGTTTTTCGGGAGGGCTGTTTAGAGACGGTCGAGACTGATTTTGAGACTCTTGTGTGTGCTGTTTTTATGTGTTATTGCAAAAATTTGGGTCTTTTATGTTAGTTGTGATCCTGGGATTGAGGTCTCCGGGTTTTTGTTGTATGTTTTGGTATCACAATGATTTGGTGACGAATGGAACCAAAAATGGTTCATGGCCGTGAAGGGACCAAGAGGTGCCTTGTTTATTTGGGTATGAGATTTGGGTCATTTTGTGTGTTATTGTTGGAAAAATACATAACATCTTCATTGTGTGAAAAAAATCATGTTAGCCAATAACTAGCGTGATGTATTAACATGAAAAGTATGATGAATGAAAATTATATGTAGGAAATATAATTATCTGGAATTTATAAATATTGTGCATGTAGCGTGATATAGCGTGAAATAGCGTAATCATTTAAGTATGCACGGTAATATCGCGTCAAGTCGGGTGTGTGTGCATGGTGTTGGCTATTCACCATTCTTGGTAAATGTGTGGTGAGCTCGGAAATGGGACAACGTCCAAAATCGAGACTCACGATTGTGTGAAACAATAATAATAATAATAAATCACGTGTGTTTGGGTGAAGCAGATGGGGCAGATCCCCCCCCCAGGGTGAAAGACTCATATTTTACTCTTGGTCAGACATATGTATCAGCGATGAAAGTTCGCGAAAGTGTCAGAAGGCGTGCGAAGCCTACGGTGAGACCTTGGAAATTCGCAACCCAAATAAACACGTAGGATTTGATAAAATTCAAATGAATATTAGAGAGTTGTCCAATGGTTAAGTCATTGGGTGAAACACCAATGATTGATTTTCACACTTGGCATTGCAGGTGTGAGGGAGTCGGTCAGGACTTGGGTTGTGGGCATGAGAAGTCTCATCTCATGCATGACACGTAATATTCCATATAGAATTGCATTATTTATATGGAATGTGATTAGACGTTTTCATGGTTGTCATTGCATGTGCATTTTAGGTGGGGAGTAGCCCTTGTAGGAGAATTTTCTACTGGGCATTGCTCACTCCGTTGTGGGACCCCCTTCAGGTACAGGGGGTGTATAGGAGGCGGCTTGGCTGACGGGTTTGTGATTATGAAGAAGGCCGATGTGTGGTAAAAAGGCCATGATCGGATTTTTACGGACTGTAATTAAACGTTTTATTTTCACATTTTAGATTTAAATATGAATGAATAAGTCCCGGTAAAGGGATATATTGGGGATATGGATAGATGAACCCTGTAAGGTCAATTCTACTTCTGTTGAGACCTTGGATGAGTTATGATTATATTGTTATATAGGTTGTATGTTGGGTAGAGCTCCCCGAACAAAGGAGACTCTGCCGGTTTTTTTGAAAATATGGATCCCGATAAATGAGACACAATAGTGTGGTATCGGGTCACCCGAAATCCACAGGAATTCCACGAGTTGACGAGTTATCAACGGGACTCTCGGATTTGGGGTGTCACAAAAAATCTAGAGTTCACTATGATTAATACCAAGTCTGTTTTGGATCAAATCCATAAGTTGCAAGTGTGGTGTGAAACCGTGAACTAAAAGTTGAGATTTTTGAATCATTTCAATTAGGGGTTATTATTGCTAAATTACCCCAAAGTTGGAATGGTTATAGAAAGAAAACAAAACTCTTGAAGAATTCATAAACATTTGAGAATAGAAGAAGAGACAAGGTCTTGTGATACAAAGAATAATTCTCATTATTATTCCAAAGTTAATGTTGTTGAAGCAAGTAAATTTCATAAAAACTTCAAGTTAAGAAACATAGTGGGGGCTACTCGTTATGTCAATCTCATTATATTGAGAAGGTGCTTTTTAAATTCAATCATTTGAAATTTAAAGAGACAAATACTCCATCTAATTCTAGCATTAAGTTGAAAGAAAATTACGATAGAACAGTTGCATAGCTTGAATATGCAAGTGCAATTGGAAGCTTAATGCATATAATGCACTGTATAAAAAATAAATATTGCATATGTAGTATGTAAAATGTCTAGATACACGAGTAACCCTAGTGTTGAGCATTGGAAAGCAATTGGAAGAATATTTGTTTACCTCAAAAGAACCATTAAATTGAGTTTATTTTACAATGACTTTCCAATAGTATTGGAAGGATACTTCGATGCTAGTTGGATAACCTGTGTGAATGATAACAAATCTACATTTGGATGGATATTCATAATAGGTGGGGGAGCTGTATCTTAGGCATCTAAGAAACAGATTTGTATAACTCACTCAACAATGGAGTCTGAGTTTATAACACTAACTGCACTAGGAAAAGTAGTTGAATGACTGAGAAACTTATTGTTTGATATAAAGTTGTGTAGTCCTGATCGATGTCATCTATTTCTTTCTTTGTGATAGTGAAGCTACTGTCTGGAAGCTTATAATAAAATTCTGATGGAAAGTCTAGACATATTAGCTTAAGACATGAATATGTTAGAAAATTAATAATAGATGATGTTATTAGTATTGTTTATGTTAGGTCAAATAAGAACCTAACAGATCCTTTGACAAAAGATCTAAGGAGGGACTTAGTCAAAGATACTTCTAATGGAATGGGATTGAAACCTTCTTTTGAAAATAATAACCAGTAATGATAACCCAACTTAATAATAGTTCTACTGTTATTGTAAACTTTAATGGGTAATAACAAGTTACTAATAAGTGATTGATTAGGTACTGAAATTTGAAATAGTTCCGTCTAGGATGTTCAGTGCAAATAGCTACGTATTGAGGATGGGTATATACTCTTAATGAAGACATGTTAATTTGATGAACTTCACCTAAGTGAGTATAAGAAATGGTGTCGTATTTGACAAGAGTTTGGTTTGCTCTTTTAAATGCTCATGAAACCAAGATAGAACGCATGACCGTAATAGTGCTAATATGCGTGGAACATATTTTGAGATTGAGATAGCTCATATGTGTCATATTTTTGGTATTCACATAAAAGAAGAGGTTTAATGCATCACACACCTTAGTCTTGTGAATACTTTGTAATATAGTCACTAATTGAAGGTTTAAATCGAAAGATACCTTTAGTAAGTAAAAGTATATCATATGGACATGGAGAAATATTACAATCTAGTGGGGGATTGTTGAAGAGATTGTAATAAATTCCTTGGAAAGACCGTTGATTTGATCAAGTACGATCCAACGATCAGATTAATTTGTTTGTTAGTTACATTTGTTTGAATGAAGAGACACCTTTTAAGAAGAGGTAACTCTTTAAGAAAAGATACATTTTTGAATGAAGAGACACCTCTTGAGATGATGTTTCAACTCTTGAAGACGAGACATATATTTGAATGAAGAGACACCTCTTAAAAAGAGGTTGCAACTCTTCAAGAAGAGATACATATATTTGAATGAAAAGGCACCTCTTAAGAAGAAGTTGCAACTTTTCATAACAAACATATATTAACTATAAATTCTTCGAATCCAGGCATTAGTTTTCAGTTTTTTGTTCTAGAATTATACTTAATGAATTCTTGGGTTAGTAAACTACTCATAGTGGGGGCAAATAAAACCTTAAGGAAAGTATTCCTTATGCCTCAAACTCCGATATACCAACTTCTTCTCTCTTTCTTCTCTTACATATATATATATATATATGTATTGGACCAGGTGTAGAAGAGTAGAGAAGCAGCAGCAGCAGAATCTTTATCTTCTTCTTCTTCTTCTTCTTTGAGAAAAACGGATCAAAAGATGAAGGTGTGTGTGACAGGGGCATCTGGGTTTCTGGCTTCTTGGCTGATCAAGAGGCTTCTCTTGTCTGGGTATCATGTCACTGGAACAGTTAGAGATCCGGGTACATAAACCAAACACCTGGTGATTATTATTGGATGGATTATCTTCTGTTTTTTTTTGCTTGTTTTCTTGCCTTGTTAACAGAGAAAAGGTGATGAATTATGAGCGAAATGACAAGAAGTTGGCACATTTGTGGAGGCTGGAGGGAGCAAGGGAGAGGCTGACATTGTTGAAGGCTGATTTGATGGAGGAGGGCAGCTTTGACAAGGCTATTATGGGGTGCCATGGTGTTTTCCACACTGCTTCACCAGTCATGGGATCTGCTGATCCTAAGGCTTGTTGCTTTCTTCTCCTCTCTTTCTTCTTTTATTTGATCCTGCTTGCCCCCTCAACTTTATCCCCACATGTTCACATTAACCTCTACATAGTCCGTCTTACTCCCCAACCGCCCAATTTGTGATGGGTACCTAGTATATAGATATTGTCAGCTGGTTCAAGGAGTCTTCGTGGACTCCTTTAGTCGTATAAATATTATCCCGTTTTGGTTTATAACATTATGAGTTTTAAAACATGTTGAGATTGGTTAGAGGAGCTATAACTATATAGTTAAGACTTCATTATTCGATGTATGATGTGACAAACTGACATTACAATCAGGCTATTTAAGTCATTTTTGGTTTGGAAGAAAAAAAAAGCAATAAGTTTATCCATGCTGAGTACAGAGTCTTTTGTCCATCTTTCTACACTTCTTTGCTTTGTCTGAAAATAGTGGCTGAAAAACAATTAACCAGATGAATCTATCTAGGAGATGAGCCCTTTTCTAGAGTGGAATGAAGAATATGAATGAATTAAAGAAAAAAAAAAAACATCTGATTATGATAATGACTCTGCTTCTGCTTCTGTATTTCTTTGGCAATAGGCAGAGATCTTGGTACCTGCTGTTGAAGGAACATTAAATGTTCTTCGTTCATGTAAGAAGAATCCATCTCTAAGGCGTGTAGTACTGACTTCATCTTCTACAGCTGCAAGGAAAAGAGATGATTTTGATCCAAAAATACCTTTGGACGAGTCATCCTGGTCCTCGGTCGAACTTTGTGAGCGCTTGCAGGTAACATTACTTTCTTATGTGACATAGACAAGTAATCTACAAAAGGGATGCAAAACTCTGCTTCAGTCCACTGTTTTTTCACTTAATTGGCATACACAAACTCAATGAAACTTGTGTCTCATATGTTGTTACATTAAATCAGTAGATAACATCTTATCCTATAAATTCATTGTCTTTTTTTTTTTATCAATGCATTGTAAAAGATATGGTATGCTCTGTCAAAAGTCCTAGCTGAGAAGGCAGCATGGGAATTCAGCAAGGAGAATGGAATTGATTTGGTGACTGTTCTTCCCTCATTTGTTATTGGACCAAGCCTGCCTCCTGGATTTGAGTTCCACTGCATCTGATGTCCTTGGTTTGCTTAAAGGTAGTTAGCCTCTTGTGTGACGCCCCAAACCCGGGGTCAGTTGTACCGTCCCGGCCGCGGAATAAGTGATCAGTTCTGGCTATCACTTTGAAAATCGGGGCGAGTCTCCTTTGTAGGGGCTCGCGGTCCTGGCCTGCGTATCTGTCCCAAACAATCCCGATATGTGCCTGATATTGAATATGGATAAGCGGCCTCTTGGGCCCATACAACAATATCCATAGAAAACATACCAACTATATCCAATAGTTCTAAGAAGTTCAAATGTTTACTCTCATACAACATATATTAAAAAAATACTCAAGTTACATCGTATAAATATCGTCGACCAAAGCCCTGTCAGAGCTTTTCTTCTAATCTCGAGTCTCTAGACGAGCCGTCCCTCGCACGCTCCTTTGTTCTGTAAAATAAAGGGGATCCGACCAGGTGAAATTTAATGCTCTGAATAGGAGAATAAGCCTAAGTGGGCTCTGGCACTAAGTCACGGTCTGATGTTGAGTGTCGCATTCCAAGTAAATGCATGGTATCAGCCAGATATGCATGATAACTGGATCCAGGTCCTCAAAAACCATCACCAACAAAACAAAACGTGATTTTATTTTTGTTTGTTGTGGACAACCTCAGATCATATATATCTCATGGATTCAATTCAAAATGGGTTGATATTTTAATTTGGACTACCCTCGGGTAATTAATGTTTTTTTAGACAGCATAGACAATTTCTCTGGGGCGTAAATGCTCCTCCTATAATCCTATAAAGTTGTTCAGTGCATATGGAGATACTATGTATGCTGAGTTCCAATACGAGTCTAATTATTTGATATATAAACATTAGAATATACTAAACGCCAATTCCGTCACACAATCATGTTATGTATTATACATTTCATCATATCATAATTAAGCTCCACTTGGGCTAATGATCAGAAACACGAAACGATTTAGTTTAAATCTTAAAGCCCGAACTTATATTTCTAAAATATGTTTTGAGAACATTATTCAGACCAGTGAAACCATAATTACTATTGGAAAATCCACAGCGTGGTTCACTTAGTGGGCGGGTTTAGCTGACCATTTAAACCTCTATCGATCGATCTGTGGTTAACACCAAAAACACTGCAATTTCACACCAACCTCAGTAGTGGAGACGACCCACGGGCTGCTCCATTTTGTTTCAAAATTTTTATATTAATTCGGTCCCGGGTTGGTAGAGTGTTATTTCCTAATGGCGTAATGCGCAGATTAACGGCTTACAAGAAGGAATAAAACTCAAGTAGGGAGAAACCCACTGCCTCTCGGGAGATTTGTCTAAAACTCACAAATCTGTACCCCGCAGCGAAGCCACTCTCGTGTAGAAATGGAGTTTCTTCTTCTTTATTAGAAGGCCTTGACGGTTGGATCGCTGATGTATTTCCTAGAAACACGACTCTCTCTCACTGAAACCAGATCTAAAGCTCACTGCATCTATTTTCGCTCTTTCTCCGTTTTGTTGCATTTGAATGGGAGACGACCAATATCTGTTAGTTTGTCCTTTAGTGACTTAATCGAATTAAATGGTATTTTGTCTATAACTTTTACGAGGAATTGATATTCGGCACTATCTCGGTTCATTTCATCTTTATCTCTCTGCACTTATGGCACATGGTACTTTGTTATATGTGACTTTAGATCTCACATCAAAAAATTCGTTTTCACGGCACGTGATCGCCGAAAACGTGTAAGTGAACTATCTCGGAGTGGCGTGTGCTAAGTGATTGTGAGAAAGGATTAAACAATTGAAATCGTTTCATCATCAGAATCTGAAGGAATAAATTATAGGTTTTAGCATTGTATTTGCAGTAACCAGTGCAGACCACCTTTTATTTCGAAAATTAGAATTTAATTAACACCGTCTGAGTTCTCATTTTGAAGGCCAATGTTTTATTATTTTAGAATGGAAGAGTTCGATACAATAGTGTTGATTTAGAAAAAACGGGAAACAGAAATTCCAGTGGAAAGGAAGGATGGGATACGTCCACATTGATGATGTTGCACTCTTGTTGCACATCCTTGGTATCTCAGGCATAAGCCCATGGACGATACCTTTGTAGCTCTACTGTGGTAGAACAACGAGGCTGTCTCTCACTTTTCTTTCAGCTCGCTATCCATCCTTACACCTGTCCAAGTTCATGTTTTCCCCAAAAGACGGGTTCTTTAGGCTTTCAGCAGACAAATATTTCTGTGGTTGATGAATGAAACTCATTATAATATATGAATCTGGGTTTGATCCACTTGGACATACCATACTATGAATTCACTTTTAAGTTAAAAGAGCTTGGGTTGGTTCAGTCGTCGAGAGATGTTTGTGGTAATTCCTCTTTCGAGGAAAGACCATTAGGAATTAAGTCTATTGATTGAATGATGGTAATTGATAATTTTGCAGAACTGCCTTTTCTTGAAGGACATGGAAAGAAAGATTATCTAAATTTAGTAATATTAATATTTCAGATTTTTCAAGCTGTAAGCATACAGTTACGATCAGACAATGCATAGTGGCGTTATCAGACATCATGCACTGATACAAATAATAATAATAATAATAAATAAATAAAAAAGAAATTAACGGAGAAATAATCAAGTTGATGGGTCTTCTTTAAATAATCATGTACTGATTAACTAGGAATAGTCATAATTTAAAGGGTCATGTATTGATCTGAGACCCCGCTATAAGTAATGAGGAAATCTGTGAAGTAACTCCATAGTAACCTCCTAGTCAGTAAAACAACAGACAAAGTCACACCATAAACTAAGCGGGTCAGCCATTAGCTGTCTTTGACGACAGGTTATAAAAATTTTTCACTTTTCTGTCAAAATCACATCTTTGATTCAGCAGAAAATCGTGACATATGATTATGGTAGTGAGCTTCAAGAAATACAAAAAATCTTTGTATATAAAACTTACACTCCCGATATTTTAAAATCCAAAACTCTGATCATAAAGGACCTGCGATTATCATCAAAATATAAGATAAAGTCGATCAAACCGGCGTGCAGGACTGAGATCTGGAAAGGTTTTTCGGCTTCAACGCGCATATGAAAAATTGTTTTAAAGCAGAAGCGTGAACGGCAGAACGTTGATCATATAAGTTCTAAATGTTGTTGCTCTGTTGTATGTACCTCGATATGAAAATCGAGTATAGAAATGGTTGTAAGCGTTTGCTGAGGAAAAGTGAGTTTTATATAGAAAACCATTTTTGTAAATTGTTACGAAAACTATTCTTTGATGAAAGCTGTTTATGTTCCCGAAAACTAATTATCTTCTTTGGCGTTCTCAAAAGCTATTATCTTCACTTCTTCGATGGTGATTAATATGCGAAAGTGCTATCTTGTAAATCAAGTATGCAACCCACTTTGTGACCCCATTTACGTACTAGTGATGATACCACGGAACCTGGAACTTAGCATCGATGGTGACACAGGAGTGTAACTATTCAGATGATGATGAACACGGCGAAGAATCTCTATAAACATAATGGAACCTCAGACGAAAATGCGGTGATGGAACTTTGAGGCCAACAACTCATCGCCGCGCGCAGTGTGCTAACTGTACCAGATGTGCGGCGACTCACCATATAAATATATGCTAGATCTACTTTGGTGCGTGGTAGTAACAGTTAATCTGTTAATATCATCGCGCTTGCAATGCAAATCAAATATCTGGCAGAAGCGGTAGTATCTAAGAGGTTTAAAGCAGGGCACAAATTGTTTCCTATCTTGAAATCGAGCTTTTCTCTGAGTATAACCAGTGGGAGATAAAAAAAAATGCTTTATAAATTTATATTTTCGTAGCTTTACAAACTTATAATTTCATGGCTGTTTTAGAAAAGTTTTGATATGCATTTTCTCAACTAATTTCTTCGATTAACATCCAAGCACTCTAGATTATTGTCGAGATGCTCAATCGCCTACACAATCCATACAAAGTCACAAAATGCCCCTCGGTTCAACGTTTTAACCATAAAACATACACATGGCTTTCAAAGCGACCCATATCGAACGAACCGATTCTGCAACAAAACTTTACGTGCTAGTCCCATTCGATAAGGAACATCGATAATATGATGTGAAATTGACCAAAATGTCCCTACACATTAAATGCCCCATAAAAACTATCTGTTTTAGCAAACTTTTGACTCGAGAACTTTCCTTAGAGTCTCATGTACAAACATTTCTGAAAATTTTGTCGACTTGTCAGACTACACTCTGAAATTTCAATGGGAATTGTTTAACTTGATCCAGTGGCGATTTGTCGAACCACAGTCCAAAAAATTCCTAAAGATTCTAAACTTAGTTTAAAAATTTTTGGGATTGAGTTCCTGACCTTTGTGGTTTAAGAATTTAATGAATTCATGCATTTAGGCTCGAAATCGCACGAATAGGAAATTTTTCTACCTCTTGAAGTGAGAGCGAAATCTTTAGCTTTAGTGCCTCACGTGTAGGCTCTCGTTGCGTAGACCCGACTTTACTTTTTGCTCGACAAAATCCTACGGTCAATTTCCATAATCACGAGAGAAAGAAGCGAAGAGAAGAAAATAAAGTATAATTCTCTCTCTCTCACGCACCTTACCTTGTCCATTAAGTCACCGCCCATTTGATTTTTTATTGTTTATTTTATTTATTTGTTTTCTTTTTTAATCTTTTTCTTTAGTGTGTGTATTATTTGGATAAATGATTTATATTGCTGTTTAGATTAAGTTTTTCTGCGAAATAAATTTTATTTTACTTCGAGTTATTTTATTGTAAATGAAGCAATCAGCCATTTTCCGACTTAGAGATTTTTGTAAATCCTAAATGCTGAGAATCCTGGCAACTTATATTTTGAAGAATTGTAAAATGTTATGGTATCGCGAAATTCAACGAAATTTTTTAAGATGCACTAGATTCATAAGGCAATTTACTTGGCCTTGATCCGTTTCAAATCATCGAGATCTAGAGAATTTCCCAAACTTTACGAACTATTTTAGTAATTTATTATTATTATTATCTTTTGGGAATTCCATAATTGGAATTTCACCTCACTTTCATGGTGCAAAATTACACAATTCAAACTATAATTTCGTAGCAAACAACTCAAAAATTTATTATGGCGCTAAATTAATTAAGAGGCGTTTAGTGCTTGTCTGAGTTACCGTCTGCAAATGCAGCACCTCCCGGGACGGGCGATTACAAATCCTCCCTTCTTTAGAACATTTAAATCCTTGAAATGAACAAAACTAACATAAAGGGGATACCTTAATCTAAAAACAGCGAGGATATTATTTGCGCATCTAAGCACACCTTGACTCCACGTAGCCTCCTTTTTCCCATGATTCCCCAGCCAAAACTTTGACTAATGGAATGACATGTCGCAAAATACGCTCTCTGCGATCTACTATGCGCATTATTGCTCCTTATAAGTCAAATTATCCTTTAATTCTCTTTTGGTTGATCTCACAGTATATGGGAGGGATCACGGAATGTTACTTGAACATGGATATGAAACCGTATGAACCTTAAGAGCCAATGCTACGGAGAAGGTCTAATCCATATGCTCTTTGGTCCCACTCAGCAATAATCTCATATTTATGTATGCGGGCCTGAAGCTCCGTCTTCGTCTGAGGACACCTTTCAAGGGAAACTTTGAGAGACTTATCCTTCCTGTAAACTATAGATCCCTCTGACGTTTGTATAACTCTGTATGGGCGGTGGTGTCTGGCTATCTTGGGTATGTCTCGAGACGATCTGGATCTTATCTAAAGTAATATGTACTAACTCTGGGGCTTATGCGTCTCCTCTCTCCTGCCATCCCGGCTATACGAGAGTCTGTACTTCAGACCATACAATGCTTGAATGGAGCCATGCCTGCTCTTTGGATTGATAAGCGTGTTGTTGTAGGCGAAATAGTAGAGATAAATGCGTATCGACTTCCCTTAGCTCTATCACGCATGCTCTAAGCATGTCCTCTAGCGTCTGGTGGATTCTCTCACAGTGACCATCAATCGAGGATGGAAAGGCGTGCTAAAGTGCAATCAAGTCCCTATGGCATCCTGTAAAGCTTTGGACCCAGAGAAATGTCACGGATGTGAATCCCGGGGTCGATGCGAGACTATCGATATAGGAACACCATGTAATCTAACACTATCTCCTCCATATAATTGGAGCGACTTGTCGATAGGTCATCATTGCTAGCGGGAATCTTGCGGATTTTGTTAGTCTTTCCACTATCATTCATATGGCATCGTGTTGTCTCAGTTCGGGCAGATAACAAATCCATATAGTAATCTTATCCTTCCATCTGAGGTCGTAGGGCTGTAACTCACCAGCCCGGGCTTACCGGGTGCTTTCTGTGGCTACTGTGACAGGGTTAAGCATGCGGATCTGATAATGCAATTTCCTTTTTCGTGCCCTTCCACCAATAATGCTCCTCAGTGTGATACATCTTGGTCTTTACCGGGGTGCATGACATATCTTTGAAGATTGAGCCTCTTCCATGATTTCCCTTTTAGTTTACCTATGTCGAATCGCACATTCGACTCCTCTAACTATTACGCCATCGTCTACGATTTGGAACTCTGGTTTCCTACCACCTCGATCTACGCACCAGCTTAATCATCTCTGAAATTTTGTGACCTTCCTTGATCTGATCGAAGAGAGACGAACATAAAATGATACTGGCAGAGTGTCCATGTATCGGCTACACCTTGAACTCCCAAGATCTCAACTCTATCCCAGCAATGGGATATCTTAGTGCCCGGATAAGCATAGGAACCCTCTTGGTTTCGGCTTGGACATCGACCGCTACATTGGCCTTCACAGATGGTGCTCTATGTAACACCATTTTAAAACACATTTCATTCAAACCATTTCAAATATCACGGAAAGCATTTTAGATTCCTCTGGTAGACCCATAAACAGTTACAGCAATTCACTTACAAAATAGCATACCATACCTTTCAAAATACCACAAGCTTATTTGTTGAAATTTACTATTTAAAATCTGCAAAGATAAGTCGTACTCAAAATGATATTTATCTTTGCATATGTCGCGCATACTCCTCAATTCTTTCCAGTGACTCAAAACTCTCGATCTTGCCTCTTTCACAATTCGGCTATCTGTCAGCTCTGTGCGTAGTTGGTAAAACAATGTTGCGCTTATTTCACATCTTAGTAGTTATCTAAATCCATTCCACGATTTGATTTAAATCAAATCATGCAATTTAACAATTCAAAAACTTTTAATCTTTATGGATGATCTGATATAAATACAATACATATACTTGTTATATATACAATCGATTCACAGATTCAATGCAGTCGTCAAATACACTTTCATATTCAATATTTCACAATCTCGAATCAATTCAAATATGCCGCAGGTGATTTAGTTACGTAATTCAATTAGGTTATGTCAAATCAATTCAGTTATACCACTTAACAAATTTAACCTATGTCTTAGTTATACGAGGATATTAGAGTCATAAACACGGTCCCACGGCTAATTTGCGGTAGGTATAAAATTTATAACAGTGCGGTCACATTGAATTCTTGACCCAGTTATAAACAATCAATTAATGAACACTCTAGATACGGTCCGTTTGGGCCTCTTTGAGTGGGGTGACATCAATAAAATGGATTGCGATACTTTGCTATTTTGACCCCTATTGGTATACCAATCTATTTTTATCTGAACTAAGCAGTTTAACATTTATTAAAGTGTCAGATATTTTTATAGCAAGGTACAATACATTTTGTATAAGCTGATTCACTTTCAATAGTCATGCAATTTTTCATATACAAACTTTGTTTTCAACCCAAATTCTTCAAATCATTTAAAACAATTCAATATACCTTTCTTATGCATTTAAAACAAGCATTTCAAATATTGAAACGAGAATAAGAAAAGGTAGAACAAACATACAAAAACTTGAAACGAGGAAATAGAAGTCGGTAGAACAAACATACAAAAACTTGAAACGAGGAAATAGAAGTCGGTAGAACAAACCCAAAAAGATTGTCGTCCTTTAATTCATGTTCTCGGAATCTCGACCTCAACTCGGACTTTCCTCCTCGTTAATCCCTATTATGCACATATTTCCACCGATCAAGAATAGCGAAGAAAAATCATTTGTGCGTTACAGGATTTTTAGTTAGGAGTTGATATCTACCCAGCACTTTCACTTTCAAATTTTCTGGGGACAATTGAGTCATATTTAAAGCATACATCCCTTCACAATTATAGCTCTATTAGTCTATTTTAGTAGGAATTTGAATCATCTAATTGGATCACCCAAACACAAGTTATGGCATTTTATGCCAAACTGGTCGGTATGCCCAGTTCACTGATTTACCTACTATTTTCTCAATTTCAGGGTCTGCTCCATAAATTGGTAATGGTCCCTTCTGCTGTTTAGATCTGGTTCTTAGGTTTCCCTTCAATTGGAATCATCCAATTTGGATCCCAAAAACTCAAGTTATGGAATTTTATATTCAGACTACTCTAATTTGCAAAACAGAAGCAGATTTTTTCTTGCATAGTTTTCCCCTTTGAAGGATTTCTGGACACTTTGAGGTTACAATTTGTATACCATTCGCTAAGTAAATTATTCTCCTGAGAATCTAGTTTACCCAGAAATTTGAATCACTCAATTAGGATGAGTGAAACTCAACATAGTCTATGTACCAACTATAACAAACACATAACTGCTTCATTAGACAAAGTTTATCCAAAACAGAGCATCACTTCAATTTCGATTGGTGGGTCAAATTCTGAATACCATTACTTCAATGAGTTTGTTACTATAAGTCTAATTAATTAGCAATTTGAATCACTCAATTAGAGTAAGAAATGACTAAGTTGGCCAATAAAAACGTTGGTTTGAAAAAAATTGGCAGCATCTCCTTTGAAGCATTCTTATTCCTCTTCGTGATTTTCTTCCAAAACACCTCAAAACTCCAAAATAAATCATGTCAATCACTCCTAATGACATCTAACATCATTCATAAACCAATCACAAGCAAATCCCATGGATGATTTAGGGTTTCCCAACTCAAACATCATTAATAAAATTCTGAGTTTGTGTTCTTACCTTGAAACTCTCTTTGAACCCTATTAGCTGGCTCCCTTCTTCATCTTTGAGTCACTTGGAGACCAAAAATGGGGATGATCTCCCCACCAAATCTGGATGTTAACTGTACAACATTCTTCTCATACATATTCTGAAGAAAAGCAATGATTGCTCAAGAATGAGCTCCCAAAGACCACTTTTGATGTACAAAGCTCATTAAGTGTAGGCCATGTTTGGCCTTCCACCCTATTTTCATTCTCATTTTTTTTTTTCTACTATTTGGTTTTGTATCTCATTTCCTCAGGCCTTTATTGATTCAAATCATTTTTGGGTTAAGTCCTCAAATGGCAATCTAACCACACTTATTCCTATTTGCATAAATTCCCATATTTACCTTAGACATATAAACTTGTTTACCATTGACTCTTAGATTCTCATTTTTCACATTTCAATTGTCATTTCACTTGGGTAAATTTTGGGTTTAATCTTTTAAATCCTTGTCAATAGCAATCGATATTCGTTCTGTTTCGGAAATAAGTTTGACTCGATTTATACTGAATATATAAAATTATAAAAAAAAATTATGGGAATAAATGCAGGAGAGTTACACTCTATCGTGCAATCATAATCCTTAAATCAACTCCAACCATATTGACTATGTAAAGTTAAGCTCTTCCCAGGAGTGAAGATATCTGAATATGATCGTGAATATCTGACCAGGAGAACACCATATAGATAATGCATCTCAGGATCTTTGAAACCAAAACCCTTCTTTGCTAGTTCTAAATCATGGGTGGGTAGTTACGCTCGTGCTTCTTTAATGGCGAAGCGCATAATCTATCACTCTACCATTACGCATCAAAACACACCTAACCCTTAATACGGAGGCATCGTACACCACATGTGTCGCTCACAGCGGTAGTGCTAACATTGGAGGTTGTCGTTAATCTGCGCCTCGACTCCTCAAAACTATCTTTGGCATGTATCGACCCTTTCGAATTTATGATCCTTTTTTTCGATAGATTGGTGACGGGGTTGCTATCTTGAAAATCCTGTTAATTCTCGCAGCAATAACCTGGCGATCTAAGGAGCTGCGACTTCATAAACATTTGTGGGTGACTTCCCGTTCCCTTTATGGCTGATCTTATGAGGATCCATTACTAATACCTTAGCAGAAATGACGCATGACCCGAAAGCTACTTTGTCCAACCAAAACTTGCACTTACTAAACAGCGTATAAGCGTCTCTAAGTCTGTAATCATGGGATGCATGTTCCTACGGGTGCATGAGCTCTGCAGAATGTCATCGATGAATCACGATCACAAACTTATCTAATCTGGTGAATACCTGTTCATCAAATCCATGAAACCTTGGTAGGGCGGCTTTAATTGTCAAATAGCATCACCAAGACTTGTAGTGACGTATCTCGTCTTGGCAGTCTTGAAACATCATTCTCCGGACCTCAGGCGTGGTAGCGCGGCAACTGGACGATCTTAGAATACTGGATCCGTGCGATTGGTCGGTGGCTCATCTATACGAGCGGGATCTTGGTTCACGTATTGTGCGTCGATTCGGTATATAGTCTATACACATTAGTAAGCTTCCGTCTTTCTTCTTCGAAGGCAGGAGCTCGGTGAGGTACTAGATTCGGATGAAGGCCATGTAGAAATTCCTCAATTGTGCCTTCAACTCTTTCAACTCTGCTGGCGCCATTCTATGGAGGAGTGGATATTGGCTCGGTCCACCTTGCTGGAATCGGTTCAGCCATCAAACTCAATTGCTCTTTAGGGAGTGAAGCACAGGGAAATATCATCTAGAAAGTCATTTTGGAAACTCTTGTTATGTGGGATGTCTTCCGTAGTGTCCCCTCTTTTCTCATCCACTAAATGCCCGAATAACCACGGCAACCTTTCAGAAGCATTTCGGCGGTCATGGCATTAATGAGACTAGAGCGATCTCTTAGTTCCCGAAATATCACGCCTGGTTCCTCAGGCCGAACCAATCTTACTTCTTTCTTATAACGTCTAAGGTGGCTCTGTGCTTGGATAACGATCCATGCAGGTGTATCGAAATCATGGATACCTGGCACTATCAAGTCGCTGGAAAATCCTTATTACGGATCACCAATCATACTTGGAACAATCCTTTCGGATATCATAGTGCTCTGGTAGTGAAACCACCATACGACCATGCATAAGTGGGACTGTCTGGTGCCTCGGTGAATGATCTTTTGAAATAAATAGATAATTGGCTCCACGGGTCCTATCTATGCATCATGATCGTGGCAGAATCATACCGATAATCACGTCTGGTGATGCATTTGCCTCCTATTGTGTATTTGTAAATACCCAAGCTTTAGTCACGAGTACCACTCTGTATTTGGCGTGAGACCACTTGCCCTCGCCTCCTGCCTCTGCGACCTCTACCCACGGGGTGTTGTCTTGCCATCTGCTGAACCACCCTACCATTTGGTAGGACTGAGGTGCCTAGGGTAGATGCTGCTGTACCTACCTCAAAGGTCTCTACGGCTACTAGGCGTAGACGATCTGGGATAGTGACCTTTACGCAATAATGACGTCGCATAAGTATTCGTCACCATACAAGAAGTCCTCCTCGACATGTAGAACCACGATGGAAAAGATGATCCACGAAGAATCTACCACCTCAGTGTTGGCGTCGGCGGATCCACGGCTAGATCTTCTCCTCGTCTGAGCTCTACGCCGGTCATTTTCTTTCCTTTCTTTCTCTTTAGGCCCGGCTAGTGCCTAGGCGGCCTTGATCTTTGGGACACCTCTCTTGCTTGTTTGGCCGCCACTTGAGTTAGAATTGAAGCGTCCTTTCTACCTTTGGTGCGACCTCAGGCGCTTTTCATAACATTCTTTGTTTTAGCTTGCTTTCTTTGTATCCTAGTAAACATAGAGAGGCTGTGTCTCTACAGTGCCAGTGGAAGGACCTCGTGTCCACATCACCTTTTCCGATGGTATGGTGGAAAGACCTCGTAATACATGTCACACGTATAATAGTGAAACGCTAACCACATCTAACCATAAGTCTGTTTGCCTCTGGGTCGTAGGTACCATCATAAGTTTAGCCCTTAATTTTTAGAGCGCGTTCTATCATGCCCCTCTCTGCTCTTTGGGAGGCTCCGTGCTGACGGACAGCTCGTAGTAACAATCACCTTCTTTGATCCATCATTCGAGTCACGCCGCTGATGCAGCCCTCGATGGATTCGATGGGGAGTGATTCGATGAGGCATCTTGATCTAAGGGGTGTGCTTTCTGACATTTCTCTTTAGTAGGTACCTCGGTCTTGAGAGTCTAGATCGACCTCTACGACCTCGTCCGGACATAATCTTTGTGAATTTCAAAGTTAAAGGTCGATGACACTTTTGATATTTGATAAAATGCAGTTATGAAAACAATGTGAAGTTGCAATAAGAAAATCATTACTAAAAAAGCAATTGTATAGGAAATCTTTTGTGGAAGCGCGAAGCAGTGAACTATTGCTCGCTGGCGTAATCTTCACTTGACCAGACACTTCTAGTAATAATCTTAGAAACAACTCAGTAACACTCCAGTCAAAGCTCACTCGACAGATTACCATGAGCTAAGTAGATTAAAATTGGCTGGCTGTCTTTGGAAAACGTGGGTTATAAAATTTTCTTCTATCAAAAATCACCTTTATAGATTTAACGAAATGGCGGCATAAGCGCACAAATTGGTGACTTCGAAATAAAAAATCACTGTATATAAAACTTATTGCGCTTATAGGTCAGATGAGTTTGCAGTATATATAGCTAGTAAGGCGCATATGTGCACCAAGGTGTCATTATAAGGGATCACAGTGGCAAAGTTTTCGAAGAGGGTGTGTGGCTTTTGCAATTAAGGAAAGTGGAGGGAGTGAAAGTACTAATTAATGGAAGTTTAAATAGTAAAATAATGACAATAAATTGTCAAAATAGTTCGAGAAGTTTGAAAATTCTACAGATCGGATAAGTAGAGAAACGGATTGCTTGTGGGTTAAGTTCGTCTCGTGAAATCTAGTGACCTAGAAAAGTTTCATTTAATTCCAAGATAGTCGGAATATTTTACGAATTTCTAGGCGGCCGAGTTTAGAGTGGGAGGCACAGCGGGATTTAGAAAATTAGAAAAATATAGCGAAATATTTAAAGAATATTCGAGGTGGGATAAAGGAAGTGAAGCGGTTCCGAATCTAATTGTTTGGGGCTTAAACGGATTAAGAGGAGAGTGGAATAAAAGGGACATGTGGGTCCCACTTGAAAAAAAAGAAAAAAAAAAAAGCAAAATCAAAAAGATGAAAAGCAAAATGAGAAGACGGACAGTGAGAGCGTCCAGTGAGATAGAGAGGGGGACGATTTTATTTTTATATTTTTTTTTTATTCTTTCTCAGATTTATGGAAATTGGGCGTAGAACTTCGTCAGACGAGAAGAAATGGCTTGGACTACGTGAAGAGTACACTTATAGGTACCGATATCTTATGCTTTTGTCAAAGCTTTAAAAGGTAGAAAATTCTTTACTTGTGTTATTTAGGCTAAATGCTATATAATGGTTGAAATTTTCTTAGAAAGCATTCAGAAAAGATTAAGTAAATTTTAGTCAAAAATTTTAAATGAGTTTAGGTACTGAATTTGTGTTGGGCGATCGGGCAATTTAAGGTATTTTGAATAGTTAGGTTGAAATTTCAAAGTGTAGTCCAGACAAGTCGGACGGGAATTTTTGAGAAATGTTGAATTGACACTGGAGCTTTATGGAAGTCGGCCCGGAAATTAGTTCTTCAAAGCAGATAGTTTTATAGGACATTTAATGTGTATAGACATTTTTGGTTAATTCCCGCGTCATGTCGATGTCGTTATCGAATGGGACGCCGTAAAGTTTTGTTAAGTCGAGTTAGTTGATATAAAGTCAGCGAAACACATTGTATGTTTTATCTTTACGTTGAGCGAGGCATTTCTGAATTTGTAGCATGGATTGTGTAGGAGTTTGAGCATCCGTGACGGAATCTAGAGTCTTGTAGTTGAAGAAATTAATAGTCGAAAAAGGTGAGTACTTTGAAATCCTTTTCTAACGAAAGTGTTCCCATTCACAAGTTTGTAAAAATTAACTGAAAATATAAATTTATAAACATTTTTACCTTCATTGTTATACTCGTATAAAGTTTGATTCGGTATTTAAAAGCTTGAGTTTGACAGTTTAAGAAACACTAGATCGCGCGGCTCGGTTCGGTCGGATGTATTTCAGTTTTATAGCAGAGTTATGGGATATTATGGTAACTATATTTCTTGATCGGCGATTGGGGTTGAATCTAGAATATACTGTTGAGTGCGCCTACACTTTTGTCGGGGTATATAGTTGGCCGTGGCCCGACGCAGTACATGTGATGAGGTGTTGGTGGGGTTCCATCAGGACATTTTAATTAGGTTCCATTATGTTTATGAGATCAAAATTGTATTTGGGACATCTTAAGCAGGATAGTGTTGAGGGATTGCCTCTAGATGTCGGGTTAAAGTTCAATGGCGTAGCGTAGGAGTATTTAAAAAATGGGCCACGATTAGTTTAGTGCGATTTCGATATAACACTTTCAAATATTAACCACACTGTGTTTTATTGTGTCATTTTATGAAACGGAGTTTTAAACAAAATGATTTACGACACGGTTTCGGGAATAGTTTCATGGCAAGCTTCAGTTTTCTCATAAACGGTTCCATTATCATCTGGATTACTATGTTGGGTACATATGAGACAACAATATTTAGAACTTATAATACTCCAGGCCCATTTGGCTCCACGATTTTGTTTTGAAATAATTTTTTAGTGCAGTCTTGGCTTGAAAGACCTTTCAGGGATCCTCAGTCCTAGACGTATTTGTGATTATATATATAAGAATAAAGGTGTAAATTAAAGCCGTAAAGGATTAAAATGTGGCATTTTGTATATGTAAATATCGTTGTAAAATATGTATGCATGGTTTTAGAAAAGCAGTTCAAATAAAAAAATTATGTTGGATTGATCCTTATCTTATATTTTATTGAGGACCGGGGATGTCCTTTATTGTTGTAGTTGGACATTTGGAAAACATTGGGAGTGTATATTGTTTTATCTGGTGATTTGTATTTTGGGCAACAGATGCGGTCGTTATCTTTGTCGGTTTTCGGCCCCAAATCTAAAGGTGTGATTTTGATAGAAAGGTAGAAAAATTTATAACGCGTTTTAAATACAATTTCAGCGGTTTTATGGCTTAGCTTCATAGTAACTTGGTCGGCGAGCTTGGCTGGGGAGGTTCGTGGAGTGCAAGCCGAGATTTCCCATCCTTTGGAAAGTCGCATCGAGTTGGTATCGGAAGCGAGTTTTAGGCGATAGTTAAACCTTGTTTTTACGCGCGTTTTCCACATTTCCTATAGAATTGTTTTTTATAATAGTGATTTTCTATCGCGGCCTATATTGTTTTGCTAAATCCTTGCGTGCATCAAATATTGAAAAGTGTCAGATCTTTTAATCATGAAATTCTGGCATTATAATGGGCGAGAATTATTAAAAAGTGCGATCTAGGACCATGCCAAGGCTTCACAGAGAGATATGTCAGGCACACCACAGATGCGAAAATGCTTGATGAATCAGCCCCACGAGCCATCGGGGGCGCGGGGCGGTGGCGGTACCTTGGCGATGGATCGGGTTATCTGATTGTTACAGCGGTGCAGTCGGACACGGGAGCCTCTGAAACGGAGGGCATGATGAGCCCAGTACAGGTGGGGCTAAAACTTGTGATGAGTAGACGACCCAGAGGCAGGGTACTTATGGTTAGATAGGGTTAGCATTCTAGCTATTATTATTATATGGTGACGTAGACATGAGGTCTTTCCACCATAATTACAGGAAAAAGGTGACATGGACACGAGGTCCTTCCACTGGCACGGTAGAGACCACGAGTTTCAGAGTGTTTACTAAGACCTGACAAAGTAAGCAAATAGTTTATGAAAAGTTTTTTAGAAACTTTTAAAAGTAAAAAAACAAGCGACAATTTTATATGAAAAGTTTGAGAAATTGCTAAAGGTAGGGCAGTTTCAATTCTAACTCAAGGCGGCCAAACAATAAGAAGAAGTGCTCGGCACTAGTCGGCTAGGCCTTAGTGGAGTCTAGTAGAAAGAAAGGAAAGAAATGAATTTGGCGGTAGAGGCTCAGGCGAGGGTAGCATCTAGCCCGGGGATGATGGAATCTTGGCGGGAGGTGGTAGATCTTCGGGGATCATCTTTTCCATTATTGCCACACATGTCGGAGGAGGCATGCCCAGGAGGTGCAGGGATGAATATATGTGGGATGTTTCCATTGTGGAGTAGGAAGGTCACTTTATCGGGGCTGTCCACGGAGTTAATGGCTGCGAGACCTCGGTGGGTGCGGTGGCATCTAGCCCGGGCACCGGCGGTCCCGATCAAGGCTGGTAGGGGTGGTTGAGACGGAGGTGGCGGTCTGACACGGTAAGAGGGTCGCGGTAGAGAATGCGGAAGCGAGCGGTACGATCGCGGTTAAAGTGGTACTTCGTCTTTCGAGGTCGAATATTCTGGAGTCCTGGCCCGGGAGAAGCGGATCTCATCACCGAGGCGTGATTCTTGGTATGATTCGATTCACGATCCACGATGCATATACGTGGTGGACCCGGAGCCACTCATTCATTTATTTGATTACCATTCAGAGGCACGAGATAGAACCGACTATAGATGGTGCGTATAATTGGTTTCAGTACCCGATGGGGATACTATGATATCAGAAAGAATAGTTCTAAGTAGCAAATTGGTGATCGAATAAAGTTTTCGGCGGACTTGATAGTGCTAGGTATCATGATTTGATATAATCTTGGGTATGGGCAGTTATCAACGCCGAAGCCACCTTAGATTGCTATAGGAAAGAAGTAAGATTGGTTCGGCCCGAAGGAGCCCGGGCGTGATATTTCGAGAATCGGAAGAGAGATTGCCTAGTCATTAATCTGATGAGCCTCGAAAATGCTTGGAAGGTTGCGGGGGTTGTTGGCATTTGTAATGGATAGAGAGACGAGAGGGGACAGGTACGGAAGACATCCCGTAGTGAGTTCACAGGATGTCTTTCGAATGATATTCGAGGTTTACGGGATATAGCAATTAGTTGGGTGTGTGAACTAGTTCGAGGGGCGTAGATATCCATTCCTCCATCTGAGAATGGCGCCGCGAAGTTGAAAGAATTGAAGGCTGAATTTGAGAATTTCTAAGCGAGGGCTTCATCAGGCCTAGTGCCTCGCGTGGGAGCTCCAGGTTCTCTTTGTAAAGAAGAAGATGGAAACTACGGTTGTGTATGAACTATAGGCATTCATCCCCTGGGTGTGATACGCGGCGATTATCCGCTTCCTTGTATAGATAGGCTATTTGATAATTTGTGGATCTCGGGTATATTCTAAGATTGACTGGAGTCGGTACCATCGATTGGTCGGAATGATGTTTCTAAAATGCCTTGAGATGAGATCTTGTGAAACAGGAAAATCGAAGATTTTGGATAAAGGAGTAAAATAAGTAATTTAATCAAGAATTTTTCTAGATCTCGAATGATGAAACAAACTTCTCCGTTGAAATCGTCTCGGGAAATTTAGCTACCACGTCGAATTTCGTTGGATTCCGAGGTGGTCGGGATTTCACGTTTTTCGAGGCGTGAGGTGTCGGATGACACATGGCAAGGTTAGGGGATCTTGTGCATGGCATCGCAAGGAAGTGACACTTGTATTAGCTAATGTGTTAAACGAAAGAATGGCTGTGATAGGCATGTGTGGGAAAAGGAATCCATGGCTCTGACAGGCCATGTGGTGATGATGTCATGATGAGGGTTTAAAAAATAAGAAAAAATATGGAAAAATAGGGCGCGCTAATTTTGAGAGTAGGGAGGCTTAATTTCACTCCTTGGCTAGGATGAGTGGTGGCTCCAAAGGGAGAGAAAATGACCAAAAGAAGAAAAGTAGGGAGAAATGAAGGGAAAATGGAAATGAAAAGAAAAAGAATAGAAAGGCAAAAAGGAAGGAAGAAAGGAAGAAGGAGCAAATAGAAAAGGATCCGTGAGAAAAAGGGAGGAAAGGAGAAAGGAGGGAAAGGAAAGGAAATTTTTGGGTTTGGAGCGATCGACGGTCGGCGATTCAGTACTAAAGTTGGGGCACGCGGTGGGATCTACGTGTGGACAAAGTTGGAGTTTCGGCCGAACTCCCGAAGGTAGGATATTTTCACTCTTGGTTTACTTTTAACCTAAAGGCTTTATAATGGTAGGGAGGTTGCTTGTGGGGAGGCCATGAGAGGTTAAGTAAATTAGTTAGAGCCTTGGGACTAAGAGTATGGATTCATGGTAGGTCCATGGTGTGGGAGTTAGGGTTTTGGTCGCGAAAGAGGTTTCTAGGTGTTGTCAGTTTGTTGTTGTGAGAATAATGTTTGGGCAGGATTGGTTTAAGTATTTGTGAGGAGACGATTGAAGTGCCACGGTGAATGGATAAACTTTGAGACCTATTAGTTGTAATTATAACTTGCTTGAATAACATCTGATTATTGAAATGTGATGATGATGCATGCTAGTGAGTATTAACATGGTTTGCATGGAGGTAGATTATATGTAAAAATTATAATTGTCATGGAGTGTGTAAAATGTTTTCATGTAATTAGCTCATTCATGCATGCTGCATAGAGAAGAATGCATTGGCATCATGCATTACATATGCCGGTCACATCGCGTCGAGGTCGGGTGTGGGTGCGGGGTAAGGTTTATTCACCGTGTGGTGAATGGGTCGTGAACTTCGGGAAAAAATGGAATGAGAATCGAAAGGTAAATTCACGAGTGTGTAAAATGATCAAAATGATAAATTACATGTTTTGGTAGACGAGTTAGAGTAGATCCCCACACGGGGTGAATCCATATTATTCACGGTTAGACATGAATCCGGCTGATGAGTTCGTGAAAATGTTGAAAAGGCGTCACGGCGTCTGCGGTGTAAGCTTAGAAAATCAAGTGGCCCCTGAAAAGGAAAAAGGTTTTGATAAATAAAGTGGAGGGTCTCGATGGTTTGATCTCACAGTGTGTGCTTGGTTTATTCAAGAAGCCTTCCGGTGTAGAGAGTAGTTTGGGACTGGAGTTGTGAGCATGAGGAGTTGCATCACAAATGTGATATAGACATTTCATATAATAGTAAATAATTGTATGGAATGTGATTGATTGTTATATATGTCATTGCATATGCATTTTGGAGTGGGGAGGTAACCTTGGCAGAAACCTCTGGGCTGCTCACCCTGGTCGTGGGACCCCTTTCGAGGTAGGATTTATCCGAGAGATGTGACCAGTGAGTATAGACTTTTGAGAGAAAGGCCCAGAAATGGCTTTAATTAAATATTTGCAATGTGTAATCTTTTTGTAAAACGAATGGAAACTATAAGAATATGGTTGTTTGATTATTCTCGCGATGAAGTATGGATGTATGGGCCCCATGTGGCCATTTTACTGGAATCTTATGTCTCGTAGCAGAGGCGTGTGCCAGGCCTAGCGGGTTGGCGGGTATCCGTGGACACCCGATTTTAGGGTGTCACGAATCACGGTCACTCTGAGTTCCTAGTGATGTGGGTTGACCTAATACCCGATTGCGATTCAGTTTGATGAATAAGGTGTTGATCGTGTTTAGATGATTGATCCATGCTGATGATGACATTCTGACGTATGAGGTTCAGAGACATGGGAGCATCTCGGGCGTCTTGATTGAAGAGTCAGTTATATTAGTTTAAATAAAGTACGAGATTTTGATTGGACAAGATATTTCCGGATCAGCGTCGTTCGGTAGAAGGTATTAGTGTGGATCCTCGAGAAGATCGAAGCTATAGTGGTACAGAGCCACCCACGAATGTTTTGGAAGTCGTTGATTTCCTTGGATTAGCGAGGTTGTGCAGGAAGTTTGTTGGGTTTTCGAGAGATGGCAACCCCATTGACCCGATCCTGTGAAGGATCAGAAATTCGAGTGGTCGGATCTGCCCGGCTATAGTTTTGAGGAGTGAGGTGAGATTCGCGACGACTCCGTGTGGCGTGCAGCCCGGGGAAAGGATGATTATGTGGTATACGGTGATGCTTAGGCGAGGGTTAAATTGTGTTTTGATGCGGGATGGTAGAGTGATAGCTTATGCTTCGGAAGTCAGGTTAAAGAAACCTGAAGCATAACTACCCGAGCCCATGATTTAGAACTTCGCGGCATTAGTTTTCGCTCTAAAGATCTGGGACACATTATCTATACGATTGTTCCTTGTCGGATATTCACCGTCCTTAAGAGCTGCGATATCTTTCGAGAAAGAGCTTAGCAAGGCGTGTGGGTGGTTTGGAAGTTGATTAAGGATTATGATTGCGATGAGGCACCATCGGGAAGGCGATGTAGTGGCCGATGCGCTAGCCGAAACAGAGGGTTCTATGTATCTATGAGACATTATATCTCCATTGTTGAATAGAGTTGAGATCTTTGGGAGTTGATTGCGAGTAAACGATACGGGGATTTCTTGTTGGCATCATTTATGTTCATCCTCTTCGTGGATCAAGATCAAGGAAGGTCGACGGGTTTCGAGATGATTAAGTTGAGGCGAGAGATTGAGATTGTAGGAAACCGGAGTTCGGATCGGAGGCAGTGTGCGTAATAGTTAGAGGAGTCGAATGTGTGTACTTGAAATCGGTGAACTAAAAGGAAACCATGGAAGGGCTCACTCTTGACATATGCCATACGCCACTGAGTAACACGAAGATGTATCATACTTTGAGAACAGTGAAGAGAAGGGCCCACACACTTTATTGGTGGAAGGTGTGAAATTGCCGATTGTATCGGAATCTTTATTTGTATGACGGGCCAAAGCGAACATACCCGGCTTATGGGAAGAATCAAGGCCTTAGTTCTTTGTATGAGTGGACCAGATCTCTCGGAAATTTTATTCATGGACCCAGAACCAGAACCAACCACGATGTCTTATCCATGGTGATAATGGATGATTAACAGAAATCTTCCATTTCTCTGATTCATGTGATGACAGTTAGACAAGTTGTGATGTATGAGGAGATAGTTCAGTTACATTGATGATTCTGTGATGATGCACCAGGGCGAGACGGTTCACATCCCAGTTTTGGTCCAGTTACAAAGATATATGGGGACTCAGATTGCGCTGCTGCTTCAAACTTTATAATCTCAGGTGATGGTGGTGGGAGAGACTCATTGAATGTGAGAGGATATGGCAAGGCGTCAGTGATGCCGTTTACAAAGGGAAGTTGGATATTGCGTTTACTCCTGTTGATTATTACAAACAACGGGTTACGCATCAATCCCTTTTGAGCATGACTCCCGTTGAAACATTAATAGTGGTGAATGTGGCCCTCGTATCTTCAAAGTTCAAATGGGAAGAAGGAAGGCCGATGACCGGGATTAAATCTGGATTATATGAATGAGTCAGATTGTAAGAGACGGAGGAACAGAATCAAACCAGAGACAGACCAGAGAAAAATTCATGTGGGATAATATGCAGTGAAGATCTGAGTTAAGTGGGCGATGGGATCTTATCAGATTTTATGGAAAGATATCATCTTTATCTTGATTTTTATTCCGTTTAGAAGATAAATATTCATTTAAGGAAGGAAGGTTATAACAAAGTGTGATGAGATTTTTGTCATTATATTGTAAGAAATATCTTTAAGTGTAGTTATAAGGATAAAATTGTAAGATTTTCAAAGATTGGCCTTTGATTCGGAAGTAGGAAATTTGGTATAGTAATGGAGGTTGTGGTAAAATAACGTAAATAAATTTGTCAAAATAGGTTGGAAGTGCCGAAATTCTACCAAAATCTGGATGTGAAGCGGACTACTTTGTGAGTTCCAAAGGTGATCTGTGGCAGAAATCTGTTATTTGGAAAAATTCAGTTAATTAGAATATTAAATCATTTTAAATTTTCAAATGACAGTTTGAGTGAAACACAAAGCGGTTTAAGAAAATTTAGAAAAGTAACAAATATTTAGAATATTCAAATTGAATAAGAAATTAAACGAGGACAAATAGATTATTTAGAAGCCAGCAATTAAAAGTAGACAAAAGGGGACATGTGGATCTGCGGAAAGAAAAGAAAGGAAAATAAAAAAAGATCAGAAAAAGCAAATGAAAATGGACAGGTGAAGCGTCAGTGAGATCAGAGAGAGACGATTTATTTTATATTTTCTTTGATTCTTTGTGAATTTATGGAAATTAGATGTGAGAGCTTTTTCGTGAATGGAAGGCAGGATTGAATCTGGCAGAAGAACTTCACGCATGGTACCTATATCTTATTTTTGTCAAACTTTAAGGTAGAAAATTTTTCACTTGTTCATTGAGACTAAATACCATATATTGATTGGAATTATAGTGAGTATTGAAGATTAATGCTTTAATCCAAAATTTTAGTAGTTTAAATTTTGGAATTTATCAAATAATTAGAGTGATTGTTATTTTGAGCGATTAGAGTTATTCAGTGATGGACAGTGGGACATAATTTTCAGAGAAATAATTGGAATATTTTTGAATCTATGAAGTCACGATTAAAGTTTAAAAATAGATCATTTTCATAAGACATTTTAATGTTGTGGGCATTTTGTTTCCATTCATCATATTAATGATCTAATCATATAGTCTGGATATTGTAAAATTTTATTATAATGAAGTTAGTTGATCTCAGTGTTTCAGAAAGCGCCATGTGTCTGTTTTAATGATTCATTGATTAGAAACATTTATTTGTATGGATTGTGTGTTTGACATTGACAATACAAAGTCAACGACAAAGTTTTGAGAAATTGGTCGAAAGGATTCGAAATCTTCAAATCATACTTCTAAACAAGTGTTTAATTATAGTTTATAAAGTCAACAATATCGAATTATCAATCAGTTTTTACCATTGTTTGTATAGTGAAAAGGTTGATTTGAGTATTTAAAAAGCAGAGTTTGACCTTCGTTTGAAAAACCATAGATAATGACTCGTTTAAGATCAGATCATAATTTTGGGTTATTGTCTGAGGATTATGGGATCTTCATGATAAACTAATTGCTGGTGAATGATGAGAGTTAGATCTAAAAAAAAAGAATATATAGTGAGTAGCCTCATAATGCATTAGAAGTGCATCTGGTCCTTGTGGTAGAAAACAATGTAACTGATACAGATGTTGGTTGGATTCCATCTTGAGACATTTTGATTGAGTTTTCATTATGTTTATAGAATCATTGTGTTCTGGATAAATATAACGGAGTAGTGTTGGGTTCCCTGTGTTGTGAGTTAGGATTCCACTTCGGCATCGTCGAATATTTTCAAAAAGCCGATTAAATGAGTTTATTATAGTTTCCGATACCAGCGCTGGAATATATTAACACCCTTTGAAAACGGGTTTTAATGATGAAATAGTTTAAACAGTTTTAAACAATAAGTAGTTGAAACGCAGTTTTGAAGTAGTTTTCTTGTAAGCTGATTTTCTCATAAACAGTTTTACCACCATTTGTATGATTTTCATATTGAATTACATATGTGAGACGTAATAACATTTTAGACATATAGTACTATTGGGCGAAAGTTAAACTCAGTTTTACGTTTTAAAATAATTTTTAGATGAGTCAGTAGAAAGACATTCAGAGGATCTCAGTCATACAGGCGTTAATGTTATGAATTATATATAAAGATAAAGATTATGAGTCAAATAGTAAAGGTCAAGTATTAATTTTGTATATCTGTAAATATCAGTTTATAAAATATTATGTGTGGTTTTGAAAAACCAGGATTGCGATAGAGAAAAATTATGTTACAGTTAGATCTTATCCTTATAATTTTGTTGAAGGACAGAGATCTTCAATATTCAGTTGACAATTTAAGAGAAACATTAGGTGTGTGTTGTTTTATCTGGTGATTTTATGTTTGAGCCAACTCATGAAAGTGGTGGTTATCAATGTGGGTTTTATCAAATCTAAGTGGTGGAGGCCGTCTTCCTTACCGAATGGTGAAGAGTGCATAAACAACGCCAAATCTGGGTTTTACAGTAGTTTTAACGACCAGCTGTAGTAACGTGGTGAAGGCGACTGTGAGAAGTTCTAATGATTAACAAACAGGTACCTCTGTGCTTGGAAGGGGTCAAAGTCAGCAAACTCACAGATGTTTTCCAAGAATCTGAGCCTCTGATCGTAAGATTGGACATATGGTGTAATAGAAATATAAAGACTAAGATCAGTAAAACATATTCATCCATATTTATATTTTTCAAACCATTGTTGCATCTTACACAACAAATCATTCTATATAAGTATACATTTTCTTTCTCCTGTTTGTGTATATCACTCTGATCTGGCTGTTTGATCTAGAACTAAGGTCAACGGAAATTCTTCAGCTTCTGACTCCTAAACAGAAAAAGTGTTCAAACAGAAAATGAGGCCTGTGGCTGGTGATCTATATCTTCTCGTAATGTGCTATAGCTGTAGCTCCCGATATAGAAAACCATCAAGCAATCGATGTAAAGCGCGTGAAAAAAGCGAAGTTTCACTATCAGAAAAACTAAAGCACACAGTGACCTACCGTCTTTCTTCATGGCGTACTATGTGGCTGTTGAAAACTAAACGCGTGAAACTATTGCGAAGTATTTATATTTGAAACTTTGTTTGGGTGGTGGGTTAATCAGAAGTCTTATCTTTGTCAAATCAAGTACCAACCCTTTGTGGCCAGTTTGAAATACCTGAGGCATTGATACCCGCAGACACGAACGGCATGTTGGTGAACCTGTTTCCTTTGGCGAATCGGTAAAAGATGGGCGACCAGATCTCGCCAAACATGTGGACTGAACCAAATGCGGTGTGGACCTCTGATTCTTTCAGCAAGTCTGTGCTAAGTCGCGGCGTAACTTCCTTGCCCGATGGAG
The DNA here is from genome assembly GCA_016808115.1 of Tetrastigma voinierianum. NCBI lineage: Eukaryota > Viridiplantae > Streptophyta > Magnoliopsida > Vitales > Vitaceae > Tetrastigma > Tetrastigma voinierianum. Next base: position 59,101 of record JAEQBH010003975.1, read on the forward strand.
GGTTACTCATATAATATATGCTGAATCAACCACGATTGCAGAAGCAAGAACAATATGATTGATGTAATAATCTTATAACCTTACAGTACAAATCAAACCCCATGATCAGAAGTGATTATACAATAAAGTTTGCTAAATAGATATTACATTTATTATCTGTGTTTTTCATGAGTATATTAAGTGAGATAAAAAAATCAATATAAATTTATATTTTAAATGACTTTCTAACTTTATAATTAATACTTTCAGTTTTGAAAGGTTTTAAATCATAGCATTTTTAAACCTAATTCTTCAGATTAACGTCAGCCTCTGATTATGTCAGGATGCTTTCAGTATATATGAATCCACCACAAATGAAAATGCACTGGATTAAGCGTTTCAATATTCAACATGCATGGTCTTTTCTGGCGTATGTGAGCGAACTTGATTAACTGGTGCTTTGTGCTGATCCTGTTAGTGGATATTAGATGATGTGATGTGAGGTGACCCCGATGTCTCTGCATTAATTACTGTAAAACTATCTGTTTGCTTTTTTTTATTGAGGAACTTTTAAAATTTAAAAAGCACTAGAAAACACTTTAAAAATTGTAAAAGAAAGCATTAGGCTGATAACAAATTTTAGTAGGTGTTAAGAAAACTTTGATTAAAAATTGGTAGTTTAAATCAATGCAGATAAAAATTCAAAATTTGCAAACAAATCTAAAATTTGGGATGAAGTTCTGAACGCTTTCAGGCTTGTAAGAAAATTTCAAGCCATTACACGCAACATTTAGGCTCGAAAATAACACAAATAAGAAAATTTCCTGCATCTTAAAGTGTGAGCGAATGCTAAGCTTTGAAGACGCCTCTGGCGTGGCTCGTCGCGTCGGAGCAACTGCTATGTTTCAAATAATATCGATCAGTTTCGTAATAAATCTGAGAACGAAGAGAATAAAATAAAAGTATAATTCTCTCGATCCGCTTACCACTTTATCCATTCGTCCACTGTCATTTGATTTTATTGTTTTGATTTTAACTTTTTAAATCTTTTAATTATTATTATTATTATTTGGATAAATGATTTATATTCTGAATTTAGATTAGTTTAACCTAAAAATAATTTATTTCTTTTCGATTCGACTTTATTGTAAATGAAGCTTTGCAAATAAACCCACTTCTAGCTTTCAGATTTTTGTAAAAATCTATCCTTGAAATCGCAGCAGCTTATCCTTTGAAAAAATTGTAAAATATTCATTGTCTGAGTGTGAAATTTTTAAAGTCCTTTAGACCCTCTCGAGACGAATTTAACGGCGCGATTCGTTTAGATCATGAGATCTAGGGTACCTAGGCTTATGAGCAATTTGGTAATTTATTGTGATATTATCATTTACTTAAATTCATGGTGGAATTCGCTCCATTTTGTAGTGCAAAGAGTCTGTAGTGCTGAAAACTTTATAATTTCAAATTCCTTAATTTTTAAAAAATTATATTGTAAATTAATTAAGGAAACGCTTTAGTGTACGTACGGTTACACATCTGGAAGTACACTTTTTCTCGGGACCAAAGGACGTTACGAATCCTATCACCAAAAAATAATATAATTGGTTAAACACGTAAAATAATAAGATGCATTGTTGTCTAATTAGTTTCAAATTTTTTTAGTATTAAATTTTTTAAAAAGAATTATTTTGTTCCCTTGTCCCATTTTTCCTTTTTGGCCACATGTCAATATCTAATTCATTCCCACCCCAAAATTTTTTAATTTTTTAAAATAAAATCCGTTTTATTCCCTACCCATCTCTCATCTCTTCTCCTCCTTCATCATTGTTTATTTTATTTGCTTTCTCTGCTCGGATTTCAATGACGTGGCAAAATCATCTTGCTTTGAAGGTTAAGAGGCCGGATTTAATATTACTTGGCCACCGTCATCATCCTCGGATTTGTTGTTTACATCGTCGAAATTTGGAAGGAAACAAAGGCGCCACCTATAAAGGCTTCCCCGTTTGGTTTCTACACTGAGATGGGATCTACCTTTATATAGGAGACGACTTCCGCCTTTATGGGAAAGGGCTCACCAGGTGTTGCCTAGACCCTCGGTCCGGGACCTCAAGCCCGCCACCCCTACCAGTACTTGGAAGAGACGGGGAAGAGTAGTATAGCATAGAGTTTTAGAGTTTTAGATTGAAATAGTGTTTATAGGGAAAAAAAAGAACGAATTTAGTTTTTCGTATTGTCACCCAAAACTAAGTGCGTGCGGGCGTATGGGATTTATGTTGGCAAATGTCATTAGTGCTTGGCAAGCGTTTTCTTCAAAAATTTCAAATGCCGCCCATTCTGGCTAGCAGTTTGAATTTGATTGGTGTCGTTATTTTGGACAGTTGCATTTGAGTCTTTATTTTTGCCCCCGTCTTCTTCCTCCCCATTTCTCCACCCCCCCCATTGCAGGCGAGTTGTTGTTTATCCTCAACATCGATTGACTAGGGTGTGATTTCATCCAGATTTTTGCTCAATTCTTTCTTCTTCTGGTATTCTATTTGACACTGCAGCAGATAAGTCTTCGACATAGGAATGTTTCATCCGTTTTGTTCTTCATCGTCAGCATCAATCGACTAGGGCTCGATTTGATCCAGATTTTTGCTCAATTCTTTCTTCTCGTGGTACTCTGTCGACTAGCAATTAAATATTTGACATAGGGCCCATTTTTTGAATTTCTTAGATTGGTGGTTTGGTTGGTTTGTTTTGTTGATAATTTGGTGAAAAGAATCCTTGGGTGATAATTTTGTTGGTGTGGTGTGTTTTTTAAACAAAACAATCCTGTAATTTAACAAACAATCCCTTGGCTTTGCGTGTTTTCTTGGGTTATCTCGCTCTGAATTGTCGTTGTGAAATGGAAATCTTATTTCAATAGTTTAGGCCTTCAGAATCGGCAGGTAAAATCTTATTTTGTTTATTAATATTGAAGAAAAGTGTTTTTCACATTTCCTCAAATACCTATCTGAAACCTTTCCTCAATACTCTACTCCAATAAAAATTCAGGTCACATGTACTTGTCAAACAAAATAAGATAAAGATGAGTATTGTGTGAAGAGGCTATCATCACTTTGTTCGAGGAATCCTTTTCTACCATCTGAGACTTTCCGGAAAAAAAAAAAAAAAGTCAACATCAGCTTTGGGCACTGCATCCAAAGTCCAAACACCTCATTAGAAGTCTAACAATTAACTCATGTTCATGATCCAATCAAGTTGCATCCCTAGTAGGTTGATAGTAACATAAAGATAAAAGAAAATGGATAGTTTTAGAGGTATATAAAATCATATGTACATAAAATAAAATGAAGGAATTCGATCAAGTAATTCAATCTTACATACATTAATAAATTATCATGAAATTTATACCTAAATTTTCTTTGAACTTCTTCTCCCAAGTTGGTATGTTATTCTTTGAACTCACATTTTCACATAAAGAAATGTTCTGAAATGGTAAGCATGACATGATTAATTTTGGGGAGTGTTTTTTCAAGGTTAGTGAGGGCCTCATATTTCACAAGACTGTGAAGCATCTCAATTAAGCCCAAAACCAGCCAAAATTAAAAAAAATGCTATAAATTTTTTGAAAACCTCAATTACCCTCCACGCCCTCCAACCACCTTCACCTTACCCTCACATCCTTGACAAAAATAACATACTAATCCCACATGATTTATGTGTCATAATAAGAATGACATATGATAAAGTTGATGTGATTTATGTGGAGATTTTATTTTCCAAAATAAATTAATTTCACTATTTAACTTTAAAAAAAGAAAAAGAAAAGAAACATAGAACCACATACAATGTATTAACAAGGCATAACGAGGAAGGTGATTCTGTTAGTTTTTAGAATCATAGTGGTATAGGACTTTGTTCGAAAATCTCTTTCCTCGTGATGCCATCCTTCAACGTTTTGACAAGTACATATTACTTGAATTTTTATTAGGTTGGAGTAATGAGGAAAGGTTAAGGCATTGGTAAGTACTTCACGTTGTGACAAATTCATTGGCTAAACAAGGTGATTGAATGTAGCATCGATGAATGTAGTTTAAATGGTAAGGATAATGACATCTCATATTATTTGAATTCATTGAGAGACAAACATGCAACGGTCAATTATATGTTTCATCTATTCCGTGATATGTTATTACAATGAAGCCTCTTGAGATTTGAAACAAAATGTCAAATATGTAAGGAGCAATCTGCATTATTGTGCCTTTGGATATCTTTGGTTGAATGCTTGTTTGAACAATTGAGTGATATGATATACTCAAAGGACAACCATTGAAGCAAACAAGGTTCAGTAGTCCTCAATAGTAGTATCCCTAAAAAAGTTTGAAATGGTTGACCTTTTCCAATATGGGATAACTTGATAATTAATATCACCCAGGGCTGAACATGGTTAACACAACTAACGTTGAGAAATTAGATTATATGTGATTGTTCGAAGACAAATAGATCAATTTGTGGGTGGCCACATAAATTTGTTGGATTCGCGACAATTTAATATTGTAGAATTTGACTGGTTGTAGACTAATGCTTGATCGATGGCGGTCGATCTGGATATTGGAGTATATGGGTATGAAATTGCGCTTGAAGAAGTAATGATGAATCGTGAATGTTGATGATGGAATCTAATGGAACAGGATGTTCAAGGCGATGGTACTCGTATCGTCTCATATTTTTCAGCAAGTTTTGGAGAATGAGCAAAGGGATATATGTCTACTACTGTGCAACATCTTGTGATGTATCCCAGTCTTAGATGTTGAGAACTAGATGAGTCATCCTCTATTTATTATACTTACCACCAACACCTCAATTTAGAACATGTTTGAAAACTTAGGTAATGCTATTTCAAGTAGTTTGGACTCCATGGGTGCAACACTCACAGGTTATTCAAGTGGAGGAATTTGTAGTTGACAAGTTTTTAATTCTAAAATATGATTTGCAAAATTTCTGAAGATTTACTCAATTAAAGCATACCAAGAGTTTGTCGTTGTTGCATCCTCAAAAAAATTGCTCGTTTTAAAATGTAAGAAGACCGAAGAATGTCAATGTCTATGGAAGCTTCGTGCCATGGTTGTGAAAGACACTTGCTTATTTGTTATCAACAAATATAAATGGCCGCATACCTATGTCAATTCTTGCTTGAATCAGGACCATCATCAATTGGACTCAAACTTTGTTGGTGCTCATATAAAGGCAATAATTAAGGTAAAATTCACATTGACTATGGCTTCTATTCAAGTAAGTGTGATGGAGAAAAGGGGATACATGACCATCATAAAAAGGCGACGGATGGAAGAACATGGCAGACAGGTTATTTGGTGACTTTTCTCAATCATATCTGGCTTACGTTGTTCTTAGCCATTGAGCAAGCAAATCCCCAGATGTGTTGTAATTTGAAACGTTGACATTAATATGCCAAACCTTTGAGATATTCCAATGCATGTTCTGGTGCATTCAGCTCTTTGTTGAAGGGTTCGAACGTTGTTAGATCCCCATGCGAGTATTGATGGTACACATTTGTATAGGAAGTATTAAAAACTGCGTTATTGATTGCTATCAGATTAATGACGGGAATAATCAGTTGTTTCCATTATTTGCTATTAAAGAGGCAAGAATATTGATGGTTTGGAATGGTTCTTGACATGTATTAAGCAGGTAACTCAGCGGAAGAGGATTTGTGTTATATCGACAAAACATCCGGTATTATGGAAATGATAAGGCTATCTCGTCTTGGTTGGGCGCACCATCACACTTTATCACAAGATTTGCATCGTCATCTTGCAAGCAATTTTATGACCAATTTTAAAAGGAATAAGCTCTTGAAAGATTTGATACTCTTGAAGCGTTTGTGAAGTACACAACTCGATTAATAAAGCATATGGTTACAATTGGGAGAATTAGTACGAAACACAGCGATGGTTAGAAGCGATCTCTTTTGATTATGGGCACTTTCACATGATGGAGGCAGAAGATATGGGATAATGAGCGACATGTGGAGGAGTATTTAACGATTGTTCTTAAGGGCTGTAGCTTATCATTCCTTGCATTAAGTACGGTTGATCTTCTTAGCCTTAACGGTTACTTTGTTGAGAAGGTATGAGTCAACAATAGATTGGCATCTTATGACGGAGTTCACTCCGCCATCCGTCGCTCAAATTCGGGTGTGTTGTTAAAGAATTTGGATCGATGGAAATTGTTCATTACGATCACATACGAGTGATTTCATGTCAAGTCGAGAGTGGTCGAAACGGCGCTCAACTTACATGACAAAAATACTTACGTGTGGAAAGACATTGATATATGGATTCCATGTAGCGCATATCATACTTGACATGTTAACATCAGTGTGTTTGATTTCGTTATTTGTTCAAGAAACTCACTACCTCTTTGTGATGCATTACTATGATACGAAGCCAGAGCTGTTTCAAATAGATATTCCATGAAGATGGTGAGCCTCTTTATGATGGTCCTCTGTTATACCTCAGTCGATAGAAAGCATGCAAAGGCGGTGGAGCTCTAAATCAACTTGGTTGTATAATGAAATGGACATTAGGGAGGGAATGTAACCCAAAAAATACCTATAGTTTTATAATAATTTACTTTATATATTAGGGTATGGGTGGGCTTCAAACTTGGGTTTTTAAGGAAGCGATACTTATTGTGAATTATGAAAAGAATGTGTGAGCATATGATTAAAATATTTATATAACTAAGGCTGAAATTGATTAACAGGAAATAAACGAGGAAAAAGATATAATTGGAATTTTATAAAATGAGGACCTAAGGGTCAATTGAGAAATTTTTATGTGTTTAAGTCTGAATAGAGTGATATATGTGTATAAGGTTAATTGAGCCTTACATTAAAAATAGTACGAGAAGCGAGCATTGCCTTATAATGGGTAGTGATATTAGACCACATTTAGTCAAAGTGTCTTTGACAGCAGTGTTTAGTAGTGAGAGGAGAAAATTTGGGTTTTTGGAGGAAGAAGGATTGTTGTGGCAAATCCTTCCATTTGTTCAAGATCTTACAGAGGAGGAAGACTGGGGCTTTAAGTGCGAAAGGGTTTAAGGTAAAGAACTGAAGCCACTAGAAAGTTGTATTTGATGTTTGGGTTAGAAAACCACACAATCCATCCATGGAGTTTTGCTCATGGTTGGTTGTATTGATATTAAGATGTTATTGGGAGTGATTTCCATGCTTTGTTTTGGGATTTTGAGGATTTTTGGAGGAAATCGCAAAAAGGAGGAAAACTGGAAAATCTAGGCAAAAATCGGGCTCCTACGCCAAGGTGTGGGATACCCTCGTCGTGGCGAGGCCGAGGTGCCAAAATGGCACCCCTCGAGTATGTCGAGGCGTAGCAAAGCTACGTCACGATGAAAGCCTACACCGCAGTGTAGAAGTGCTACGTTGCGGCGTAGCTACTGTTCACAGTGAGCAAATTTTGATTTTTGTTTCCGAACATCTCGTATTCGTACATCGATAGTATATCAACCCTAATAAATGACTAATGGGGGTTTGAATAAGAGTAAAAAACTAAGTAGCATACCGTACCTGTAGCCTCGAAGCTGGTGTTGCCATTAAAGTGGTGTATTTATGTTTTGACTAGGGAGTCGGTGAGATCACCTAACCTGGGGCTAGAGATCGAAGAGAGAAACGAGGCGATGGCTTCGGTTGGTTCTTAGATTTATTCAAATTCAAGTATTATTTAATTCTTTATTCACTTTGAAATTATGTCGGTTCAAGTGTTTTGGTAGGTACAAATAAATCTGGAATGATTATATGGAATGAGTATATCTTTGAAATGACATTACGAAAGTGCATATGGATTTGAAAATGTGATATTTGAAATGCTTGACAACTAAATGCATGTGAGTGATTAACTGAATGATAAATGAATTGGTCAATTATTGACATCTTGAATTGAATCGATATACCGAACGACCAACATGGCGGGATGCATGACGACATCCAGTCATGAGAGCTTAAGGGTGTTCAATATCTGCACATGGCGGGATGCACCAATTAGCATCCGTCATGATGGCGATATGACGATATTTTAAATAATGACCACTTGGCGGATGCAATCGGCGCCGTCATGATGGGAGGCCAAAAATTGGTAAATGTGTAAGCATTCTGAATGACAAAAGGGCGAGATTCACCAAGCGAAATCCGTCGCAGATATGAGTGTATAGACAAAGTGAAATAACAAACGTTGATGAGTGTAAATAGGATTTGTAAACTAAATACATCCTTGGGAATATATGTTTGAATCTCATGATTTGAGTTAAATAAATTGGTTGCATGTGAAAATGCACATTTTGATATGATCAGTGATTTATAAAGTGAAAGCATGTGAAAATGAATAAGCATGAGTATTGTTTTACATTGATCATGAATGAAGTAAAAAGTATGGTTTAATATAAAAGCATGTCTTCATTCATGAATTTGAGAATAAAGCGCCACAACCAGCGGCATGAAAATGTAGCGTGTAGTTACAACTTTATGCGTGAGTATCGAGTGAACAAGAAAAAGGCCCGAGATAAAGAAGCAAGTCATGAAAGTTCATGAGCCTGGTATATATCGAATCATATATCATTTCTTTTGAACATGCTGATATTTTGTGGACAAAGAGTTAATATAAATGTTTTTGTATATCATTTTATAAGGCATGATACCTTCATTTTGTAAACGTATTGTATAAAATTAAATGTTTATGGACCTACCATTTGAAACAGCTTCCGCGTAATTGAAAACTCTAAAATGAAGTGACATAAATAAAATGTTTTGATAAATAGATAGAAAGCGGTGGGAATAAACCCGAGCTCGGTTCGGATCAGCCATTCGAATTAGGCGGGGACAGATTGTGACACTTTTGAAAAAAAAAAAAACAAATAAATAAAAGTAAATAAAAAAGAATTCATGAGCATTCCGAATGGGTTCGGACACGCCAGTGGGTTGCAGGTTTGAAAGGGGGTGCTGGGGAAAACCACTATCACGCACTTGGTTATCCATGAACAGCCAGGGTCCACTGATCAGGTCTTGTAAGAATAGAAATCAAGTTCAGTGATAGATGTGAAGTAACTCATTTTTTTTTTGTGAGGCAATTGCCTCGGAAATTGTGGTTGCTGTATAACACTTATGTACGAATGTGTATTTCTTGTATTATGAAATATATTGCCTTATTTAAAGTAAATGAGACATCAATCCATGTGTAACATCAGGAAAATATACCCTACTTGGAGTTTCGGACTTGTTTAGGGATATTAAAAGTTAAATATGAATTTTTGGAAAATAAAATGAGGGACCCGGAAAGTTTACACAAAATACAAGGGCAATCTTGTAATTTATTAAAAGGTATAGAGAAAGTCATAAAAAGGAAAGATTGGGAATTCGAATGAGAATTGGCATAAGTTGATTTTCAAAAGGAAGGATTTGGGGACGAGATACGATTGAAACTTAAAGAAAAAATGGGTTTTTATTGTTTGAGAAAGCCCAAGCTTATGGCCTTAACAAACATAGGTTTAAAGGCCAGTTGGTCTCATTTGAGGGAAGAAAAACGTAGAAGGGAGAGCAAAGGAAAAGAAAGAGAAGAGGAAGAAGAAGGAAGAAGAGGAGAAGAGAAAGAAGCTAAGATCAAAAGAGGTATGGAACTACATGGGTTTAAAGCTTTGGATGGTTTCCATGCAATTGTATAGTTATTAGTGTCTGCAGCCTACAGGGTTTTGCTAGGGTTTCATCCCTAACTTAACAATTATAGAAAGTAAAGTGGATAAAACCATAAGAGAGTACAGCAGTCAAAAAGTATAGAATCCTCCCTTTAGGATGAATTCATGGTTAATAGTAAGTAAATTAGTTAGGGTTTAGAACAAGCCTAACTAATCCCATCATCTTTGATTTGTGTATGGGTCATAACCCATATTAGGATTGTGTTAGGGGAATTCATGGAAGATTTTTGAAGAAATATATGTAATTAAGAGATGAATTGAATAGAAAAGAGATTCCAAAGTGAATTTGAAATGGTTTTGATGTGTGTTTGAAGTATAGAGTGATATTTGGATGATAAGCTGAAAATGGGGAGAAATTAACCATTTGGGCTTTTCGGAGAGTTATAGGTAGAACTTGGGAAGTCACCGCCAGTAGGACTTCGATTACACGTGTTTTGGCCAAGATCTACCCGGTAGAAGTTAAGTCACCGGTGGAACTTGTTCTGAACTACAAGTTTCAATGGGTTTAAATGTTTGTATAACTTGCTCATTTCTTATCAGGTTGGGTGATTCAAGTGGCCAATTAAAATGAACTTCAAGGAGAATAAAACTTAAAGAGAAGGTATTGCCAAAATCTGATCCTAAGTTGCCCAAAAATACCTCAAAGGGGCGGGCCATGTGCAGAAGCCATTTCCTGCACATCAGTTTGACCATAGAGAATTCCCGATTGATTTGGCGGTAACGAGGTTCGGTGCTCCGGGTGGGTGATTCCAGTTGGAATAGAACCCTAGGCACCTTGGCTTTAAATAAGGTACAAGGACCTATTGTCAAAATGTGAAGTTAAGACCCCGGAAAAGCAGGTATCAATCAGTCCCTAGAAAATCGGTAAAATGACTAGTTGGCATGAAAATGCCATAACTTTAGTTTGGATGACAGGTGGATTGATTCAATTCTAAATAAACTAGATTCATAAAGGAATGAGAATATATGAATGAGGTGTGATCTCATAGACATCATACTTCATAAGTATATGAAGTGCTATATGTAATAACCATGAAACAAGAAAAATATAGAAAATGCAATATGTATAGATATGTTCATAAAACATGAATATGATAGGTATAAGTCAAATGATATGAATATGATATGAATATAGGATATGTCATAAGATATGATAGTCTAAAGTACACAAATGATAGGAACACATGATAGAAATGTATAAATGATCGAGCTTGATATAGATAAGCAAAAAGATGACCAAAGCGTAGGAATAGAAATGCTAGTGCAAGAATGATAGACATGGTCGAGACATGTGAGTAAGTAATATGGAAAAAGTACATGAAATACAATATAAAGATCGATAGTAGAAACTATGTATAGGAGAGGATATATCAGATATAAGCGTATCGATGTAGATATATGAATGAATAAAAGCATACATGATAGAAATATAGAAAGTATATGAATAGATAAAGACATGATAGGAATACGTAAAAGATATGAGTATAAGATAGACATACCGAAAAGAATAAGATGGAACACGCTAGGAATATATGATAGACAAAACTAAAATGATAGAAAAGGATATGAATATATGTATTATATAGATATATGAGCGAAAAAATGAAATAAAACTACGAGATATGAGAGCAGATACGAGTAAAGTAATGATAGTATATATGCATAAGCAATTATGATAACAATAGTTATTCATGCTTATGAGATATGTCTGAAGAGAAAATGTAATAAAGGCGAGTTATGCGCAGGACTGGTAGAGGATAGATAGGCATGCACATAGGAGGCGATCACAGTTCTTTGCGGCATATTCATGAAGCGAGATATTGAGGCCGTTTGGGCCGATGATAGATCTGCCGTTTGGATCGGTGGCCATGAGTCCTGCAATAGGCGAGATCAACGCCTCGTCACGGTGATAAGTACCGTCGGTCTGGATGGCATATGACGCGGTCCCTTTATCTCGTCTGATGGCAATCTATCAATTATTATGACGAGAAATCCTTGTTCGTCTACGGTGATAGTACCTTCAATTACCCACATAGTTTAAATATCAACCACAAAGATGTTCTGAGACTATGAAACCAAAAAGGAAATGATATGTATAGAACATATGACATGATATGAGAAACATATAACGCTATCACGATGAAAGTATAAACGATAACAAAAACGAGTAATGTATTAGATGACGGTGTATAAAAGAAAAGCATATGGGCGGTACGTTGTATAAAAAGAGAATGCCATATAGAAAATTATAACAGGAAAACAATATAGGAAATGAAAACAGTACATGAATATAGTATATAGAAATCTGAAGTATAGAACACGAAAGGATATGAACAAATGAAAATCTGAAAAAAGTGAATGAGAAAATTATATAAGAAAAGAAGTATAGTATATAGGAAAACATAGGAAAATATAGTACATAAAAAGTATCATATGAATGACAAAGTATAAGTATATGAAAAGTATAAGAATGTAGATAAGCGTCTGGGGATAGTATAAGATAGGTTATATGAAAGTATATGATACATGCACGAATATCACGAACATGAAAGGAAATGAACATAATAAGTATGGGGATGGGTAAAGCATAGAAAGCAGGGAATACGGTATTAGTATGGATAAAAGATATGTCAAGGGCATAGAATATGTCTGAAAAGATTGACATAAATAGGCAAAGTATATATGATAGATAAGTAATTAAAGTTATAGAAATATGAATAGATATATGAAATGCGTATGTATAAGCTTGTGACGATCGCCATTGGTGGTTGTCATGCTTATCATTCCCCATAGCGTAAAAACAGCACGGTGTTCAATCAGGTGTAGATCTGACGAAGACAAGGATAGAAGAACAGGACATTCCACATCGGCAAAAGAAGAGTAGGCTTCGAGATAGGTGCTCACATTGCTTCAACAGTCTACGATGTTTTTGTAATAGAAAAGTTTTAAATGTATAGAGTAAATGGGACTCTTGTATATGTGTATAAATTGTATTATGAATTTTCCCTCAAGTGGTAGTTCTTTTGTATATGTAAAATGAGTTTTTGTTATTACGAAATTATTTGTATACTCTGAATATAAGTCTGGCTCGAGAAAGAATAATAGGTCGATAAGAGTCGATAAAGTATATAGTATAGTATAGATAGCATCACGCCCACAGGACTTCGATTCGGATCGGTGACCGGATCGGGGCGGGATGGAGTATGTGTATTTTTAATTCATTCTGCCGTAATTAGTGCTTGCGTGAATTATGTGATACTATTTCTCCAGTGTGTTTATTAATAATTATCTTTGCCGCTATCATTTATATTACTCCAGATATAGCGTTCGAGAGGGGCTTCATGATGCGGATCCTTTGGATCCATCATCATGGTGTTATAAGACGGACAGTCGCATTTAGTAGATGAAGCGGTTTGTATTTTTATTGCTTATCAATTAATATTACCGGTTGTAACATGTAATTTATATATAATCAATTATAATTTGAACTAACCGTTGTAGCGAAGTTTAGTACTCTACCGCGCCAACCCAGCGAGATAAAAGCCTTCATCATATGTGGAGGATGGATATACACATTAGTCATGATCAAATGCGGGATTTTATAGTATATCTTGCTTGAGCACATCATGATCGATTGACCACTTATCACTTGTCTGCGTCGAGATGGTGGCTGAGACACACCGTTTCATGTGCTCGTCGGAGAGATGGCGATCACGTGCGGGGATATTTCTGTCATCGCAGCCTCGTATCGACGAACTGGCGGAGTCATTGGGACATGTGTATTGTTCGATGTATGAGCGGAGTTGTTCGGGGCTGCTGGTGTCACCCACGGGTTGATGCTCTCGGAGGATCGGTATCTCCATCCCAGTGGTTATGTGACAGGTTATCACCGGCACAATACGGATGAAGTCTTCGGCCAGTGCGCGTGGTCTCATCTTAGCGTTGGGGATCCTTCTTGTTTGTTGACAAGAAGGGAGTGCATGTTCATCTGTGTTTTCTCCCACTCTTCACGGTTGACACGTCTCTTGAAACATAGTTGATTGGTGCGTACTAGCACATACATATCGTGAGTTATCTTGGGAGCCAACTTGGGATCATTAAACGGTATTAATTTATTGTATTACATTGAATCTGATAATATTTTTATTTTATTACATACACATTCATATACAACACATCATTAGGTTGCTTACTTTTCTGTTTTATTTTATGACCGATATGGTCTTGAGAGGGCTTCACGTGGGCGGCGACTTGATTTTAAGATCAACGCGAATCCGGCACCACGGTCGTTCATGCCTTGTGATGATGATCTTGGAATATGGATTGATGGGACTAGCTTGAAATTTGTCAATGATGGATTACCGGTTGAGCTGCTTGGACAGGCGAGCTAGAGCGACTCTCTTCCATTGGGGTGTAGGTGGAAGTACCTTTGACCGCAGTGCGTAACCCGTCAGATGTACTCCTCTCACATATCGAGATCAACTAGATACCTGAACTCTTGATCATGTAATGATATATGTAAAAGTATATGGTTACATAGTAATTTCAGCTAAATTCGCATAATTTTTGACGTCAAGTGTAAATGTGTAAGTCTTATGGTAGCCATACATCGGAGAGTTAGTTGACTAGCTTCCAGATATCTGCTTAGCTGATCAGGAGATTTGGCGGACGATGTCACCGCTTATATATTTCGATACTATTGAGTTGCATTGTTCAGAGCGAGTCTTGCGCCAGTTTGGGCTCGCAGGAGATCATAATCTTTTGCTTCTTATGAGCAGCAGTCCTAAGTGGATACACATGGATGACACCAGAGAGATTGAGTGATGTATCATGCTCCATACATTGCCTTATCGGATATGCGAGAGGGCAAGATCATCACTACACCCCCTATGGTGGGTATTATGGACTTCCATGATCCACATATGCAGTGGTATTGTCGTATTACACGATGTTTTATGACACCACCACTCCATAGGGATGATATGAGGTTTCATACTACAGCCGGTACTACTCGAGTTTTTGTAAGTTAGAGTCATGTGTTTCTAAAGTGTTTTCCAAATTTGAATCAATAGATTATGTATTTATAATTCTTTGGTTGGTTCATTTAGATATACGTCGCCATTTACGACATAACTAGTCCTCATGCTATGCTGTTTCACCAGGTTTGGTGTCGCGACTTACATCATACCAGCTATATTCGATGTTACATTAGATTGGAGAAGAACGCCGCATCGCCGGAGTTATGATTAGGAGGCATCTATCACGGACCATCTGAGTTAGACCTCGTTGTCATCCACTCCGGTACCTTTTTAGCCCATTCGAGGTAGAGAGGAGAGTTGATCGGCCCGAGGTCATGAGTCGAGATGGTGGGCGAGTCATGGTCGATGGTGAGGAGGTCATGGTACACTGGCCCAGCATTGCTTACTGATACCTATACTTACCCGTCACGAGATTTTTATACTCCCATAGACTTACACATCACCTTCTATACCCCTAGACACTTACACATCTTTATCATATCCGGTGTCGCTAGATCCAACCTCCATAGCAATAGATATCACCTTATCATCCCACCCTTTATCATCCCCTACATTGCCTCCCATCGGTGACACCATCGTTGACCTTGTATCGGAGTTAGGTGTACTTCCAGCTAGGCGACCTCGTGCTCCACGTATCGTCAGTACTTCCATCCCATAACCTCCACTCAGCTCCCCTACGGCTCATGGCTCCATGACTTGTTTGGTTGCATGGGACCTTATAGATAAACTAAGCTATGTATTAAGCGCGGAAATCACCAAGAAATATAAAGGCGTCATCTTGTGAATTTCGTTGATATATGTTGATATTTGTATAAATTTTTTATATATTTATAACAGTTGGTTTATGCATGGAGGTCATAATCGAGCTTAATGCAAAATTCCATTCGAATATTCATTAAAATTGATTCTATGGATGTGCTTGTTGTGAAAAATTTAAAATATATTTCGATTATTTTCAAATAAATAGCTTTTGTCTTGATTTACAAATAATTTACTATGATAATATAACAAATATATTAAAATTGGTGTTAGTTCATGTAATTTATCAAATATGTAAATGTTTTAAATAAGTTTTCAATATTAAAAACAATAATAATAAGGGACTCTTGTGGGGAATTATTAGTGCAATTGCGATTTGTCATGGATAGGCGTCGATTAAGATTATCCTGATCCCGATTATCATTCATGGCAATGGCATTTGCCACCTTGTAATCCTAGGCCAAATCTGCCCTTTGGGCGTGGTTGGGTTCATTAATTTTATAATTACACCAAATAAGTATTTCGGTACAAAACTTTTCAGCACCTCATGACCACATATTGCAATCAAGGCCTTCACTTGCGCAACTCGGCTCTAATGATGAAGGTGAGCCCATCTCGAGCGGCACTTGTTGACCTCTCTGAGCTGAAGGCGACCTCGTGGGACTACAAATCAATTTTGCAGAGTTTTGGATTAAAATATTATTATTTTTAAATAAAAATTATAAAAATAGTTTGTATTTTATCTAATGAATATGTTTGAACCATTTAAACGATGTTTGAGATGATATCGACATCTTTGAACAACGACTTCATCAATTTTAAATTCAATTCTGGATTGGTAAATGATGGCTTCGTAATTTTTTAGGAATTCAATTGCGTATCTTGACAGCGGCGTGCTCCAACGTATTTATATGTGGACCCTTATTCCCCGTTTCTCTCATGTTCTTCACCTATCTCTAAAGGCAGTTAGAACTTGGAAATCAAGTGATTTTTGCTCCATATTTTCTCTTATAGTAGTCCATTCGACTCCACAACAGGTAACTCTTCTAAATTGGACTTTTTTTGTTGAAAATTTCTTTCATTACTGTTTTTGTTGATGTGTTTTATTGATAATGTGTTGATAAATCTTTGGGTTCAGTTCCCATTTTAATCTGTGATGATAATCTTTTGTTGGTGTGGTATATTTTGTTGATAATGTGATGATCAAATGTGTATTTTCTTGATAAACAAACATATGAAAGCTAAGACCTTGTTTGGTAGTTGTTTTTGAGTTCTGATTTCTAGGGAAAGGTCCTTTTTTTTTAAAAATTTAGGATTATCCTATTTTGGAATTTTGTCCTTTGGATATTGATCGGAAGGTTTATGAATGAAAATGAGCATAAATTAAGGTTTTATATAAATGTTTCTTAGTTTTATTCTTGGGTATTGATTGTTATGGTTTTAAGCATTTGCAATTTTATATTCCATTAGTTGCAACTACGATTTATGCGATGGTAGGTTTTTTAAAATATGTGACCCGATTGATATTTTTGTATTTAAAAAGTACTATTTTTAGTGAAAACTCCTAAAATGTATCATCTTTAAAAAATGGTTGACAATAATTGATTTTAAAAATGAAGTTAAGGATCTAGTTGGATGTAATTTTGAAAATTGTTTTTTGATCTGAAAAGCAGAGGTATTTTTGTTCCTTTTCCTTTTTAGTTTGAAAAACATGGTTCCTTTCTTTTATTGTTATGAAATTATAGAACTAAAAGCAATCAGATTTAAAACGATAACTGATTTCAAAAACACCAAGGCTTTGTTTGGTTTTTGTTTTTGGGCTATCAATGCCTTTTAATAGGAAAAGACAAGCAGTCTTGCTTTTGACAAGGGAAGGAATAATGCCACGCATTAATCACACATATAAATTTGGGATGGGTAATAATAAGGACGGTAATGACTCTCTTATAGAACACAACCACATTCCCAATGTTCAAACTTGAGATCTCGGGTTAAGTTAGGAGAGACACCAATAATCTTACTTATATGTTTGGTGATGCCCCATTCTCATATTTATATTTCAGTAATTAATTATAGTTAATGAGACAAGATTGTACTGTTTCTATATGTTTTTATAGGAATCGGAAAAAGTGATTCTACATGAATTTTTTTTAACATGTCGTATAGGTATAAAAAAGCTTTTATATAATTAAAATATGATATCTTAATAATAAAATATTTTATTAAAAAATATATAAATACATATAAAAATTTATATTAGTAAAACCTAAAATAACTATTTTTATGATTATACAAAATTTAAAATATTTATTAAAAATTTGAATGCATGAATAAAAATATATAAATATTTATATTTATAAAAATAAAATAATTTTATTCACGATTATAAAAATATCAAATATGAGTGTTTGGATTTTCTAGGATTTAACCTTTAGATTTTGGATAATTATAAAAATAATTATCGTAATATGAAATTAAATAGTTTAATGAAATAATTAGGTTTAGAGACCCGATTTGATGACATTTCTTAGAATTTTGAGGCTTACAAAAGCACTAAGGGCAAAAGACATCTAGTAAGACATTTATATATGAGTTTCCATGGCAGACACAGCCTTCAGCTTACGCGATGGTGCACGTGTAGTGAAAATGACATATGCTTAAGATTTTCCATGTAGTATATCATAACGGCGTGTAAGCATTCGATGTGTTGATTTTTGATTATTTATTCAAAGCTCTTATCGGTCTTTATAATGCCACGTGACATTTCATCAATATTGATGAATGGTGGCCTTTGTGATGGTCCTACAATTGTACCTCTTGAGTTAATGAAACACATAGGCAGTGGATGTCTTAAATCAACCTGTTTGCATAATAAAATAGACTTTAGGGAGGGGAAAATGATACAGATATAGCGTTAGGCTTTACTGATGCATATCTTTTGATTATGTGATATTATTAGTATTGGGACGGGGACCACAGTCGCATAGTAGATATTGAACAAGTATATATTTTATTAAATGCAAATACTATATATTATTTAATTATAATTTATATATAATCAATTATGAATTGATTTCTTTATTACTTGTAGTTCCGGGAGGTACTCAACCGCCCGTCGATAGATGCTTCATCGGTATGAAAGGATGGATCATTGTATTCTTCCATACTTGATAAAGCGGATTCTATGGTATATACAGCTTGACACATCATGATTGATTGGCTACTCATCAATGTCACTCTTTTACCATCCCCAGCATAGCGCCCTGACATGGGTGCTGATACCGCTTGCTTTGTAAGCTATCTTTTACTTTTACCATACCATAACTTGTTCCATTGTGTGCTATTAAACATTAACTTGAAATATATTTTGTTGCGACGGATTACAAGATATATTCGAACACCATAAATAGGAGTGTTGACATACAAATTGTTACATTGCTTCTGAATGAAAACATATACCAAAATATGCCAAAAAGATCTTGTTGGAGCTAGTAGTGTGTTGAGCTCGGTTCTTGATGGATTTAATGCAGGCTTCTAGTTCACCTTCTCACGTACCTACAGGGATGACACGTGCTAAACACAGCTTAGTGGGAGTAATACATGTGACGAAATAAGGGTCATCACACTTGCATAACCGCATATAACTTTTAACATTCATTTATATATACACAAGCTTATTCATGTTTCAACATATCATTTATAGATATGCTTCGCATATATCATACTTATTTGTCTTTATCGTGTTTCATTCCATATTATATTTCATTTACATTTCGTTGCATTTATCCTCAGATATGTATCATCACATAGCACGCTTACGCTTCTCATATCACATGCCATTCGTCATATTTCATATTTATCTGCGTTTCATGCCCGCAAACGCCTTAGAAGTGGATACGAACTATAAGGACCCAAAGGTGCTATAACTACTGTACGAGATAAATTAACTATAAGGACCGTATTGTTATCATCAGACGGTACAATGACCATCTATAAGTACCAAGTGCGCCGTTATCAATATACGAGATATCGATCATCTATAAGGGCCCGCAGGGCGCCGTTATCATTGTACTGAGACAACGAATTACTTATAAGGGCCTGGCTGCCGAATGACTCAAACAGGCCAATTGATCGGTCAATGTCGCGCTTCCTTTATCCCTAATAGGCATGCCCATCTATCCCTCTATTAGGTTCTAAGTAGACAATATGTTTCTTTTATTTAATTTACAATATATATCCCATATCCTTGAATAACTATTGTTATCCGGTAATCATATGTGATAGTTTCTTATCATTTTGTACAGATCTTTATTCTTGTATTATTTAGACATTTATACGTTTTTCTATATGCCTTCATTACACATTTATCTTTTCATCCCATAACCAAGGAATAACACGACATTTAAACACATTAGCAAATGAGGGAAAGAAACAATGTTTGCCAAACTATCGGATTTCACTTCACCTCGACGGCGAGGTACATAACATTTTTCATATAATTTTTATACTTGTACAAACTCTTTCATTCACTTATTAGGATCCTCATTAGTCCAATGAAAGATTGTTAGAATTAACGGAAGAGAGGAAACAAAAATGTAGATTAGCGTGTACGCCAGCTTAAGCAATGCTACGCCTGCTTTCTGATAAATGCTATGCCTGTGCTGAAAGATTGCTACGCCTAGGCGACCGGTAAAGCCCAAACTCGGGCTCGGTTCGCCTAGGCATAGGACCTCCGCCTGCTTTGAGCTCGAGGCGTACCCCTAAACCAGCGGAAAGGCTTCGTGGGTCGAACGCAGAATGGCCATGATTGGCCATTTCACCAAAATTTCCTTTCAAACCAAAACCAACTCAGCCCAAAACTCAAAATAAACCATAAAACTCATCTTATACCAACTAACAACACTTCTAAACATCAATTCCATACCATTCCATACACTTTTTCCATGTTAGTATTCCATACATAACCCAAATATATGTAGATTCCATACCTTTGCCTTTCCTTCTCTTTTTCTTCTTCCTTCTTCCTTATTCTTCTTCTCTTCTTCTCTCTTCTTTTCTCTTCTCTCTCAACCGGTTTGCCCTATCCTAAAGCCAAAATGAGATATTTTGCTAAGGCCATGTTTGGCCTTGTCTTTTATTTTGCTTTAATTTTTCCCTTGCATTTAAGTTCTTCATTTTCACTATAATTGCCATTCAACTTATTCATATTTCCACTTTAGCATATAATCTTATTATGTTATGACCCTTGGGTCCTCAATGTCAAATTATCAATTTATCCTTTGCTTTTGTATTAATTCCGAGTTTTTATCCTTTTTCACTTTTTGCATTTAAATTCAGGAAAAATACAAATTTTACTTATTTTATACCCTAAACATGTTGTAAAACTATTATGGTATAATTTGGGGTGTTACACATCACTTGTCTCGGCCAAGAGACAGGCCCGAGACACACACGCTTCATGGTACTGCTGGGAGAGACGACGATCACGCATAAGATGTTACTATCATCCTTAGGCTTCAGATCCAAGATCAGAGGACTCGGATATGTGTGTCTCGATGTATGAGTCAGGCGGGGGAGTCGCCGCAAGGTCACCCCACCCACGATGCCTCGTGAGGATCCCCACTATTTCATAGCCTGGTTATGTGACCAATTATCCACCCTAGCACTTGACGCGGATGAGGTCACTTTAGAGCGGAGTGCGCGTGGTTTCATCTTAGCGTTGATGGGATCCTTCTTGTTCGAGGACAAGAAGAGAGTGCATGTTCATCTGTGCTTTCTCCCACTGCTACGAGATTGACGCAGACTACTTGCAATCGAGGGTGGTGCAAGATTGTACGCTTACATCGAGTTGCGTCAAGCTAGCTTGGATCAGACGTATTAGCGACTTTCATGTGTATCATTAACTTTATTTTATTACATACACATTCATACTCATTAGTTTGCTTCGCTGGGTTTATTTTGTATTCGCCTATGGTCTTAGGAGGACTCTCGTGGGGTGGACCCGATTAGCGACTAGCAACATATCCAGCACCTCTAGTCGCTCATGCCTTACATGATGATGACGCCGATGTCGTCGATGGAGACGTAGCTGAGGCTGTCCATGATGGATTACAGGGTAAGCTTGTGGCTGAGCTAGATCCAACTCTTCCATTGGTGTGTAGGTGGAGAGAATCTTTGACACGGGTGCATAACCCATCTAGTGTACTCTTCCTATACCAGATCACTAGATACTGCCGTACTCTTGACGTAATGGCATATAAGTATATGGTTGGTATAGTCATTTCATTCATAAATATCAACTGCTATTAACGCTTAAGTGTAAAATGTGTAGGTCTTACGGCAGTCGGATGTCAAAGAGCTGTCAATTAACCACTGATATCTACTTATTTGATCGTGAGATCTAGCTGGATTTATGTCACCACTTATAAGGTGTTTTGGGCTTGTCGAGTAAAGATCGCCCGCAGCTAAGCCTGTGCCAACATTGGGGCTACACCAGGAGATACATCCATCTTGCTCTTATGAGCAACAACTACATAGAGTGGATGCACGTGGACAACTTCAAAGAGATTGGGCAACGTATCATGCTCCATACATTGCCTTATGGGATATGCAAGCGGACATGATCATCACTACACCCCCTATTGTGGGTATTATGGACTTCCATGATCCATATATGCAGTGATATCGTCGTATTACACGACGTTTTATGACGCCACCACTCTATAGGGATGATATGAGGTACCACACTACAGGCGGTACTATTCAAGTTTTGTTAAGTTAGAGTCTTGTGTTTCTAAAGTGTTTTTTCAAATTTGAATCAATAGATTATGGCGGGCTTATAATTGCTCGTCAAGTTCTTTTAGATCTCCTGCCATGGCCGATATATTAGTCGCCATGGGGCTACCACAAGATTGGTATACGACTTACATTATATTGCTAGATTAGTGTTACACCAGATAGGAGAGGAGCATCGCATCGCCGAACACAATTAAGAGGCATCTACTTTATACGGAGGCAATCATCCATTAGACTCGCATTTCATCCACTCAGTCAGATGCAGCCCATTCGAGGTAGAGGGAAGGGAAGGAGAGGGAGTTGATCTGGCGAGGTCGTGGTCAAGACGGGTGAGGGAGGTCACAGACACCTCGGGAGCTAACATTGCCTACCTGCTACTCTCCCATACTTACCCATCACTTGATTCCTTTATACCTCCACAGATTTACACATCAGCTTCTATACCCACACACACTTATACATCTTTACCATCTCCGGTGTCGCCAAAGCCAGCTTCCATGGCAATAGATATCACCTTACTATTTCACCTTTTATCATCCCCTACATTGCCTCCCATTGATGAGACCATGTGTAAACAATCTTAATTTTATTATAATGAAGCAACATTATTTTTCCGAAAAATAAAACGATAGACCCTAAGTTTAACATTCAGAGCCATGGTAAATTGGTAAATTTACTCACTTGAGGACCCTTGGGTCATTAATGAGGAAGTCTAGTACTGGCCAATGTATAAGACAATGTGATATGCAAATAGAAAGAGTTACTGGCTTAAATTGCTATTAGTAAACTTAAAGTCAAAAATGGGTATAAGGCTAAAAACTAGTCTAGCAAAAGGGGATAGTTCTCATTTTTGCTCAACAGAGTTATTAGGCAAAAACGTGAAGAAAAGAGAGGAGAAAGAGCAAGGTAAGGCAAGGTTAATATAAGGCGAGAAATGTTATAATGGAAGGAGATTGAGCCAAAAGGTAAGGGTTTTTGGTTTGATTCTGTAAAACGTAGTTCTTTCAGTGGTTTGGTCAAAGAACTTCTCCTAACCCTAGATTTGAAAGATACGGGTGGTAAAACCCTAACTTTGGTTATTTGTGTAAGGATTTGAGGGGATTTTGTATAGAGGGATAAGGATCTATGATTTCTTCAAAGTTGGGTGGTTTCATCCTAACCTGACGGCTGAAATACGGGTCAGCAAAACCTCAGATTCTTGTTTAAGATGTGTTTTGGAAGATGTTTCTGCTGAATAGAGTGGTTTGATGTGTGTTTCTGAGTGTCAGTTGGATTTGGTTGGAAACTTATGGAAAAAAGTAAGCAAATCATAAATTATGGGCATTTTCGATAATGGATTTTTCTATTATGGCAATGTTGTTAGTATTTTAAGCAGAATCATGTCATTTATGCTCCAAATTGGAGTGATCCACATGTAAATCCAGACTTCAATGAGCATGATTATCCTCGAAATATGTGTGTCCAAATTGCAACCCATTAGACCCCAAAATTCATTCAAAGTGTGGAAGGCTATGTTGTATAGGATATATCTCGAAGTTTCGGCGGTTCGAATCAAGTTATTCCTACTTGGAAAAACCCTTAGCACTTTATCTTCAAAATGAGTATGGAGATAGGAATACAAGAGGTGTTTCAGGTTTGAGTGTGTTGTTTTGTGTAACCCTATTAAGGGGTGTTAAATGTTGATCCCAAAGTGGGCTAGAGAGAG
Source organism: Tetrastigma voinierianum (assembly GCA_016808115.1). Classification (NCBI taxonomy): domain Eukaryota; kingdom Viridiplantae; phylum Streptophyta; class Magnoliopsida; order Vitales; family Vitaceae; genus Tetrastigma; species Tetrastigma voinierianum. The sequence goes on from JAEQBH010003975.1 coordinate 83,143, forward strand.
TACCGGGACTAAGGTTTATGTTGGAATATATAAGAATATATGTGAGTCGAGGTGATAAAGTAATGTAATTCACTCGAGTAATTTTTGATGCGACACGACTGTGAGGAGGCCAAGGAATCTTATGACTTACTGCAGACTTTGAGTAGCCTCTGGCGGACTTCCTGGGGAGACTTTCAGGATTGAATCCAAGGAAGGTAGGATCCTATAACCTTCTCCTACTTGTACCGGTGGGTTTGATAAGCGGGAATCTCCGCATCATTCCGTATTTCTGACTGTGCGATTTTCTGCGATATATAAAATGTATATTTTTATATATATGGAAATCTTTGAATTAATCGGTACATGATGTTTTTGAATATCCATGTGGTTGAATGCTTTGTGAAATTGTTTTAAAGCATGACACAGATGACTGCATTTCGAGAGTCCCATTGATGTAGTGGACGGGCAGGATTTACGACTAATCCCTGGGTCAGAGGTCCCAAAAGGTCACGTGATATACTGGGATGTGGGTATATCCTCAAGCAGTCCGAATTTGTCGTTGTTCGGGGATGATCGGCTAGTCCCTGAGTGAAAGCCTAAAAGAGTCACTGATGAGGGGTCGAGATGGAAGTGTAGTATTGCATTCATGTGTCATCATCAACCCATTATTTGTAAAATGCTAATGCTTTCGGTGACATTCCTCAATTATGTATAAATTCGAAATGTTTTATTATATAATTTGTTATGGATTCACTTAATTGGTGTTGTTCAATCTCACCCCCATTATTTCCTCCACCTGGGATGCAGCATGCATTTGCATCAAATTCTATAAATGAGCACGAAGTCAATTTGGTGTGGCTTTTGGTGATGGAAAAGCTTGTATGCCAATCTTAGCTTGTCGGGTGGTCGTTATTATATTTCAGAATATTTAGTGTTATGTGGATATTCAATCGTGATATCAGACAATGCAGATTCGCGATCATTGTATATCATTTGTGTAGCCACTAGTTTTGGAACTTTGTGTAAATGCTATTTTGATCAAGTGTAAGTGTATGGGGCTTTTCTTTATGACATCGGCGAATTTAACTCGTACCGATATGTATGTCGAGACCTGGAGCAGTGTTTTGGCCACGCTTCCAGTGATTACTCCAAAGGAGTTTAGACTCGTTGTGAAAAAAATCAAAGGGTAAAATAAGAACATAAATCACACTCCATTAATTCGCATGCTACACCAAGAACTTAGGTTGGGTGCTAGCGCACTTCTATTTAGATTTAATTCGCGGCTCCACGTATACGTCGAGTACTTCATCCACGCCTCCCTACCCATCAACTCCGCTTGAGATTACACAGACCTTTACAGATCAAATCCAGCTATGTATTCTAACTATCTCTAAGAGAAATATAAAGATCATCTTACGGATTTATCGATATACGCTGATATTCAGATATATCGATATTCAGATACATTTATTTTATATATTTAGATGATTTGGTTTATATATGAAATCAAAAGTTTCTTGTTTATCAATCGTTATAATTTGATACATGTGCGATGATTTATATGGTGAGCCCTTTTCGGTCAAAACTTCTGCGTCATAATCAGCTTCATGCAACATCCATCGTAACATTATATGATTATGTATTTTAAAATGATAATATATACAATCGATAACTTAGAAATAAAAATAAAACTTATAAATATTTTAAATAAACCTCGTGTTTTTATTCGTATTTGCTACCTTGATGTGCTTGTTGTGAAAATTTAAAATATTTACAAATATATTTGAATTAATAAATAGCTTTAGTGCTAATTTGTATTGATAAATAAAATTATTTTTTAATATCAAATAGTATATATATATATATATATATATATATATATATATATATATATATATATATATATATATATATATATATATATATATATATAGTATATATATATATTGTTATTAATTTATTTCAAATTTAGAGTCGAATCTCACATGTAGTTGACTTAATTTCATCAAATAAGAAATATTCACTTCAATAATTTCAAAATAAGTTGATGTGTAAAAATAATAATAATTTTTAAATAAATATTTATAGATTAAGTCACGTCAGACAATGACGAATAATTTAAAAATGACGGCTCACTCACCAACAACGACGACCGACTTAAAAAAATCGACGTGTCATTGCTTACGATAACGACATCATCTTAATATCGTCTATGCTATTCCAAACGATTATTGAGTGAATAATAAATGTAATTTTTTTTGAAAAATAGTATTTAATCTAAAAATCAATTTTGCATTAATAACACAATGATGGTTCCTAATGGCACCACCAATAGAACGACATGTGGCCCCTCTTTGAATTGACATACATCATGGTCTAGTAAACAAGCGACATGTGGCAAAGGCAAACCCTGTATAAATAAGAGGCCTTCGCCATGAATAAAGAAAAAAAATGAATAATGGCACTAAAAGTCTTAAGGTATAAAAAGCAAATTACGTTAGAGAATCAATTTTGCCATGCACAAAAAAATACATCGAGATCTAAAGGCTTACGATATGTTAGAGAATCAATTAGCCCTTGGATCTTCATTTGGCGCGGTCTGTAGGAACGTTATAAAAGTCTCGTTCTTGTCAAGAAGAAATGTTGAGTGGTTAAGAGTTGTCCCTTTATGGATCTTATGGCTATTGTCCTGTTACAAATTTTGTCGTTGCATCAAGCCAATGAGGATTCAACGATCGATTGGATTCTAAGAATATAGAAAAGGAAGGAATGGATCAACGTCGTTGGGAAGAAAAGCGCCGTTGTGAGGAGAAGACTACGAAGGATGTGATAGAACGAGGAGAAGCCCCATAACAAATATAGAAACCTGTAACAACACCTGGCTATCCCTGTAAATTCGTGAAGGTAACTCCATTTGGTGCACTCACATGAGAGTACTTTTTGGTTTTCTATTTTTGTTTGGTTACCAAAATGCAAAATTGCATGAAATTAGGGGATAATAATAACTCTTATATTCATAAAATGGTTCTTGGAAATAACTCAAATTCCAAAGGCCTCATTCCTTGGTCAGCATACTTCTTCATGTGTTTACTTGCCTTCTCAAGGCTGTTTCGAGCTTCATCAAGTAAATCTTGTCGGGTTTTTGCAAACTCACATGCAAAAGATGACCATTACGCCTAGGTTGCCGGAAGCTTGTACATTTATAAAAGCAGCGAGGTTGGAACCCAATTGCTACCCCATGGTCATTCTCGCTGCTTGAACTTCGATGTAGATCAGGCATAATTGCCCGTGCCTCACAGGTTCCAACCAATTTGTTTGATAATTGTTACAGTGGCGTAAGTATTCCCTGCCACCCGATTCACTACTCCTTGTCCCAACAATTTACGAGGGTGATTTCAAATGAGAGAACTCTGTGACTGACATCTACATCTCTGAATAAACTCAAACCAAAATCTGCTTGTGAACCGTGTATCTTGATCACTCACTATGTCTTCTAGCATCCCAAAATGTTTCACAATGTTACTGAAGAAGATCCATGCTGCTTCTTTAGCTGGACATTCACTTGGGGTTGGTATGAAGACAAAGTACTTAGAGGACTTGTCTACCCTAACCAAAATAGATCTAAAGCCCTCAACCTTTGGGAACCCACTAATGTAGTCTATAGATATGCATTACCATGGTCTCTTTAGGATAGGCAAGGGCTACAACAAGCTTGCTTCATTGTTCCCCGCTTAATTTCATTAACTCGACAAACATAGATGCCTTGATTATAGCCTTGCACGCCTTCCTTTTATCTTAAGCAATGGAATGACTGTATGAAAATGCCAATGCCTCTTTCTTGGGGATTTACAACCACTTTCAGATCATGCCTTGTAACACCAAAATATACTTCAAGATTTTATAACATGTTTAGGGTATAAAATATGTTAAATTTGTATTTTTGTTTTTGGGAAATTATATTGCTAAGAACAAAAAAAAAAAGAAAAAAAAAGTCAAATGAGGACCTAAAGGTCATAAATGAAGAAGAATATATGTCAAAGTAGAAATGTGATAAGTTTTTGTGCAAATGAAATAAAAATGAAGGGCTTTAATGAAAAAAAATGAGAAATTAAGTCAAAAATGCCTTTAGCCAAACATGGCCTTGTACATGAAAATGACATAAGACCAAATCTTGTCTTTTAAAGGGGGAAGAGCACATTTTGGTTTTGAGAGAGCTTAGGGCTATGGTGCTTGTAGGGAATGAAGCCAAATTTGGTTTGATTTACTCCATTTTGTTCAAGGTTCTATGTGATCAAGAAAGGAAAGAATAAGGAAGAAGAGAAAACTAGTAAAGATCAAGAAGATCAAAGTTAGGAACCCCCTAACTCCCTCTTTGATTGTGTTTGGGTTTGGTAAAACCCTACATTTGTATATTTATGTTTGAGTTAGAGTTCAAGAAGCCTTTTTTCTTTGATTAGGATTGGTTTTGAGGAATTTTTATATAAAGCAAATGTTGGGGTTTTAGGAGAGATGCTGTTAAAATTTTCTAAAACGCATGTTTTTTTTTTTTTGCCATAACTTGGCAATTACTCATCCAAATTGAGTTATTCAAATTTCTAAAGAACTGTACTTCAGGAAACGAATTTTCTTAAAATAAGTATATTCAAATTTCGACCCTAATTGTAATCTTAAATTGGCCAAAAAGTGAGGCTCGCTTTCAGCAAATACTAGTTCCGTTTTATATAAGCCAAAGGCTAGTATTTGTGCCATGTTGGCTTCACTCATCCAAATTGAGCATCTAAATTTTTAAAACTATACTCGAAGAGAAATAAATTTTCTTGAAATAAGTGTAAATTTAGACCACATTGTACATAGAAATTCGTCTAAGGGGAGCTCTATTTATAGGAAAATTTTGGTTATGTTTTGAAAATAGAGTAGCCCCAATATTAGAACATATTCGAAGCTGCGTTCGACCGGATGATTCCAATTTTGAATAAACAGATTTGGTAGGAATAATGGAATTGAAGGAAGTTGGGTAAAATATGGCTCATTTGTTCCCAGAAAATTTTACAAGTGAAGGTGTATTTGGTAGAAATCAACCCTAACCAAAAACACTAGCATGCACGGCTGATATTTTTATTTGTTTGTGATGGATTAGGGGTTGGTGACGAGGAAACCTGAGTAAGATCGGGATTCCAAAGATATGAGTCAAGGAGCGACAACCTTTTTGGTTTGTTCTTCCCATTTCTTTTCTTATTGTAGCTTTGTATTGGATTTATCAAAAACCGAATTGATTTACATGGGAAAATTGCATGTGTGCTTTGTTTTTAACCATTAACAAATTTGTCTTAAGTGATTGAGAAATTGATTGCAAATTGATCACATGAAACTCATGAGCGCCAAAAATGTGTTTATTAGGTATATATATATATATATATAAGGTGTATATATATATATATATATATATATATATATATATATATATATATATATATATATATACAATATTGTAATTTACTATGACTGAGTATTAATGCCCTTAAGAAAATGTTATCCGTTATATTCGAGTTAAGGATAAATTGATATACTAATAAGGGTCAATGTAGCAGTATTGCGAACAAAATAATTTATAAGAGTGATACCCGACAGAACAAAGGAGACAAGATTTCGCAGCGTAGATACAAAATGAATTTGTAACACCAGTCGCTGCTCCAAATGCAGACCGCATCAGTGGTTATTAAATGCTTTTATCGGCCTCAGAATTAACGAGACCGTGCCAAGTGATTCCATTATCCTAGCGCAACTTCAAAGTCATAGCGAATTCAAGATAAACTTATAAATAAATGTGTGTGAAATACATAATTTGAGTTTTGAATGAAAAATTAACATATATTATTTATTGCATTTGACTATTGAAATGTGTCAAAATGTTGTTTTCGAAAAGATACATATTTTGTGTTTGATTGAAATGAGGATAGAAATGTATAGAACCAGTAAGCATGAAAATGCTTAGCGCGTTGTTTTATCGTTCGTAGGTACCAAGTGAATAGGAGCAAGATCAAAGAGCGTAGATCTCGGAGTCATCGCCGAACAAAGTGGAGTATGAGTAAATGCTTTGCCTCTTACGATACATTCTTATTTCAAAAATAAAATAAAATTCACGTGAATTGCTTTGGTATCGCAAACAAAGATGTATAAATCTTCATGGAAGAGTATATTTTTAATTTACGCTTAGACATGAACTACAATGTTTTGTAAATGATTTAAAAAGGGAAAGAAATATCGTCTTGTATAAATGTGGGAATTGAGCAAATAATGAGCTCTCTACCATGATTGATGTATATTTTTATATTTATAATGCGTTTTAGTAATGAAATCATATTTTCATACATACATAAATATAATTTAAATGGATATTAAATATCCCATTGAAAATAAGTATATGAAATATATTTTACAGATGAATGGATTTAGGTTCAAGGTTCCCTGCCCTCCATCCGTCATCGTTGGTTGGTCCTGGGGTGCAACATCGCCTTTAGCAACTTTTGTCTCGCCTTGTCAAGGCACATAAAGTTTCCCTTTAGTGAAGTAAAGCAACTCATTCTCTTAACCAAGAGTTTCACGGTGCCCTCTTTCAATTCTGCCTCACCACTCTTTGAGGCGAGTCTCGGTGGAAACCCTCGCCTTACTTGGCCGGCGAAGTTTCCATAACTCGACCAATGATCCCACATACCGCGACTTCCTTCCTACCTGTTATTTGCCACTTGATTATGTCGACCCGACTTATGCACCCACACGAAGTCCAAGTCGGCCAATAACTCTTGCCATCGAGCTTACTTGGCAGTAAGCTTCTTCCAAGTTTTGAAGAATGTATTGGCCACATTATCAATCACTATTGTGAACTGGGTCCGCATCAAGTAGTGCTTCCATGTCTTTAGGCAATGGATGACCGCAATCATTTCTTTCTCATGGGTGTTGTACCTTTGCTCCCCTTCATCCAACTTCCAACTCTTGAATGCTACCGAGTGCCCCTCGCACCAAAGACACCTCCCAAGGCCTCAGACCGACGATTTGTGGCTGAACTGCAAGGCAATCCGAGGTCGGGAAATCTCAAAACCGACTCCGAGGTGATCACATCCTTGAGCTTTTGGAAGCCATCTTGGCACTCCGCATCCCATTCCACTTCCTCTCTTTCTTTAACAAGTTCGTGAGAGGACAAGCTACCTTGGAATAACCCTTGATGAATCTTCTATAGTAGTTTGCTAAACTAAGGAAGACTAAGTCTCCGTCTACCTTAGTAGTGGGTGCTTCATTCGAATTGTCCCACCTTCGCACCATCCATTCAAATATGTGACTTGGAACTCAAGTAACTTAAGAACTTGATTTTGGTCTGAGCAAACTCGCATTTCTCCTTCTTACCATACAATTGGTTCTACCTCAGTCTATCAAACACCTTCTCAAGGTGCACTAAGTGATCTTCTAGAGTTAGGTTGTAGATCACCGTGGTCAGTCTGGTTATCACTACTTAATGAGTCTAAGAAGCTCTAATGTACGTCATTCACGAGGTTACAAAATTTCGTAGGGGCGTTAGTCAACCCAAAGGGCATGACTAAGAACTTGAAGCTTCCATACCGCGTCACACATGTAATCTTGGCCTCATCCCCTTCAACCACGCGAACTTGCCAATACTTGGATCGCAAGTCTAGCTTGGTGAAGTACTCAACCTTGCTCAATCAATAAAATAGTTCCCCAGCTAACGGTATTAGATACTTGTTCTTGATAGTGACTTTGTTCAAAGCTTGATTGTCCACACTCATCTGAAGTGAGCCATCTTGCTTCTTTTGAAACAACACCGGTGACCCATATGGTGCTTTGGAGGGCTGGACCAAGCCCATATCCAATAACTCTGTCAATTGCTTTCATAACTCAATTAGCTTTGGTGGAGTCATCCGATAAAGAGCATGGGAAGGTGGTCTCAACCTTGGCATGAGCTCAATCTAATGACCCATCTACCTTCTAGGTGGTAGCTTAGGCAACCTGAGGCATCGCCTCAAATCTATTTGAAGATGGGTATTGGGCAAGATCCGGCACCTCGACATGCTTGTCTAACTTAATCTCAATCAATGTCGTGACATAGGTGTGCTCGCCCTTTTTGAGTCCCTTCTCGAGTTGCAGGGCAGATAATGTCTTCTCCCCCGAGGGTCTCTTAGGTTGCTTGCTGATGCCAACCACAAAGCATGGCTGCTTCTCGTCCAAGATCAACAACCCATTCAAGTACGACAACAAGGAAATGTTGGCCCTTTTGAAGAAGTCATTGCCTAAAATAAAATCGAGACCATCCAAGGAACACTTATGAAGTCAATTGTACCTTTCCATTCTCCCATATGAATTTCCATGTTCTTTTCTAAACCATGTGTCTCTTGTGCTTGGATGTTCACAGATTTGAGCTTGCTATCATCCTTAACGAGCTTTAAGCTAAGCCTGGTTGACTCCCTCGTTGATATAAAGTTGTGGGTTGCCCCATTGCATGGTCTTTGCCATTAGTCATCAAACTCAATTTATATTGACCCTTTATGAGTTTCATTGAATGACATTTAATAGATGAAGTGTCAGTTCTCATAGTGGCTTCGTCCCATCACTCTCCTCATTTTTGGTTATGATTGCCTTGAGCTTTTCCTTCCTTAGGCAGTCCCTCGTTCAATGTGGCCCATCGCAGATGAAGCATCTTGATGGCCTAGTAGTCAGAGGAAGTCGCCTATTTCCACTTCTCTTAGCTTCGGTATATCAGTTCTTCCCATCCTCGCTCACTTTTCTGGTCTTAGGTTTGTCTTCCTGCTTGACTCTCGTTTATGGCCTTTCCTCTTGGGCGGAGTAGGAGGTACAGGTGTTTTTGTAATAAGACTAGGCAATCCACTATCGACATGGCTGAAGGCAAGTTTTGGACACCTTGCCTTCTCACTTATGTTTGAGCCCACCCTTACAACCCAGACATGAAGTTGAACAACTTGTCAACTTCGGACATGTCCTTCACGCCGCGATCAACGGAGCCTAAAATCCTTCACGATACCCGACCGAACCCGTTTGCTCGAGCTCTTCTTCTCGCAGACTCTCTAGCCATCCATTTCCTCGTGCTCAGGAAGAAATTCGGACTTCTTAAATTCCTTCTTTAAGGTCTCCCACGCCCTAGTCTGTCGACCATCAACAACGCCGTTGATCCGGCCCGCTACCAAAGCTTTCAGACGGTCCGAAAAATACATAGTGATTATTGTCACTTGTTCACTAGTAGGTATTCAGCAGCAATGAAATATTGCCCCATGTCTAAGAGGAATTTCTAAGTCCCTGCATTGCAGCATCAAATAAAAGGCTCTGCTCACACTCGCAGACCTCACAGGAGGCTGACCCAGGCATGGTGTCCCTTGCACCATTGCTCGCTTTAGTAGTATGATCTCCCTCTCTAGAGATCTTGTCCACTCTTGGAACTCCTCGATCATTGCAAACACTTTGTCAAGGATCTGTCCATCCCGCTCTCAAAGGCTTTCGGCGTCGGCATCAACCTCTTATGAACCAAGCAGGAGGGAAGGTTTGTCCAACTGTCAGATAGGTCATGTTCGTCTAACAACAGTCTAATTCCCTCATCCTACCAGACACTTCAGGTGCACATTTCGTTTTCCACCCTTGCCACTTGCTCTCGCAGCGCATCAAGGGTCACTCTTACAATAGCCATCCGTACTTCTGACACCAAACTGGCCACACTCCTAATTTGTCGACTTGTGTAAAAGGGGCGTCTAGGAACCCACTGTTAACTCTTTCTCAATGCCCCCACGCCTACAAAACATAAGAACGTACGGGGCTCTCCCACATATTGTTGGAACGCTCATGGGCAGTCCAACTCTAATGAATTAGCCAAGTGGGCATGTAAACCCCATCAGTCGGGCGGCGGCGCTCCCAAGACAACTATGACTTAAGTCCTACCTAACTCAAGTCTCTTCTTCAAGCCACGCGAAGTCTTTCTCCTGCATCAGGAGTCCTGGTTAAACAGAGCCTTAAATCAATGCCCCAACAACATGCCTTGTTGCACACGAATTAGGGGACTTGGTGCCTAAGTCATGTGGCTTAGTGCCCAAGCAGTGTGCTTAGTGCCCAAGCCATGCTTGTTGCCCAAGTTTGCTTGCTACTCAAGTGTTCGCTCGCGCCCAAGGCTCTCGCCTCTATCTCACGCGCGCACGCTGCCGAATTTCTGAATATATCTGCAAATACTCCGGTATATATCGTAAATATTAGAGATATATCTAAGAAAATATCGGAGATATATCTACGATATTTCGAAAATACGACCGCGCTTACCACTTCTGCCTCCGTAAAATCAACTACTTCAGATTCATTCATGCTTTGATCCAAAGGTCCAAATTTCATCTGCTTTTGTAAAAGCATCCAAAGGCTATATGATACAATCCAACGGTTAATTTTAAATTTGAAGCTTGATCTAACGGTTTAAATTGATTTTCAATGGATGTATGATGATCCAACGGTTGATTTAATGGTTATATGATGATTTAAATTAAGCCAATCAATGGTTTATTTTGACCTTAATGATATATGATAATTCAACGGTCGATTTGAACCAAAATCAAACTTAAATATTAGAATTAAATCACAATGGCTTTTTGATAATCCAATGCATATTTAGACTCCAAAAATTTATAAATACCCCTAAATCATACAATTTCTTTACTAACTCATCCATACACATCTGCAAGCCTCCATTCGACTCTCAAATTATTTTTTCTTTCAAAGTGATTTATCTCAATATTTTCAAGATCTTTGCAGATTAATATTTGCTTCTTCATCAAGATGAGATCCCTTCATCAAATAATATAAATGATTTACATCTATTCCTCATTTTGGTTTTAAATTATATTGTAAATGTGAATTTCTCATAAATTATAATGAATATCATCTTTCAACAAGCGAATATCATTGCTTTACGTTTTTTGCAATAACAAGATTTCCATGTAATTTCAAAGATTTTTGTTAATTTTCGCTTTATTGATATTTTTGTCAAAATATTCACCGATATTTATCGATATTTTTGATATATCCATAAACTAGTACCGATATATCTTCGTAATTACCGGAGATTGAGTTCTCGGAGGCGGCCAAATTTTCCCCACTGATCTCGTTTTGCCACAAGTTCCACGCATTAGGCCCCTCTAAGCCGTGGATTGCCAACCGCTGGGTCAGGCTGCCCCACAGGGTCAAGCTTGCCTTCCTCTTGTGCGGGCCTGCACCGCGCCGCCAGCCTTCCCGTGCCAAAGAATCGGGCGATAAGTCTCGCTCTCGAATGGCCTTGCTTTCCTTCTTTGAGCGCGTGGATGCGCTGGCAAAGGCTTGACACGCCGCATCGTGCTCTGGTCATCTAGTCGAGGGGCTAACAAAATGTTTCAATCTCAAGTCCTTATAAGAACACATTATTACAATGATGTATTACAAAGTGAATGTAAGTCAAAAAATAAAAAACAAAAAAAACTATTTCCATATATTCTGTTTTCCGTTCAGATTCGCGATTAAAAAATTATTCTTTACCATTTTATAAGTATATACATAAATCTTTGAAAAAATATATATTATTTTTACAAGAAAATAATGAAGGCATTTTTTGTAAAGTTGAGGTTAAAAAACCTCAAACAACACAAAATTTTTCGATCTAACTCTTTCTATTTATTTATTTTCTTGAATTTTTTTTTATATCTATTCATTTTGTATACAACTTGAATTGGTCTCTAGGGCTTCTTGAAAATAACTTATTTTGGATTAAAATGTTATTTACCATTTTACCCATTTATATGTATCTTTTAAAAGAATAACGCTATTTTTATAATGAGGTATTTTTGTCAAAAACTAGGTTAAAAATTGATTTCCCAAACTCAATTTACGAAGTTCAGGTATTTTTACATGCTTAGGGGCTGAAAGTTCAGTTGATGATTGTTGGTAATAGATGACCAAAAAGAAGAAATAACTAGGAACACTCCACCCTTCTAGCTGCCATTCCTAGCCTCTAGATCCAACTACCTGAACCCTACTGTGCTGGAATTACAACATATCATGGTGCAGCTACAAGTTCTCCTAACTTCATATTTTAAAATAGCCCTGCCTTCTTCCTTCTGCCACATGTATAAACATGAATACTTTAAGACAGCCATGGATAATGCACCTTTTTCCAATATATATATATATATTGGACCAGGTGTAGGAGAGTAGAGCAGCAGCAGCAGAAGCTTTATCTTCTTCTTCTTCTTCTTTGAGAAAAATGGATCAAAAGATGAAGGTGTGTGTAACAGGGGCATCTGGGTTTCTGGCTTCTTGGCTGATCAAGAGGCTTCTTTTGTCTGGGTATCATGTCACTGGAACAGTTAGAGATCTAGGTACATAAACCAAACACCTGGTGATCATTATTGGATGGATGATCTTCTGTTTTTTTTTTTTTTGCTTGTTTTCTTGGCTTGTTAACAGAGTGGTGGATTATGAGCAGGAAATGACAAGAAGTTGGCACATCTGTGGAGGCTGGAGGGAGCAAGGGAGAGGCTGACATTGGTGAAGGCTGATTTGATGAAGGAGGGCAGCTTTGACAAGGCTATTATGGGGTGCCATGGTGTTTTCCACACTGCTTCACCTGTCATGGATCTGCTTGATCCAAGGCTTGTTGCTTTCTTCTCCTCTCTTTCTTCTTTTATTTGATGCTGCTTTCACCCTCCATATCCCCCACATGTTCACATTAGACTCTTTACATAGTACATTCCACTCCCGCAACTGCCCAACATATGACGACCTACACTCAACCATATAGACATCATCCGCTTTTTTCCAAGGAATCTTTACAGACTCGTACCCAGTTATGTTAAATATTGTCTATTTTGGTTCTAGTAGGACCCTCACGTATACTTGGTTAACAGGAACCATATATATATAGTGCCAGGAACTTCCTGATATGGCAAGTGACATTCAATCAAGTTATTTAAGTCATGTTTGATCTGGAAGAAAAAAAAAAAAAAGAAATGAGTTTATCCATGTTGATACAGATTCTTTAGCTTTCTTATCGCTGCTTTATGTCTGAAAAATATATTAAAACACTAACTATATAAGTTTGTTTTGAAGATTATTCTTCAGGGAAGTGGAATGGAAATGATATGAATAATTAAAAATATTATTTTGATTTGTTGAAAATGATTATCCTTTATTTATATTTTTGGCAATAGGTGAGATCCTCATATTCTGTTGTTACAAATTGATTAATGTCTTCGTTCACGGCATGAATCAATTCCTCGGCGCGGTACCACTCATCCTCCTCGCAGTTTGCAGGAATGGCAGATAGATTATTCTTGATCTCAAAAATATTTCTTAGATTTATCATCATGAGCCTCATTCTGAACCCCAGAAAGCCTTATGCAACATTACTTCTTAATCCTGTTTCACTATAATATAGATAAATCTAATGAATCCAGGTTTACATGAAGTCACATTTTATGTTACATTTAGATTCAGCAGTCAACATATTTTCCTTAATAATCACTGTTCTTTTTATTAACATCTATGCATTACATGAAAGATATGGCATTGCCTATCAAAGTGTCTGAATGAGGCTATGCATGGGAATTCAGCAAGAGAAATGGAACGATCATGATTCATCTTCCTATTGAGATATTGGATCCAAGTCACCCTCACTAAGAAACTACCATCCTGATGTCCGGTCATTATCGTAATTAGTTTATGATTCAGATTCATTTTTACAACATATTTTCTTGTATATGAACGAATGATTGAATGGCAGAAAAAGATCGTTTTACTGAAAGTGTCGAGAAACTAATCCGGACGGGTACTGATGGATACGTTCCATTATTTGATGATGTTACCTCCTGTTGTCTCCCAGCCTTATGATACGGAATATTCGCGGATCGATGTTCTTGTAAAGCTCGGCCATGATGAGTAAACAATGGTTTGGAATGTCTTGTTTCTGTCGCATCTATCCTTATCTATCTCAAAAAAGGGTTATATTCTGAAAAGACAGATTCTTTATCTTAAACAGATTATATTTATATAATTAAACAACTATTCTCTAAATTATCTGAATCCATAAATGATCCTCTGATAAGATCTATTATTAATCCAACATATCAAAATGAAGATTTAGACTTGAAGTCTGTTTCAATATGATAAGTGTTTGATTATCACATAATCAAAGAGAGTGTCATCCATCTGTTCCTGGACCTGATTTGAATGATGATAACTATTATCTGTGGTTCGTCTTTCTGTAAAGAGAGAAGGACAGAAAATATGAAAGAGAAAAGAGAAATGATCCATTTATAAATGTTAATGTTTGATGATTCTTCCATACAACAACACTAGATTTATCCCCGACATGATTATATGTTATCTGATGTCACAGATCACACCTCCATGATAATCATTAACAACTCATGTAACATCGTTGATACTACGAATCGTTAATTCAATTTCCATCACGATCCTATGATAAAGATCAATGACTGATCACGCTACCACCAATATTCCTCATAACAATGAAGGTTCAGTCGTCCCCGCACGCCATAAGATTTATCACCATCAACCCAAATATTAAAGTTATATTTAATCTCAAGAATGTTATCATCAATGGTAGCGTGAAGGGCTCATGCTAAGTGAATTACATGATAGCAAAAGTTTGATATAATTTACCGATTCCATGGGTTCAGCGCGGTCGAGTCAGGATTCGATATTAGCGGGTAAAATTAAGTAAACATAAGTGGTCCTTGAACGAACGTAATTTAAGATTTCAAGTAAATTCCCAAATGAGCCAGTCGCATCAGCCAATCACCTTTGTACCGCAGCGAATTAAATGATGCGATACGCAGATTCACGAGTTCGAAGGCCGAGTCATGATTCAATATAGCGAATAAACTTCTAAGTAAACATAAGCCATTCTGAACGAATGACTTAAGATTCGCAAATTTCAATGTAAGAAAAGCTAAGACTAGATTAATCACCTTACCAAAAGGAATTAAAGGACTGGGCATATGTTTGCGATTCCACAGGTTCAGTGGCCGAGCCATGATTCAATATTAGTGGGGATAAACTTAAGTACACATAAGTGGTCCTGAACAAATGACTTAGTACTTACAAATTTTAGTGGGGGCAAAAGACAAGACTTGGGTTCATCACCTTTAGCTGGAAAGGGAATAAAAAGACAGGACATATGGTTGCTCCACCTGTAGATACATTCTAATGAGTTTCATGTATTTAAGTCAACATAATCGGGGTGTAGGTTAAAATTTTCAAGAATGTGACTTGTCAATGATAGGGTGAGTTTGTCTTCATACCTTAGCGTTTAGGTAATATTATTAGGTTTAGGTTAAATTTTGCAAGAATGTTACTTGGGGTAAAGTTGGTTCATTTTATGTTGTAGATAACAAAAGTTTAATATAATTTATCAATTCAATACCTGTATTTTTTTGATAAATACACAATTTTATTCTCATTGGGACTTAACCTTGGTTCCCTCTCATTTCTATGCCCACGACTAGTCCTTAACCACAAGCATGGTGCCTCATCGTCTATACCACGATGCAGTTCAATACAATTTGGGCTAATACTCAAAATTTAAAAAATGTTACTTGTTTATGATAGCATGAAGTTGGTTCATTATATGATACATAGATACCAAAAGTTTGATACAATTTACGAATTCAATAGGCTCTTTATAGCCATGCATTTAAGTTAAATATAATTGGGTTGAGGTTAAATTTTTACCCATGAAAATTATCATCGCTTAGTAAATAAGTAGTTTTTGGATCAATTTACACAATATTACCCTGATTTGAATTTATCCATATATAATTTTAAACTATTCTATTTAACTCGTTTTAAATTTGCTTTTATATAAATAAACCAAGTAAATATCATAATCATGCAGACTATACAAGATTTACCTCAACCTTGTTGTTAAAGTAGTTAAATGAATTATAATACATCTTATTTATTTAATAACCTTTATTGCTACTTCAGGGATTCAAATGGTTACCTTACATAATTTGATTCGGATATTCACGGTTATTAAAAAATGAAAAGTATTGATAGGTTGATATATTTTTGACAGGAGTTAATTTGATTGGATTTTGACATACACGAACACGATGCACTGAGAGTGACCCAACAATGCAGAAATTCCAGATTGGTACCCCAACGTGGAGGAAGAGCAGAGGACGTGGAATAATGGAGGCCACTGGTGGGGAGCAGTATACAAGTTTACCCAAGTGGCCATTACTCATTCTACCTAGAATTGCATGTCTGGAAAAAATGAAAAAAGGTCAAAAGATATTGAAGTGATAACGAAATTTATCCTCAAACAAAAACAGATGGGTAGTTTGCAGCCTCTGCTGTCCATTTTTTTCTTTGCCCATTATAGGGAAAATATGAAGTCCACAAAATTCAAGAAACCCGGATAAATGGAACCAAGTTCATGGCCTCGATGCTGTCGTACCAACTCACCTGTAGTAAAGGAAGGCTGTGATGAAAGCTTCCTTCTCCCTATTTGATTGGGATTGGCCTGCGGCTACTTGTATTTATTATTATATGTTTACTAACAAGTCTCAATGCTACCTTCCTCTGTTTGGGTGTCCTTCCCCTGTTACAAGAACCCTGAAAAGCAGCAGAATTTCAGAGAGATTTTGTCCATTTTTGACTGCTTCAAAGGAGTGGTGGCTGGGGTCAAGTTTTACCCAACTCAGAGCAATGGGTTCAATTTTCTCTCAGCTTTTAATGTTGCCAACGCCCTGAGCTCATTTCTGTCAGCAACTGTGAGAATTGATGTGTTTGCTTTTCTTGAACTTATCCTAGTTTTAGTGGGGATGTACAAAGACTTCAGTTTTCGAATAAATGCTGCTCTTTAGAAATTTGGAGATGAATTTGGCTGAGGAATTTATCCATTTCTGTTGGGTGTCTAGTTAATGAATTTGCTACATGATTATCAAACATTTTGCTTTTAGCACCTGTGTTTGGTTTTTGCATGTGAGGGCTTCTGAGTTTTGATTCTTAATTTCAGATTAAGCTGTATGTTTCACTCTTTTGGTAGGCTGAATTGTATTTGAGGGTGGATGAATATGTTGAATTTATTTGCATATATGATTTTATGCTGGTAGGTGTTTGTTGTTAGTCTCCACTGAGGAGGGAATTCTAAAAATGGAGAAATCAAGGGCATGGAGTTCTGGTCCCTCTCCTTCACCTTCATCATCAGCAAAAGACTATCAACTCAAATTGGTAGTAGTATTATAGACGGGGAGAAGAAACTGGATGTGTTTAAACCGGCACGGAGCCAGATTAGAACAGCTGCATACTGATAATAAGGGGGAGAATGATAGTAGCAGTATCAGTTAGATCAGGGAGGCTTTAGTAGGGAGCCTGTCACAAGGGATGGCATTTCAGAGCAAGCTTTCTGGGAACTCTAAGATCACTGATAATTCCATATCAGATGCAAAAGTTGAAGGGGTTAGTCCAGTTGAGCAGACGCCATCTTCTAATCAGATTTTAACGTCAGCAAGCATAATTGCTGAAAGAACTGCAGAATGGGGTCTGGTAATGAAGTCAGATTTGGTAGAGGGTTTGCAAACAGAGGTAAGGTCATTCGGAGATGTAGATCGAAGCAAGAACTCGTCAGAGAGACTTCTAGGGGAAACATGGAGGTCACCAGAGGAATCCAATTTAGAAGGTGAATCAGGGTCATTCCCCAGGGTATCTCAAGAGTTGAAGGATGCTTTGTCAACCCTGCAGACTTTTTTGTTGTCGCAGATGCAACAAAACCACTGCCCCCATCATGTATGCCAGCAGCGGATTTTTTAGCATGACTGATTATTTTTCCAAGGATGTCATTGGAAGGAACTGGTAAGTTCTTCTCTCAGTTCAATCTCTGCTAATTGATTATACGACTTGCATAGTCTTGACAATGACAAAAGGCACATGTTGCTACATCAAGACTCCATTTTGGAGTTAAGAAGCCAAAAAACTTTTTTCTTTATCTTTTTCATTTGCAGGATCCTCAATCAAACAATTTTAAAGCTTTTGTTGTAACCATGGTTCTCAAGCTTGGGGAATTGGGATCATTCAGATCTTTCTTAAAAAAATGTCTTCATGGGCCCCTTTTCCTTACTAGGAAAACTACTTTCTCAAATCAGGGAGGTTGGGAATGGAATCAGTTAGTCACCCTTATATTTGCTAATAGAAAAGAATGGGCCTTCCCACGGAAGATACTTGTTTTTCCAGGACCATTGCCAATCTTGTCAGTGGATTTTTTTATTTTGATTTGGATATGTACAAGTGGGGTAGAGGTTCAAACTTCATCATGGTTGTCCTTTTTGGTGTTTGCAGCCGCTTTCTTCAGGGACCGGAGACAGACCAGAATGAAGTTGCCAAGATACGAAATGCTGTCAAAGATGTGGGAAAAGCTACTGTGGCAGGATTCGAACTATAAGAAGGATGGCACTCCATTCTGAATCTTCTAACTGTCACCCCCATAAAAGATAACAAGGGGGAATGTCATCAAATTCATTGGGTACCTTTCTTCTCTCTCTTTCATTTTTTAATTTTTTATTATTATTTCTCTCCTATGATAGAGGCTAAGATAGCTACAACACTTTCTTCAAATGAAATGCCCAACTGGTTTCTGCAGAATGGCAGGTTGAGGTCAGCAAATATACAGAAGGTGTGAATGAAAAGACAGTTCGACCAAATGGATTACCTCAGTCATTAATCCGTTATGATGGTACTTACACATATATAGCTCCCTAATTGGTTTCAGAGATTTATGTTTGATTCTAATTTTTCTTGTTTCCCACTTAAATAGCTCGGCAAAAGGAGAAGGCTTTGGGCTCGATCATTGAAGTTGTCCAAACTGTGAAGCATCCCCATGCTCACACTCGAACTATGAGTCATGATGGAACAGTCAAGATTGAAGAGGTGGACAAGTTCAACCTTGATTATATACTCTGTCTCAGTTGGAGCTTACAACATAAGCACACCTGGTGGATAAACTCAAGTGCTTTCCAGCAACGCCTCTCGGTCTGGTTCTTGTAAGGACGCTTGTCAAGAACCCAGAGCATCATCACGGATTTGTTACTGGGGTGAGTGTTTTTATTTAAGATTCAGTTATTTCTTTGTGATACTAAGTTTGGCAGTTGATAATACTTAGTTAACGATTTGTTAGGATTCCTACCTTTTCTATCCGTCTTTCTTACTCTTTAGATTTTACCTGTACTTTAATGACCTCACAAAGCTTCAACACTCCAGAGAAGTATTGGTTTACATGTGTAAGATGTTTCTATTGATCTCTTGCAGATTGAAATCAAAATCTATAAGTTCCTTCAATGCACACGATTGTCAGCCTAGTATTGAGCCAGAGATTTTGATGACTAAAGACATACAACGCTCTGACAGTTGGGAACATGCTGAAGGAGAAAGGGATGTTCGTCAAGGAATTGACTTAGCAACCACTCTAGAACGCATTGAAAAGAATTTTGTGATAACTGATCCAAGACTTCCTGATAACCCAATTGTAAGATTAAGTTTTTCATGTTTCTTTATTTTATGTCTAGTTTTGGTATGTAGAGGTGTTTGTTTCTGCTGTTCCAATCAATCTTCTTGTTAACAGCAGAACCTTCAATCTTTGGTACTTCATTTGCTGAATTTCTGTAAGAACATTCACCCGTGTTTTTATTTTCTAAGCAAGTCTCTCTTGCTTTAAACGCATTGATTCTGCAACGCATTGATTCTTAGAGTAAGTTCTGGGCTTTTGCTTTATCCTGTGCCAATAGTTTCCTCTTGTGGACAAACTTACATTTCTGTTACACAGTTCAAGCATTATTATTGTAATGATTATCTTGGAAGTGATCATTTGGTCCTTGATGTGCAGATATTTGTTTGACAGCTTTCTGAGTTAACAATATATACTCGAGAAGAAATATTGGAAGAAATTGTCGGTCTGTATATTTTACTTGTTAATTTAGTAATTCAATTTGTATTTCTATCAATATCAATACAATTCTCATTAGCTTCATTTGTTGGACAGATTTCTTCAGGGGCCTGAAACTGATCAAGAAACTGTTTGCATGAAGAGATGCTTACTGACAACAAAGGAAATTAATGTTCAGTTGATCAACTACTAATAAAGAGGTATAAAGCATTAACCCGTCTTAGCTTAGAGACATCATGTTTTACCCCTCTGTTTTCCAAAAATTGCTACACCAAAAATGATTGATTGTACTGGGTTTCACTCTTGCAGGAAAGAAATTCTGGAATTTATTCCATTTGCAGCCTAAGGCGTGACCAAAAGGGTGGCTAAGAGTATCACTTTTTATTCTAGTTTTGATGAAGAGAATGTATTTATGCTGCAGTTTCCTCTTCATGACTCAAGCTCCTCTGTTATATGTGTAGGGTGTGCTGCAATACTTCATTGGCGTCCAATTAGATGGAAGTGATCATGTGGAACCTCTCCGAAACCGCCTGTCTGAGCAAACCGAGCAGCAGGGTGCTAAGCTGGTATATATATCTTGTTTTACTCTCACATCTTTGAACTGTTTATGAGATGGAGTTGGACTGTGTGGGGGAAGGATTCAAAACAGAACTGATACAGATCTATCAATCATGCGGAATGAGATGAGGAGATCTGTATTGTTGATATAGCATATTCAATTTTATGACATGGAGGTGGAAACAATTTTCCTATCAAGCATGCTCATCCATATCCCATGTTTCCCTCTGGTTTCTCAAAACATCCTTGAACTATTGAAATATTAATATATAATCAAATCCAATTCTAACTTAAAGATGTCTTGTCCTAACCATTTAAGATCAGCCATGTTCCGAATACTTTGATATGTCACTAGAGTCCCTGATTCTACTGAGCATTTACTATTGCCCAGGATTTTGTATCAAATTATATATATATATATATATATATATATATATAGTCAAACAGCTTCCTAGTGTACAATTTACTTATATTAGACCATGTTGTTGGAAAATAATATATATGGTCAAACAATTCCCTAGATGTACAGTTACTTCATCCAAAAATCTATTCAAAGTAGAACTAAATCCTGGCAACTGGTTCAGGACTATTTTGATTGGCTCTTCTCATGGTAATTACATATCTACATCAATATGAAAAATGCTTCTTATCACATAAATTCCCAACAAAAATACGACTATTATTTGAAAAAATGATCATACAAGCATGCTCTTTTACCCAAAAGGGAGAAAAGAACAGGAATTTGAAAAAAAGAATGTAATGCAAGAGTAACAGTGCCATTGTATATATAATAGTTGGTATGGTATTTCATAATATTTCTTATAAATAAAATCATCAAAATTTGACTCTGGTGTATTTCTAATAAAGTTATTTTTAATGCTTCTTCCCATTAATCTCTGTTAACAGGTGAAAGCTACTGCAGAAAATGTTGATGAAGCTGTTCGTGAACTTCCTGATGCCAACTTGGTAAGGTACTTTCTTCTTTTTGCTCTATGTTTTAGTTTGGATTGATAGTTAGGAGGTGCCTTTGAGAATCATGACCTCCCCCTCCCTGTCAGACTTCACATTGTTCCAGTTAATAGTTAATACTTAGGCATAAGTGTAGGATATGAAGATTATGTCATAGATTACATTCTATGCTAATAGTACCTTCAATGGTTGATTTCAATTGTTGATGGGGCCGACTTTGATTTTTCCCCTTCTTAGTCTTTTTTATACAGCCAGTAAGGACAAAATCCTCCTATTTTCAAGTACCTGGCTGATCTGTCTCTTATACTTTTCGTTTTCAGAGACCAGAGGATTTGTGGGCAATCCATTCTCAACCCTGCATCTTCCCTAGGCCTCACAAGAAGAATAGTTCTTCTTGGATATGTCTAAAAGGTACTGATTCATAAAGTTGATTTCTAGCTGCAATTTCTATGTTCTTCAGTCATCAATTCTTGATACAAAGATTCATTATTGAATTGACTCATGCTACCTGGGCTCTTGCTCTTAGATTACTGCCCGCGGCGAAAAAATTGGCATAAATCATTTCAAACCCATAAAGCCATTGGGTTGTGGTGATACTGGCAGGTATGTACCATTGTGGCTGTTTTTTATTTAAAAGCGGAGTGCTCAAGTATATTGATGCCAGCATTCTTTTCTTTTTCTTTTCTATAAATATTAGCTTGTTTATTCATGTTTTGGAAAACTGATGTTTGCAAATGCTATAGATCTTGATGTCTGATGTAAGCAAGTATAATGCGGATTTTTATTTTTAAGTGTCAGAGTTTCATTGTTGATTAAGATATTTATGCCAAGTTGGTTAAGTGTTCATTTGCGGAACTGAAGTGGTCATGAACTATATGCTATGAAGGCCATGACAAAACTGTGATGTTGGAACCGCAACAAGGTCTGGAACTTAATGAAACTCTTGATTTTGCATACATTTTATGTTTGATGGATCTATGCATGCTCATTATGTTTCTTAGTTTAGGACAACAGTTACATATTCACTAACAGCAAATGACTTCAGCATGTAACAGAAGGGTCTAGACGTCATAGTGAACCACGTGCAGGTTCACCGAGCATGCATTGAAAGGGAAATCATTTCAATGCTTGATCATCCGTTCCTCCCAACGCTGTATGCTTCTTTCCAGGTCTTCACATCTTTGTCACTATAATTTCCTTCAGTTACTTTTCAAACTTGTGGATTATGAAGAAAAAAGACACATTGCACACTGATGCACATAAGCAATGGCATAGTCTACAGTTGCAGTCTTCTGAATGGATATAATAAGGCTTTATAGCAAATAGTAATAGGTTGGTTCAAGGTTTCTCATTTTTTTATTAGCACAAATTTACTGCTTGAATGCCAGATATTTTGTTTTTGTTTAGAAAATTGTTTTGCCTGCCATTAGTTCAAGTTCTGTTTTTGCCTTCTCCATTTCCTTCTGGTATTGATCATAACACCAGTAAGGTTAAAACATTGTTGGAGTAATTGATTTTAGGCTCTATTATCCATCTGGGATCTGATTTGGAAAACCAATTCCATTTTTTTCTTTCATTTTTCTTTTTTAATCTTTAATTAGTAATTCACCAGATACAATCAGGTATAATGGATGTCCTCTGTCTCCCCCAGACCCACGCACACGTTTGTTTGATAAATGACTTTTTCCTGGGTGGAGAGTTGGTCACTATGCTTGACAAGAACCCAAGAAATACGAGAGAACTGCAAGGCAAGATGGTTCTGTAACATATTAAGTGTCTGTAACACTCTTTGCATTATAACTACTATAAACTTTCAAAAACCTGGAATTTTCTCTTATAGTTGCTGTGAAGCAATTTATGCTAAAATCTTGTATTTATGGTCTAGTTCTGAAATTTTCATTGATCACAAACTTGATATAGTTATTCTAATTTGAGAATATAAGTTAGAGTTACAGATTATACTATTTGAGATTCCATAGTTCAGGCCATGTTATAAAAGGGAAGATTGGGAATTTGATAAATTGCAGCTTTTCATCCCATTTTGGGCTGATAGGGTAATTATCATCCAGATATTCACACAGCTGACTTTTATATACCTCTACTGTTTGAATGCTCACTTTGTAACATCCTAGGTCTCTTATGCTGCAGGAGGTTGTGATTGGATTGGAATATCTTCACTGTTTAGGTACTTCTGAGTCTCTGACAACTACTCATACGGCTTTATTTCTGGTCTGTTTTTCATTTAGTTATTTTTCTTATAACAAAGAATGATGATTTTGATGAAGAGATATTACCGGATTCAAAATATTTGCTGAAGTATTCTGCTAGAGTAACTCGGTCATCTGAATATAATTTGATAGCTATGGTCCATCAGGCTCGAAAAAACAACTCAATTGAATTTGAATAATTTATAGAAGAAAATTTTCTTTGCTTCTTTTCCCCTCTTCTTGATTTCATCCTTTTAATTTTGTTGATGTCTTGGCACAGGGATAATTTATCGAGATTTGAAGCCTGAAAATGTGTTAATCCAAAAGGATGGACATATTGTATTAGCTGACTTTGATCTATCACTGATGGTATCCTGTAAACCTCAAGTATGTAACCATTTTCAGTCAGTTGGATGCTTGTTCATCATTTTTTTTTTCAGGAAAAATAGGAAATAATCCACTAATGGAACCAATGTCGGGTGCTATTGAAATAAGCTTTCTTTTTCTCCAGATCATAAAGCATCCCCCATCTAAGAGAAGAAGTTCTAGGAATCAACCACCACCAACATTCGTTGCAGAACCAGTCACACAATCAAATTCTTTTGTTGGAACTGAAGAGTACATTGCTCCGGTATGGTGGATCATGATTCATGCTTAATTTCATGTACTTTCAGGTTCTGAGCCTTAAAATATGTTGGTGATTCTCGTCTCACTTTCAACACATATTTGCAATCTAATTCCTTTCAATCTTATTGGGAATTTTACCTGGTTAAGATTGAACGATGATAGTGATTTACCACTACCTGTTTCTTCATACTACTTAAAACTTCATTTCATTTCAGGAAATTATTACTGGTGCAGGCCACAGTAGTGCCATTCACTGGTGGGCTCTAGGTAAGCTTTTAGCATATTACAATAAGTGATTTTGATTAAAAGACTTTGAAACATCAAATTTAAAATCTAACTCTCCACTCCATCAATTTTTACCACACTCTGACAAAAAATGGCTCCCTCTATTGTTTCTTGTAAATGTAACCCTTTCTTTAGAGTAAGACACATGTAAATACATAAAGCATATGTATTTTTGTCCAAATTGAGTTATTTTCCAAGAATAAACATGGGAAGGGTTAAATTTACAAATTTTGGTTTATTTGATGTCTTTTAACCAAACATTTCTATTACAAATATGTGTAGATGTCTGTATGCAGACCTATGTTTTGTTTTTCTTTTTTTTTTCTGGCTTATTTGTTTGATGGAGGATATTTTGCCCAATTCTTGTAGTCCCCATTTTCATGCCTCTAGCTGCTTTTCCTGTTTGATTTTCAGGGGTTTTTCTGTATGAGATGCAGGCTGCATTCTTTCCTGGGAAAGAATAGGGTAGGAAGACATTAAAACATCTTTGCACAAGGACCTCACTTTTCCCAGTAGCATTCCGGTAAAAATATCATATTCTAATGCATTACCAGTCTTAGGACAATCTCCTTAAAAGTTCTGAGCATCATGCAAGCTTCTGAGAGTTTTAAGTTAGTTTGAAATCAAAGTATTAGAACATGTGGCTACCCAAGGTCCTATCATTGAATTTTACATCCTAGAGTTGAATTAATTCGGTTTATCTTGTCTATATCCTGGAAATCATAAACCAAGAATCAAAATGGAAGCTTCTAGGAGTTGAATTAATTCAGTTTATCTTGTCTATATCCTGGAAACCATAAATCAAGAATCAAAATAGAAGCTACTCTCCATCATTATGGAGAAGCATTAGATTGTTACAAGTGGAGAGTTTAATACTGGTTAGGTTCTTGACAGATCTTACTTTCTCAATCCTACAGGTAAGTCTTGGCTGCTGAATGATACATGCGTTGCTGAATGTGATCCTATGAGCCGATTTAGAATCAAACACTGGTGCAAATGAAATCAAGAACATCTATTTTTCCGCGGACTTAATTGGCCTTTGATCCGCCGCATGGTAGTAATCTTTCCGTCTCTACTTGTATGAAAAGCCTTCTTATCTATAGCCATTTTAGGAATTAAGCATTAATGTTCTTGATGTCAAACAAGACTGTTAAACCTTAATACTGATGTGCAAACTCTGCATTAGAAGAGAAGATTGCCGTTTTTATATATGTTCTGTTTGCTGCATGCAGAACCCACCGACATTGGAAGTGCCTCTTCAGTTAATTGGGAAAGATTCCAAAGCTAGAGATGAAGAGGGTGTGCTTTCTCATTCTATGGATATTTTCTAGAGGTTTGCACCAATTACTCCACCAACTCATACCATTTCAAGGTTTTTCTTTTGGGATCAGATAACTGTTTAAAAGGGATGAATCTACAAGTTATTTGCAAAACTAACATCTTTTTTTAAAATCCAAAAAGAGGTTTAAAAAGACACAATTTTAAACAAGAATGCCCCTGGAGATATAGTTATAATGCAGGGATGAAACAAAATACTCATGGGGATTTAGTTATCATGTGGAAGATTTGTCTTTGGGTATTTTTTATGGCGCATTGCCATTTTCAGCACGTTAGTTTTCCTATCATGAGATTTTTAAACCAATTTTTTTAGAAATCGGGTTTAAAAGGGAAAAATTCAAAAGTTATTTGTAAAACTAACTTCAAGAAACTAACTCTAGTAACGTCATATTCGACAAAATGCCCTTAAAAGTGCAAAGATAAAACACCCACATAATAATTAAATCTCCTACGCTTTTGTCCCATCTCCCAGACATAACTAAATCTCCTGGCAAGATTTTGGCTGGAAAACATCTTTGTACTTGTGTTTGGATTTCAAAGAAAAGGTTAATTTTGCAATTTGTTTTGGACTTGTCCCTTTTAAACTGTTATCCCTTTTCTTATCTTTTTCCTTCGATTTCATTGTCAACATCTGCCATTCTTCTAATACTTCTTTATTTAGTAGAATCAGTTTTATTAGCATCACTATTACCCCTTAGTTCATGTGGGTTACCTGTTGCAGGCCATGGAATGCTGCCCTGGTTCAGTTCTGGCAATACTTATCAGGAGGATGCTCTGTTATTTACTTCATGGCTGGAATTTGTATATTTTATATATATCTATGTATGTGAATGGAAATGTATAATGGCACTGGATGTGATGATGGTCTGCTTCCTGCCTCTCCCTCCTAAGAAGACACAGACTGAAGATCATACAGAAGAAAAGGCAAATGCATCCAGTAATAATATCATGTAGGTAATTTTTTCTGAAGAGTAGCGCTGGAGTGAAGATCTAATGTTTGACTATCCCTGATGGATCAGTGAGGAGGCCAGTCATGGAGACTGGAAAACTCATAGCTTTCCACAAGATATGCTTTCATGTATTCGTTGAATTGTAACAACTTTATGGGTAGAGGTCTAGTTATTGACTATTTACTTTCACTGAATAATTTTTATTTTTTTTATGAATAAGAATAAAATAAAAGTTCATGTGTCCATCTTGTCATGATTTGCTGCAAATTCCCATTTCATTTGATTGACTCCTTGTGCACAAATACATATTTCTACATCCTCAAATCTCTGCCAAAATGCAGACTCCAGAATTTCAAATGATATCAGGTAACCCTACATCTTCATTCCCTAATTTATGATATAAAGTGAGAAGCAGACAAGATTATATTAGTGGGTATTCAGATTCAATAGGCAGGACTCCGCAGAGTGGGCAGGTGAACTTGAAACTTGTCTACCAACCTTGAATGCACCCTATATGGAAATATGTGGCCACACATAGAAAGCTTGGCTCACTGCATCTTCCTCTCAAAGTCCACTAAGCAAATGGAGCAGTAGATTTCATCAACTCCTGCTTTCATCTCTTAGCTAAATCACCAAACATGGCTAATGGGAAGTGGAAGATCATCTTGTATGCATGTTGGGTGGTGGTGGAATGCTGAAGGTGGAGCTAATATCATGAGCAGATTAATTCCGCAGAACGGAATCCAAACACAAGTGTAGAAGAAGATGGTGACAAAGCTTAAACCAGACTGACCGTGCATTAGACAGATCATTTTGCATTCCTTCCTTTCTTTTCTCTGTTTCTCTGTGTCTTTGTCTTTCTTTGAGCTCTGAACTTAAAGAGATGGATGGATGAGTGTCTAGATAGTAATGAAGGATTGTAGAGTCAAATGTTTGTTTATTAATAGGGGGTTATCTTAATCGCCTTGACTTTGGGGGAGATGGGAGACTCCAAATTAAGTATAAGATTAAGGTTGTTTTCACAGAATTGACAAATGCTGTTTAATATTTTTCTTAGGGAGTTTGTCTGACTTCGAAATCTAAATGGTATGCCAACTCCCACATCCTCATGGTTGAAGACAGCAACTTAGAATTCTTCAAATGGAAGTTACAAGGATTATTATTTGGGAGTTAGTTATATATGAAGCCCTAACCTAGGCTTTCTCACTACCTTAGATTATTAGAAAAGAAAAATGCCGACCAAATCAACGGGATCTTCTTGGGCAGCATTTGAATATATTTATAATTCTATGTACCTTTTCAAGCTTCGAGGGGTGATGCATCTTCTTGCACACTAAATTCCTATTTGATTAAACAATGACCGACCAAGGCATGTGGTGGGGGGAGGTGGGAGGTGGAGGTGGGAGGAATCAACCAAACCCTACTGTTAGACCTCGGATGCTTGATTTGGCCATCCGTTGATGTTGAGTGTCGTAACAAGGAGGCTTTAGGCTTAGGATGATCTAAGTGGGATACACAAGCAATCTGGATAAGGTATACACATGCCCTGATATTTAGTCATACGCTTAACTCGGCCTTTAAACTTTTTGCGCCTAATGTTGTTCATAATCGCGT
Source organism: Tetrastigma voinierianum (assembly GCA_016808115.1). NCBI lineage: Eukaryota > Viridiplantae > Streptophyta > Magnoliopsida > Vitales > Vitaceae > Tetrastigma > Tetrastigma voinierianum. The sequence continues at coordinate 111,657 of JAEQBH010003975.1, forward strand.
TCCATAAATAAAATGTGTCTTTGTCGCCACCGTGAGCCGAATAAACGAACAAATCGAACAACGAGCGTTTAACGCCGTGACGTGGTCACCTGGGACGGGCAAACAAAGTGAATAGCTGGTTGCTGTGTGGATGACATGTCAACGGCATTAGATGATCGTCTATCCAATTGCTCAATTAAGCACGATACGCCGAATATAATTCGGTCACTTAAACAAACGTTGGACAATATTCACTGGCAGATGTATAGAGGGCTCAAGGGGCCAAATGCCCCCCTACAATTTTGGAAATCCATTTTTTTTTTGCCCCCTCAAATTTTGGAAAAATGTTTGCATAAACATTTGGACCGATATGCTTAAATTCAAAATAAAAAATAATTTTCATTTAACAATGCAAGTGATTTATGCTTTTATTTTAGTCCCTCATATTAATTTAGGCTATAAGTTCGTTCTCAAAAAATTTAAGGAAAAATGCAAGGGAAAATAAATAGAGAGAAAAAGTAGAAGGAAAGAAAAAAAATGAAGAAGAATATAAAAATAAAATTAAATCTAATGTACTATTTTTATCTAATACTTCAAACTCATTTTATTTATTTTCATTTTTCATTATAAAGATTAAATAATTTAAAAGACTTAAGTTTCTAAATAATTTTATGTAAATTTGATTTTCTTTGACATTTTCATTGACATCTATGAGAAAATCACTTTTCTTAACATTTTTCTTTTCTTAGTACTATTCGTGAACCAAGTACAACCTTAGACTCCGTTTGGAACCCGAAAAGTTTTAAGGAAAGAAAAGAATATTAAGAAAAATGATTTTCTCATATTTGATTTTACTGTGGAAAATATAATTTTCAAAATTTTACATATTTTCTGCGCTCCATCAGAGCACGCGAATGTTACACAAACTAAATAGCCATTCGCGAACTTACAAAAACAAACGGGGAATAAATTATTGCAGACCGACGCCATACTGAAGCTCTAATACTCACGTTAACGACTAACCCTAAAACTCAAGTTTGTAAGATTGATTTAATATAAATATCATGTCTTTAATTTATTAGGTTAAAACTTTTTTTTTTTAAATTTCCCTCCATAATTTATTTATTTCCACTTTTCCTCTATATTTTCATTTCTTACTACTTTTCGGGTTTCAAATGGAGCCTTAGACTTTGTTTGGAACTTGAAAAGTACTAAGGAAATAAAATAAAAAGGAAAATAGGGACGAAAGGTATAAGGATAGAAATTTTGGAGAAAAATAAAAAAATTTGAGGAATTTTGATTTTTTATATATATATATATATTATATTTTCCAAAAAAAAATTTAAGAACCAAGTTGAACATATGAATAAAACAAATAGGGCATTTGTGTACCTTATCTCGAAAAGCAACTGACTTGGTGAATGACAGCTTGAGGTGGTGGGTGACTTGAGAAATAATTTCACCCATACACAATTCAAAGGGCTTTCACAAGCAAATACAATTCAATGAGTCAGATAAGTGTATATAGTGAGTGAATTCTATAAGGTTTTTCTGCACTACCCCTTAATTGCAAATGCACATCTGTGCTTGTCACATCCTGGCTTTTCAAATGTGGACACAGGAAAACTTAATTTATTCCTAGTCAAACAGCAACAATGTGAAGTTAAGTTCATACTAGATTTCTATGGCATGGAAATTGAAACAACCATATGCTAGGCAAAGAGTTGGAAGGTCGCCTGCACAAAGGGGAGAGGCTACCTAGTGATCCAAATTGAAACAACCATATACAAAGTATGTTAGGCCTATTTCGCATAAACAGAATCAAAGCAGAAAACAGATAAATGAAACCGCAGAGCAAGTCCCACAAGATTTATGCGGGTTGACTTGGGTGACACAAGGGCTGATTCTCCCAAGACTAATGCCAAAATGATTTCTGAGCTTCCCCATGAATCAAATTAGTCTGGGCTTTTGGAACAACCTGCAAAAACAATGGAGAGATGCTTATTAAGTCAAGATCTTGAAGAAAACTATAGGCTGCAGATCCATAAGAACAGAATCAAACTGCAGAAATCCATGGGAGAAATGAGAGATTTGACTTCCACCCTTCAAGTTCATGAAACGTGATACTAATAAGTAATGTGGGAGACTGATCAATCGTTGGAGACACAAAGATGAAACGAGATAATCACTTGTCTTCTAGATTTCCCAATTTACCAGAATCAAGTAATGCAGACAACAGGGAAATGCATTAGAAGATTAATCAGGAGAGAATGGATGGCTGCAAGAAGAAAATTTCACTGGAATGGGTAAAGTGGATCCGGGCAAACTTTCAGTATCTCAATGCAGATAACACATTAATGGAAACCCCAGATACCAATGTTGAACATGCAACCCAACCTAATCCCCCCCCCCAAAAAAAAAAAAAAAAAAACCAATAATAGAGCCTTTTGGTCCCTAGAGAACCTAAAAAAAATGGAGGGTTGAGAGCGCATAAACAGCCCAGCAACTGCATATAGTCAGCTTTTGGCTGTTTTCCTCAAACTGTGAGAGAACGAATGACCTGAAACAAGCTACTTCCTCATAAATTTCTCCAAAAGCCAGAACCAAGTGGTTAGGGTGAAATGAGGAGATTCCAGATTCGATTTCAGGTACTGGGAAAAAATGAACCTACAAGAGAAGATTTCTTCTTGTTGCTTACAAAATCAAATGTATCAGTTCAACATTACAAATCATCTCTTCTGCAATGTGGAGTTCACCCTCTTGCTTGTGTTGTCTAAGTTGTTTGTTGTCCACGTACTTGAGCTAATGGAAACATGATAAATTGTATTAGCCCATTTCTCTGGTGAATAATTGTTCTGCTCAATGTTCCAACTGCACTGAATTAAGTCCACTTTTAGTGTGTACCCTTTGAGAGTGGTGCAAATGAAATTACTTATATTTGTTCTGCTTGAAATAGGAGCATACAGTGAGACCGGGGACATCTCCATAGGGCCAACAAATACTGGAATATCATGGCTTCACCTGGATTCTGCATGAAATTGCTACCATTTTGAAAATGTTAGACTCCCATCTTAAGCTTCACTGTAATGCATTTTCCATATCCTAGAACGCTTGTTCAATCTTGGGTCTGATTGGATCATCTATGACATTACATTAGTACTAAAACAGTGATTTTCTTTTGCTAATTTTGCTTTTAAATTCGCCATCAGAAAATACTACCATGTGTAGTGATAACAGGGATTATGTGAGGTAGGGCAATCTATCACCTGCATGATTGAGGCACTACAAATTTTGAGGGAAAAAAAATGGAACAAGGTTTCTTACTCTAGATTTTTTCCTATCACCTCTCTCTCCCTGGGTATGTATTTATTTATTTATCTATTTCCTTCCTCAACACCCCATCAACACACACACACACATATGAACACACAAATTTCTAATTTCTTCATCCAAACGTTAACCTTCACCCTAAAACCAAATACTACCCTAACCTTCTAGGTAATTCATATCCAAATCTTAATCTTTACCACATGACTCTAGTACTTAAACTATAGTTCTTGCCAGCTTCACAGATAACAGCCAGCACACCTATCCTCTCACCCCTTTCTCCCCCCTTCTTTATTTTTTATTTCCTTTTCCTATTTCTACAAGTGTATTTCTTTATTCAAACCTTAACCTTACAGCAACCTAATGCTTAAATTGTAGTTCTAGCTATTTTACAGAAATTTTCAGCAATATTTTCCTTCAATTTTAGATTGTAAATCAGGTAAGACACCTAGAACTATTGCCAATCTAACAGTTTTTCCATAATTTATTTTTCAAAATCTCACACCATCGTTTACTTATCAAAAAAAAAAATATATATATCTTTTTAATCTCAGACATAGACACCTCCAACATACATCTCACAATACAAAACAAAGCCCTTGCATATAATCATTTGAGGTAGTCGGTCATCAGTTGCTGTTTGAAGAACTTGAAATGCTTAATAGTTCACTCACAATTTTAAGGGTTTGGCAAAGATTAAGAATTTGCCAAGCACTCTTCCTAAGATTGAAACATGCTATTACTGTAATTCCTTTGGGAATACTATCTCAGTAGAACGATGAGCAGGTTCTTCGTGAACGCTTTATGTATGTATGTGTGTGTGAGTGTAGGTGACTTTCTTTACCTCCTCGCTGGAAATTGTGGGTCTATTACCTCCTCATTGAAATTCAACTTGGAATCTTGCAAATCCCATAGCCAGCTCCTCGCCAACTGATTAGCCCAAGGGCAACTTCTTGAGAAATCACTCTATTTTTACTAGATCTTATGTTGAAATTATTTTATACAACCTGAACATTAAGGTGGTCATTGTGAGTTCTGCAAGCAATCTAGGGATTCTTTGGCAAACAGGTCCTAGCATAGATTTTTGGAGGATCCTTGTAGACACTCCTACTAAGCACCTCAACAATCAAGCTCTAAAGTGAACTAGGCTCGCTTTCTTCTCTATTAGCTCTTCTATGCCTTCAAGATGTTGAATTTCGAATGTTTGATTTCATGTGCTTATGAGTCTATTGAAGATACTCAGTCTAATGGACTAATAAAGTTTTACTTGATATGGAATTTCAATTTCCTGATTTTTAAATTTAGGCATAGAAAATTTCCATATACTGGGTATCTAAAAGCCAGAGAACCCACATATCTAACAAATTAGGTCTTAGTCTTTTTGATAGGCAAAAGAGAAAATACATTAAAAGCACCTTAGAAGAGGCAGAGAACAGTTTCCTATGCAATAAACCCCCCAAGCACATATAACACATTACTTTGTATTCCTTTTCTTTTCCGTTCCCCTTTCAACTTCTTATTAGATCCCAATCGAATTTATCAAATCATATCGTCGGTCTGCCCAACAACCACACTTCTTCAATGTCTAAAACCACAAAGAGTACAACATTGAGACCACCTTTGGCCATGAACATGAAATCGTGTTGTTATCAAATGGCTAAATTCAAAATTGTCACAAGATAATTATTGTGTAAACTAAATATAATTTTGCATAATAGTCCAAGGAGATATCAAGGTAAAAGACAGCTTATGTGACATCTAAAATCATAGCCTCCAAAATGAACACATGCAATGGTTCAACAAGGAGGATGATGGAATCAAAAGGACCCAAAACCAGAAAGAAATATTAAGACTAAAGAAAGCAACTTACAATGTTAACATTCAAACAATAAGCTCAAATATTTTTCTGTGGGCTTTTCTTCCCAAAGAATGCCTCCCAAACCAATGATGATTGAGGTCCTTTCTTGTCCAAGTACTCTCTAACAGCTTTGTCATCAACAAATAACCCTTTCTGTTTGAGTGTTACAATGACTTTCTTTGCTTCTTCCACCCCTTTCTCCTTACAAAACTCATTGACGATATCCACCAATGTCGCCACATTTGGGGAATGACCGGCCTCCAACATCTCCACACAGAAATCAACAGCACTGTCCAATCTGTTGCCCTTATACATTCCCCTAAGCAATACTGTGTAACTAAAGGCGTTTGGCGAGATGCCATTACTCTGCATTTTCCGGAAAATCCTCACGGCATCGTCAAGCTGCCGGGCCTTGCAGAAGCCCTCAACCACAGCAGTGTATATCACAACCTCTGGAATGGTACCCCTCTCTCGCATCAAACCGAAAAGCTTCATGGCTTCTTGGACTAAGCCATCTTTGCATAGCCCATCAAGCATGGCCACAGCATTGGGAATAAGACCTGATTCCTTCATGTTCCTGAAAATCTCATCAGCGTTTTGGGGCGGCTGCTCTTTACCATGGTTAGCGTCTTGTTCTCTGGAGGCCTGAGCGGCTGCGCTTTCTAAAGGTCGTTCCTTTTTTTGGACACCGAGCTTGAATCTCTCAAGAAATCTATCCTCCAATGGGGTACCTACCTTTCCTGCAGGTGAGGATGGGTTAGCTGAAGAAGCTTGGGAGGGCCTATCAGCTCCATCGCCATTGGGGAAGCTTGTGTTTTCCGCGAGTATGAAGAGGGGAACGATTTGCCCTGCGGCCCACCTCTCAAGGGCCTGCCGGGTATTGGGTTTAGGAGGATTGCCGCCGCCGCCGCCGCTTCCTAAGAGATCAGGAATTGTTCGCCGAATCTTCTCGATTCCTTGCACCACCAGCACGGCTGGAGGCATCAATGGAACTGAAAGGGCGTATCAGTAGAGGCGACTTGGGCATTGGTGAAGAGTTGGAGGGAGTAAAGAATGATTTGACTGGAGAAGGTCTCTTCACCTTACTCCTGCAAAGCTTCGTATCATCTCCCGCCAAGCTGGGTGATACTGATCTCAATTAACAAGGCAAGGAATGCAATTAAAGCGCGGTTTAGGGCTTTAGGGGTAAAACGGTAATTTAATAAAACAAGAAGGGCAATAGCGGCCGATTCCTTATTTTCCCACGACTATACATCTTATATACAACAGATAAGGTTGGAGCCTCTGCTGCATCCTCTGCCTTCACAATTTCATTATTTTGACGGATGGGTATGGTTCAAAGTAGAAGCCTTTAAGCACCTTTCCTCTTTGATTGCATGATTTTCTCGGAAAGGTAAGACTTTCTCTCTTGAATCCTTTAAATACTTGCATTTTTCTTTCAATTATCTCACTGGGTATTTTGGGTTGGTGGCAAAGCCTGCAAATTCTAGAATTTCACTCTTCTTTCTAGTCATGGCTGTCTGAGACTTAAATTAGCATATGCTCCCAGCTTGATGTCATTTATGTTTCAACCCAAATCTTTTTCAGGGGACATGGAAATCAGCAGCTCCCAAAATGGTAGCATCATGTGGTTTTTTAGGGATAAGGGTTTTGATGATAAGAGCATCCATGAAATGTTTAAGAAGTGTAAGCGGTTAGAGGGTGTGAACAGGGACAGAGCTTCAGAGAACTGGGCTTACTTGAGAACCATTGGTATTCAGGATAGAAAGATACCTTCCATTGTTTCAAAATGCCCTAAAATCCTTGCTCTAGGCCTCTATGAGAAGATTGTCCCCATGGTCCAGTGCCTTGCAACTTTGGGAACAAAACCCAGTGAGGTTGCTTCCAGCCATAAACTAAATTTCTCATATGTTTCATAGTGTGGAGGAGAAGCTTGTCCCTCCTGGCCTTCTTCAGGCACTGGGAGTCCTGAAAAGCAGCTTGAAAGGTGATATTGGTCAATCCTCGGCTCATCAGCTATAGTATTGAATCTAAACTTAAGGCCAAATTGTGGTGACTTTCTTGGTTAGTCTTGGCCTTACCAGAGAGGGAATGATTGGTAAAGTTTTGCTGAAACACCCATTTATCATGGGGTATAGTGTTGATAAGAGGCTACGCCCCACTTCGGAGTTCTTGAGATTAATTGGTCTGAGAGAGCAAGATTTTCAAAAAGTGGCAATCAATTTCCCTGAAGTCTTCTGTAGAGATGCAAACAAGATTCTTAGCCCCAATGTTGCTTATCTAAGGAGAAGCGGGTTTGAAGATGGACAGATAGCAGCTCTGGTGACTGGTTATCCCCCTATTCTGATCAAGAGCATAAAGAATTCTTTAGAACCTAGGATAAGGTTTCTGGTAGAGGTAATGAGGGAGAGATATTAGTGAAGTTGTAAACTATCCTGACTTCTTCCTGTCACGGTTTAAAGAAGACACTGGAGTCGAGGCAAAAACTTTTGGAACAGAAGAAAATAGAATGTAGCTTGAGTGAAATGCTTGATTGTAATCCAAAAAAATTCTTTTTAAAGTTTAATTTGACTGAAAGATCTATCTAAGATATGGTGATATTTTCGTTGCTATGTTATTATGTACCTGTGGTTAGTTGGCCTTGCCATGTTCATTTATTTCCTTCATATTAAGAGCTTATTTTGACTTTTTGGGCTGGATAGATCAATGAATGGTTGCTTACAGGTTCCTGCAGTTGCATTAACATTTGGGAGTACCATGTTATTGTTTAAAACAAAAGATTTTACATAAAAGCAATTTAATTTGCTCCTCTTAGATGTCTGCGATGAAGTTCCGTTGAAGCCTGTCCATGATTAAGCAGCCTCTGGGACATAGAGGGCCATGCTTGTCTTTTCTTCGATGCCCTTTGTTTCTTGTTTATGAACATAAATGCCTGGTTGATGAATGGGTGCAATTCTATCCATCTGACTTGTTATTCTTGGAAATATTGGCCTGTGTGGTCCGTGTGGATGAAGCTTTAGTTGTCTAATATCCTTCATGCCCTTTATAACCAGTCAGATACAAATATTTCCTCTTTATGCGTGAGTGTGAAATTTTCAGGATTGCACTAAACCTTGATAAATTTGCAACTCGAAGAAACTTTCTCCAACTTGAAGAATCATATAAGATGTTCACAATTTTTCCCAATATATCACAGGGTCTGTGAGAAACCTCAGTGGATTGGGATTATGTTGAATTTGCTTTTTAGTGGCAATTTTTCCAGATCATTCAGGAGATTCGATCCCTAATTAGTCTCCTTTTGTAGAATTTACTTCCAAAGGAGATACTAGTGTCAGCCCCTGTCTTTTCTCTGATTTTTAAAGTTCACGAGCTTGTTGGATAACTTAGATTATTGCTGCAATATGCATGATATATATCCTAATGGTTCACAATGCCCGCATCTTTACATCATCCACAAAAAAAGGCACCACAAACTTAAAGAAACTGTTGCTGGATTTCATAGATAGCTCCTTTTTTTATTGTAGACACAATCAATGTTATGCAAACTGGAGTTTGGTCTAGGATCAGACGCGATTGCTTGTTTTACAAATAGTCATCCTGAGGTTATCAGCATCTGTTTATTATTCTTACATAAAAAGAATGTCTACTTATTATTGTTCACTAGGATGGAGAGTACACTTTGACATCACAGGTCGAGGTTGCAGGAGGTGTTAGTTATTTTAGAGGTTTTTAACTTCCGAAATTTACGGAACAATTACAAGACTAGTCTTTATTGAGAAGCAAGAACATTGGGAGTATGAAACAAGGGGAGGGGAATGTGGAGTGTTGCTGAAATGAGATATCAGGATAAAGGCATCTGGCAAAGAGGGTAGAGTTGCACAAATTGAGGATGGCATCTGGCAGAAAGGGTAGAGTTGCACAAATTGAGGATGTGATGAGGTAGAAATAGAATCTAGTTGTTAGAATTCCAATAACTGATACAATTTACCTGTAAGGATGAGTGACTTGATTCTATTTCAAGATGCTAAAAAGACAAGAAAAAGATGGATGATTTTGGTCAAGGTAGCAAGAAAGGACTGAGCAGTAGTTTTTACATTGAAGGAAGATACACTCTGTAGCATTTTTGACTTATTTGCCAAGGATTTAGCCTAATCCCAAATAGTTGGGATTTTGGCCTTCTGCTAAGGTGGTGATGTTGTTTAGTATTACATGTGTCTTACACCAGCATACATTTTTTTTTGGTACAAGTAAATAAAATATATTAGAAAAAGGGATGCTAAAATTGTATGCTGAGCACACGCTGAGTCCAGTATGCTATTTTAGCATGATTTGTTGGAAGGATCATTGTGAAATTTAAGACTAATAAAATTTTCAAATCGCTTACTTCTTTTTTTGGTTTGCCAAGCCATGCGTGGTTTTTTTCTACTGGTCTGATTAACTCCGAAATATTTATTTAATTTTTTTCAAATAACTATCTCAATAATTGAGATTTTCAAATATTCATTTATAAAATTCGATATTTTGGGCTTTTAACATGGAGTCAAATATCTGCTTTTGTAGCATAGGGGTTTTAAAAATAACAATAATTATTATTATAATATATGATTAATATATTAAACTTTGTTTTTTTAACTATTTTATTTTCAATTTTTAAATGTAACTTTTTAATATAATTTATATGATAATTTAATATTTAAAAAATATTGTGTGAAAAATTACAGATTGCATTTGAATTAAATAAATTAAAGTTTTATTTACATAATTAACTACGTCTCTCATACTAACTAAGGACGAACAAATCCTAATAATGCAATAAGATACAGAAGTTTTATCTCCTTTGTGGTCCATCCCGACTCCGACAGAGATTACTTCCTCTACATGCACACTTGGCATGTACATTTCAGAGTGCTGGCCTCATGGCATGCTTAGGATACAAAAAAAAAAAAAAATTACAGTTTTAATATTGAATATATTTTCATTTATCTCATTAATCCTATTTTAAATATTTATAATTGCATTTTTTTTATTTATCCTTTAAATTTTATTTAATAATATATGTTTTTTGATAAAAGCTGTTGCAATAGTTTATAAATTAAACTAAATTTAATAACTAAATTATCAAGATATTTTAAATAATTTATTATTTAAACTAGTGTTGGATTAAATAAAATATTATTATTTTAAAAATAATTAACAAAAAATATATAATATTTCTTTCCTAATATAATTATATCTTTCAAGCAAGATGAATTTTAAAAAAAAGAAAAAAAAGAAAGCGGTATTTCATTATTATATTATTTATACTTTCTTTGGAAAAAAATATATTTTTATTCCAAATATAAATGAAATTTGAAATTTATATCATACATTCTAAAAATTAATTACTGGGGATGATTTATGACTCAATTCAACATCGATAATATACATCTTTATAATGGAGAGTTACATATTATTAGCGGATATAATTATGAGATTACAAAGAAACTGATATTTTTTATTAATGGAAACGTACATATATAGCTTATATTGTTACATAAAATACGCTGATATAGTCGAAGTATAGGAAAGTTAGCAAAACAAAAAAACAAAAAATAACTCATAACGAAAACTAATTCCTAAAAAGGTGGAAACCATAAAATTAATTCTTAAAAGGTTACAACAAGCCAATTCATCAATATCCCCTCGTCGGTTCGATCACGCCAATGTCACGCCCGATTCCCTGGCCCGACCCGACGCATGATCCGAACCTGCCGCCACAAAACTACATAATCGGTAATTTTATTATTATTATTGCTATTATTATTATTATTTCGTGAGCTTAACTTATACATGTATACAAATAATTTTTTAATAACCAAAAGTCATTCATATACAGCGGAGCCTACCACCCGAGTGTGGCAGATCCAATAAAATCTCTACACATACGCAAGTTCCCACTACTAAGTACAATTACTTATACACGTATTATTATCTAATACAAACATCGCATCATTTAAAAAAGCGCTGGTGAGCACTCTATCTCCTAGATGGCCCGCATCACAGGGAACAAACCCGCCCTCTTATCTCCTTCTTCAAGATCTACACTGATCAACACCCGCTACGGCTTTTACGCTTATTTCGAAATACATGTATAAAGAACGACTAATAACAATAATCGCCATTATGATCTTTTACATTTCATTTACATGTTAACGGTTCCTATTCTTATGTGACTTCTAACTCATCTCATTATACATGTAGATTTTATTCTTTCAGATTCCTTTTATCATTATCTTGTCTCATATTACTTCTCTGTGTCATGTATTTTACGTCAGAATCATATCTACTACATGATGGATCAAAACTGCTGGCCCAAAGTAACTTATACGTATACAATGGCAATCTAACAAATCAACCATATCAATTTCATACGCGTTCAAATCACGCATTACTCAATACATATTAGACTCTTTATCACTATCACTAATCAAGCCATTAATCGATTCCCTCAAATTGGCATTCTCGCGGATCCGATGCCCGCTTAAATCATTTTAGTTTTCGTTTTGGCAATTTTCATTTTCGTGCAAACGCGACTAACTCCCTTTATTTGACCCGACATCATGATCCGTTTGAGTCTGGCTTACTCGACGCTCAATCAAAACATTTATTCGCCTTATTGTACCTCAAAGAACATGATCGATCCCCAGTCTACTCCGCCCGCTTCTGATCCTTCGCTTCCATTTCGCTCTTCTTCCAAAGATTCAGCACATGTCGATTTATTAGTCAGCATTTTTCCGCAATCATAATACGTTAACAAGCATCTTAATATTATGATCCTTCCTTCGGGGTGTTTAACTGTCTTCTCCGAATGAAGATAACAACACAGTAATTTGAACTATCTCTCGTTCCAAATTCCAGATTATGATGATATCGCTCGTTCTTTTCTTCATTCGCTGATGGATTCACGGTGAACTTTTTACTCCGTTGGTTATTCGTGAGGTTAATCTGATTCGCCAATCAATTTGAAACATCGTCCGTTATACAATAAAGTCGGAGGTTTAAGATCGCCACGGATTCTACTGGTCCCGTCTCCAGTTATCTTTCAGAACAGAAATCATATTTGTCCACCATGATTGTCAATAAGCAAGCCTCACTTCTCTGCAGTCCTCTCACGAGTTTCAACCAAGAGTCCTTCCGTTATTAACTCAGTAATGGATTTTCAACCACACACGTTTATATTTCATATATAGAAGTCATGAATATTTTGTTTGCCAATGTCTGTCCTCGCGTCCTCGCCCTGGCATAGTTCACAAATGCTCTGTCCATTCACAAAATAGATCGCCTCATACATGATGTTTATATCTACGCAGCAATCTCAATTGGGAACTCGCCCACTACTACGTCATCAAATCGATTCTGCATTGATAATGATGCAGTCCTCACATCAATCATGAACCTTGCCATGCTACTGGCTCCAATGATATATCATCCATCCTCATTTATGACTTCAAGATTGTTCAAACATGTTCCAACATATTTCATAAATATATCATCCTTTTTCCAAATCAATATGGTATATACTTTATATATTGGGAAGATAATTATATTTGTAATATCCTCCAACCAAACAACTGATATCCTTCCTAGATTTATTGCATGAATGTATAAACATTTCTATGAATAATCATTCAAATCAATAGGCTACAAGGCTTTACATATATTTCACAATTAGCATTCATAACCGATTATAATCATATTTAATTTAATATCACTTTCGTGATATCTTTCAAATATATACCAATCTATGTACATTTCATATTACTCATTTCATTTGATACCGCTTATATACTCATTCACGTGAGATACTCATTTATGTATACTCATTCATGTATTCACTCACGTATACTCATTCCTATACTCATTCATGTGTACTCATTCATATGCTCATTTACGTGATATCGTTTAATGGTTATCATTTTCTCTCGTTATATGTGATAATAATAATATATCAATAACCACATTATATGCCTACGATATATCATTTCCTCGCATGTTCACAATCATGTTTCAATTGCTTACTTTCATTTTCCATAATCATTTTCATGTTTCATGAACACATCTTTACATTTTCATTTTCACATTTTCCTTGTTTCATGCCTATTATTATGACAATTCTATATTCTCGTGAAGTATAATGTATGTGGAATCACACCTCATTCATATATTCTTATTCCTCTACGATCTACTTTATTGGTAGTTATGAATTAATCCAACCTGGATCATCCAAAACTAAAGTTATTATTTTCTACGCCAAACTAGCTTCACATCTGTGGGACATACTAGAACAAAGCTTAGGCTACTAATTTTTCCGGATCCTAACTTCATGTTTGACTCTAGGTCATTGTATTCTTTTAAAGATAAGGTGCTAAGGGTTCTATCTCCAATCGAATCACCCACCCGGAGCTAATCTCGTTACGTCCGAAACAACCTGACTACTCTATGTTCAAAGTCGAACTGTATTCTAGCTTACACACGGCCCCACTTTCGAGTGAATTTTTAGGCCACTTAAAAAGATCGTGACTCGCGTATGCCTATTCTTAAGTTTTGTTCTCCTCAAGCCCATTTTACGCAGCCCACTCGAATCACTCAAACGGAGCAAGAATCGAGCAAATTGGCGCTTCAAAATACGAAACTCGGTCTAAACCGGGAGCGTAATAGGGGTGTACTCTAAGATACGTCTAACATGTACGCATACGTCGCTAAAACGACTGTGAACTTAGTGTACCTGGCAGATACTTCAAAGTCAGATTCAGATGTTTCACCCTAAAATGCCCTAAAATGTGTGCTTTTCACATTTTTCCATATGTTTCAACCCTAATCAACTCTATACTCCATACACTTAAACCATTTCAAATTCACCTTTGTAAACTCTTTTATACTAAATCATCTTTCACCCTATCTTATGCACTCATTTAAACTCAAACATGCTTTCTATTCATCTCTTATACAAAGTTCCTGTGTGGTTTTACCAACCTAACTTCAAGAAATCTAGTGGTCCCTTTCAAAACCTAGAACAAGAACAATTGTGTTCACTTTTACATAACCCTTTAAACCTAAAAACACAAGTAATGAGAGCTCTAGTCCTCTCATAGCAAAACCCTAGAGAAACAAAGGGATTTCCATACATAAATTCATTCTAGGGTTAGGTTTCCCACAACCCACAAACATATATCTAGACAAGAAATCCATACAAAACCATATAGATCCATACCAAAATCCAAGTTCCATACCTTTTTGCTTGAGCTCCTCCTCTTCTCTTCTTCCTCTCTTCCTCTTCCTCTTCTTCTCCTTCTCCCCTTCTCCTCTCTTCATTCCCGTTTTTGGTTCTCCAAAATGAGACCAAATTGGTCTTAAATCCCTTTAAGTTAAGGCTGCTCGCCAAGTCAAAACTCATTTTTTTGCTTTTAAGTTTCTCTCTAATCAGCATCTCGTCCCCAATTTCTTATTTCTATTCCATATTTTTCTCTAATCAGCTTTAAATCCCATAACTTCTTCTATTTACATTTCATTTTTCTCAAATTCCATATTGGCATATAAATTTATGGTTTTATGCTCTTCATATCCTCAAGTAAATGACTAATTTACCTCGACTTTAAGGATTAATTTCGTGGTTCATTGTTTTATTTTTAAAATTTATTTAGCTTTTAATATACCCTAAACAAGTCCGAAAACTGCTAGGGTATATTTCGGGGTGTTACAGTCAATGACACCCAATTTGTTAAGAAAATGTTGCAAGGCATTGGGTCCAAGCGATTTAGTGAAAATGTTTGCTAATTGATCAAAAGAGTGCAGGTAATGGGAGTTATAAGTCATGCTCCAATCTTTTTGTGAACGAAATGACAATCAATTTCAGTGTATTTAGTGCGTTCGTGGAAAAGTGGATTTTTAGTTATATGAATAGCTGCTTGGTTGTCACAATGAATAGGAATTGGATGAGGATGAGAAAAGCCAAGATCATGCAGGAGAGAACGTAACCATTGCAACTCAACAGTAAGGGCAACAAGGGAACGATATTCTGCCTCAGTAGATGAACAAGAGACTGTCGGTTGTTTCTTGGTTTTCCACGATATTGGGCTAGAACCCAACATTGTAAAATACCCGGTTGTAGAACAGCGTGTAAGGAGACATCTTGCCCAATCGGAGTCGACATATCCAGTAAAAGAAATAAAGCTTGAGGCATAAAGAAGTAGACCTTTCCTAACCGAGCCTTTGAGATAACAAAGAACACGGTTGGCGGCATCAAGATGAGCGGTACATGTAGACTGCATGAATTGATTGAGAGTGTTGACGAAATATTGAATATATGGTCTCGTGACCGTAAGATATAAAAGACGGCCCACGAGGTGTCTATAAATGGAGGGGTCAGGAAGTGGTGCACCATTATCAAGTAGCAAGTGGGAATGTTGTTCCATCGGGAAAGAGGATGGTCGAGAATCAAGCATTTAGGAATTAGATAAAATATCAAGAACATATTTGCATTAGCAAAGAAAAATTCCTTACTTAGAACGAGAAACTTCGATGCCAAGGAAATAACGAAGAGGCCTAAGGTCTTTGAGGGAGAAAGATTGTGAAAGGAATGTTTTGATATTGGAAATAATGACTTCATTATTACCAATGATGATAATGTCGTCGAAGTAAACAAGAACAAAGAGGGAGATGTCGACACGGATAAAAGTAAAAAGACTAATCGGAAATCATTTGATGAAAACAACACTTAATAAGTGTGGATGAGAATTTTGAAAACCATTATCGAGAGGCTTGTTTAAGGTCGTAAATATATTTATGAAGTTTACACACTACAGTGTCACCTCATGAGGAGAATCCAGGGGAAGTTTCATATAGACTTATTCGTGAAGATTGTCGTGAAGAAAGGCATTATTAACATCAAGTTGGTGGAGAGACCAATTTTTAATGGCGGCTATGGAGAGAAGAAGACGGACCGTAACGAGTTTAGCCACTGGTGCAAAAGTATCATGGTAATCGATTCCTTCAACCTAAGTGTACCCTTTTGCGACTAAACATGCTTTATGTTGCTCAATGGAGCCATCAGAACAGTATTTGAGTTTGTAAACCCATTTGCATCCAATGGCAATTTTGTTAGGAGGTAGCGAACATAAAGACCAAGTATGATTGGATGGGCTTGGATTTCTTTGGCCATGGCATCACGCCAATGAATTGATTTCATGGCTTGGGAAAAGGAACTAGGTTCATGATTTTCAATGACATTGGACAGAAAAACACGATGAGAATTGTTAGCCCAAAGGTACCTCTAATTAAGGTTTTGATGATAACAAACCAAAGTTATTAGTTACTAATGGTTAACATTGAGTTGAGTGATAGGTTGAAGTTAATCAAGCATCAAATAAAGATAATACAAGCTAAAGATGACGATGATGAAGTTGATCAAGCACTTGGAAATGAAGTTCACTCAAATCAAAGAACCAAGATGATAATTAACCAAGATTCTAAGCTCAAGCATCAAGTGAAGATTTTGATAGCTTAGGAATCTATGTAAGGTGAATGCATTGATGCACTTTAGGATATCATCTTTTACATGCATATTCTTCATAACTCGGTTTTTATGTCTAACTTGAATATCGTTTTGAAAACACAAGTATGAGCATCAAACCTTATGCATTTAAAGTTTAAAATGTATTCAAAAGTGTTTTCTAAGGTTTGAAATTGATTTGGAATGAAAAGAACCTAAAGTGACAGTTTCGGGGTTTTTTTTGCATTCTTTGCATACTTTGTGAATTTTACTTAGTTTGATTGATTAAATATTTTTAAAATCCATGTTTGCTTATCAAATCTTAGTTATTTGGAGCTTAAAATGTGCTTAAAAAAGATATTTAAATTTAGAAACTGATTTGGTGCGAAACGGAGTTGAAACAAACCCAAAATGAATTTTTATGTCAAGAAACTAGTTGAGCTTTATGGTCATCCGGTTGGGCAACAGGTCGACCGGGTGGTATAAATGATCGACGAGTTGGTAAAAAGGTCGACCGATTGGGTCCAGAAAGGCCTGCTTTTCCATTCTTATGAATCGGTAGAGCCAACGGTCAATCGGTTTGGAATCGGATGAGGTATGAAACTCAACCAGTTGAATGCAGTAGCTCATCCAAAGACCATAAGAGGAAACTGTTGACCGATTGTGTAAAACGATCGACCGATTGGACAACGATAAAATTCCAACTACTATAAAATGGTAACATTATGTGTACAACGACTAGTATACATGAAACGATCGACCAGTTGGCAGCTTAAAAGCTAACCGAGATCCCACTCTATAAATAGGGTGTGGGGGATCACTAAACAACTAAAAGACTTATTATATATCCTCTCAAACATCATTTCTCTTGTGAATCATTTCTCAAACTAAGATTGTGAGTGCATTCATTTACATGACATATTGTAGAATGTACCTTTGTGTTGATCAAAAGCTTTAGTTGTAATTGAAATATCTTGAGAGCTTGAGAGAGTGTCTCATTGTGCTTAAGTGAGAAAGCTTATAGCTTGGAGGATTTGTGAAGAGCCAATTGGAGCCATAATCTAAGTGTAATCAAGCTCAGGATTGGAGCTTAGAAATTCGAGTGTGTATAGCTTGAAGAGGTGCTCATTGGAACCATAATATAAGTGTAAAGAAGCTCCACCCGATTGAAGGTTGAGGAGAAGTGGATGTAGGTAAGGAAGTGTCGAACCACTATAAATCCGAGTTTTGTTTCTTTATCCTTATCTCTTTAATTTATTGTTATTGCATTAAATTAAAGATTTGTTGTTGTAGAAAAAGTTTTTGAGAAAACCAATTCAATACACGCCCCCCCCCCCTCTCTTGGTTAAGTTGCTAAGTTATATTGAACTTTCAATTGATATCAAAGCAAGGCCTCTTGTTTTTTGAAGACTTAATCGTCTAAGAGAAAAAAATGACTAGCACTAGCACTAAAACTAGCACAATCCTTTTTTATGCCGAAAGTTTTCCCATCAATAAACCACCCGTTTTTGTTGAGTGCGATTATCATTTTTAGAAAAATAATGACTTGGTATTTAGAATATCTTGATTTGGAAGTGTGGAAAACAATCTTATTTGGTTACACATTTCCTACAAAAGATGTTGATGGAGGAAAGATAAGAAAAACTCTTGACGAATATAATTAAGAAAATAGAAAATTTTAATTAAATTCTAGAGCTATTTATATTCCTGTATGTGCTATGGATAGAAATGAGTATAATAGAATTAGTCAATGTAAAACGACTAAGGAGATTTGGAGGATATTAGAAATTACCCATGAAGGAACTAACCGAGTTAAAATGATTATGAAATGATTATGAAATGTTTAAAATGAAACCTCATGAATCTATTGTTGAGATGTTTATTAGGTTTACAGATATTGTAAATGGTCTTGAAGGCTTGGGAAAAATGATAAGTAAAGATGATAAGGTATCTAAAATTCTAAGATGCTTACCTCATAAATGGAATTCCAAAACGGAAGCTATTGAGGAAACAAAGAATTTGAAAGAGCTACATTTTGAAGAACTTATCGATTCCTTGATGACCTATGAAATGAAAATTGCGAGGCAAGAAAAAGAAATGCAAGAAGAAAGCAAAAAGAAAAGCATCGCACTCAAAGCTCAAGAAGAAAAAGTCGTTGAGGAAGCAAAGTTCAGTAACATGGAAGAAGATATTGCCGACATCTCAAAGAAAATACAAAAGCTAATAATGAAGGATAAATTTGGTGGAAGGACCTACAATAAAATAAACAACTACAAAAATGGAGGTCCTTCAAAAGAGGAAAAAGAGAAAAGAGAAGGAGTTAAAGAAGTAACTTGCTACAAGTGCAAGAAACCAGGCCATATCAAATATGATTGTCCTTTCTACAAAGCCAAGAGAGAAAATATAAGAGTTATGATGGCAACATGGAGTCAAAGTGAAGACTCATCTGATAATGAAAGCAAGAATGAATTTTCCAACATGTGCTTCATGGATTTTGAAGATCAAGATAAGGTAAATTCTTATTATGATTATGATTCTGATGATGATATTATTTTTTAATATGATGAATTGCTTATAGCTCTCTACAAGTTTGATGAAAAACAACAACTCACTTAAGAAGAAAGTTTTTTAGCTTCAAAAAGAATTTGATGAAATCAAAGAAATTTTTTCAAAAGTTGAAGTTTCAAAAATTTCATTTGAAAAGGTAAATAAGGAACTACTAAAAAAGAATAAATGGTTGGTCTCCTCAGTCACAAAATTCTCTTGTGTACAAAAGGCTTTTGAAATAATCCTAGTTAGCCAAAAATGTGTTTTTGATAAAAGGGGGCTAGGATACAAAACTTCAAAGAATGAAAAATATTTCAAAAACTACTTTATCAAAAAATTCATGAGTGAAAGTCTATCAACCATTTGCAATTTTTTTGGTAGAGGAGGGCACATTAGTGATATTTGTCCTCTTAGGAATGGATCCCAAAAGGTCTCAACATCTAAGTCAAAGAGGTTTGGGTTGAAAAATCAAAGGTCACTAATCACCAGGACCTAAAAAGATTTGGATACCCAAAGCTTCTTAATTTTCTCTTGTATGGATCAAAGGAAGAGAAAATGAGGGCTCATCCATCAAGCTTGACATGGATGAGAAAGGTAAGCCCTTTGATCAAACTAAATATAGAGATTTGATATCATTACCTTAGAGATCATGCACAAAAAGGGATATTACACTTGATTTTTTTAGGACCAAGGATCAACTTGTGGATATTTTCACAAAACCCCTTAATGAGGATCAATTTGTCAATATTAGAAGACAATTATAAGTCATCTCTTTGTGAAAAATTGTTTGAATGACTTAAGTGTCAATATTGCTTGAAAAATGTTGTGCCTTAAACTCTTAACCCTTACTTAAATACACTTTCAAAGGGGGAGATATCTTTATGTCTAAAGCCCCATGCTCCATTTTGATGTTTCCAAAGGGGGAGAAAAATATGCATCTAGGAGTTATGTGCTAAAAGAACATGATATATATCAAGGGGTGGAATGATATGCATCTAGTGCTAAAAGAGAATGCCACATTTAAATCATTCCCTGATGCTTGTCTTATGTGTTGAATACAAATTGCATATGTTTTGAATTTGTTAAAATTTATATTATGCAATTATTTTTAAACTATTGGTTTGAGGGGGAGATTTACTCCTCCTAGGTAACCAAGGTTTGTTATCATAAAAAATGGGGAGATTGTTAGCCCAAAGATACCTCTAGTTGAGGTTTTGATGATAACAAACCAAGGTTATTGGTTACTAATGGTTAACATTGAGTTGAGTGATAGGTTGAAGTTGATTAAACATTAACTGAAAATAATACAAGCTAAAGATGTAGTTGATCAAACACTTGGAAATGAAGTTCACTCAAATCAAAAAACCAAGATGATAAGTAACCAAGATTCCAAGTTCAAGCATCAAGTGAAAATTTTGATAGCTTAGGAATCTATGTAAGGTGAATGCATTGGTGCACTTTAGAATATCATCTTTTATATGCATATTCTTCATAACTCGGTTTTTATGTCTAAATTAAATATCTTTTTGAAAACACAAGTGTGAGCATCAAACCTTATGCATTTAAAGTTTAAAATGTATTCAAAAGTGTTTTCTAAGGTTTAAAATTGATTTGGAATGAAAGGAACCTAAAGAGACCATTTTATAGCCTTTTTGGCATTCTTTTCATACTTTGTAATTTTACTCAGTTTGACTTTAAATTGATTAAATGTTTTTAAAACCCATGTTTTCTCATCAAATGATTGAGATTAGATAAAAAAAAAAGGTAGCCAAAGGAAAAATTGTGGAAGAAGATATATTTGTGCAAATATAGTCATTTAGATGATCCGGGGGACGGTGAGAACATGGAAGTAGCACAAGGGAAGAAGTTTGTACAAGAGCAAGCGAAGAGTTGGATGAATCATCCATTATATGCATATGCAAATGGATCTGAGGAAGGAGTATCTTCCGATGCACTAGGTGATGAAGAAGGAGAGAAAGGTTCATTATTAAGAGGAGTGATAGTGATTGAATTTTGGAAGGCTGGAGAAGAGATATCATGATAGGGGAATATGTGTTCATGGAACACAACATCTAGAGAGACATAGATTGTGTGAGTGTGAGGATCATATATACGATAGCCTTTTTTACCATAGGGATAACCAACAAAAATATCAGGTTTAACACGCTCATCGGATTTATGGTGGATTTACATATTTTTGGCAAAGCATAAACAACCAAAAACTCACAAACTAGATAATGAAGGAATTGTGCCAAACAAGACGTGATGGGGTGATTTGAAGTTAAGGATTGGCGATGGAAGTTTGTTGATAATATATGCGACAGTAAGGATGCATTCACCCAAAAAAAAAAAAGAAAAAAAAAGAGGTAAATCTGCTTAACACGTAAGGCTCGAGCTACGTCAAGTAAATGACGATGTTTACACTCGACAACTCCGTTTTGCTGCGGAGTTGCAATGCAACTACATTGATGCTCGATGCCATTTTCATGAAACCAAGATTGAAGTTGCTTGGAAAGAAATTCAAATTTGTTATCGGAATAGACAGTTTGTAATTGAGGAAGAAAAATGCCACCATTTCCATATTTGATTTGTGAAATTTTGGTGTTATTATTGATTGATATGATTAAAAAAAATGAGTTAACGTATGAAAAGTTTCAGATTTATTTTTCATTAAGTAAACCCAAGTGCAACGGGAATAATCATCAACAATAGTTAAGTAAAAACAAGAACCATTTTTAGAGGGTATCGAGAAGGGCCCCCATATGTCAACATGAATTAGATTAAAATGGTGGGTTGAGCGAGTAAGACTACGAGGAAATGTGAGTCGAGATTGTTTTGCACATGGACAAACATCACATAAAAAAATTTATTTGCATTAATATTCGAAAAATTCTAAACAACAAACTCCAAATGTGATTTGGATAGATGACCAAGGCGAGAATGCCATAAGTCAAAATTATTACGACGTTGAAAAGAAAATGTTGAATTAGAAACAATTTCACCTTCTAAATAAAAAAGGTCGTGGCGTGCTCTACCTCGACCAATCGTCCTCTTCGATGTGCAGTCCTGAAAAAGACATTGGAAAACAGAGAAAATCACATCACAATTATTTGAGTTACTTAATTGTGAGATAGACAATAGATTAAATTTAAAAGATGGGATAAAAAAACATTGGTAAAGGTTAGAGACGTTGAATGATTAATAGTCCCAATGTGTGTTACAAAAGCATTAGATCCATCCGGTAATTGGACTAAGACATTCTTATTTACGGGTGAATATGAAGAAAAATTAGAAAGTGATGAACAAATATGATTTAATGCACCCGAGTGTTATGAACAAATATGCTTACCCATAAAAGGACTGTTTTCTGGCTCTGATTTCTAGGAGGCCCTCTGAGTGACACAAAGATGGATTCCGAGAGTACGGCGCAGACATTTCGATAAAGATGCCACTAATATTGAAAATAACTAATGAGCTCTGAAAAATTTCTTAGATAAATCATCAATTTACTCATGGTTTGAGAATTAGTTAAGTGATCTATCAATTTAATCAATTAGAGATCTCTTGTTGGTTTAGAGGAATGATCTTGATCTTGTGTTAGCATAGATCTAATTAAGGAAAAGGAGAACTGTTTAAGATTTTAAGGATGAGACATCATTCATCTTGTAGAAATCTGGCAATGACCCTGTCTTGGGAAGCAATAAATATGCAGTCATAAGAAATGGGTATGAAGTATTAGAAAAGAAAAATACCCAGATCTTATAAAGAAATTCTGATTATAAGTAATTGATTAGAAACATGAATCTAAATGAATATGACTCTAATCTGAAAAATAGAAAGAAATGAGAAACCTAACTATACTATCTCGCTTGACAAATTCGGGACTCCAATTTATGATATAATCGAATTAGATTATGATGCAGAATTGATAATTTCACAGCAGTGAAATCCCAGTGTCCACTTCCAACAACAATCTAGTTCCAAATTCCAAATTTTTATGTTCGGGAGTTTAAAATTTTCCTTATTATAGATGTAGAAATTTAGATAGTAGAATTCTTAGTTCTGGTTTCCTAAAATTTCTAAGAATGAGAGTTCAAATAGTTGATGAACTCGAGTAGTCAAGTAATTGAATTTTAAATTCTTTCAACTGTGGGAACGATATCCGGACTTATAGGTACACTTTTATTACTTGTACAATTTTATGAATTTACAAAGATTAAGACTAAACTAAATCTTTAATGAATTCATTGACAAATCCATTTTTCTTACAAGGATACAAGCATTTTTGGTCCGAATGTTTCCGTGCCTTACCGAATTAGCATATAGTCCTGTAATGGTGACATAAATTTGTATATATATGACGGTCACATCAAGTTTTCAAGCGCTGTTTTCTAGATCGAATGAATTTAAAAATCAATATTCTCGACAAAGAGAAATGTGTTAATTTTTTAGACATTTTCTTTGTTTTACAAAAATTAAAATCAAATTAGTATCAGCTTTTAACAGCCAGTGGGTCAAAAGTTACCGATATTTTTGGAAGCATAAATAAGATATATAATTTTTTGATACCATCGACCCTATTTGATCTCGCGTATTTCTACTGTGAAGACTTTAAACGCCTAGAAGACCTGTATAAAATTTGCCGCCTGCACACTAAAATTGAGAGAACCCTATAGAATCTGAGAAGGATCACCAGTTTGAAATCTAGAAATATGGCAAATCAAAGAGAAAGATTTCAGGCTATTCTAAAAGAAGAAGAATAAGTAGAGAGAAATCAGAGGCCTAATACTATGGAGGACTTTTGGAGGCCTATTATCTAAGAAGAGTACTCTGCAATAAGACAACTTGCAATTGAAGCAAACACTTTAGTCGAAACTAGCATTGATTACTATGAAAGAACACCAGCTCATTGTGTCACCCTCCGAATATTCCAATGAGCATATGGGAAGATTCATGAGGACGCCAACACGCCAAGTCGAATTAGGTGAGACTAGAAGTAATCAAGCCGTAACTCTTCCTTTTCATTGAGAGAGATGTGGTAGCAAATATGGCTTTCGATTCATTGCCAAATGTGATCACGAACACTGGGAAGAATTGGTGGAGGCCTATAAGCAACTTTTTCCTCCAACTCTCACCGCCGAGAAGAGGAGAAATAATTGTCTTCGCCAGGGGAAGATTAGAGCCTCTACACTGCATGGGAGAGATTCAAGAGATTTATGAAAAGATGTCCTATGCATGGAATAGATCTGACCACTCAGATGGATATTTTCTATCATGCTATGAATTATGCCTCCAAGGGTATAATTGATGCATCATGCTGTGGAGCTTTTAAAAGAAGAAATGCAGAGGAGGCAAGACAACTGATTGAAGACCTTGCCAAATGCAACTACAAGGCTCCATCTGAAGCTTCAGGGAGCAATAGCAGACTAAGGGGAAGTGGTCTTATTGGACTTGATAGAATGACAACCATAGAAACAAAGTTGGATGCAGTTATGAACAAACTGGGAAACAATGAAAGAAGAATACACATTGCACATGAAGTGGGAGTTGATTAGTGCCTAAAAAGTGCTATTTTGAACCCTATTTATTATAGGTTTTGAGTGTTTTTTGTGTACTAATCATTCTAATTAACTCGATTTGCACATTAAGGTCCCTACTATTCTACTGATCGCATTTTGTGGCAAATTTTGCAGTTTTTGCGAGCTAATTATGCCAAAATTGCTAAGTAGATCCAAGCACGAAGAATTCGAAACAAACTCATCGTTACAGATCAGGATCCCGTATGAGCAAAGAGCAAAAAAAGTGAAGAAAAAATGGAAAGATCATGAAATTTGGTTCCCCGCAAAGATTTGCTCACAACCCAAAGATCAGCTCATCCCGCACTCTTGTTCTCCCGCATTTCACGCTTTTGTTGTTTTTGTTACAATTTTTTGTTTCTTCCTATTTCATTCTTGTAATAGCTTAGTTTCGCTTTTGGTAATTTCATATACATCGAAAGCACTCCATATAAGCCTCACCAGACAAACTTGCAATCACTTCACTTTTCGCACAGACTGCACGGCCACGCCGGCTTCCTCCTTTCTCCATTTTCTTTCATTTTCTCCCTTTCTCGCCTAATAAACACTCCAGGATGACAACTCGTAGGATGTCACAGAATTCTTCTCCTTGGAAGAGGAGGGTCACGGGCTGTGATTCCGAGGTAAACCGATGGTCCTCTGCTTTTAACGAGGCATTTATTTTCATTTTATGTTCCTATTTCTCACCTAGGTTAGAACTCCTTCACGTGCCTCACGTATTTGGAAATTCCAGGTTCAAAGGATGCTTATCGCTTAGATCCACTGAGATTCATTAGTTGCTTTTTATTTATCATTGTGAGTAGACTGTGGAGGCACATTTTCACTGGTCTGGGAGCATTAATGTTCAATAAATGGGCCGTTTTTCAAAAGGGAAAATCATAGGTTTAGTTTAAAGCTAAATGAAGATCCTGGGCTCGGGAAATGACTATATGTCATCCTCCCCAACGCGAGGAAAAGACCCGAGGACATGTTGGTTGCCTTAAAACCCTAAACTAGTGGGCCGACACTTCAAGGGGTTCTATTTTATATTTTTTTTTTCTTATTTTAGTTTCAGCCTGTGAACAACCATCCAACTCCCTTGTTTTTACCAAAAACTTGAAAATCTAAATTTAATTCACCAGTTTTAATATCACTGTAAGTCATTTGTATGAAGAAAACCCATCCCTGTGTTCGACCCTAGAACCGCTATACTGCAGTAGCTTTGCTACGACGATAGGAGGAATTTAGGATACAAATTTTGTTGATTTCGGATCACCCTACCGTGGCACGAATCAGGAGTATTAGAAGAAAGAATTAGAAGAAGTGGCCAAGGACTATTGGGCGAAGAGCCCTACTAAGTCGAGGAGACCAAGTATAAGGAATGAGCAAAGAAGTATCACTAAGCCTAACCCTAACTTTGCCAACACACTATACACCAAGATTGAGGAACCATGAAAACTTTCATATGGTGGAGGAGCACAACAAGGCACTGTGGACCTAGACACTACCAGCAAGCTTTATGCTCAAATGAGGTTCCAAGAACAACAAGAATGTATGGACAATAGATGAGATTATCGTGGTCGAAGGACTCAATCATTCAAGATCAAATGCTTCAGCCATGTAAAAAACAAAAGGATATCAATTTGCATGAAAATAAATTTTCTCGACTCAAAACTTCCAAGCAAACATAGCTGTGTTTCGCATGTACCAATCCTCTTGAAGAAATCAGAGATACAAAGGTGCAATCGCCTGCCGTGCGTAAGAGCCAAGGATTCATTTCTGCGACACTAGAAAGTGAATCAAAGGACCGAATGGCAAGAATTCGAGAAGGGCGCAGAGCCAGATGAAAAGAGAGAAAGAAAAAGGACACTGAGAAGAGAAACAAGTAGAAATTGATAAGAACTTAAGCAACATACCGTAAATAACCGAAAAAAAGAAAACAACATAAATGCGTACCCTGCCAATGTGGGAAGAAGGAAGAAGTTAAGGCTTACAACTCTCCCGCCCATTTCAAAGATCAGAGAGCAAAGCTAGATTCTTAAACATGTTTAAGAAGATAGAGATCAACATTCCCTTCTCAAAAGCATTAACTCATATGCCTTAGTATGAAAAATTCATGAAAGATAAATTGAGCAAAAAGAGAAAGATTACTGAGGAAGGGATAGCTGAAATTTAACAACAACTCGTGCAAGGTAGATCTCAAGACATTACCGTGAGAAAATGTAGGATCTAGGCAAGCCTAATATACCTGCAAATAAAAGGCCGATACGGGAAAAGCATCAGGTGATTCTGTGAGCAAGATCAACTTGATGCCTTTGTCCGTTTCTAAAAGATTAAGTCTGGGAGCTCAATTCCCACAACCATGACCCCGCAGATGGCGCATGACATCAGGCTCATCCCGAGGGCATCCTCAAGATGTGCTAATCAAAGCGGGAAAATTTGTCTTTCCTCGTGACTTTGCAATGGCTAATATGAGGAAGACAAACAAGTTCCATCACAAGAAAGACCATTCTAAAGAATGGCGAGCAACATTGATTGATGTAAAAAAAGGAACCGACTCTCACAGTCGAGATGAAGCAAAGGCACTTCAATCTCAATCACAAATAAAACAAACTTAACTCCGCAGCGCCGACCGTGAAATCAGAGAAACAAAATTTCGTCGCCCGAATTGACCACTTATTGTAATTTCTTTAATTCAATGAATGAGAATGAGATGAATTTCCAAGATTTTAAGCATCTTGAAGTTGAAATTCTGGACTCCAAGTTTAAATTAAAAGATTTAGTATTCGTCGGGAGAAAACAAGAGTAAAATCCAGAGTTATGAAGAAAAAGTTGCCGAAGAAACAAAAGCCAGAGGCGATTACTCATGAATTGCCTGAACATTTAAAGTATTTTCGCAACTGTAAAAGGAAAACCGCTTATTTATTTTAACCTGGATTTAGCTAGGCTAGAAGAGCAAAAACTGTTGGAGACTTTCAGAAAATATAAGGAAGCAATAGCTTGGTCTATTAAAGATTTGAAAGAAATCAGTCCTTCAATCTATATGCACAAGATCCTGTTGGAGGAGAATGCTAGAACTTCTATAGAACATCAGAGAAGGCTGAATTCAGTAATGAAAGAAGTAGTCAGAAAAGAAGTACTGAAATGGCTAAATGTAGGCTTCATATATGCAATCTCAGATAAATTCTTAGGTGAGCCTAAAGACATGGTTCCAAAGAAGGAGGATTCACTGTGAATCGAAATGAGAAGAATGTGAATTGATTCCTACAAGAACTAGACAGATGGAGAGTGTGTAGAATTATAGAAACTTAACATCATACGAAAATACCATTATCCTCTACCTTCATCGACCAAATGTCGACAAAGTTAGCAAGCCACTCCCATTACTCTTTCGATGGATATTCCGGTTATAACCGTATTGCACAGTCTCTAGAGGATTAGGAGAAATCAGATTACATGTCCTTACGGCACCTTTACCTTAAGGATGTCATTTGGATTATAATGCTCCTACCACCCTCTCAAAGATAAGACATGTCTATATTTTATGACTCGTAGAAGAGGTTATGGAAATATTTATGGATGACTTCAAGATATGGATCCAGTTTTGAAGATTGTTTGAAAACTTAGAAACAATACTCGGGAGGTGCCAAGACAAAATCTAGCTTTAAATCAGGGAAAAATGTCTTTTCATGGTAATCAAGGTATTGTTCAAAGTACAAGATTTTTGTTGCTGGATTGGAAGTAGATCAAGCAAAGATTGCTGTCATAAAAACTCTCATGTCACCTACAACAGTGAAGGGAATAAGAAGCTTCCTGGGACATGCGGGATTTTACATTAGATTCATTAAGGATTTTTCAAAAATCTCCATACCATTGTGTAGACTGCTAGAAAAAGATGCAAATTTTGATTTTGATGAATCATGCAAATCTGCATTTGAGGAAATTAAATCAATATTAGCATATGCTCCCATTATGTTGACACCAGACTGGAACAATGAGTTTGAAATTATGTGTGATGCCAGTGATTATGCAATGAGAGCTATATCGTAATGTAGTAGAACCGAAAAAGATATTCAAGGCCAAGTGTACTATGTGGACACTTAAATATACCCTAGCGCTTTTCTGACTTGTTTAGGTATATTAAAAGCTAATGGAAATTTTTCGGAAATAAAATTAGAGACCCTAATTAATAATAAAGCCAAGGGTAAATATGTAATTTACTACTCTGAGGACTTAAGCGTCATAAGATTAAAAGATGGGATGCCAAAATAGAAATTTAATAAGTTATGATTTAAAGACAAATATAGAAAAGATGGAATAGAAATAGAAGATAAATGGGGGACCAAGTAGCAAAAATGAAAAGGGTTTAAAAATACAATGGCCAAACATGGCCTTAACAAAAATATGAGATAAGAGCAAATTGGTCTCTCATTTTTGAGAGACCAAACCGTAGAGAGAGAGAGAGAAGAGGAAAAGAGAGAAGAAGAAGAAGAGGAAGAGGAAGAGAAGAAGAAGAGAAGGAGAGAAGTTCAAGCAAGCAAAAAGGTATGGAACTTGGATTCAGATGGATCACATGAATCAGAAGGCTTTATATGATTAAATGCTTGTCTCCAACTCTAGGGTTTTGATTGAATTGCATCTTAACCTTAGATTTCTTGAAATTAAGGTTGCAAACCCACATGAACAAGATAAGTAAGGAATTCCCTTTGTTAGGTTGAATTCATGGTTAAATTAGGTAATGAAGTTAGGTTTAGAACAAACCCTAACAACTCTCTATGTTTGGATCATGTATGGGATGTGACCCATATTAGAATTGTTTTGGAAGGATTTCATGATATGTTTTTGGAAATAAGATAAGTATTGAAAGATGAATTGAGTAGAAAAGAGGTTACAAGAGCAATATGGAATGATTTTGATGTGTGTAGGAAGTATAGGAGTGATCCATGGATGAAAGTGCATGAAAAAGGGGAGAAAAGACACATTCTGGGCATTTCCGGGTGATGTGTACCGGTACACTTTGAACATGTACCGGTACACTTTGTGTTCTGGTCATTTTTGGCCAATGTGTACCGGTACACATTAGGGGTGTACCGGTACACCCTGTTCTGCCTTCCCAATTTCGACCAGTTTTCGTATTTTGGCCATAACTTCCTCATTTCTTATCCGATTTGAGTGATTCAAGTGGAAAATTAAAATAGACTTCAAGAAGAATCAAACATAAAGAAATAGCCATTGTCAAATTCTGACTCTAAGTGGCCCAAAAATTTACTCAAAGTGGGGCCATGTTTAAGTCAAATTCTGCATCGGGCTGAACATAGGAGGAATCTGATTGTTTTGACGTATCTTGAGTTCCGGTGCTCCGAATTGGGTAATTCCAGTTGGAATAGAACCCTTAGCACCTTAGCTTTAAATGAGTACAAAGATCTAGTGTCAAAAATGAAGTTAATACCCCGGAAAAATGAGTAATAGTCCCGAGTGTAAAAATCGGTAAAATGACTAGTTGGCATGAAAATGCCATAACTTTAGTTTGGATGATCCGATTGGATTGTTTCAAATTCCTAAGGAAAGTAGATTCATAGAGGAATAAGAATATATGAATGAGGTGTGATTTCATAGACATCATATTTTATAAGTATATGAAGTGCTATATGTAATAGCCATGAAACAAGGAAAATATAGAAAATGCAATATGTATAGATGTGTCCAAGAAAACATGAATGAGACAAATACGAAAACGAGATGAAATACGAATACGAACATAAGAGTGAATGAAAAGATACGGTACGACACGTAGACGCAACGTAAATGATACGAATATACGATGATATTTAAACGAATAGATAGAACATGCTAAGAATAAATGATAGAAATGCGTAAATGCTAAGAACGATAGAGAGAAGTAAAAGATGACAAAGCATACATGATAGAAATATAGAAAGTATATGAATAGATGAAGACATGACAGGAATACGTAAATGATATAAAGAGATATGAATATAGAAAGCTATATATGAATATATAAATACAAGAGTGCATAGATGCATTCATGATATATGATACGAAGACAAAACTAAATGATAGCAAAAGATATGAAATATGAAAACGAACTGAAACAAGAACATGAACATGAAAAACAATATGTCATGAATACAGAAAGTGATTAAGATACATTATGAGTCATGAAAGACATATGATCATATGACTACCTAGGACTAAAGAAAAAATGAGTGGACGTCCTGATTAGTACTTTGGTACTCGATGCGCTCCTAAGACTCCGATTAGTACTTCTAAGACCCGATTAGTGCCCGACACTTCGATTAGTACTTCTGCATTCTTGCTGCCACGATACTCCTCGTCTCCGATTAGTGCTACTAAGACTCCTTGCTCAAAGACTTAAGATTTTGTTGGTGCTACTAAGATCTAGTATCAGACAGACTAGGGTACTTATCGCATCAAGGCCCTACTCATTTCTTATGATCGGGTCTAGGTAGTCGTATATATGATAAGACTTTGAATAAAGAATCGAGTAAAGATAAGGAATAAAGTACAGGATAATAGGATGAGGTACAAGATGAACGATATAACAAGAAAAAGTATACGAGCAGTACTGCTATGAAAGTGAAGAATGAAAAGTATAGTATTTGAAAAGCACATTATATGAATATTATATGAAAGTATATGACAACATATGCAAGTACATAAAAGAGAAAGCCATATGAAAAGTATAACAGGAAAACAGTATAGGAAATGAACAGTACATGAATATAGATATATGAAAATAGTATAAGAACAGAACATGAATACAGTATATAGAAAGTACAAAGTATAACACACGAAAAGGATAGAAAGTAGATAGAAGAGAAAGGTATATGGAAACTATAGTATATGAAAACATATGAAAGCCTATGTGAAAACCTATGATAGTATATGATATGATAGTGAAAGTATAAGTCTTATACTCCTACAGGAGATATGAAAGATGAGATAGAAATTCACGTAATACGAAAAATAGAGATATGATATGAAAGTATTGGCTTTAAGTCAACACAAGACAAGTACAAAAGTATATGAAAGCACAAAGTATATGATAGAATAAGAACGTACAAATGTATGTGAAGTTATGTAATAGTACAAAGAATGCAATAAATCATGTAACCGAGCATGGAAAAAGACATGTAATTAGAGACATGTTATGTAACCCGAAAAAAAGAATAGGAACATTGAAAAGACATATGACAAGCTATGGAAAGATGAACACATGATAAAGATAGAATATGTAAAGTATAGAAATAGGAACACAGAAAAAGTATAGATAAAGGATATGCCAAAGACATAGAAATTGTGCATCAGAAAAGATCGATATGCAATAGGAATATACGATGATAAGGAATTAAAGTAGAGTGTATAGATATATAAATGCATATGTATAAGCTTGGTGATCATTACCATTGGTGGTTGTCCAAGCTTATGTTCCTAATTAAGTTGCAGATTAGCACTGGTGTTCAATCCGTAGGTAATTTAAGAGGAGGCGAAGACAGATATTCCACATCAAAGAAAGTAGCCGATCGTAGATAGGTGCTCACTCAAAGCCACGCTTTCCGCAATCTCCTCAAGTTTTGTAATAGTAAAATCAGAATAGTACAAGTAAAGGGACTCTCAGATATGTGTATAGATTGTGATGACACCACTCCGTGGTAGTTCATTGTATATGTAAAATGATTTTTTGTTTTGCGTAAATTATTTGTATACCCACAGTAGCTGTGTACTCAAGCCTCGAAAGAACAAATAATGAGAGTCCTGCAAGATAAAGATATATAGTATGTATAGATAGTATCACGCCTCTCGACTTCGGGTTCGATCCAATTAACCTGGCTCGGATCCAATTAACGGCCTGACCGATCCGCGTGACATACTATGCCAACAAAACATTCAATGAGGCACAAGAGAACTACTCCACCATAGAAAAGGAGATGCTAGCAATGGTGTTTGCTTGCGGAAAATCTCGTGCCTTACGCATTGGGGTCCCATGTCAGAATACACACCGATCATGCTGCAACCAAACATCTAATGGCAAAGAAGGATGCCAAGCCAAGACTGTGATCGATGGGTGCTATCACGCAAGAGTTTGATCTTAAAATCAAGGATAAGAAGGGTAGTGACAATGTGATAGCGCATCACTTGTCTAGATCGAATCACTGAACGAAAAGGGACAAAATAAAGATAAATTTCCTGATGAGAAGCTATTTATGTTATTAGTATAAACACTTGGGTATGATATCAGGAGTCATGCATTTGAATCGCCTAATAAGAGGAGGAAATTGAGAACTGACAGCAGATTATATGGGATTACCCACCGTCAGATAGAAGAGTAAATAGACATGATCATAAGTGAGATGTGTGTGGGATCTACTGTTCGATCCACGGCCTACATGACTCGGCTTAAAATGAAAAGAAAAATGGGTTGATTTTCAAATTTTAGGAAAATCCACCGAGGAGGAACAATTTTTCTTTGAGTCACTTACTTTTATTGTTATTTTATAAAGGAAAACTAAGAAGAACAAAAACCCCAATGACTTTTGTATGGAAAAAGCGGTTTGCGAAAACTAGATTTCTGGGTCCGGGGATCAGATTACATATCGGGAAGGTACCTGAGCTTTTTCCATACTGGAGTCATTGGGGTTTTTTGTTCTTACTTGGTTTTCCCCTTTAACAACAAAAAGTAAGTGACGACTCCAAAGAAAAACTGTTCCTCCTCGGGGATGGATTTTCTAAAATTCGAAAATCAACCCACATTTTCTTTTCATTTTAAAAGCGAGTCACGCCGGCCCGTGGATCGGGTAGGGGTCCACAAATTGGCGACTCCACTAGGGATTGAACCCAAAATCTCTGGTTTTATAAGAGGATCAAGCTTGAACTTGAGTTGTGTATATTGGAGCACATGGTTCTTTGATCAGGAGGCTCTTGGGCTACATAGATGACTGATGATCATACACTTGATCGCATTTGGCTCAGATTTGTGATTTGTTGATGCTTCAGGTGTCACCGTTGGATTATAGCATGCTTTCTCATTATTGATTGATATCTAGCTATAACATTTAGGATTAGGCTTAGAGGATCAGATTGTGTGTAGATTTTGTGATAGGCTTGCTCTTTGCGCATGACTAATTGTTGCATGACTACCCTCTCTCTTGCATGACAGCTTGATTTGTTTGTGTTTGTGGGGCACGCTTGTATCCTCTTGTTTCCGAATCATTAGTCTTGGTCGATTATTCCTCATTGATTGCTTGAGTTGCTTAGGAGTCATTCCCAATTGTTTGCCTTTGACCAAGCTAGGAGTTTGGAATAAGGTCTAGCATAAGGGCTATATCAATGTATGGGAGCACTATGGAGATGACGGATGTCCTATAATGAAGACCTCAGGAGTAGCCCCGGAAATAGATTTCATGGATACCTGCGTGGCCAGTGTGTCACTTTGATTGTTGTTTGATTTTTAGTAAGGATCTTAGGTTGTGTATCCTTGTGGGTACGGTCACCTAGCCTTTTAGGACTTGCCTTTTCTCTTTGTTAGCTTTTGAGCCACCTTACCCCTAAGGTATTACCATGTCGGAATCTCGCTCTTGCATGTGGAGCCATTTATCAGATTAGCTATTAACATCACATGCCAGCTCATTCCCTTAGAGGATTTCATTGTGGGATTGAATTACTGGATTGATTTCAGGATTGATAGTCATGGGGACTGACATGCCCCCTTTGCTTTTACAGGATTGTTGATTAAGAGCGACCTGGGTTCCCAAGCTTGGATCTGAATTGAAGGTAGACTTGTTAGAGGATCAGATTCACACAACCGCTAGAGCAAAGATATCGATCATGATATGGACCTCGACGCTATCGGTCGATCACTGGCCGAGATTACCGGATACCATGGCATCTCTCTAGGATGCTATATCGATCGACAGAGGATCACGGGCACTGGCGCGCAACCATTGCCACTCGGGAGCACCCCGCATGACTCTCTATCGCGACTCTCCACCACCACCACCACTACCACCATCTGGACCCACTATACAGGATCTATACGCCCGCCTCCACCACCACCACCTCGCTTAATTAGCCCCATCAGCCGGAGACTAGATTGCATGGTCGCACTGGGTTCACGCCACATCTCACAGGGCTCCACCACCATTGATGCATTGTTCCGTGCCCGTATCGATAGGATTGAGCAGAGGATTAGGTCTCTGCATGTTTCTGATGGAGTTATAGGTTGGGACGGATATGATGACCTTCCAGTGGTAGCCTTGCCAGTTCAGTTCCGCATGTCGAATATTGAGAGGTACACCGATAAAGCCCCCGTATTCACTTACGCCAGATAGCGCTCGTTATGCGCAGCATAGATCAATGAGTGGCCACAGACTCATGCTTTTCTCCATCGTCGGTTGCAAAGCCGCCATTGCCTGTGACCATTGGGACTCTTCGAGGCGCAGGACATGGGCCGATTCCTGGGGACAGAGTCATCGACGCATTCTTTTAATGCCGAGTGGACATATCCTCGAGAGAGTTAGAAGCCCTCGTGCAGAGGCCATGAGCCTGGCCACTTCATTCATCTCCCACTCGGGAGAGAGAAGATTTCAGCAAATTATAGATGCACCCTCGTAGCGCATCATATCGCATGATTGCGTACGCCTTCACCCTCGCTTTGCTAGCATCCACGGCCTTCCCAATGCACGACTTTGATCATTGGTTCAGCCCTCTATGGCATCGAGGAGGGCATATCTAGAGGATTACGGGCGACTCTTCCTTCACTCTATGGAAAGAAGCCGTGGTCAAGACCCGCACCATCGTATGTCGCTATCAAGTATTGACAAGACACAGTCCCCACGCCACTCCAAGCCAAAGGCGCTTTCGACACTCTCACTGCATGATACAATGGATCGCACAGACCAAGCATTCTTCAGTCATCGGGCTTACTTATCTACATCCGCCACCACGCCCAAGAGATATGCTACACAGCGCCCTCAAAGCGCCACATGTACAAAGATCACGCCAGCAGATAGAGCACCACCTCCACCGAGGCCGGCCAGGCAGTTTACACAACTCGGGATGCCACTGAGTCGAGCATTTCCCCGTAGATCGGGTTGGAAGGGGGTTCGATTGTTCCACTACCACTTGGGACCACCACTACAACTCTACCCTATCCGACCAGACTAATCTTCACCAGGTTTATCATCGAGAGCGGTCATGATACGATAGCTATGCAAAGATTGAGGCATGCTATTCGTGACTCATTGATCGTGGTTTGCTGATTTGGGACGCCTGAGTGACTGGCTAAACCCGCCGTGAGCACGCGAGGGATCGCACCATGTTCGGGCTTTTATTCATCGTGATGCGCTGCTGTTCAGTCGTAGGTGCCGCCCATTCTATTTGACAACGGCTCCGCCTTAACGCTTCACTCCACCGGTTACTGACATTGCTTGGGATTTTCACCATCCTATTAGCCATCCACACACTTCATCGTGAGCTTATGACGGACTCAGAGGACAGCGATGGGGTACTCACTACACATGTCATGACTACCCAATGTGATACTCCATAATCTTTCAAGTTTTGAGGATCCAGTCATCCTTTATCCCGCTGGGGCAGCCCTCGATTCATGGCACGGTGTTATACCATCTTCACTTCCATCAGCGTGAAGTTCATACAATGAGCGATTATCACGATAGCGCCTCACAAAGATGTTGCGCCACTTTTGGAGCCAAGTTACAAATCAACACAAAGAAGGGACGACTTGCACTGACCGGGTTTAGAGCCGACGAGGTCCGTGTCACTAGAGGATGACAATAGAGACATGGTACTATGTCTTTGATCGAAGACGTATACCTCGTGCTTAGCATGATGAGAGGCATGTCCTATATGCCCGGTTTGGGATTAGTCGTCGCTGCCAGTGGGTCGCAAGTAGTTTACTTGCTATTACAATTGATCACGACATGCCATATGGATTAGGTTATTAATTCTTCCGGTGATGACGTGATGACACATGCATGATGCCGCGCCGAGATGTGGTAAGAGCTCGCTTATCCGGGTTCCATTCGACAATTTCTTCGCCCATACACTTTTCAGTTAGCTAACTATTTTACCAGAGGATTAGAGCATGCACCTTACATAGAAGGAGTTGACCATGTTTCGAAGATGACTGAGATTCAGGGCATTCAACAGGCCCTAGAACAGATGTGTTTGAATTCTAAGACAACCGAGCCACCCGAGGCTATGATAGTTGCACCCCCATCACCAGATCGAGCCAGTGTGTTTTCATGTGCTTTCCGAGGAGGAACCCACTTATGACTCGCTTAGTGGATCTGGGGGACATTGATGAAGTGACTCTTCCATACCATGGATCAGATGACATGGATCAAGACCTGGGCCGTATCCTTGACACTCCACTGCGCTGCGGCCCCATTATGCTTTTGACATGCTTCGGAGTTTCAAGGATGACACCGATGATGCGACACTTTATGAAGCTCGCACCGACGCTGACGGACATGATCGACACGTGCCGCATTCCCTTGATGCTTCCCACTCAGCCCATCCGCTTTTTGATGTGCTCAGATTTCTATGCTTGAGTTTAATGGTGATGAATTTGTTGCTACCGATATTACTCATGATATCGCTTTCTGCTGAGGGAGCGTCCGACTCGTGGACCCACTCTTTCTTTCGACACTACAAGGTCCCGGTTTGTTAACGCTTGATGACATTTCTGATGGTAATAATGACATGAGTATTTTCGAGTATTTGCTTGTGTCACAACATTTCTTGAATTGCACCATCAACACCCATAGCACATGTATGCGATGTTGATGATGGGAGACATGTGATGACCCACCGGGTGGTAAGTCGAGTCTAATTTCGATACAGACAGAAAGTTACACCCGCTTCGGTAGCAATGAGAGTCGATAGATTTCCGTGTACCAGACACCCTGTGAGATTAGGATTGGCCTTCTTTATCTCCCATGATATGAAGGATTGATCACCTACTCAGTCATACTGATGTATTTGCATGGTCATATGAGATGCCGCCCAACCCAACTATAGTTCAAGATCAATTTCATCATTCCGCCATGCACTAGCCGCTAAGGTAAATTGAGACCACATCCTCGATGGAGTCATGTTAAGGAGAGATTCAAAGCAACTCATTGTAGGCTTCGCCGTAGTCAGCATCCTCATCAGAGGCTTCCCCATTTGAATGGCACCTTAAGATACAATGTCAGCCCATGTCTCAAAATGAATCACAAGGTTGAGAGTTTGAAGACTTTAGATTTGAACAAGGTCACCTGGCACATTTTCCCCTCCCATAATTTATATGTTAGTTGACACCAGAAAACCCTACGTTGTCCCTTCCATGATGTTTTTTTCTGATAATAAGATTTGGGCTCAGAGAGGTGGAGAAGACTCACCACCTATTTTTGTATCACGCACGGTCATGCCACTAATAAAAAATGCAAAATACCATCAAAGATTTGCCACTACTTATCCATGATGATGATGCAGAAGATTGTTTGAGGCATATATGACTACATGATAGAAGAAGTCCCATGATTGCACAAGATCAATTAAATGTTCTACAAAGGTCTCTATAGATCACATGATTGAGATTAAATCCCAAGAAGCAATCTGTAGAACTCTTCAGAAACTACTTGGCCCAATTAAGAGAGTGCTGCATAGAGGCTGATCCCAGAGAAGACTTAAGGTCACTTGACATGTCCCATCCAGAATGAAAAAGATAGACTATGCTTTTAAAAAGATCAATTACATCAATCTGTCATCATAATAGATAATATGTTGTTTCTATCTTCCATCTTCTGAGGAAGAACCAAATGGATGGTTTGAAATCATGATCACACATTTGAGGAAGATTAGAGGTTACTTCACCCCAATGAATACCCACCGGTTACCCCATTTGATATTTGGTTTGGTCAAGATAGCCAGATACGCAGTCGCCAATGACTGGTGTTGAGCGGTTTACTATTTATCGGCAGAGACATAGAAACATGAGCAAATACATTATGATCGTTTACCGCTACGCTGACTGGCCACGGCAGAATTTAAAGGTCATGCATGATATCTGTACTTTCGTCCCACCACTGATCCACTGGAGTATCATTGACAAACGCTCAATTCTAAGATCACAGATGGTCGTTCCATGACGAGCGTCAATGGTCTGATATACACTGAATCCAGTAATACAGCGCATGATCATCAGCTTCGCCGATCCCATGAGGTCCAACCATAAATGATTCCCATGAGCAATTTCGTTGCTTCAATGACCAAAGATTACAGATGCGTCAGATTGATGGTGCCCCAATCACTGGGTTTGGCATCGTATCTTATTGATATCACAACAAGGTGATCACATTCCCATATCAGCCCGATTAGTAGTTTCGATCATCACCTAGCTGATCGAATAATATAGTCGAAAGGAGGTTTCAGACATGTGGGCTCAGAGATCGCATAGATTCAGATTGGGAGCACGTGAGATCCATGGGATTCCAACTTAGTTATACAGCAAACCCAGGGTATCTGGAGGACTCGAGATGAGTAGTCGGGCCCTACCATGCCACTTAGACCTATCGGGTCAGCGCATTTGACGAGTCGAGATATATACATCCGCCTGTGCGTAGAATCACACACGCTAGCCACCTTAGCTTGTGGGTCGAGATCTGCACAGGAGTGATCAGGCGTAATTCACCGCCGGACAGACTAGGTCCGACTGCCATCGTTGTTTAATCGAGATATTGAGAATCAGATGAGCTACCATGGTATCGATATTTATCACTTCACTACGCGGCGACACTCGAGACAACCACATCCAAGTGATTAGAGAACATCGAGACAATGCCACCGTATTTGTTATTCGCGATGCCCTTTATGGGGATCACTGATGGCCTATTATTATGTCCGGGACCGCGCTACAAATCTAGCGATGAGAGGTTCATGTCGGTCCTGCGGGCTCCACACATGGAGGCCACATGCTGGGCCGCTGCAAGATCATGAGGATCGGTTACTTTCGCTGACTATGAGACAGATTACTATTACTTATATGTAGATGTCAATTGTCAAATGCACTGAGACTTGATACACGTACACTCGAAAGGTAGCGCACTTACATCCCTCGCCGCTTTCAGATGGGGTATTGATATTATCGGGAAGATCTCACCCAAGTCTTCCGTACCGGGCATGGAGCATCCTACGCTATCGATTATTTCACTAAGTGGGTGGAAGCCACTTCATGTCGATCGAGCCGCAGTGGCCAAATCTACCGGGACGTTACTATCATTCACCTGAGAGGTCTCTTGAGTTGATTTGGAGTAGGAGTGATTTCCGCAGGCTAAGGGATACATTGGTCCAAGTATATGCAGCCCAACATCATCGATCGTCCGCATGTGCCATGCACTAACCTGCAGTTGAGGCCGCGAATAAGAATATCAAGAGGATTTTGAAAGATGGTCGAGACTTCTCAGGATTGGTCAGAGAAGCCCCTTTCTCATCAGGCTTATCGCATATATTTCAGACCAACCTGGCTACTAATCTACTCTTTCGTATATGGTACGGCTAAGAAGGTCGCTTGTTGAAACTGAGATGGATCCTCGAGAGTAGCATTGAGTATCAGATATCCGAGACTGGCAGCTTAGTCCCGCATGATCAACAAATTTGATGAGAGGAGATCGAGGCATCGATCATGTTTGTGCCCATAAGAGGAAAATGACCTGCAGATTTAGAAAGCCGGTCAAGCCCAAGAAGTTTCCAAAAGGTGACCTAGTCTGGCTAGTCCCTGTGGATCGATCAACGACCCTGGGAGGTGTTTAGACCGACCGAGCTGGCCCGTCATCCAAGATCCGACCGAGAAGGAGCAGCACCGTCGATAGACTTTAGACGGAAATTACCACTGAGCCACCAACGTGGATCGCCTAAAGAAGTTTTATGCGTGAGATTCATATCAGGATGGGTGGCCATCACTTGAGTAGCCATATTCCCTATTGCACACCCACATCGATATATCTTATCATAAATTTCTTCAGTCTCACGCTAGCTTATTACGGCCTATTCTTTCATTCAAATTTTGCATACTTTTTCGACTCAGTTAGGGCCTCGCCTGTGGCGCCTTTTTTATTTATTAATCGGATATGTAGAGCATTAAGGAGCATCAGGCCATTCTTTCTGTTCTTCTCACATCTAATAAGTTGCTTTCTTTCTTCTCCATTTCAGATCTTCATACCATCTTATCTTTAAGTCTAGTTTTTATCATCTCTATTCGTTTACTTTTATCTCCTTGCGGTGATGATGACGTGCTCTCATCCTGCTACTACCATGTTTGTCACACCCTTCATTCCGCCTATAGGTTTTGATCCCGATTCTTAGGCCGAGGGACCATTCGGGGCTCGGGAGGCTCGAGGTTCTTTCTGGGCTGATCGCGGCTAGTGTAAGAGCATTCGACCTATTTAGTTGTTTTATAAAAAAAAAAAAAGTGTGTTTGTTTGATATTCAAGTAATATGCTGGGATCAATAAAGGTCATTTAGCTCGAGAGATTTATTCCTCCTCCGAGAGTCGAGTGAGAGCATCAGACGATCTTTCCACTCTGATCCGGGTAATACATCGGGAATGAGGTTCGGGGCTGTCTCGCACCAGGTCCTCGATCATTACCTCGCACTACCGCTCCCATCTTATAGTGACTTGCTTCGACTCGACGCCCCGGGACGTAGTCGCTCACGTTGTCACGCATTGCCACATTCAGGATCCCATCTTGTTTCTTCCTTTTTCGCTTTATCCATTAATCATTTTTTCTTAGCCCTTTCAGCCTTCTTCACTCTTATTGATAGTCGCCCTCGCTCTTCTTGCGACGTGTCCTTTCTGGGTGAATTTCACTTGTCATTTGGACATTGTCTATTCCATATTGGTCGAAATACCACCCCACATGATTCTTTCGACATTTGATATCAGGCGAAGGGTTGGCAAGATTTATTGGGTATTTGGGCCTTTGTTTTCCATCATGTCATTCACCTTTCACCCCTGGCCTACATTACGGTCCGAGTCGTAAGACCACCCTGAGACCATGATTTGTGCCCAAAAAGTGATATTTTGAGCCCTATTTGAGATAGGTTTTGAGTGCTTTTTGCGCACTAATCATATCAATTGAGCCAATTGAGGTGTTCAGGTCCACTTTAGTATCACTATGCCATTTCGAGGTTATTTTTTTGGTTATTTTGCGTTTTGCATACTGGGGAATTGGAGCACGAGATATGTGCGGAACCATGAAGATTGAAACTATTTCCAGCCATCAACATATTAAAATTCAGTGATGAAATGAAGGCAAATTGAAGATGGAGGATGCAGTAGGGGTGCAGTATGCAAAGCAGTGAAGAACAAAGAATTCCGTGAAATTTCGCTATGATTGCGAAATTTCATTGATCATAAAATTTCGCAGCCCATAGCGAAAATTCGCTTAATCCCCAATGAATCGAAATTTCAACTTACTTAAATTGAGAAATCTCAATAGTTACGAAATTCTCGCTATATAGTTTAAAATCACCGTGTCTAGCTTGAATTCTTCATTTTCGCTATCTCTCAAATTTTTCACTAGGTTAGCTGGTTTTGCTACTAGCTTAATTATCAGGCATAGCGAAAATTCTCATTTCCGCTATCTCTCGTACTCTCATAAAGTTAGCGAAATTTTCGCTAAGCTAGCGAAATTTTCGCTACCTAGCTAAATTTTCACGTATAAATAAATTCTGCCCGTGAATTTTGTGTAATTAATGCCAAACGACTCCGCTTTGGTGGCCACTTCCCGTTCCTCAGATGAGCCAATATTTCAGTTTCTCAGATTCACACTTTGGTATCATATAAGCCCCCATGGTTTTGTAAACTTGCCAATCGTTTGGCAACTCATTTTATGTAAATATCTCCTGCAGCCTTCACTTTAGGTTTGCTTCTTCTCTCCTCTTTCTCTCTATTTTCTAGGTCGCCAAACACCCTCTCGAGGATGACAACTCTAAGAGATGTCAGCTAGTTTTATAGCTTGGAAGAGAAGGGCTGCTAGCTTGGTTTTGTGGCGCTATGTGTTGTCCTCATTTAATGCTACGAAGATTTGTACTAAGGCTCCATATCTTCCAAACTAGGGTCAATATCATTTAATGTCAGCTACTGGCCAATAATTACCATGTTTTTGTGTGGTACAAGGCATACTTATCAAGTTAGATGCACT
The DNA here is from genome assembly GCA_016808115.1 of Tetrastigma voinierianum. NCBI lineage: Eukaryota > Viridiplantae > Streptophyta > Magnoliopsida > Vitales > Vitaceae > Tetrastigma > Tetrastigma voinierianum. Next base: position 154,698 of record JAEQBH010003975.1, read on the forward strand.
CGTTATTCTTTAGATGCACTTACGAAACACCGAAATGAGGCTGAGTGCTAGGTTTTGAACTAAAAGGGGCAGGATGCATGGGCTATCAGGTCGACCAAATCAGATATTTTGTGGTTAGGTTTATAGTTAAACAAAGATCCTAAGTATAATAGAATTATAGGTTACTTGCCATAATGCGAGGATATAACCCGAGGACACTTGTTTGCCCCATGTTATCAAGCTAGTAACCTAAACCTTCAAAGTTACTATTTCACACTTCATTTTCAGCCATTACTGTTAGCTAGTAAACAAACAACTCCCACTGTTTTGAAACAAATCCTAAAATCCAAAACTAAAAGCCTCACCATTTTCAACACCACGAAGTCATTCGATGTGGATGAAACCCATCCCTGTTCCTGGTCTTCTAGACTATTCACTATGCTGCAGTAGCTTAACTACGGCAGTAGGAGGAACTTAGGACTACAAATATTGTTGATTCCGCATCACCCTACCGCACGACCAAATGGCGTCGCTGCCGGATGGTGCCAAACTACGTATGATGAGTCATGTACTCATGAATCCTATTTACAAGTGTAGTGAGACCTTTAGACTCTTTTGAATTTCAGTTGCTATAACTGCAAGTTTTCACTACTTGACAAGCCACGTGACCGTTTTTTGTTTTTTTTCTGCTACCATTTTATCTGGGACTACAACCCTTTTGCAAGCTTGTCAGGCTTTGCTATGTCTCATTTTGTGTGATGTGTTTAGCGCAAAGATCGATCGTAGATATCATGTGAGATTACATAGAGTGAGTGCACCAATTGAAATGCGTCAGAAATCACAAAGAATACACTAAATGGATCCTCACCGAGGAACAAAGTAGAGTCACTGTGCAATTCCCTATGAATCCAAATGTTTTATAGATCGATGAGGGATCATATACACCCTCCTAGAGTTAGTGCCCCCTCCTGCATCATACCTCATGCTGAGGATGTAGCAGTGAGACCCTACCTAGTGCCCCTGCTTCCCACTTTTCAGTTTCAGATGGAGAATGAAAATCCATATTCGAGATATAAGGGATTTTGAGGAGGTGTGCACTACTTTTAAGGAAGGTATAACCGATATGGAGTCGTCAAGCCGGCGTACTCGTTAACCTCAAGGACAAAGCCAAAATATGGCTCAACTCACTTAGGCCAGAATCATTAGAGACTCAATGATCTCGTTCAATTTTTGAAGAAATTCTTTAGCATACAAAGACCAACAGCTTTGAAGAGGCGTATCTACACCTACTCCTGGCCTATGACAATGAAAAAGTTTTATCAAGGTCGGGAGAGATTCATCGAGACCATCAATGTCATTCACACCATGTCTAAGATCTGGATGTTAGTGAATCATTTATAATGTATGTCTCGTTATGAAGAATTGCAGAACCATGGAGGTGATTTTCAGAAAGAAAAACCCTGAAGGAAGCCAAAGTGGATTTTTGAAGATGTTGTCGAACTTCATGGGCTTGGATATTGTCCAGAGGTAGAAAATGAGGCCCTCAAAGACACCAAAGGGAGGGATTTGGTACTTTCAGAGGATAAACAGCAAAAATCTCAACCTAAATTTGGGGAAGGAGGAGTTAGAAGGCAAACGACTCCAATGGCACAGCAAGGATCGGGGTAATCCAGACAAGCCAATCCATGCACCAATTTCCAATCCACGCCCACCCGTAAATTAAGATCCCATGGCCCCTTCAAAGGAAGGATTTGATGCCCGAATATGCAAAGCCGAGGTCAATATAAGCCTCCACAACCCAATGCTCCATATGGAAATACCTTACAATTCCAATTGAGGAATCACCCTAACCTCTCCCGAAACCTAACTTCGTCGAATCTCGTGTGCCAAACTACGCTGTTCCACCTTCAACTCGCAACCACCTCCATCCTCATCTCCTCGCAACGTTTGCTATTGAATTTGAGTGCGGTAGGTAACTTTGTGGAAGAATAAAAAGCGGATCAATGTGCAATCGACACAAAGGATTGATACTGCAGAGCACATCGAACAAGAGGATACGGCTCGAGAGCAATCTTAACTTAAAATAGACAACTTGGCAAAAGATGGTCTCACAAAGATCAACAATATTCTCGAGGCCAGAGGCAGGAAGGTTCCTCCCAAACATTGCCAACCAAAAGCGAGTGCATGAGGTAGGTTCATCAAGCACCAGAATGGATGAGGTAGCGCTATAATCACCCCGAGGAGTGGAAAAGAGGTTGACTGTGCCCATGCCCAAGCCTCAAGTATGAAACCAGGAAAGGAGAAGAAATGGAGCCAACATTTTCAAGGAGGACCTAATGAAGACGTATGCCACCCCATTTCCACAAGCACCCAGAAAGAAGAAGGCATCTCAAAGAAGCGGTATCTGGGTCCTAAAGGGCAAAGAAGGTTAACATAATTCTCGGACATCATCAAACAAGTCCCCGTTTATGCAAAGTTTTTGAAAGATCTTGTACAATCAAGAAAGTGGTTAGCATCGAGAAAAAGATATTTTTAACTGAGCAAGTCAAGCATAATCCAAAGCAAGAACCTACCAAATACAAGGATCCGTGATCACCCACAATTTCGCCTTAACATCGTGGACTCAGATAGACAAATCAACGCTAGATCTGGGGGCCAAGCAGGAACCTACCGCCATACTCAAAGCAGAAGGCGCTAGGCTCTGGGGAGAGCTTAAACCTACTAACATCACCCTATCCTCGTCGACCGACGGAAGATCCCTAAGGGATAGCTGAGATGTATATGGCGTAGACAAATTTTACTTCATCTAAAGATTTTGTAGTGTTTGATTAATCGAGCCAATAGAGAATGGGCCCAATCATGTGCCAATTATCCTAGGGAAGACCATTTCGCCACTCCAAGACAATCATCACTGCCTAATGGAGCAATGCAACTCACATTTGGCAACATGATATCGCAGCCAACATATTTCACTCTAACAACAAGCACAAGCTATGGGAAGATGGAAATCAAGTGACTCATAGTTTGTTCAGGTCGAATTCATGAAGTCGTATGTCCATGAATTGCAGAAATAGCCACCAAGGTGAAGTGTGTTTTGGTATTACCTATCGCAGCCACCGTAGGGCAATCACTAAATAAATTCAATCAATGAGAATCAAGTCAATAATGGGAAATCAAACAAAGCATCAATGCCATCGCAGGCTGAGGAGATCCTCCCGACCCTCCATGAGTAATTCAGCTGATTTCATGGTTTCAGGTTCTCATAAACCAAATCATAGCCTCAATAATTTTTGGTTTTATTTTACTCGTCAATTTCCATAATTTTGGCTATTTTTAGCAAGTTTCCGACAGGTGTTTCCATTTTTAGCAATTTTGTCTTAATCTTATTTTTACTTAATATTAAAATTTTAAATATATAAAGTTAATATGTAATTTTTATTTTTAATATTATTTATTTAATTTAAAAATCTCGGCTTACATGGAGTGCTTATGCATTTAGCTACAATAGCGAAATGTGCCCGTCTCTGCGGTCTAACAAATTGAGTAAAAAGAAGCGAGGGGAGGACTTTCAATCCACTTCCAATTTTTTTCCCTCCCACCACTGACTCTCAAGGCGAGCGCCCGAGCCCCGAGCCACCGCCGAGCCCCCCAGACCATTGCACTGGGCGCCCCTCGTGACAAACGACCGCCTGGGTCCGCCTGACCGAGCTCCTTTCCTAAAGATCACGCCTGCGCCCCGAGCCACCGTCGCACACTCACAGGCTCGGCTCCCCATCGCGCGGTCGACTGAGCTCCTCGGAGCACATCAAGGCCCCACAAGGTTCTCCAAACATCACCGTGGTCCATAGTCTACTACTACCAAGGCCCTAGCCTAGCCGTGTGTCCCGCCGTGGATCGGGCCCGTGAGCCCCGTCCGCTTCGAGAGCCGCTGCATCACTGTCCCGCCCCGAGTCCTTTCCCGACCATAAATTATGGTTCAGACCTGCAGGTGGGTCCCGCCTCGGGACCTCAGTCGTTCAAGACTCGAAAGGAGGAGCAAGCCTCGCTCCAGCCCCTCCCGTTCCGCCCCAGCTCAGCCCCTGCTCCCGGCCTCCAAGATTTCACCCTCCAAATTCGAGGCACCCTGAGGAGCCTCAGGATTCAGCGCATTCTCAGATACACGGACCCCGGCCTCTTCACCTAAAGGTTAATAAATACAGATCTGGGGAGGGTCTTACCCTCCAAATCTGGCCTGTATTTCAGTTCGGTGAGTCATCCTCATCTAGACTTCACTGCCTCCCAACACGTCACAGCCAGAGAGGTGACCTCTTCAATTAGCCATTCGCCAAATTTCTGGGGATCGTGAGGTCGCATTACCGAAAGCACCCGTCCGAACGCCGCGCTTCATTCGAGATCACTGGGAGTCATATTACGACGTCCCGGCGCTGTTGGCTGATCCCAGATTCAGGGACTCGATGCGACTGATCGAGCACTACCCTCGCCGCCATTTACGACGCCGAGGCGCTCTACTACCCCGGTGGTTCTATAGTTTCACTATCTCGATGACCTCCGGGAGCACCTAGTCCGCTCTCGAGCTCCGCCACTATCGACGATCGCCTGTGAGTGCTCAGCAGTGGGACATATCAGCCGCACAGCCCGCAGATACAAAGAAATACACTCGAGGTTATAGAGATTGGCCTCACTCCACCTCACGGAGATGGTCCTGATTTTCGTTTTTGAGACACCATCCCGCCAGCACTTTCAGGAGGCGTACCTCACTCGTGATGCTAATGATCGATCAATTGCTCAAAGACTGAAATTTCTTCGCAGCACTACATACAAATAGAGGGGCCATCCCTGAGGTTTATCTGATCTCGAGGGATACTCGGTTTAGTCCTCCGAGCCGCGATGACCTCCGATGCATTTTAAGACAAGGTCCACCGTAGTACTGGGTCTCAGCCGAGTCTTCCACCGCGATGCCGAGACCATTATGCCAGGTCCTCGAGCACTCGCCTGCAGGAGCCCGGACGAGCGAGATTTAGATGCCCTCAGGTCCTGTCGATGGAGCGAGCGATGGTGATGCCCATATCTTTTCTCCTCCAGCAGCAGGACCAGGAGGAGGTTCCGGTTCCAGAGGCAGAGCATTCTCACAGAGGAGGTAGTCGTGCTTCTGAGCCTGAGATGGAGAGGAGTCCAGTGCCCGATCGTTCTCCTCCATCTCCTACTCTACCTACTCACCAAGAACCCCCGCCGATACTCCTGGCCCATCATTTACATCACAAAGATTCGGGCCGGAAAGTACGTACATGCCACCGAGAGAGCAAGAGCGATGGATGCTATATGCTCATCGGGCAGCCACCTGTGCAAAAGACAGACCTGAGGCCGCCCGAGCCGAGGCCACTTTGGTCACTCACACCCATGTCAGCACAGATCATGACACATTCAGTATCTCGTCGCGCTCCTCGACCGCAGACAGCCCATTGCAAAGAAGAAATTTTCGATATGTCAAGCAGCAAAGATAGCCTACGTACCCACCACCACTACAGATGGTGTGGCTCGATTTCTTTTTATGATTTTGTATAGTTATCACTTTATCAACTTCCATTTACTAATTTTGGTGGATTCATGTATTAGCCATAGTAGTAAAGGATATTCTTTGTATGTTTAGCTTTGATATGTATGTAATGTTTTCATTTTGGCTATATCAAAGTTATATCAAGTATATATATAGTTTACTTTACTTTTGCAAAAATCTTTTGTGTCCCCATTTCAGGTAACCGTTTTGTTCTCACTGAACAATTGAATCGCTTTAATCGAACAATTGAATTGCCTTTAATTGAAAAAATTGAAACCTTGCATGTTACCTTAATGCTAGAACAAGTCCATGTTTGAAGTTTATTTCGTCGCCAAGTTCCAAGATTAATAAACCTTGAAATATTCCCCTGCTTAATTCACACACCGCACATCGATTGTACCAATAGGGTCAAATTATTTGCCTCCTTTCACTTTGCATAGCCGGCCTTAGGTATGTTGGCAACCCATGATAGGTTTGTGTTACCCATATTTGAAGACCAATGTAGTCTTCCAAAAAGGAAAAGAAAAGAAAAAGGAAAAAGGAAAAGAAAAGAAAAAGCAAAAAGAAAAAGAAAAGAAGAAAAAGAAAAATAAATTCGTGACACTTTGCCTTGAAACCCGAGCACGGTCCGAGGGGTATATGACGAAAGCTTTTGAAGCCCGATGCCCTAAGCCTTAATCGCTTCGGGAGTCATCGACTTCGTTCGCTACACAGTGATCGGATAAGGTTTAGCGAATTGTAGGTGCTTGATTTTCAAGTCATCTTGAGTTCTGGTAAAGCCTCGTAGGAGTTTAGGGCCAAGATCCTTTTTCGCTTGATGCCCTAAACCTTAATCGGTCAGGAGTCATCTGGTGGACCTGCTACACTGACTTTGGTGAAATTGAAGCTTGAGCATTGCACCCTACAATGTAGTCAACAAAGAAAGAAGAGTGTGTAGTTTGATGAGTGCCTAAAACACTCATATTATGCTCACACAGCCCATTTTCCCGTTTATTTTAGAGTATTTTTATAATTTGTGACTGTAATATCGAGTTGATACCTTCGTGAACGCAGGAGCATCGAGTGAAAAGAGCAAAGAATCTGAAGTGTGATTGGAGCAAATGGGAACGCGCGAGCGAGGCACCGCACGTCGCTGATTGCGCACTCATCGCCGCGACAGCCCTACATCGCGACGTTCCCACGCCGCGACGCCCCCATCGACACCACCACGCCGCGACGTCACCATCGCCGCGACGTCATTCACGTCGCGATCACACCAAAATCCGCCCCTCATCATTAGTAAAGCAATTGTGTGGTCTCGTAAATCGGGGACGGAGGCATTACCAACAGAGGTTACGCATTTAGAGCAGATTGACACGACTCGAGGAAGTGCCTCGAATTGTAACGCTTTTCATTTTTCTGATATTTTCTGACAAATAATGTTTCCTTTATTAAACAGCTTTTATATTTTCTTCCATTATGTTCTAGATTCCTTTCAGTGGTTGCATCAAACCCTCATGTCCAATGGATTAAAGCTCTGATCTTTCATAAGTTATTCAGCTTGTTATTAATTATTACATCTACTCTATACCCGCATTTCCACTATATGTTAACGTCACAATGTTAGCATATTCGCACTGAGATCCGAGATTCGAGAGATGAGGGTATTCAAAGATCTTAGAGTAGCCTTTAGCTCGATTCTATGACAGAGATATTCAACCCGAAGGTAGTAATTGAGGTTAGAACATTTAAGCATTTTTAATACCGAGTCGAGATAGAGATATACTCATTCTATTCGATGAAGTGATATACCTCGAGAGAGGATATCTCGAGGCAAGAGATCACCGCTAATTGACATATTACAAATGTATCAATAACAATATCTTTAGAAAAGTAATCCATTGAACGTGATAGGGGAGATTTAACCCTAGGGCACAACACCATTAATTCACTAGAATCAATAGCTGAAGGAAGCTCTTACTTAAATTTTACCTCAAATCAATTATTCAGATATTGTCCTAGTGCGTAACCTCCTCGTAGTCAATTCTTATCTTTCCCCGTGATCGATATCCGCATTAAGTACACTATATTACTGGGGCTACGCTGCACTCGCGCGACATAGGCATTCATTATACACACCGCGCTTTCTACCGTCAAGCTTTCAAGGCCACAGCGGAACTGGCTTTAAATCGACATGTAGAAGTGAGCACATAGATGGGTGATTCCAATTTTTCTTTATTTCGTTATATTTAAGTGCGCCGGTAATCGGGTTTTGCTTAGTTTCGTGTTATCATAGCATGTGTTTCAAGTGAGTACATGCGACAAAAGAAATCGGCAATTAATCAACACTTCAGGTGATCCCGAGCCGTAAAGACTTCGCACGATTGCGCCGAGAACAGAGAATGCAATGTGATTGTAACTTCAATGGGCCATGGAAAACACTCAAGAACAAGATTTCGCGTTGAACAAACCGAACTACGAGAAGCGTAAATAGAACTGCGCCTGTGCCATTTATACAAACCGCACGATCCTTACATGCTATTAGATGAGCTCGTTTTACTCTAACAATAAGCTCGTGACAATGATCGACAACCAATCGATTCAAGCAAACAATTTTGAATTGAAGTCACTACGCACAGATAAGCTCGTGATATTGTTCCATGGACTACCCCATGAGAACCCGAACATGCATTCGACTAACTTCCTCGGTTTGCGATACCATCAAATACAACCCGGAGTTACGAAGAAGCCCTAAGATCATGCTATTCCACTCACTGGGATGGGAGCTGCTACCGCCAACCATCACCACCGGGACGATTACTACATGGAACGAGTTGGTACAAAAGTTTCGACCAAGTTCTTACACCTTCAAGATTGCACAACCGGTGCAAGAGATCACACGCTGGTCAACTAGAGGGGGAGAACTCCGGCAAGAGGCATGGGACAAAGTTCCATGAATTATCATGAAGTGTCCTCACCACCGACTCAACCTGGGATGGACGCAAGTCCGCACCCTACAATGGTCCAAATACAACCAGCCAATGATATGCCTATTTGAGGATCGATGAAGAAAACTACGCACTGTGCGTATGAGATATTGAAGATGTCGCAACCAACACTAATCGGCCTGTGAGAAGGCTACACCAAGAAATGAAGGGTGGCACGACACGAGGTCCTTAACAACCCGGTGAATCACAGGCACACCAACTAAGCAATTGAATAGACAAAGAAGTGAACCGTGATCATACAAACTAATCCATGGAGTCAGGTGAATTTTGTGGAGGACAAAGACAACAACGCAGTAATGTCACCGCAAACCCTACAAGAGAGCGTTTCAGTGACGTGTCGAGGTTTAATCGACCACCGCGCAGCCAGCGGACCGATGGGGGTAACAGCCATCAGAATCGGGACCGTGGACAAGGATGGCGAATCGTAACTAATAATCAAATAAACTAAGGGTATGGATGGCGAACAATCGTAACAATACGTTAATCGAACTGAGCCAATGAACCACCCCCGAAAGAAGTCGGATTTCTAGAGCAAGCTCAAGACGTATGTTAACTTCTCATTCCGCTGCTCACGGTGAGACTAAGGCGAATATGCAAGAAGTGCAACTCAATTGAACAATCAAGCAACACGCTGGAAATTTGAGGTACAGATGGGTCAAACGGCCAATTTATCACCGAAAGGCAACAAGGTTCACTACCAAGCAATTCGTAGGCAAACCCCAGAGTATAAGGAAAGAATATCAGAAGGCCATCACTCTAAGGAGTGGAAGAGAATCATAACTCGGGGCCACAACCAAGGATACGAACTAGAAAATAGCGATTAAGACCAAAGCATCCTTAAAGGACCAGATGCAAGATTTGCGCAACCCCGGTGATACGGAGCGCTCAAGGATAATAGTCAGGAAGGAACAAATCGAAATGCATGTAAAAACGTATGAACCCGTCATACCAATTCCGTATCCTCGCAGGTTGAAGAAAGGTGTTAGAGTGAAGCACTTTGCAAAGTTTCTTGACATCTTCAAGAAGCTACATATTAATATACCCTGAGGCACCGAAAACATGCCTAGTTACGTGAAATTCATGAGAGATCTCGCGAGTAAGAAGAAGTCGGAGGAATACGGATCATCGCCTTAATCGAGGAATGCAAAAGGTCCCGCAAAGAAGCCTTCCAAAACTTCAAGATCCGGTAGCTTTTCTATACCGCTTTCTATGTGGAATCGGTGTCCGGGCCCTCAGACTTGGAGCCGCATCAACTTGATGCCACTTTCGATGTTTAAAAGGCTAAAGTTGGGGGAACCAAAATCGACTACAATCAGCTTGCAACTTGCAGATAGGTCATACCAACACCCTCGAGGTATAGTCGAAAATGTGCTAGTAAAGCTGCAGTTCGTCCTTCCAATGACTTTGTCATTCGATACTGGAGTGAGGACTAATTCTGGGCCCCCATCATACTGGTGACCTTCCTAGCCACTGAAAAGCTCAAATCAATGTGCAAGAGGGTGAACTCAAACTGAGAGTCCAAGGAGACGAAATTACTTTCCATGTATTTCAACCCCATGAAGCATCCGCACAACGATCCAAATGAAGATATCTCTGAATCCCAAGACAATGTGAGATTTTGCAGTAAGGCGATGAGAAAAATGGGATAAACCAATGCACAGAAGACATCAGAAGGGCAAGGGCATGCAAGCGTAAGAGCATTTCATCCACCTCGAGCATCGGGTGAGCACTATAAGGATGCGCGCATAAGCATTTCCTGCTTATCCTAAGTATCTTGCACGCTGAGATCTCGTGGTCGCCGAGCTAACGACATTAAACATAAATATTGGGAGGCAACCTGCTAAAACTTTTGTTTTTAAGTTTTCGCTCTCTATTGTTGTTTTCAACATTTTGATTCTTAGTCGTATCCCATATCGTTGTTTCGCTTGTTGGTTTAATTCTGTGGAGCCGTAGGTGTAGGTACAAGGCTCATAGAGTGTCTAAAGTCCGTGAAGTTTACAAGTGGAGAGTTCTCGAAAATCGAGGTGTTAGTATATAAATCTTTCGGGAGACTACCACACGCCGCTGACGCGGAGATGTCGCCGCGACGCCATTTTTGAAGTTGCCACGCTTGATTGCGGATTTCTACCGCCGCGATCGCCAAAATTTCATCCTTCGCCACGCCGCTGACTGCGGATTTCACGTCGCACGCCAAAATTTCATCCTCCACACGTCACACGGATTTCCCACGCCACACGCCATTTAACACCTTCTCCGTTTACCGCCGCGACGCGTATTCCCACGCCGCGACGCCAACGTAAAGCCCTCCGGCTTCACGCCGGCGACGGCGGATGTAACCCACGCCGCGACGCACAAATATACCGCCGTCACGCCGCGATCGGAGACACCACGCCGCGACGCCGCCGCATACTCTCCGTCACGTCAGCGACGCCACCCGCGACGCTTCGCGAATGCGTATCCTATTTTTAGCCCAAGAATACTTCATTTGACTCTTCAATTCACACACCTTCACTCATCGAAACCCTAGCCCCCGCATCTCGCTTCACCGAACCTCGCTTCTGAGTTCTATCCTGACCGGCCGCGCGGGAGACCTCCATCGCCGGGCCGACCACCGTTAAGTCACCCTATTTCAAGCGCTTGGTCATAGTGGTGATTCCACCACCGTGTGCCCCATTCTAGCTTGGGTACAAAGAGCCTAGGTTTCCTTTGTCCCTGCCTCGGGTCTTAAGTAGGGAAGCTCTCTAGAGGTCCCCTTTCATTTCCTGAGTCGCCTAGGTTCCTTGGGGATCTCTGAGCCCCATTTAGGTTTCCTATTGTTCTGTGCAGTTATTTAGTTGATTTTGTGGTGCACATTAGGTGTTTGATTTTTTTTGTCTAGGTTAGTATGTCTGGCAAGAGGCAAGCTCGCGTTTTGAGTCTGCCATCGAGGACCCGACTCTCGCGGCTCTCGATGCCTCACGCTTTATAAACACGAGCTACCGCACGGCTTTAGCACAATTTGCAAAACCGATCCTTCATTAAGGAGAAGGGGGTTTCATCACCCCGATGATTTCTTTAGAAAGACAATCGAGGCTAAAGTGGTGGCGTGCCTTATGCCAACCCCCTTGGCCCGCCAAACAAGAATGAGCGTAGAGTTCGAGAATTTATCGCCAACCTCGCCTCATGTCCTCAAAAAGGTCAGGTGCGAGGTGTATCGTCGACTTCAGCTCCTGAGTCACCAATAGTTTTTATGGCCTAGAGCATGTCCCACCGGACCCTTGATCAAACACAGCATCCCGACTACCATGAGAGCGTCATCCGTATCGACCAGCCGTGGTGATGGCATCAGCGCGCCATGCTGGGCCACTCCCAAGGCCAAGCATTCCGCCTACATTCTGCTCAGATCATTTCATCACTTCAAGGCCTTATCCCGACGACGAATGTGAGGTGACACCAATGTCCTTGCTCAACTTCGCCATCATCCGTGATAGTCCATTCGACAGCCGCAGTGCGATCGGCGATGCCATCCTCCATAACCTGGATGCGGCATGAAACTCAAGCACCCTGACATTTGGTTTCAGGCAAACAAGCCGGGGGAGCCTCACGTATAAATGAGGCCCGGCTTCCATCCGATCAAGGTTTATTTCTCTACTAAGCTGACACACCGTGTCCCGCCACCCGAGGGGGTTTAACACTGAGTCACGAGCCCTCCGACGAGATTGCTTCTTTGATTATCTGCCGCGGATTCCAGACACCTGTGAGACAAGGCCTCCCGTCTCGATCACCCTCCACCACCATCCCAAACCCACCTCCACCACCCCAGCCAGCCCAATAGCGCCACTCCTCCTAGTCCTTCACATCAGATCTCGAGGACCCGTGCTCACAGCCACCAGCGCTGACGCCTTCCGGGATTGCACTGGGGAGCACCGAGCCTCTACCTGCCAGACACGGAGGCGGCTAAGTGCTGGCCGACATATGACGCTCGGGCCAATCGTGCCATCATTCTACAAAGAAGAAGAAGCCTATGCAGCCCAACCGCCTGTACCTTCTAGCTTTTCACCAGTCTTCCACCACCTCCACCAAGTAGCGATATTCAGCGGGAGTTCCTTACCCTCTATGTTTTTATCTACTCAAATGTGACACCGGATATTTTGTTCGGGGGAGGGATTTGGTGTGATTTGGGTATTATGTTTTTTGCGGTTTTGTTTATCATGTGTCGTTTTAAAAGAAGATGTACTTTTTGGGCAGGTTCTCGCGACATATTAGTCAGGTTTTTGTTTAAGATTGCATTTAGCTATCGGTGGTGTTGTGCTTAGTTTTCGCTTATTTTGCACGCACTTTCATGTCGATGGTCATGTGTTAGTTGTTCACAGTGTTTTTGTGACATTTTCGCATGTAAAGGATCGTGACATGTGTGTTATGTTGAAAATTGAGGATCAATTCGATTGAGTTCACTAGGTAAACTTGTTCAATTTGAGATACATTCACGATGCTCTAATTAGATCAATAGTCAAAAGGCCGTAAATCAATCCCAGTACCAAGAAACCAAGCCAAAAACCCATCACACCACACACTAGTGACTTTCGAGTATGCATAAAAGTCGAACTAACTACTAAAGTCTCGATCAACCTAGTGAGATTCGAACTATTCGAAAGTGACGGGCCTAATCAAAAGAGGATCACATCGAGCCCCCAACCAAAAAGAGAAAATACAAAACAATAAAACAAAAAAAAATAAAAAATAAAAATAAAAATAAAAGAAAGAGAAAAGAAAAGAAATAGGATGCACAGGTATATGCATAGGAATAAGGATCATCCAACCTAATCCCTAGCACAGCCCGAGGGGCCTATCAAAGCCTAATGCCCTCGAGCCAACTCGGCCTTGAGTCATTGGACTTCACCGCCCGCTACATGGGGACGTAAGATGGATCATTCACGCAACCTAGGCCTTTTTGAGTTTGCTGAGTGTTCGGTGAAGTTTGGAAGGAATTGAATGCCCGGTGCCCTCTAACTAACTCGTGGGGGAGTCACCAATGGATCTCGCACAGAACAATTTCGCTAAAACTTCGGGCACTAGGTCTTCCATTGTGTTTTAGGTACGTGAGGAAATTTCTAAGTATGAGAACATGAATAAATGGGTATGCTCATCCTTCTAGTTAGCTTCTTCCTAATAGCGAATGAGCTTAAGCTCGGGGTATCTAACCAGGCATATACCGAGGTCACTCATTATGAGCACATGTGGATTTTGGGAAAGGCTATTTAACACCATGGGATTTGATGCACTACCGCTTTCACCTATCTCAACTAATTCCATCAAAAGTCAAATATCTGTATACCTCTCAAATGAACATCGAGCAAAACAAGGTATGTGAGCGCCCAAATTGATCCCTTAGTTTTTCAAAGATGTGCATCACCGTCTTCGTGTTAGAGGCATTATATCGTGAAGGTGTGTCCTGCCTAGCTCCGCTCTGCTTGGAGGACAAGCAAGAAACAAGCTCGGGGGGGTGTGGGATGAGTGCCTAAAACACTCATATTATGTCAAGGTCACGCCCATTTTCCTATTTTAGAGTATTTTTATAATTCAGACTAGAATATCGAGTTGATGTCTTCGTGAACGCAGGAGCATCGGGAGTGAAAAGAGCAGCTAAGAATCCGGGAAGGATTCGGGAGCAAATGGGAACAAGGCGATGAAGTACCGTCACGCCGCGACGCCCCCATCGCCGTGGACGCCCCCACGTCGTGATGACCACCACGCCGCGACGTCACCGAAAATCCGCCCCTCATCATTAAAAAGCAAATTAGGTTCGGGAATCGTGGGGATCTAGAGGCACACGAACGCAGGCAATGCATTTCGAGAGCAGATTGACACCGACTTCTCGAGGAAGTGCCCGGAAATTGTAACGCTTTTCATTTTTCGGATATTTTCGGATTTTAGAACAACGCTTCCTTTATTAAACAGCTTTTATATTTTCTTCCATTATGTTCTAGATCTCTTCTAGGTTACATCAAACCCCGCTGTCTAATGGATTAAAGCTCGACCTTCATGTTATTCAGCTTGTTATTAATTTGTCAAGCATCTATCATACCCGCATTTCAATTATATGTTAAATGTCTGGCCAATGTTAGCATATTCGCACCGAGATCCGAGATTCGAGAGATGAGGGTATTCAGATCCGTAGAGTAGCCTTTAGCCGATTCTGCTTAATAGAGATATTCCGAACCCGGGCGTAGCAATCGAGGCTAGAACATTTAAGCATTTCTAATAATCGAGCCGAGATGTAGATATACTGACCCTATTCACGTAGATAAAGGATATACCTCGAGAGAGGATATCTCGTGAGTAAGATCAATACCTCGCTTAATCGATATTACAAATATTGAATAACAATATCTTTAGAAAAGTAATCCATTGAACGTGATAGGGGAGATTTGAATTTGTAAGGCCAACACCATTAATTCACTAGAATCACAGTTTAGCCAGTTTCCTTACTTAAATTCTTACCTTGTAATCAATTATTCAGGAGATTGCTCTGTGCAGAACCTTCAGAATAATTCTCCTACCTTTCCCCTCAGTGGATCGAGCATCCGTACATTAAGTACACTATATTACTTGAGCTACGCTGCACTACGCATAGGCATTCATTATACACACCGCGTTTTCGGCCTGTCACTTTCCCTATCTAGGTTGTTCAATAAATTTAAGGTCATGCACAAGAGGCTGTGTCGTGAGGAAATGATTTTGCATTTTATCGCTGCAACTTGGTTATGATGAATCATTAGAATTCGTGGAAATTCAAATCGAGAACCATGGATCCGATGTTATCTAAAACTTTTTCTTATATGGTTTATGTTCTCTCATGCCTAAGCCAACTCGTATCAATTCTTCATTTTAAAGGTAATGTCATTTGTATATACACCTTTTTTAACCATAAACTTTTTTGAGAAACTCACCAGATACAGTTCCACGTTTCAAAGACGTTTAAGGACCAGCAACGCGCTTGGGCTGGGAGGTGATTAGTGCCCAAAAAGTGATATTTCGAGCCCTATTTGAGAGGTTTTGAGTGCTTTACAAGACTAATCATATCAATTGAGCCACCGAGGTGTTCGTGTCCACTTAGTATCACTTATGCCATTTCGAGGTTATTTTTTGGTTATTTTAAGTGTTTGCATACCTGGGAATTCGACATCGAGAGTATGTGCAACCATGAAGATTGAAACTATTTAGCCATCAAATATATTAAAATTCGGGTGACGGTAAATGAAGGCAAAGGCGGAGGATGCAAAGCAGGGGTGCAAGATGCAAAGCGTTGAAGAACAACAATTTCCAGAAATTCGCTATGATTGCAAAATACTTATCATAAAATTCTCGCAGCCATAGCGAAAATTTTCAAGAATCCTAGCTTAAATTGATACTTCGCTAGCTAGCTTAAATTTCGCTATATAAATGGAAAATCACTGGTGCCTAGCTTAAATTCTTCATTTTCGCTATCTCTCAAATTTTCGCTTGTGGCTAATTAAATTCTTGCTAGCTAGTGAAATTATCATGCATAAATAAAATTACCATTTTCGCATCTCGTAATTACAGTTAGCGAATTTCGCTAGGCTAACGAAATTTTCGCTACCTAGCGAAATTCCTTACCCTGTGAATTTTGTGTAATTAATGCCAAACGACCCTGTTTTGGTGTATTACCTCCTTGTCCCTTGTATGAGCCAATATTTTAGGCTTTCTTGTATTTTCACACTTTAGGTGGCCTATATAAGCCCCCATGGTTTTGTAACCCTAAGCAATCTTTTGGCAACTTTTCATTTTATGTAAATATCTCCCGCAGCTTTCAGGTTTAGGGTTTGCTTTTCTCTCTTCTCTCTCCTCTTTCTTCATTTTCTCTAGGTCGCTAAACACCCTCTCGAGGATGACACCAAGAGATGTCGCTAAGCCTTATACTTTGAAGAGTAAGGGTTGCTAGTCGGTTCGTGGCGCCAAGTAGTCATCTCTCATGTTTTAAAATGCCACAGTGCACGTATTTATGGCTCCATATCTTCCAAACTAGGGTTGAATATCATTTAATGTCATTACTTGGCCAATACTACTATGCTTTAGGTATGTTGCATACTTATTGTTAAATGCACTGCTATTCTTAGATGGTCCTTACGAGCCACCGAAATGAGAGGTCGAGTGCTGTGGTTTTGAACTAAAAAGGGGCTATGGATGCATGTCACTGTGTTGACTCAAATAGGAGTGGTTTTTAGGTTTAGGTTTTATAGTTAAACAAAGATCCTAAGTAGCTCGACTATAGGTTGCTTCGCTATAATGCGAGGATATAACCCGAGACACTTGTTTGCCCCATGTTATATCAAGCAAGTAACCTTAACCTTCAAAGTTACTTATTTCACACTTCATTTTTCAGCCATTATCGTTAGCTAGTAAACAAAACAACCCCAATCGCTTTGAAACAAATCCAAAATCCAAATCCAAGTTCTCACCATTTTCTAACACCGATGCAAGTCATTCATATGGGATGAAAACCCATCCCCTGTTCGACCCTGCACCACTATGTCGCAAAGAGTCGACCACAAAGAGAGGAACCAGACTGCTCAGTAGCGTTAAATATTATTGATTCCACATCACCTCACCGTGGGCAATTTAATCGCACTAGTTAGAGATCTCGGTTTGCTTCTCGGCATTTTATATGGACGTTCGCCCATCGAATAAGTACGGGATGTCGACAAGTCTCTGTTCTTGGGAAATATCGAGGGTCACATATTGCTTCTCCATTCGGGCCATTTCGTGATCGATGTCCCAGATGTGATGATACGTAGAATTGGGATCGTTGATAAACCCATTAGCTTAATGCTTTGACATCGCTCACACTGGGGCATACCCCCATCCTTTCATGTTGGCATCGCTCGTGACAAGATGTACCGGCGTCTAGTTTCTAGAGATGTTTCAGATCAAAGTTTGAGCATGCTCTACATGCACGTTTCTTCATACAAATTGTAGTGCTTCTAAGGGCTAGCTCT
This sequence comes from Tetrastigma voinierianum, assembly GCA_016808115.1. Classification (NCBI taxonomy): domain Eukaryota; kingdom Viridiplantae; phylum Streptophyta; class Magnoliopsida; order Vitales; family Vitaceae; genus Tetrastigma; species Tetrastigma voinierianum. The sequence goes on from JAEQBH010003975.1 coordinate 172,214, forward strand.
AGGTAAGATTCGCCATATTCGCTAACTCAATAGGTGCACACTGGCGCACACCCCATATGTCAGTTTTATTCGCTTGTCGTATCGTATCGTCTTCAGAAATTTATTTCGTAGTTTTTTATCGAGGCACTTGCATATCGATGTGCATACCGCATACCCTACGCTTTGTGGATATTGATGTTGTGGAATAAAATGGATGATTTTTCATGAATGAATGATTGTGATGTTTTCACTCGACTCGGGACCACATGTGCGCTTATGGGATTTTACATGTGTCGATATCGTTGCATCGCGGCATAACCCCTTTCTTCCACCCTTGGTCACATTTAGAGATTGTCCTACAGGCATACCCTTTTTATTTCCGTCTTGTTATTAAGTTCTCGGGTTTCTAGCTTATCATTCGTGGCATTTTCTGTCATAATGGGGCATCCCCCTTCTTTTGTCATGATCAGGTTTGATTTTTCGCTTATTCGAAATATTTGTCAAGTGCACTAGACGTTATACTAGTGGCCTACCCCTTTCTTTACGCCAAACCTAGGGACAGTCCGTTGATCACCGCCAACCCGTGAAACACCCGTGAACGCTTCGTGACCCGACATTTCTCACAAAAACGCGTAGTCTCCTTGCACGGAGCCTCTACCTAAATACAAAACCTCGCATATACCGTCCCAAACAAGGCAATATATCCAATATATCCAATATATCCAATCACATGAGTAATACGACCCTCGGGGCCCACAAACGATAATTATAATACATACTAACTATGAATCCAACTATATACCAAATAGTTACAAGAGTTACAATATTTTCACTTATACAATACATATATTAAAATTAGACATTTCAATACATGTATATATCATCAACCAAAGCCACAACCCAAATTTTCTTCACAACCCGCCTCAGATCTAGCCGTCCTCGCACGCTCCCCGTAATTCGAAAAAAATAATATCCCTCGACAGGTGAGCCAATGCCTCAGTGGAATCGCCTAAGTGGGCTACTCTCCACCTAAGTGCAAGCAATGTTCCAAAATAAATGATACATTCAAGAACGCACGATCCTATTTGAATGTCTACATGATCAATCAGATCCCGAGTCCTCACAGACTCCATCACACTCAACAAGCCTCGTATGAAAATCTATTATTTTGTTTGTTTGCTGACAACACTGATGTGTATATATATCAATGCGTCATTCCGACGATCGATATATTAATCGTTTCATGGATTCACCGATGAATATCAATCGGGCCTCCGACGATCGATATTTTTAATTTGGACTACCCTCCGATACTACATTTTTAGACAACCCTTCTTAAACGTTTGGGGATCATCTCATGCACTCAATTCCTATAGTCCTAGGTGTTCCAAAGGTATACTGAATGCATGTATGCTAATTCCAATACGCTTTAATTCATGTAAATATATAAACATGCATATATTTACAAAACAATCAATTCACACAATCATGTCATGTAAATTCTCATTTCATACATCAAAATTAACTCACTTGGGCTAATGATCAAACACGAGCAATTTAGTTTAAATCACTCGACCAAACACATATTTTCACAAAATATATTTTGAGAACACTGCTGAATAGTGAAAACCTTCCTACATTATTCTCAAAATCAATTCATCTGGTCACCCAGAACCCGCATTTCACGCACCCATTCTACCCAATTTCAACTGCAGGATTTATTTCAATATTTCCAAATTTAGAAAAAACCATCAGCCGTGGCAATCACGGCTGCACCAATGGTTGTTAAAAAATTCACATCAATTCTGTCCTGCCTGGGATCGATCGACGCCTCACTACCTCACACGACTCAAACATTCGTAAAGTACTTAAAGAAGGAACAAAACTCAAGTAGGGAGAAACCCCTACATCTCGGAGTTTGTCAAAAACTCACAATCCGGCACCACGGCCTTCCCAGAGCGCTCCTTCAACTCCGAAGATCACGACTATCTGATCGCCCGTATTTAGAGAGAGAAGTTAGGACCTCTCTCTCTACCACAACCTCCATTTCTAGCACGCATCTCCTAACTGGTCGATCCCCACGTTTTTTGCCTGGCTTCAATTTGAGGAGAAGAGCACTATTCAATTTTTGTCATCAGTATCAAACCTTTCTAAAAATGACGTTTATGTCCTCTTTTCCCGCTTTGACATTCACTATTTCACGTCCATTTTCATCATTTCTCTACTCATACCACCCATGGCACATGAGTACGTGTTATATGTGACTTTCTTCGCAACGAAAATCGTTTTACGGCACCCAAAATGCGATGCCTCGAAAAACGTGTAAATTCCGACTGTCTCGAAATTAGACAAATTTTACGTGCTAGCTAGAATTTGCGAGACGATTCCAATAGTGAAATCCGTTTCGTTATCCGAGATCTAGAGAATAAATTACGGATTTTTAACCGAAATTACTATTTCATAACCGAAATTACTATTTCATAACCGAAATTACGATTTTGCCTTTTTCCCAGAAATTGGAATTTCTCGGGTCTTACATTTTCCCTGAGTTTGTTTACTTTTCTTAGCTTGGTTCGGGTTGTCCATCATCTCACCCATGAGCGCTGTACCCGCCGGATTTATCTTCGTGCACTCACCCGATTCCCTATTTCCTAGACTGGGCCAGATCCCCATTTTCTCAGACTCGTCCAATCCCACATTTTCTCCGACATACTCAATTGATTTACCTTCCGATGACTCATCTGATCCCACATTTTCAGACTCTCCTGATTCCCATTTCCAGACCCGCCCATTTACCTTCCTACTTCGCCCGATCCCACCTTCCCACTCGCCTGATCCTACCATTTTTGGTACTCTCCAGATTCCCCTTCCCACTAACAGGATCCCACCTTCCCAAAGATCAATCCTACTTTACCTTCCTGATCAACTGATTCCATTCTGCACCATTCCTGATCCCACCTTTTCAGACTAACTGAATTTCCACCTTCCCAGACTCGTCCTGATTCCCATTCCCAGATCACCCGCATTTCTACCTTCCCAAAGATCGCCTCCTGATCCCACCTTTCGTACTCGCCTCGAATCCCACATTTTCCAAGACTCAATCTAAATTTCTACCTCCTAGACTCGCCCTGATTTCTACCTTCCCTGCACTTGTCCTGGATCCCCATTCCCACTCGTCTGATCCTACCTTCCTAAGACTCACCCCGATCCCAGTCTTTCCCATACCTCAATCCTGATTTTACCTTCCTGCACTCTCCGTCTGATTCCCACCCTTTCCTGCGACTTCCCGCCTCAGACCCTTCTTTCTCATACGCCTGATTCCACCTTTGGCACTCACGGATTCTACCTTCTCCGTAATCACCTGATCCAACCTTTTTCTTGTCGCCACACCTTCTCCTGAGTTTGCCCTGGGATTTCATCTTCTCTCGCATCGCCCGGATTTCTACATTATCTTTTCCTGATCAGTCTTGATCACTTCATCTTCCCGTGCATCGTGCCTCGGGTTTTCAAGTCCTTCAATCGGAGTGACTCTTGCCTGCTAGCCTTCGCATTAAGTAAGGAGACAAATTTGTTGGTCATCTGGGTTCTTCACTATAGTTCATTTCATTCTCGCATCACTGCGACTGCACCACGCATTCACTCCGTTCATTCACTCCCATCAAGAGTGAGTCGCCACTCAGGCCCTACCCGATCCACGTGCCGGCGTCTCGCTTTAAATGAAAGAAATAAAGGCTGATTTTCGAATTTTAGAAAATCCGCCCTAGAGGAGGAACAGTTTTTTTTTTAGAGTTGCCACTTACTTTTTGTTGTTATTTTATAAAGGGGAAAACTAAGTAAGAACAAAAAACCCCAATGACTCAAGTATGGAAAAGCTAATTGGCGAAAAACTAAGGATTTCAGTCCGGATCACTTTTACCTATCAGGAAGGTACTCCCATATGAGGTAAACCCTCTAGGCCTGAACTCTGCCTCTACTAGGTGGACTAGGTATGGGAGCATATGGTCGAGATGCTAAACATATAACTTGGATCACACTCCACCTAATCGGGTATCTAACATGCTTAAGAACACTCAACAAAAAAGAAAAAACAATGGTGGCGTTGCACTGCGGTCCTCCTAGCCAAGCGCCGTATGGGAGTTAGTCGCACATTTTTGAGACAATAATCTCTCAAAATTAGATATTAAAAGCAAAGGAAGCCAGAGAAACCATACACGTATTCTAATCACTCATTGATGCTACCACTTGCAAACTATATCTATTCATCCCGAAGAAACAGCTCAACAAAAACACTAGGATTACTGTGCTTAACTAATCACCCCTCGACCCGCATAAACCCCGATTCTTAAGAATCTAAAATCGACCACATTAACCCGAACTAAACCCATTTCTGACCCTAAACATATCTCTACACCGACATTCGAGCAAAATTTGGGGCTCTGACTCACAAAGGTCACGGGCTTCAATTAAATTGAAATCGGACGACCCTTACAAAACCCAACAAACTGGCTGATCTAGTTCCCCAACTGGTCGATCCGGTTGAGAACAATTCTGAAAAATTTTCAGAACATTTCTTACAGAGTAAGGAAACCAAAAAAAATAAACAGTGTATAATTCCGACACCGAATGACTAAGAACCGACACAAACAAAACAAAGTACCCAAACGTCCATTCCGAAAATCAACTCCAAATGAACCTGGTCGATCCGCTTCCTAACCGCTTTAGCCTGCTGAGAGAGACTCTCAAAATTCTACCAAACCTTCCTCTGAGAGTTAGAACCAAAAACAAATCAAGTAGAAAACCGACCAGTGACCGAGAACCGACACAAACGGCGCCAAAGACCCAAACCGCTATTTCAAAGAATCAATCTCGTTGAACTGCTTGATCCGGCTTCCCAACTAGTTCATCCGGTTGAGAGAGGCTCTCAAAATTTTCCAGAGCCTTCTCAAGGAGTCAGGAATCTAACAAAACAAACGGAGTAGAAATTCGACTCTAAATGACTGAGAACTAACACAAACGGTGCCAAAGACCCAAACTGCTATTCCAAAGAACCGACCAATGAACCGGCCGGGGTTCGGTTCAACTGGGCTTGAGCTTCCGCTTGAGAGAGGCTCTCAAAATTTTTCAGAATCTTCCTCAAGGAGTCAGGAATCTAACAAAACAAACGGTGATTGATTCTCAGCTTGGATGAGTGAGAACCAACCAAAACAAACCGTTGTTATCTAAAACCGAGACTGCCCAACAGAAACTGTTGAACCGGCTCTCACGCATGAGCATGAAAACCAGTTCAAATGGTTGAGGAAAAACCTCAAATTTGGTCATAATTTCCCTTAAATAATAGAGTGGAGCCAGGGTCTATTTCTTACCTCTTCCACAAAACGCAGAAAAGAAACTGCTAAGCATCCGAGAAAATCACAAATGTGTCCGAGCCCGGAAAAGTGCCCCTCCAAAGGTCCTTCCACTTTGATCTTTCTCTCCTTTTATACCCGATTCCCACCTCAAATTTCCTATGCCTACCCGGTGCTTTTCTACCTCAAGCTTTGGAAAGAGCCCAATCAACTTTAACCGCCTTCTCCATTAACTCCTCCTCATTTTCCATGCAAGTCGAATATCTTAAGTTGGGGCCATTTCACCACCAAAGTATCCACATGGATTCATGGTGGGCTGCATGTGGTCGGCCAAGGCCCAAAATGGACCCACAATACTACCTAAGGTCGGAGGTTATGGTCCGAACCATAGGATTTGGGCTCCAAAATAACAAAACCGCTTCCACACAAGTCAGTCTGACTAACCGACAATCCGATGCCAACTAGCTGGCTGGCCGAGGAAAATTAGCGGAAATGGACATAATGTTACCTGGAAGAATAAGGAGACCAACAAAAATGGTACACCATTCGGGTCCGATGAGGGAGATAATAAACAAGAGTGCTCTACCAAAATCACCCAAAAAATAGTGTCAGATACGTACACCCATGAAACTACTAAACCGATCGGGTCAAACGATTGACAAAAATTGCGAATTTTTAACAGAAACCTCCTTGGCGACAAAGAATCCGGTGAACAATTTTGAGGATTCGGACAAGGGAATACGATCGAAACAAAATTTGAAGTGCTCCGAATTTGACATACTACAATAAGCTTTGATTGAGCTAAAACCTCGAAGTGCGCACTTGCTTCCTATAGCATGATACCAATAACTAAAAAAAAAATAAGCCATGATGACACTCTAAAGTGAACTACATACGCACTCAATGGACCACATACAAGCAGCCCAGGGCTGCTGGGAGATAAACCCCCAAGCCTAAAGAATACAATAATTGTTATATGAACGTGGGGGTGAATGTGACACCCAAAGGATAAATTCAAGTGTTGAGGGGCAAAATTGAGGGTCTAGAATGTGTCCCAGAAACAGAACATGGTGGTATTATGGAGAAATGTCATGCATCACCATATGGAGGGGACGCTGCGGGGAGGCAGGCGGTCCTAGAAAATTCTCCAATTAGGATTTTATTAGCCTACTCTATTCAAAGACTATTTTGAATTGGTAAAACATTGTGATGCTTGTTAGAGAATGGGCAACTTAAGCAGAAGAAATGAAATACTTACGTAAGGAATTCTTGTGATCTGTGAATTTTTACATGTATGGGAATAGGCTTTATGGGACCTTTCCGTCATCGTTTGGAAATATCATGCATTCTCATAGCTGTAAGATTAATAATATCCAAATGGGTGGAAGCAACAACTTGTCCTAGAAATGATGCCATCACAATGGTTGGGAGTTTATCTGAAAACTTATTTTGGCAATTTAAGACACTCCCAGAACAATCATCGGTGATAGGAAGCCATTTTGCAAATAAAGTTTTTGCAAAACTTATGAACAGATATGGAATCAAACATCTAATGGGATTGTCTTATCACCCTCAATCAAATGGACAAGCTGAAATTTCCAATAGGGAGATAAAAAAAATTCTGGAGAAAATAGTGAATGCAAGTAGAAAAGACTGGTCTATAAAATTGGATGATGCATTGTGGGCTTATAGAACTACTTACAAAACTCCCATTGGAATGTCCCCATACAGAATTGTATATGGAAAACCTTGTCATCTCCCCTTAGAAATTTGGAATACAAAGCTATGTGAGCCATGAAAGGCGAATTGTAACTTTGAGCTACAAAGGAAAGAACTACTCCCGAATGAATGGCTTGGAAGAGATGAGAAATGAAACATGTGATACGAATCTACAAAGAAAAGACCAAGAGGTGGCATGATCAAAAGATCCTAAGGAGAAAATTCAAGGCAGGAGAACAAATTCTCTTATACAACTCTAGGCTAAAGCTATTTCCAGGGAAATTGGGAAGTCGAATGGAGTGGACTCATACACTTAGTGGTAACCAAGTACACCCTTTGGAGGCGATAACGTAGACTTAAATAAGGCTGAATTCAAAGTAAAGTGGAGACTAAAAGCATTATCTTAGAGGAAGCACATAAAGGAGGTAGATCCAGTTTTGAAAGGGAAAGAGAATTGCTGAAATGAAGACACTTTCTATGGCTGTGTCTAGCTAAGGATATTAGGCGGCGAACTGTAGGGCAACCCAGACAAAATTTTTATTTTTATTTACTTAACTTTGATTGATGTTGATTACTTTTATGAATTTTAAGTTTTAATTTTGATTTTTAGAGGTTTTGATAGAATGCGATCTTTCTAAATTTTTTCTTGAGAAAAGATGAATTAGAATCAGAAGTTATTATAAAGCACACTGCATCAAAGGCGAATTGTACGAGGAAAATAGCCTGAGAGTACTTCTAATTCCCCTAAATTTGTTTAGATAGTAATGCATAGTTGAAGTTGAGAGATTTGATGATTTTTAGAGCCCTAATTAATTAGAAAACTTTCGGGTGCTAATTGCTTAGATGCTTTGTTGAGCATATTTTGTCTTAATGAGATTGTTGTTCATACTTGAATTGAGGTTCTTTGATTGTGTAAGTAAATTTTCACAAGTATGATCAAATGAGTATGAGTGGATGCACTTTGCCTTCAATGTCTCATGAGAGAAACCAGAGAAATATGTAATTTCGGAAAATTTTAGTTAAAATGTCCTAACACAATTGATATAGGAATCAAATTGAAAAAGAAGGTTTATGTTGTGACACAACTCTTTAATGTCGCGAAGTAAATTCAAAAAAGCACTAAAAAGAATGTCGCAACATACTTTCTCTGTGTCGTGACATAATAAATTTTGGACTCTAATTAAAAAGGCAAGTTCATGTCACGACACAAAGTTTCAATGTTGCGACAAAAACTCAGATGATGTACTGAAAAGAGTGTCGCGACATTCTTCTCAATGTCGCGACATTTAATGGGCCTAGTTTCCAATTGATAACAAAACTATGTCGCAACAATTATTTCTGTCAATCGTGACATTGTATTAAAAATGGAACAAACCATAAGGCAGTTGTTGTTGCGACATTTAATGAAGGGCACAATCAAACAGTTGGCTTATAAATTGAAAATTTTTAAAAACTGAAGGGCCACCTTTCTCATAAACTCTCAACCTTCTCAGCTTCTTCACTCAAATCTCTCTCTCATCCTCAAACCCCTAAAACCTGAATTTCAAAGACCACCAAGCCTAATTCTAGATCTCATCAATGGCAGAACCCCAAAACCTGGTCCCAAATCTCAATCAGATTATGGAGGAGTATACAGCAAATGAAGAGGAGGTTCATCTGGAACCTCAAACAGAGACGACTCTAGTGGCAGAACCAGAAGTGCAGGGAGAGGAACAAAACTCAGCTCAAAAAGGAAGAAAGCAGAAAATAATTGAGCAAGTTATAACTAAGCAAACTAAAGAATCAGAAGACGATAAAGCATTCATTTCAGATGAAGCCTACTCTTTTTAGGAGAAGAATCTGATCGAAAAAGGATTTATCGGAGAAAGGGAGTTTGGTAAGTTCATCTCACCCTTTGCAGAGATAATAGAAAAAAGGGGCTAGAACTTGTTCTACAAGCACAAACCACTCGACTTTGCTACAATAGTCAAGGAATTCTATGCCAACATGATCAATATGAAAGAAGATTCAGTATACGTCAGAGGAATATGGGTTCCCATAGGCCATGAAAGGATTAACGAAATTCTCCAAATCAAGGATCCCAAGAATGGATCTATGTACAAAAACTGCTTACAGAGCCCAATCATCAGAAGATTGTAGATTTTCTGACGGTTAGAAAAGGGAAGTGGAGTTCGACAAAGAAGAATCCCCATGAATCCATCAATAGAGGCTCATGATTCGTGTCGCAGTAGGGTATGCCGGAATCAACAAAATTTATAAACCTAATTCCTCCTACTGCCGTACGTAGCCTTGCTACTGCAATATAGTGGCTCTAGGGTCGAATACAGGGATGGGTTTTCTTCGAGCAAATGATTTGCAATTAAGTTCAAAATGGTGAATTCAATTTGGATTTTGGGTTTTCATAAAAACAGTGGGTGAAATGTTTGGAAGCTGAAAATAAAAATAAGTTAGAGATTAGCAAATAGAACTCCTTAAAGTGTTAGATCTTTGAGGGTTGGATTCTAGGAGGCGGGGTTCAGGTCCTTTCCTCGCGTTAGGGAGGATGACCTATAGTCATTTCCTGAACCGGATCTTCATTTAGCTATAAAAATTGACCCATAATAAATATCCTTTGAAAAATGGCATCCACTGGCCATTAGTGCTCTCGGTCATTAAAACATCTGATCCACCTTCAGCTCACCTTACAATGGATCATAAATGATAACTAGCAAACATCAATGGATCTAACATTAAGCATCAACGAGCCCAAAAACTTACCAAGTAATAACCATTCAAGGTGACTCAAGGATCAAAAACCTAAAGTTAAATAGGGAGAAACGATACTTGGCGGTGGATACACCGTGTGAAAAACATGAAACCTCAGGTTGCCTTGGATCACACTTGACCTCTTCTCCTTCAAGGAGGAAGGGTTTCTAGCCACTCATCCTCCAAGTTGTCATCCTCGGAGGGTGTTTGGCTAGTGAGAAAGGAGAGAAAGTGAGGAAAATGATAGAAGCCGAAGGCGGGAAGTGCTGGCTTCGCGAAAATTTATTAATGAGCAAGGTCTTGGCCACGGTGTCATTCCTGGGGTCTTTTATAAACAATACCCAGTACAAAATTACCAAAATATCAAAACAAGCACTATTACAATGGGGGCAAAATGGGAAGAAAACCAAAAAGGAGACCCAGAAAGTCAAAAATTAACAACATGAGCAGTCTTGGAAACTTGAGCAGAGTGCGCAAGGGTGAAAATTTGCGACTCTGAAAATTTTACGAGGCTACAAAATTTTTACAGCCTGCGAAAATTTCGCAGTCCTGCTCCATTTCTTTTACTTTGCTTTCTGCTTCTCTTTTCTTTTGGTTTTTGATTTGCAGTTATGAGTTCATCTTGTCTTCTTCATGATTGAGCTGACTCAAAAACTTTGGCATGATTATCTTGCAAAAACTACAAAATTTGCCACAAAATTTGATTAGTAGCATTGCTAGGTCCTTAACATGCCAATTGGGTTTATTAGGCTGATTAGTAAACAAAAAGTGCTCAAAACCTGTATTAATAAGGGTGTAAAATAACACTTTTTGGGTAGTAATCAACTCACTAACATAAGAAGCTAAGGTGTGGTTTTATTTCATTATACATCCTTGATTCCCTGACATCCGATTACCATAAGGAAGCCAGAAGCCATCATCTTGTATGCCTTCTTGAAGGATACAAGTTCGTGTAAAGGGAAGATAATTGAATCATCCATAGGTGCTTCCCACAAAAATGTAAAAGGGGACTAATCCCACTCATCTAACAACAATTACAGTGTGCATTTTGCAGGTTAAGGGATATGGCAGAGGAAGAAAACTGTCTTAGGTTTCTCCTTTAACATTGACATGGGTGACAAAAGGCCCAAAGAACAGAAAGAGGAAGGAAATGGAGATTGTGGAAGTAGCAGAGGAGCTTGAGGAAGAAGAACATGAACAATTAGGGATGGAACAAATCCCGAGAGGGCCAACTGCTAGCTGAGGATGAGATGCAAAGCATAAGAAGTCCATTAATTCACTCACCTCCTGATGTAAGGCAGACTTTTTCTGAACTCGCAGAGTGTTCTAGGAGCAATCAAGGAAATACATAAATTATGGAGATGTTGGTATCAATGAAAAAAGAAATGGAGGAGAGAAAGAAGAGATGGGAACAACAACGAAAGATCAGAGAGGATTTTCTAGAAGTGACAGGAAGAGAAGAGGTAACAATGGGGAACAAATACTCAAACAAGGGATGAGAGGAATGGAAAGAAGGAAATGAAAAGGAGAGAAAGAAGAATTGATGTAAAGGAATTTGGACATAAAAATAAAGACCTTCTACAATGAACAAATGAAAAGAGATGAAGATGTGCTTTCATTTTTAGAAAAGAGAGAGGAAAAGATGGAAGCTAGTATGTTGCAGAAGGCAGAAGGGTTCAAATATCTCTATAAGGGACAATTCAAGGAATTTGGAAAGCTCATGGAGAAGAAGACAAAGAGCTAGAGATGGATAATAATTACAGACATAAATTATGGTATGATAGTTTGGACCAAGTGAATTCAAATTTAGTGAACATACACAATGTGCTCACTAAACTTGAAGATCTGTGAATAACCTGGGTAGTAGGCAAGATCATTTGATCACCCTGGTGGAGTACACTAATGATTATTGCCTCTTCAATAGAGAAGAACCACTAGCAAAAAAAAGCTAGACATCTCCATTCCTAAGTTCCCTCCATCTCTAACTACCTTGAACCTTGAACCTCAGGCACGAAAGAACTTCCGAATCACTGCAAAGAAGAAAGATGAACCCATGTATTCTTTTTCTCTGCAAACAAAAGTTGTAATCATTCCTCTAAATAAAAGTTTAAAACCAGTTATTGAAAAATTATGTGTTCAATTGTGTTTTTGATTGTTTGGTGTTGTTTCTGCTTAATTTTCTCTGTTTCATGATTGATAATTGCCAAGGAATTTATGGGTGAGAAACCGGCTACTGGATCGAATTGTCCCAATTCTTTGCTTGACATGTTTGGTTGAAATGAAATGATGAAATTGTGGATTTGTGTTGGAGTGTTTTTTTTGAGCTGAATCAAGAATCAAAATGAACTTCTTGAATTGATTAAAATAACACAACAACAAATCTCAAAGCCAAACAAACCATTGATAGATGCATTGTGGTAGGCTTCACTGAATTGGAAAAGGAAGTTGCAAGTTTAGCCAGAATGAAGTTGAATGTTCAGATTTAGGAAGATGTACTCAATAGAAAGAACAAATAAGGCTTTTGAGACTATTTGTGTAAACAGTAAGGTCAGTAAAAATCCTGAACAAATAATGCACATGGTCAAAGTGAGTCCTTAACAAATTATGAACGATTAGGGACATTTTTTGGAGTTGATCCGCATTCGAATAGTCGATGTCCTAGAACTTGTTAGATTATTAGTCAGGCGAAATCCTGAGGCAGCTATACCACTAGCAGGAATTGATATAGGCCATCTATGAAAGCTTGAGCCTTTCAAGCTACCCTCATAATAGTACATATGCATACACTCTAGTTCCATAATTGAGCCAAATAGTCTAATTTCTTCATCAAAACAACAATTAGAAGACTCAAACCCTTCCTTCATTTTAATCCTATAGTAAAGAATCCTTTATTACCTAGGTTTCAGTACAAGAACTTCAAAATGCAGAAAAGGACAAGATTGGGGGAATGTTACTTGATTTGAAAGGAAAAATAAGAATGAAGGATGGAAAAAGAAACGATTAAAGGTAAGGAAAAGGAATGCGAGAGAAGAAGTTAAAGGTTGTAAGTGTCAAATTGGAATAAGTTTTTGTCTTATTGCCTTCCTCTCTTGAACAATTAAGTTCATAGGGTGTTTGACACCTAGTACCCTAATGCCAGCCCAGTATGGGAGTGCTAACTTAAGTTCTCTAAGAATGGTAGAAAGCTTTAAAAGACAAAACATTGCAACATTCCTCGAATCTTTGACAAGTAAAAAAGAAAAGCAAAAAAGGAGAAGAAACTTTTATCTAAAGGAATTTGGGTGATAAGAATGACAGTGGAAATAAAATTACCAGATAAGTATGTATTATGATACTCAAAGATCAAGTTTGGGGAATATTTCTTTTCGACATCGTTAGGAAGAAAGGGATGAGGATAGAGAGCAAAGATGCAAAAATTGATGATTGGAATCTGGGTAATTTTTAGCCTAAATTCTCCAATTATCCACCCAATTACCCAAGCCAAACTTTACAAGCCTAAAAGACCAAATTGATCTTGAAGGTTGTACATTTCTACATTAGTGGAGACTAATATGAAAAACAAGCATATGGGACTTTGAAGAACTAATTTTGTTATAACTGTGTAAAACCTTAGAAGATTGGCTAATTTTGCGAAGGAAGAAGGGAAAGAAGACCATCACACACTCATAGATCAGGATTAATTGACTGAATTGTTTGGATTTCAGAAATCATTAGTTGTTTTGTGTTAGTAATTGAAAATTTTTCCTAATTCTGAAATGAAAACTAAATTTGAAGCCATGCTGCAACTAACTAGTTTCAATTCAAGTTGTAGATTAAAAAAGGATTGTAATATAAAACAGAAAAATGTCCCTAAAAATAAAGCTAAATTGTTTGTGGACAAACAAAATTTTCTTCTCTTTGCTTGGGGACAAGCAAAACTTTAAGTTTTGGGGAATATGATGAGTCTTAAACTCATCTATTTTTTATCCATTTTTCTGGCTTATTTTTAGTATCTTCAAATATGTTTTAATGCCAGATTATGGAATATTTACCAACTTTATGTTTTGCAAGTTTTAATTCAAAAATGAGGAAATTACAATAGGAAAGAAGAGAAAAAGAGCAATTGCAGCAGTCTTTGTCGCGACAGAGTTTTGTGTGTCGCAACCATCTTCCAAGTAAATGGCAAAGGAACTTGGTCATGACAATAATTTCCTTGTCACAACACAAAGGTCTGAGTATTGACAGATGAGCTCTGTCGCGACAAAAGACAGCTTGTCGCTACATAAAATGGGAAGAATATAACCAGTCAGCTGAGACAAAGAAAGTTTATGTTGCGACAAAGTTTTCAGTAGGATGTCAATACAAGGAAGAAATTGTCGCAACAAAGAAGCTCCTATCGCTACAAATGAAATAGGAAGAAGGCAGAAACTCTATCTTGATAAGGTACCTTTTGTCACGACAAGAAATTAAAAAGCGATACAGGAAGAATACTGCGGCAGAAAAGTTTATGTTGCGACATAATGAAGAACATAAGGCAAAATCTCTGTCACGACAGAATCCTCTTCTATCGTGACACTAATTATGGCAACATGGAAAAGCTTGTTGAGACAGAAGAAGAGCTTCGAAGAAGAATTTATGTCGCGACAAGGTGACGTAAGTCGTGACGTTGAAAGAAGAAGAAACTCTGGTCGTGAAAGATAAACGAGGTCGCAACATGTGATGCTTAGTGAACCTACGGATTTGCAATAAAAAGAATCCAATGTTGTAGTGACATACTTCAAGCTGAAGAGATGTTTTGATAATGTGATAGGGATCTGGTCGCGACCTGCGGAGATCGGTGGTACGAGATAAACAAGGTCACGACAGACTTTTCTTTGTCGCGATAAAGATTCCAACACAAGGAAGAAGTCTGAATCACGACATAACAAAGCTGAGTCACGGCGGCAGAAACATCGATAACACGAGGCCGTATCGCGGCATCGAAATGAAACGCGATAAAATCGGGTTAAGTGTTGACAAAACTCCGTCGTAATGAAGTGACAATACGAAGCGGGTGTTGCAACAAGAACCAAAACAGAAATGATGTCGCGACATAAAAACTGGGTTGCGACAACAATTTAAAGAAGCTGCATAGAAACTCTATTGCAACAAAATTGTCAATGTCGCGACATAACTATTCAAGGAATCACACGCCGTTGGCCGACATAGAGCGGGTAGAACAGGACTTTACCAAGATAGATTGTTAGGAGACAAGAAAGATATCCTTCATGACGAGAATGAATATGATGAAGAAAAGAATCACATCACGACCAAGGAAACTACATCCTGTAGCGAAATTTAAGAAAGACCTGAGGAGACAGATTTGATGAAGACATGTTATGCTTGGGGGCCTGCGATGAAGGCCGAAAACTTCTGTCATGACAAAACTTTGGTCGATAAAGTCGCGATCTAGGCGAATTTTTGGGGATCCACAATGTAGCCTCGAATTTAGGGCCCAAACTTCTGGGGCTATATAAATAGAAACAATTGGAGGAAATAAAAGAGTCTAGTCAGTCGAGAGGAAAAACGAGGGCATATGGGGAGCTAAGGACTCTTTTGTATTATATTTTTTTATTTTTCTTTTCTTTCTTTCGTTTCTTTTCTTCGTAGACTAGATTGAGCATAGACTTTTAATTTGTTTACTGGATCTGAAATAGTGAATTGTTCAAAAGATTAGAAGTTGAATTAAATTGTTGAAAGTAATTTCGGATTACTGTTTAAATCCAATGAAATCTAGACAAAAGGTAGAATTCATTTCTTTCTGTTGATTGCAGTTACAGTGAAATTTTCCTAATCAGTATTTCAGTGTTCACTATGATCCAATTTCGAGAAACACAACTTCCGCTGGGAAAGATCTGATGTTAGTTATAGTCTTTTTTGCATAATTAGAAGAAAATTTCTTGGGTTGAGAATCTTGAATTTATTTTAATGGTGATGTTCATGAAGTGAATTGTTCCCAATATTAGTAACTAATACCCAAAAACGGACTTTTTTCTGGCTCTGATTTCCAAGAAGCCCTCTGAGTGACACAGAGATGGAGATTCCTAAGAGCATGAGGCATTACTTTGGGTATGCTAGACTAATATTGAAGAACTAATGAGCTTTGAAAGATTACTTAGATAAATCATCAATTTACTCATGGTTTGAGAATTAGTTGAGCGATCTATCAATTTAATCAATTAGAAATCTCTCCTCGGGTTCTGAGGAATGATCTTGATCCTCGTGTTAGCATGTGATCTACCAAGGAAATGGAGAACTATTTAGATTTTGCTGGATGAGACATCATTCATCTTAGAAATCTCGCAATGACCGCTCGTCTCTTATTCGTGTGCCGAATTTGGCCCTGCCGAGGGAATTATGGGGCCGTCTAGCATCGTAATGCCCTGGGAATCCACGTCATCTCCACAAAGGAGTGTTCACTTCATCGAATTGGTCAGGAGATAATCTCCAATAAGGGTAATGACAGAATTGTGTTGTGTCAGTCGATCGAATGGTTGATCGCTTTGAATGTTTTAAAATAAAAAGACAATCGTCAGATTTGCAGTGTCTCCACTCACCGATCATAAGTCCCACCTCGCTTTTTATAAACTCATCTAGAAACCATTGATAAACGGTCTTTGATGGAGGATTTATCTTTGTATGCTCTCGAAAATAAAGATGATCGAAAAATACTGGGCACTTGTTCTCACTACTACTTAACCCTTAGCTCGCATTCATAAAGTTACACAACGCGTGGTACCGAGGATACCTCGCAACACGTTGTCAAGAATATGCCCAATTAAGGATTTACAACTTTCCGTCATGATAATATTACACAATCCATTAAAGATCAAAAGAAAGGAATTGAGGACCATACCCAATCGTAAGCTCGCGATTCTTCGCCAGCATGGCTTGTAACTCCATAAAACTTATAAAACAATTATACCAAAGAGCCATTAACACAAAAACAAGACTGAAATCGACCACTTGTAAATCGAGATGGATGAATAAGCAGATAATAGGATTTAAAGCAAGATAAGTATTTCTCGCCGAAGATTACAAACGTCGAATCTAAAACTTCCAATATAAAAGAAATCTTAAATCGATCTATGTTCCAACTCAAAAATGGAGAGAAAACTCTTCTCCTTTCAAAACCTAAACCCTAGAAGTCAAACTCCGCCTATTACTTGTAGTCCTCTTGCTTTTATACCCCTCCAATGTGATTTTCCTATTTTGGTTCATCGACGTGAATACTCAAGGCATCGATTGAATTTCTCGGCCCAATCTCGCAATTCCCATGTGCTGTATCTAAGACATGTTAGTTATGTACCTAAGACAATTTCGCCACTGTCAATTTTTATGAAAGTTGTACCGGTACAATGTGGGTTGTACCGGTACAATGTGCCCACTGCCACTTTTTATAAGTCAGAACGCACGGGTCACCCGCACTTGGTCCTCTCGGGTGCTTTCCTGTATTTCCTGTGTGAGTTCCCGAGACTTCATCAATTGTTCACCGCATCCTTAATGCTTCATATTGGCTTCCGGACATACATCCTTGTACACCTCATACGCTCTAGACCTGAGCACCGCACAAGTCTAGAAAAACATAGAAGATATTAAAAGCCTATCCTTATGCCAATCAGGTAACTTGTGATTTAGATGCTAAATTCTACTATAAATTATTACTCAAATGTGTATTCATCACATCCACTCGCATCTTGCCAGTCCCTAGCAAGATTTAATTTAACTACCCATCAGGCATAAATCTCAACAAAGCCGTCTCTACATGCCGCGGCTTTTGCAAAAATCTCTAAATAGCAATTATAGAATACAATATGCCACCCACTTTTAGTATGCACCAAAGACACTCATTTAAACCAACCACATCCTTACACAATGAACATTATAACAGGCTAACACAAATTGGTTATTCAAATAAGGATTATGGACTTTAAGAATAGCAAAGTAGTCATGCAAACATGGAACTGTGGCAATCGATATAAGGTAAGCAATCATATAACATGGAACACGAAGCATCATGCATAATGTCGTATGAACAACCAACATAAGTAGAATCAAAGAGGTCTTAAAGTTTGTAGTGACCGTGGTTACAAAAAACGAAAAGAAAAGGCAATGATCAAAATGGGTGTTGGCATAACATGGCAAGGTCTACACTTACTTCCAACACCCCCTAGTCTAAATTCTTTAAATATAGCTACGAAGATCAACCTCGCCCTCCTCAAGAGAACGCGTCCCGTCTACACAATATCTAATTCTTCAGAATCTCCTTCTAAATTTGAAGAAGTAGCATCTGCCATCGCCGGCTCTCCCTGAAAAATGTGGCTCTCAAGCCTCGAGAGACGTCGATCTAACAAGGCTTCGCCGCCCCGTAACGCACTCAACCACCCTTTATCCTCGCCCATCCTCTCTTCAATGGCGATGTGCTCGATGGTGTCGTGGGCTGTGGATGAAGTGATCCCGAGCAGTAATCACGGCACCGAGGGGCTGAGGTCTAGTAAACGCCGCTCTTCTCGCCTCGCCATTTCCAGGATCGGCCCCAAACTGTAATAACCCTTTTCTTTAACCGTCTCTCATCCCCGCTTCTTCCACAATACTAGTCATAAGTGAAGGGAATGGAATATGCCGGCTCGCACGCAAATATTGCAAGAAGTCCCTCATTGCGCACCATATGACTAATGCATAATCAATCAATCTCCTGGCCATAACCCCGCATAAAACCGACTCGTTTCGGGCGGGGACTTCATTACCCGCCGCCTAATTTGATTTGTGGAATGATCTTGTTCATCGTATGCATTCGCTTGAGCTTTCCAGAATGAAATCTTTTTTCACAATCTCTCTTGTATTACAGACGCTTGCGTGCATACAAGAAACAATCGGGCATCGTCGCAATAGCCCCGGAGCGGATATGGCCACCCGGCATCGTGGCTAATATAATAATGCATGTGTTATCGAATTAGGAGGGACATCGAACCGCTTCATTCACCGAAGTTCCAATACGGTTTCAACTGGCCATTTCTTCACAGCGTAGAACTCCCGAACTAATGGCAAGTATTCGAACTTCAGTGGTGCAATAAAATCTATTTATTCTGTTTCGATAATTTCTGATGGGATGAGAATATAAAAACGCCTCCAATCACTTCTCGCAAAGTGGAAACCCTATTTGCAATTGACCGCCCATTTTTCGTGTTTCCTCGTAATCCAAGCAAAACATCGCTCTGTATTTCTTCATCATCACCGCGATACTCCTCACTTTCTCCTGAGGACGCACTCAAGCTCCCTTCCCCTTTTTGACCGGCCGGGAGGCATCAGATTTCGCTTTTCACGCCTTAACCCATAGAGGAACTCGATGCCTTCTCTCCGACATTTCTAGAACGCGCCATGTAAATGGCGATGATAGCGGGTCACCCGCCCCGTATGGCCTATATATATCATCGTATCCCAAAAGTCTGTTCAAATGAAGATCGGGTTTGCTCCAGGCACATCGTATGCCAACATTTTCCTACCATACCGACAGCCAGGTAAACTCGACCACCAAGCACAACAATACTACAACCAAATCCAATAAAACAACCTTATGTAACCAAGAGGAAACTAACAATGCTAGTAAAGATCCGGTAGTGGCTTACCACTTTTTGCGCTTATTAATCGATCGCAGACAAACAATCCAATCGACAATGGGAACCCCGCGTATCAATCGAGCTCTGAGATGCTTGTGTGAGAGAGCAAACAGCTATTTAGTTATGGAATGTAAAAACATTTCGGGAATGTGAAGAGGCGCCAAGTTGGGTTAAAAACCCCTTTCTGCTAATTCGATCGTTGTACCTACATGTTAGTGATGTACCAAGACAACTTTTACCACGCCCACTCGATAAAGTTGTACCGGTACAAGCTTCTAAGTTGTACCTAAGATAATTTAGCCTCGTCTACTTTTATAAGTTGGTGACATGTTTAAGTTGTACCTAAAAGACACTTGTTCCCAACTCGAATTTTTTTTTTTTTGAATATATATAGTATATATATATATATATATAGTATATATATATATATATATATATATATATATATATATATTTTTCACTTTGGAACAGTGGTGCCACTATACATTTTGACCTTCCAACCATTCTTTCATCCCTGTTTTGTCGCATGTCTCACTTTTTCTCGTTTCAAATTTCCACAAATCAGACGCATTCGTAGACTTAGTCATTGTAATTCATTCGTGGATACCTTCAATCTCTTCATAAGATCCACCGCTGCTCCACAAATCCCATTCCTGTTCGAATAACTTGACAAACTTTAAGCTCAAAATGGTGTGCAAGGGATGAGACACTAGTTTAATCCATAGGCTGCAAGAAATAATGGCTTAATCATTTTCCAACACTCAGGTAAGTAAGATGTCCATAAAGACTAAGATGCATGAAGTTAACATGACCGTAAAATGATGCGTCAATTGGAAGCAATAATAGGTTAGATCGAAGCAAAACTTTGACTATAAGTTCATGGTTTGTGTGGGCAAGAAGGTAGAATGCACAAGGGACACCGCGTAAGACCACGCTTGTCGGCGCTTGTTAAGATGTACGCGGCAATAAGATGATGTAGAGAGTGAATGAAATCATGCGGGTATGTACATTGCAGTGAAACATAATACCAAAAGAGTCATATTTCGAAAAATTTGACCTAATCGAACATATAATCCAGCGATAGTTAATGCTCAACCAAAGGTGTACACCTACTCCTCACAATTAAACAAGCATCAGTTCTCAATATAGAAACTAAGGGTACCCTCACAATGCATTTGGCGAGAAAACAAGAGCCCCATGATTTTATTTTCTATTTCATTGAAAAGCACTGAAGTAAAACAATAAAAATAGAAAGCAAGAACAAAAATAAAATCAAACTATATACAACAAGTGGAGAATGAGGTTGAAGGAGAGGCTGGGTGTGTTTTGATCTACCAAATCTTCACTCGTGCTCTAGAGTATCGAGATGCCTTCAAAGGAATGGTTTTAGACGCCGGCCATTCACTTTGAAGGATTTTCCAGTTGTCCGATTCGATCTCCACTAGCCTCGTAGTGGATAAACTACCTTTTAACGATGAATGCTGGCCCACCGAGTCGGAGCTTTCCCTGAATAGATGCAATTCCAGGAGTCAGATAGCGCACTTTTTGATCACCAAAGTTTTCCCGAAATGGATCGCCATGGAATAACTTCTGAGTCGTCTTTGTAAATTGCGTGAGCTTTCATGTCACTCGCCAAGTGTTTCAAGTTCATTTAACTGCAATAGCGCCGTTTACCTACTTGAGTGCCGACGTAATTAAAAGTTCGAATAATTTCAAGAAGCCCTAAGTGTTCCATTTCATCGGCAAATGGCAAGTTTTACATAAACCAGCCTATAGGTATTATACCAAGAACATTTAAAGGCAAAGACGGTAGGGCCCAAAGAGCATCGTAAGACGAAGTGACCACCCATATTTCGGCAACCGTTTTTTCCAAATATGTTTTATCTCCTCATTAGCTAGCGTTCGATTGACCATTAGTCCTGCGGGTGGTAAGTCGTTGATATTTTATGGGTGACTCCATTTTTTAACGATTTTCAAAAAAGACTACACAAAAATGAGTCCACCATCACTAATGATTGCACGAGAGTCTTGAAAACGAGAAAAATATGTTCTTTATAAATTTCAAAACAACCTCAGGTCATCGGGTTCTCGTTGAACGCCCAACCCACTTAGATACGTAATCAACAGATAATAAAATGTAGAGAGATACCCACAAGAAGGGGAAAGGCCCCACAGTCTCTACCCCAACAATCTGTACCCCTCAATAATTAAAATTGGGGTAAGGCATCATGTTTCACATATCTCCTAGTTTCGCTCGGCATCAGCACAAGTTTTGCGTAAATTAAAACAATCCTTAAATAAGGTAGCCAATAAAAACCCACTTAAAATCTTGTTCCATTGCTTTTTCTGGGCAGAAATGTCCTCCACAGCTTCTTCTAATGGCAAAGTTTAAATCCTCACCGCTTCGGCCATTTCGGGTACACATCTTTCTCATTATTTGATCCGACAAGATTTAAATAGATATGGATCATCAAAGTAGTATTTCAATATCTGGTCAAAAAAATTTCTTTTTCTCGCCGAGAAGTCCATCGACCTAATCGCCAAGCATTGTAGTTCACAATGTCAAAGATACCACAGTAATGGAACAAGAGCAAAAGAGTTGCTCATCAGAAAGCTCCTCACCCAGGCGTTACTGAGCTGATTCTGGAACTGCGAGATAAATGGTCACGATCATTACATCAACTCTTTTTATCCTTCCACGGTCAAGTTGAACTTTCGACATATAAAATCCAATCTAGTTAACCTGGTTTCAGATCCCGCTTAGAGAGCAAGTAATGTGGCCATTTATCCATGAAGATACAGAGAAACCAACAATATATGACCAAATTTTTCTAGAGCAAAACCAACCACACTAGAAAACTCCTTCTCGTGGTCGTAGTCGTCTCGCAGAGTCTAGTGTCTTAACGGGGCGAGGTAAATGGCAAAAGCCTTTTGTCTTCCCTCCGTCCTAACATTAAGTCTCCTATGACATAATCACCAGCGCCATTACGATCTCAAATGGAAGGTCCCACTCCGTAATCGCATGACGGCGGTGACACTAGCATGTTTTTAAGCTTATGAGTGCATTCACAAGCTTGTGACCATGTGAAAGTGATATCCCGGCAAGCAAAGATATGTCGATATAGCACTAAAATCTTATAAACCTTCTATAAAACCAGCATGACCAAGAATGACCTTATGTCTCTAACACACTAGAGTAGTAGGTTGGAAATCAAATTTCAACTTTGGCCTTATCACTTCAATTCCATCTTTGATACTATGTCCTAAGACAATTCAGTGGTTAGCCATGAAATGACATTTTTCCCAATTTAACAGCCAAGATTTTTCTCTTGACATCTCTCTAAAACCTTACGTAGTGTTCTCCTACAAAGCCTCAAATGAGTCACCAAAAATGAGAAATCTTGCCCATGAAAATCTCCAACATATTTCTACTATGTCATCATATACTCCCATCATGCATCGTTGAAAGTTCCAGCATTGTATAGTTCTAAAGCATTTTCCTTAAAGACAAACAAAAGGGCATGAATGCAGTTTTCGATCTTCCGCAAAGTTATCCCGTGATCGCACTCGAGTACCCATCAAGAAAATAAAATTCATGCCCCGCAAATCCTCTTCTAGCATTTGGATCAACAAACTAAGAGGAAATGGTCTTTCCTCGCAATTCAAGTAAGCTTCCTATAATCTATGCACACCTCCATCCTTCAAGTGACACGAGCGGGAATGAGCTCATTATTTCATCGCAACCACCGCACCCCGAATTTCCAGGTGTGAACCACCTGTCGATCAATTCACTTACTATCTAATAGGTAAATAACCCCTGCTATTACATCTAAGAGTTTTTTAAAACTTCCTTCTTCACCACTTCTTTCATTATCAGTTCAATCGTTCTCGTTGCTCAAGGTTTAACATCCCCTGTATCTTATGTGCGCATCAAGGGACTAATTTATCGCAATTGTCCATACCTTAAAGCGCCCTGGGTTTTCAATATTTTCCAAAAGAGTT
The DNA here is from genome assembly GCA_016808115.1 of Tetrastigma voinierianum. Lineage (NCBI taxonomy): Eukaryota > Viridiplantae > Streptophyta > Magnoliopsida > Vitales > Vitaceae > Tetrastigma > Tetrastigma voinierianum. Next base: position 195,639 of record JAEQBH010003975.1, read on the forward strand.
TGAGTCAAGTCTAAGGAGGAAGATAAGAGTGATTACCGGAAAAGTGTCCTCCTCCCCTAAGAATGACATATTCGAGATGTGTTGGTAAAGGTTTTGTAGCTCAAGCTTAGGTGGCCCTCCTCGAAGGCAATGTCTATCCTCATTTGGTGGCAAAGGTTCAAATTCTAGGTGCCCACCCATTAACTCCAATACATCTTTATGCCTCGCATTAAAGAGCCGTGAAACTCCTCGACTCCAAAGGTGGTCATTTCCCACCCAACTCGAAATGCATCAAACACGACTTAAGATCATCATGAGACATTATCCGTATTTTTGCATCACTGAATCAACCATGTTAATTTCACAAATATCTTCTTCATTCCATTCCTTACTAACATTGAAAATATTCGTAGACACGTCATGTTACAAACGATAGTGTCAATAGGCCTCCCACAATGTATAATGGCACAAGAAGCTTGCCAAGAATGGTCGACCGAATTACTGGAACCGAAGTTCCGATTCAAGCACGTTGAGTGTCAAGCACAACAAAACTAGCTGGAAGTCAAATTTGGCTCCACTGGGACCAAAACATTCTTCATCATTCCCAGGAATTTTTATTACACCACGGTCCCAATCGAGGTGATATTGGTCGCTCTAATCTCCTAACCTCAGTCCATTATTATATCGAAATAATTTAAATGACAATTGACTTTGCCCTAAATCCACTAAAGCATGCCCTAACTTTGACCTCCCATTACTATAGAAATAGTAGGACTTCCCCGGGTCTTTTTGTATTTTGGAGTGTTGTCTAACATCAGTAGAAGTAGATTGTCTGGCCACATGCCTCCTTGCTCGGGACCACCCACTTCTTTACCGTGCATAAGTCCTTTAAAAATTTTGCATATGATGGAATTTGCTTAATGGCATCTAACAAGGGAATGTTCAATTTTACTTGCTTAAACAACTCATAAATTTCAGCATGGTTATTCACCCTTGGTGCTCAATCTACGTGGGTATGGAGCCAGAGGATGGGTAGACTGCCGCCCCGTCGATCATCAATATCATTCGGGACAAGGACATGATTTGGCCCCGCCAACTCATCCTCTCTCGACACCACTGGAGAATCTTGAGTTGGTTCCTTAGTTTCCTCACGGTTTGTCAACTACCTTTCCACTTCAGAGAGTAGTGACTCTTTGCCAAAGGTTCAAAGGTACCCTCAATTGGTCCCCGAACTTCCTAATTATTTTGCCCTACAGGATTTTGAATGGCCAGGATGGGAAGTTTCCCTTTTTCATGTTGAATGCTACCATGGACGAGGTTAACTCGTTATCCGGAGATTCACATCATTCAAAGCAGTTTCCTCGAAAGTCTCCGTTTGTGGATTGTCGGGGTTTCACGAACTCCAGGTTACTATGTCCCTGGGATTTCATGTGGAGGCTGTAAGGCTGTGAGCTGATTCCTCGGGCTCCTGGTGGACGATGACCTGATTGTAGAGTTTTCCCGAACTCGGGGGCCTTGATCAAATGGAGGAATTGAATTGGGAAAACTCGTTTCATAATGGGGCCTTGGTTGCTGCGGTGTTATGTGCCCCTCATTTCTCCTCCAAATGTACTAGGGGATGCTCGGGCTTCACCCAGATTATAAGTTTCGAGTACGGGAATTGAAAGGTTTCTTGGTAGTTAAGTGGGCATTGGCTTGCTCTCATTTGAATGGCTCCTTAACTCGAGGGAAGGATTCGGGGTAAAGCACGGTTACGTGTGTGTATCATCGTGACATAATGCATGGCTCCTCTACTTAGGCCAGGTCCATTTCCAGCACGAGGTACTGGAGAGGCACACTATTAGTTACCTTTATGTTCACCTTTTTTCATCTCTATGGTCTTCTAACTTCCTTGTGCCAATTGGCAATTTTGGCTTCAACTCATTCTCTTTAGGTGGATTCGCCACCCGCTAATATCGTGTGCTATGCACTCTTTAGCGCGTTGTTCACGTATGTTAGTCTCCCAAGTTCGAGCATTCTCGCGATAAGTCAAAGTTGAATTGTTTCCTCAGCACTTCTTTTCATAAAATTCCCCGCGACAATACTTCATTTCGGATGTACTGCATTACTTAAAGATAATCCTGATGAAAGTATGCACAAATTTGTCCAACATCCAACCCATGATGAGGGATGCTGATGGAGGAGATCCTTATATCTTTCCCATACCACGCTGGCAGATTCACACCGGCCGGGGTAAAGTTCTAATCGCTTCAGACAGGCATTATAATGTATGCGTGAGAGGGAAAACTTATTTCGAGAATTCCTTCGCATGTTTTTCCCCACAAAGATCAATAGGTAAGTGAATGGAACCAAATTTTTGGCCTTTCCCTTAAAGCAAAAAGGAAATAAAACCAAACAGACATATGTATAGGTGAACCAAGCAAGGAGAGGAATGCACTGCAGACATCTCAAAGTCCCTCATGAATGAGTAAGGGTTCTCAGATTCGAACCCTGATATGTGTAGAAGACTGATCATTCTCACTTCATCGAAATTGATCGTCTCTTCCTAAGGCGAATACAAGAATTGGTCATGTCCTTTCGAGGTCAGAGAATTTAAGGGTTCTTTTCTTAATGCTGTGCAAAGATGTGGGGAACTCTATATTGATTTTGCTGAAAGCTACCATTTCCTCCCTCTCGCCGGCCATCGAAGTGTGACATCACCTCCATGTTGTGGAGGTTCATGAAATCCTCGTGGGTCGCTATAAACCCTTGAGTATTTTCATTAAAATACATGGTGTCGATTCCTGATGATCCATTCAGGTAAAATGTTATCCGGAAAACTTGGCTTATTATGGATCCTTCGTAGTTTCTGGTAAGGGGCACTATTCTTACTAGTCTGCGCTGCATCGCTAAGTAGCCCAAACCGATATGCACCACGCTTACTTCTGGCCCAAGAAAACACCCACTGAGATTTCTCACTTAAAACAAAACAAAATAAAATAAAAAAAAGAAAAAGAAAAATGGAGAACGTACCGGATTTGCAATGCAATTGCAAATTACCTCTAGCTCTCTTCAGATCAACTTGGTTAGTCGCCACTCCACAGGCCGGCCAATAAAAATGCTTCGCCTTATCGTAGTCGACCTCATTCCCTCTCAAGCCGAATTATGTCATGCTCTAAAGATTGCACATCGCGAACTACGTGTCATCTCTTACAGGAGTGGTCTAATTTCATCGACCAATAGAGCTACACTCCCCAATAAGGGTATGATTTAAAAGAGAATTGTAAGGTTAAAAAGGTTGGATCGAATGGTTGATTATTTTTGAATGTTTTAAAATAAAGACAATTGTCGATTTTTGTGGTTCCACTCACCTCCGATCATGTAAGTTGTCCCACCTCTGTTTTATAAACTCATCTGTCTAGAAAACTATTAATAAACGGTTCATGGAGGATTTATCTTTGTATGCTCTTTGGAAAATAAAGATGATCGAAAAATACTACACCTTGTTCTCAATTACTACGAACCCTTAGCTTGCATTCATTGATGTTACTATCAACACCGAGGATACCGCAACACGCTGTCAAGAATATGCCCAACTAAGGATTTACAACTCTTCTTGCCTGCGATTAATATTACACAATCCATTGAAGATCAAAAGAGGAATTGAAGGATCTCATACCTTAATCAAAGGTAAGTTTCCGTGATTCCTGTGCTAGTAAAGGGTTTAGAACCTACTTAACTTATAAAAACAATTATACTTCAAAGAGTTTATTAATCATAAAAACAAGACTTTTGGAAATCAAAATTCACTTTGGTAAACTGAGATGATGAATAAGAGATATTAGATTTGGCAAGCAAGATAAGTATTTCTCGCTGAAGATTACAAACGCTGACCTAAAAACTTCCAATATAAAAGAAATCTTAACCGATCTATGTTCTAACTCAAAATGGAGAGAAAACTCTTTCTCCTTTCAAAACCTAAACCCTAGAAGTTTCAAAACCGCTCTATTACTTGTGTCCCCTTGCTTATACCCTCCAATGTGATTTTCCCATTTTGGTTCATCGACAAGAATGTCTTCACAGACCGACACCCGCCCAATTCGCATCTCCCATGCAGCTGTACGCATACGTTAGTTATGTACCGGTACAATTTCGCCACTGTCAATTTTTATGCAAGTTGTACCGGTACAATGTGGGTTGTACCGGTACAATGTGCCCACTGCCACTTTTTATGTAAGTTGTACCAGACAATGTGGTCAGACCGATACACTCGTCCTCCGGGTGCTTTCCTTGTATTTCCGAGTCTTAAAAAGACTTCATCAATTGTTCTCAGATCCTTAATGCTCATATTGGCTTCCCGACATACATCCTGTACACCTTACGTTTCTGCACTGAAAGACTCCAAGCATATTGTCTAAAAACATAGAAGATATTAAAAGTACCTATCCTTATGCCAATTGTGGGTAACTTGTGATTTAGATGTGCTAAATTCTACTATAATTATTACTCAAATGTGTATTCATCAGACCCTGTATTGGGAAGCAAGAAATCTGCAGTCATAAGAAATGGGTATGAGGTATTGGAAAAGAAAAAAATCCAGATCTTATAAAGAAATTCTGATTACAAGTAATTGATTAGAAACATGAATCATAAATGAATATGACTCTAATCGCTGAAAAGTATTGGCTCAAGGAGAAATCTAAACTATACTATCTTCGCTTCTTTGATGTAAATTCAGGGTAATTTATGATAGAATCGAATTAGATTATGATGCAAGAATTGATAATTTCACAAAGAATGAAATCCTACACTTGCTAATAATCCTGTTCAATTTAGCTTATGTTAGAGTTTAAATTTTCCTTTATTATAGATGTAGGAATTTAGATAGTAGAATTCTTAGTTCAGTTACTGAAATTTCTATTAAATGAAAGTTCAACTAGTGTGGAACTTGAGTAGTTGGGGTAATTGAATTTTAAATTCTTTTCAATCTCTGTGGAAACGATATCCAGACTTATAGGTCCACTTTTATTACTTGTAGGACCTATTGATGAGTGTAAAACTCATCTATGTTTTGAGTTCATTTCATATGCTATTTTGAGTATTTTATATTTATATTCATGTAAAACTCATAACATTTCCTTTAAATTTGGTTTTGCAAGATTTTTGATCGAAAGCAAGTGATTTAGTAAGAAAAGATGCAAAATGTTTCCAAAAAAAGAGTTAACCGGATGTCTCACAATACGTCATTGAGAAGATAAATTTTTTAGTATCACTGTTAATTTCCTAAATGTTCAAACTCAACTCATCAAGTTACATTTTACATTCAAAGAAGCTCAACCAGACACCCCACACACGCCCAAATCCGTTAAAACAAAGAAGTTATGGCCCCGATAGCTGGGACAAAGAAACTCACAGGTAGCAGAGAAAATCTCCGTCACACAACAGAGAAAACTCAAAGTTTTTGTCAGATAGAGCAAACTTTGTTGCAATAGAGAATACTTGTCGCAACAAAGTTTCTTCATAAACAGAAAACTGGTCGCGATGCAGGAAAACTCAGAGTGACAGTTTTCTCGTTAGTAATGAGAGAAATTTTGTCGCGATCGAGAGGGGTCCTCTATTGCGACAAAGTTTTTTGTTGTAACAGAGCAAAATCCATCGTAACAAAGAAACTCGTCTAGACAAAAACACTGGAAAAATCCAGAAAAGCCCAAAAATTGCCATGTTGAACTATTTTCAAGCCCATTTTACCCTAGGACTATAAATACTCATTTTTTAGGTTTTTAGGAAAACGGGAAGGTGGGAGAACACCTAAGAAAGTAAGCAACTCAAACTGTGCATACTTTCTTCTTCTTCCTCTCCATATTTTTGTTGACTTAATCATCAGAGAAGCGGCCGACCCACCATCGCCGGATTGCCCTTTTGCAGGTTTACATTGCGCCGCTAATGCCTAGGGGTCCAAACGATCAAGGTAACAACAGAAGACTACAAAGGGAAGAAATCTAGAGTCTTCCAAAGTGTTATCTACATATTTGTACATATTAGATATTCTAGAATTCTCTTAATTTGTAAGGAACCTTCCAAGGTTCTAAAGAGTCTTAGTGTGCCTAAGTAACATATAAGGTTTAAATCCTCTATTTCAAATCATTAAGAGTTGGGAGCTTTCAAAACATTGTAAGCTTCCTTCCACCAATAAAACCTTTCTTTTATTCTTAAGACTTATCTTCTTAAGATTTCTCTTATGTAATCTTAGCATCCAAGCAAGGGTAAAAGCCTAGCATAGTAAGTCGAGCAAGTGGAGAGGTTGACTTAGCAACTTAAGGTGGGAAGTTGTCTAAGTGCCACACGAGAGCTTAGTGGAAAGACAGCCCATGACACAATTGTCATAATGACAATTATGTGGAGAGTCCAATGTGAGACAGATGGCGAATTTGGAGTTAGGCTGACATCATGAGGATACCACCACGCTCTCTTTATTGGGCAAGAATCCAAACAAGATGATGGGATGGGCAAGACAAAAAAAGAGGAGTGTGACAGTAAACACGTTCAAAATGTTGGTTGATAGAGAAGGTAATCATTCGACAAGAGGTTGTTTCTCAATGAATGATAAAGGCCATGGGCTGAGTTGATATTTGCATGTCAATGAGCCTTGTATGGATTTCTGAGATACCAAAGCTTATATTTCTTAATTCTCATGTAATGGTTCTTTTCTTTTGCTACTTTTCGTGTATTTTTGTGATTTTCATATAGGGCACAATTTACATTCAATTTTAGTTTAAAATGATAGAAAAGCAAAGTGGAGGTCTTTGTGATAGAATTAATCAGCAGGAAGCCAATTTATGATCTCCCTTTTCTATTTCTTTGTCTTTGAAGGCTACAAGAAGAAATGCATGTAATTTTATTCATCTTTTGTGGTTTTGCTCTTCTTCATAAATCAAGATGGACACATTGCAAAGAAGGGGTGAAAACTTCACAATGACATTGAAGCTCTAGGAGTGAAGTTGATTTTTACTAATGTGTCTCTTTCCTAGATCAACATCTTCTTATAAGTTTATGGTGATTGTTCAAAGAGGATGGAGCATGATTCTTGTATTAGTGGGCTCTTTAAATTAAGGTTGACCAAGTCCATAAAAATACTCGATCTCTCTTGATGAAGGTTTTTATTACTATATAATCAAATACCTAAATACAAAGTGAGGCAGCTCATGAGTTAACTACGTGACAATCCATGCAACTATGTGCAACAATCATGTGATTGTAATGTAGTATTACCATTCACTTCTTCACTAAACGCATTGTTTTTTATTACACTATTAACTTGAATAGGTTTGGGACAAGCGGTCTTCTAGTGGAAAGAATGGTTGGGTCCACTTCGAGAGGATATGAAGGAAGGGTTACGTCTATTGACAGTCGTGAGGATAGTCGCTACTTTTATATCAAATGGAGAGGATATTATTGATAGCATTAAGCTTTGGGATATTCAAAAAAATTCATTTCCTCTTGTTTGATATGCCTTTTGTACTTCCTATTTCTCCTTACATTCACTTCTTTTATACTTTTGATCCTTAACGCTTCAACATGTTTTAATTGTTAATAAGTAATGTTGATTAACATACTAGAAATATGGGGATACCCCTGACATTTGTGCCCAAATATGAAACCCATTGAAAATAAATTTGTTTTGAAATATATGAATTTTCTAAGGAATATAACTTTTCTTCTTCAACCAGCATGAAGCAAACCAAGGATTAGTCCTACGGAATGATGAAGTATTTCTTGCTACAGCGTGGAGTTTAACTATTCACTAATGTGCCTTGCAACATATGAAGGGCACAAAAACAACCTTCAAATACGTTACTTCACCTTTATATAGATAATCTTATTTGCACACATTCTATTAATAGTCTATCAGATATCTCTATATCAAATGGAATTCTTCTAATAATTCATAAAAAGGGTCTCAAAGTTGGGATATTGTTTTTATGATTAATTTGAGCTAGTCAGACTCGCAATTTTATTTTGGCAGTTATAAGTTCACTTTTCAATTTATTACAAGTCATGATTTTATGAACTTCATTGAAAATGCATAAAATATGGTGGGCTTGTCCACACATTTTAAAATGTTCACTGAAACTATCACAACTCTACTTTTTTTATTAAATAATAGTTTTTCCTCGACATTTTTTCCTCGAATCTATCTACTTATCAATAATGTTTTGATTATGTTATCCTTTACTTAAGATGGATTTGATGGAGCTGTCCCAATTACATATCGTTGTTCACAACATTACAAAAATAGGAATACTAACATGCTTTGCAATTCTAATATTGTGCATTTGTGATCATAGAAGATCGCCATATAAGTACTTATATACCGATTCGTCGACAGTCAAGTTCTATTTTTGATGAAGCACTAGCTCATCAGGATGAGGTTCCAATTGCTTTTAACCAAGCTTATGTCATTTAGCATGTCTTAACCGAGGTCTGGGTAGCTTATCATACCTACTATGGTAAAGCACTCACCCAAACAAGCATAAGACATAGGTAAAGGGGGTCTCATGTTGGAGTCCAAGTAAGAAAAATTTAATACCTTGTATCTAAAGTGTCTTCAAAAAAAAACTAAGGTCTAGTAAGAAAGTTCAAATATTCAAATATAGCTAGATAGAAACTAAGGTAGAAACTGATGGATCCTACTGCACATATATATATCCTAATCAAGAAAAATTACCCAAACTTTAAAATTTGTATTTAACATCCTAATCAAGAAAATAAAGGACAAGGTGAAAGATAAAATAGTTTATTAATATCAACAAACACTCCTCTAGAAACTTACTTATTCCTCCCTACTCCCTCTCTTTAGCCCTGCTTGTTAGAGAAGAGGGATGGTTTTTTTTTTTTTTGTCATTCTAACTTGAAATCACCTTTTCCATCGCTTTTCTTCCTCATAGTATGAGTTTTCTTTTCAATAGCGGTTTTTTTCAATTTGACCACTTGCTCTTGTTTTTTCATGTTTTTGTCATCATGTTGTGGCATGTTTTGTCACCAACCTGTTGTGGCATGTTTTGCGACGAATAGTTGTGTTAGCTTCTTCGTGAGTTTTCACATTGGTAGTTAAAATGACAAAGTTCGATCCAACAAAGTCATCAGATCAATTCATGTTCGTCAATATGCTGCATATTGACAAATGTGTAGGCCTTTAGTCGATCATTTATGCTATTAACCTGAATGTTGCATCATTCTCTTAAGTTTTTAACATTTTGATCTTGTGTTTCTATCGATTGTATGACTAACCTAAATCAATAAATTTATCTCTTTAAAAAAGAAAAAAAAATGAATAGGGTGAAAGATTAAATTTGGTATCCATTATTACCAAATTAAATCAACTTGGGTCATATTTTTTATACAGACAAAGACATCCTCCTAAAACCGTCAACTTAAAACCTCCGCTATTGTTTGCACGCCATCTTCGAACTCCTCTTTCTCAAAAATCAAAAGCAAAGGATTTTATACCATTTCAATTTGGTCGTAATTCCATCATCATATGACGTAGAACAATTCACCCAATGTAAAGCCCCACGTAAACAATAGCATTCCCGTCACAATGCTGGTATGATGTGTTTTCAATGCTTTTCCATTGATTTCAGCGAAAAACATCCACCATACCTTCTCATTGATACAAGGAAACTCCACATGTCAGATTTGATTTTGTGGCAAATTCAATGATGTTGCCTGTAGATGTTTTTTTTCATAATAATAAAATATATAATTTTGGTAAAGGGAATTTAATTTCTCGTAAAACTAAATGTAGTAATGACTTAATGCATAAATCCGAAATCGTGTCAAACTCATATTGAATATGGATGAATGAAAGGATCGTTACGCCTCGCCAAGCATGGTGCCACGTAACGGCGCCACCCCAAGTATAGCGGCCACATACCACTGGTTGCAGCACTACGAGGTACCGGGTTCGGCACTGGATCAGATATGCCTTCACTACTGAAATGAGAGAACTTCTAAAAATGGTAGAATAGCGAAGAGGGAAGGGAAGCAATATATTGGAAAATGAAAACTATTCTTTCTTCAAGATGGGGTTCGGGGTCTTTATAGACTAACCATGCAAACAGCTTGGACAATGGTTTTATCAACCGCCAATACCACATGCTACTGCACTAAATCTACCAAGCCCGAAATCAATTAGGCCCAACACTGCTACAAGCCCGAATCATTTAGGGCCCAATTTATGTCAAGCCCGAATCACTTCAATCCGCCATGCAAAGATTGTAGGTATCAATTTTTTGATTATGCGTTTTTTAGGTGACTGCCGAATTTTTTTATTTTTTTTAAATCATGTATGCTAATTAACTTATATATTACAAAAATTACGCTATGAGCGGAGATGTTTGAACGGGATCATAAGAAATCGCTGGAGCAGCCAGGTAAGAGATGTCTTAATATGCTTCATCATTGGAGGAAAGGCGGAAAACCTGCATTTGTGTCTGATGAGGTGTGGTAGACTTGGCATCATTGGTGGAATGATGCCTCATTCCAATCGATAAGAAAGCGTAAATCGAGAAATCGTCATAGTGAGACTGGTGGACTATGGTCTAGAATGTCAATGCACACAACCGGCAGTGTCCATCACAATACATGCAAGACGATCAGAAGAATCTTTTACATTTTTTAAATTATCTCAATTTTTTCTTACCTAATATATAATGTGTTTATTTGAGGAAATGAAGGAGGGTGCCCCACCTAGCAAGGTACGATTCTTTCACAAGACCCATATGGGGAAAACTCCAGAGAGATCGGAGGATTATATTGATCAATGTGAAAAGACAAATGGGAGTAAGTGCTCAAAAAACTTATCTTACATCCTAACTAAGAAACTGTTAGTTTCATATGACGTTTTGTTTCAGGAGAAGATACAGAAGCTAATTGCTATGGAATCCTAAGATGAATATGGAAGCTAGGTTTCTTTGTCAAAGGAAGATGAGGATCGTATATTCCCGTGAGCTGTTAAGGCTTCATCACATGGCATATACATGTATGGGACAAGTCGAAATAAATAAACCTTAGCACCCCTCTACGCGACTCATCAACGGATTAGAGAGCTTGAGTAAGCACAATCTCAATTGCAAGAGGAAGTACACGAGCTATAAATTAACATTCAATCATCTGATGAGTGGAGACCCTCGCATCGAGAGATGGTGATGTGCATGGCGGGAAACAAAAATGATGGAGGGAGAGGTTTCAAGCTGGGGGTCACACTAGATGGTTCAGTAATATTATCAAACACAATCGCCACCAAATGTTCGGGCCAGTATATCATGTTTCTTTAATGTTTAATACTTTGTATTTAACATTTAGACTTCACTGACTTTTAACGTTTAATACTTTGTGTTGTTTTCAATATTCGACCAATCTTGACTTTTAATGTTTAATACTTTGTGTTTTTAAATTTAAATGATAAATAAATAAATAAATATATATATATGTAATATTTAAACTTATTAATATATAAGTAATAATTAATTTTTATGAAATATTAATTAAATAATTAAAATATTTATAAATTTAGTGACCATAAGATGTGATCACAAAAACAGAGACCACTAATGTAATCACTAAGAAAGAAACTATTTTATGGTATATAGTTACTATCAAAAGATTTATTTGTAAACTGGCTATACGTGGTCATTATTTCAGACCACGTTGTCGCGGGTCGCCACGACCACATTTCTCGGTATCGACTTTGCACCACTGGCGACTCAATTTGTCTTTGTGACGATATTTTCTAAAACTACACGTGGTGGTCGTTATACCTCTCTCGTGACCACTTTGTGACCACTTTTTCAGGTATCAATTTTGTTTTTTTGTAGTGTCCAAAGTAACAAACTAACTAACTAAATAGTTCCAAACAAATAAATTAACAACTTATACATCTTTGAAAAAAAAAAAAACTTCAAAGTATCAAATGAAATTTCATATACCTATAATCTTCATCCTCATCCTCATTGTTATTGACGAATTCAAATCTTATTGTAACCTTTTAGGAATTAATTTTATGGTTTCCATCTTTTTAGGAATTAATTTTCGTTCAGGGTAATTTTTTGTTTTTCTGTTTTGCTAACTTTCTATACTTCAACTATATCAACGTATTTTATGTAACAATAGCAGTTATATATGTACGTTTCCATTAATAAAAAATATCAATTTTCTTTGTAATCTCATATGGTATCAGAGCAGTGAAAGTATTCCAATTTTTTCACTGTCATCATGTCTAATGAAAATACTCTCACCGCTGCTTTGTTGACCTCTGCCAAATCCAATCCTTATGCTATTGTTCGGTTGTTTTCGTGTTATATAAAAGTTTGGTAAAATCAATCAAAACCTGCAAGTGTACAGGTCACAAGTAATACAGTGGCTTTCAAATTAAAAACCTTAGATATCGAGCCCACATGGAAGAGATGACTTAAGTAGGGATTAAGTACCCTGCTACTCGAGAATTTTACTATTTAAGCAAAATAAACGATTGTGATTGATTGTTAACTAAAAGTGAAACTAAGTTAAACTAAATATCTACTCTATAAGATTAGCAAATGATTGGATTAAGTTGTAAGAAAAACTTTGAGGAATGACATTAGGGCCAGTTGTCTCCATTGGTGCATTTATGGCTTATATTCATTAAATGCTAATTAAGTGAAAATACTCTTATGCTTACCTAATGAACTCTGTATGAGGTTTACTCTTTCAAGTCTCTCCTCAATTTCTCACACCGAATCCATATTCTCCTTTCGATCCATCTAGGATAAATAATGTGACACTTGTTCTAAGGTAAATCAATCTTTAGAAAATTCTATTGGTTACCTCTCGATCCACACAATGGAATTGCTTGGGTTATGCTCAGATCGATCACCTCTCGGTCCATACAATCATCACATAAGGTTAAATCATGTCCCTCCTAATAAAATCCATTTAGTACTAGGCATTCCTAATCTCCTAGACTTATTTGATTAAGTTAAATTGATTTTAACAATTATAAGATAGTAGGGAATGAAAATCAAGTCCCAAAAGTATGCTTCCAGCTGTCACTTTGGAAACCTTTTGAGCTCTAGGTCTCAATCTTACTACCTATCATGCAACAATTGAATAAAAACATGAGAATTCATAAAACCACATCCATAAAACCTCAACACAAGATTATATTCACAAAATCATTCAAGACAACATATAAACCAAATACCAATATCAACAACCAAACCTAGAGGAGGATCTAGCCACTCATAGCAACCTCAAAACCCAACAAAATCATGTTTACACCAAACATAATGCTGAAAGATTAGAAATAGTGAAGAGTTTATGGATACAAAACAAATATGAGGTAAAAGTCCTCCAAAACCCTGCTCCACCACTACAAGAAGTCCTCTAGCAGTTGGATCTTGCAACTTATCTCCAAAAGCAAGCTAAAAATCTAAGAAAATCTACAAACCCTAAAAGTATGAGCTTAAAGAGAAACCTTAGAAATTGGGAAATGTTCAAGCCTCTAAGCCCTCTCCAAGTTGCCTTAGAGGTGTTACAAATATGGTATTTATAGCATTGGGAAAATGGGCCAAAGATTGGCCCAAAATGGTAGAATTCTTGTCCTAGTTCGATATCCTTCGCCTTGGAGAAGACAGGTGTCTTCAATCTGAGTGTTCTTCCTTCGCCTTGGCGAAGGCCTTCACTACAGCGAAGGACTGCTTCGCCTTGGCGTACTTGAGAGTCATATTTGCCAGATGTTTCTTCTTTGCTACGGCGAAGGGGCTCCTTCGTCGAGGCAAAGGTTGGCCTTTGCCTTAGCGAACCCAAGAGCCATGTTGAAGGGTCTTCAGCTTCATAGTAGTGAAGATTTTTCGCCTTGAAACTCCGCTTATTGCCATGAAGGTGTTCCTTCTTGTCTTGGCGAGCTGCCTCCTGGGTGCAAGCCTTCCTACCTTCGCCTTTCTTTGCTTGATTTACTTTTAATACTTGCAAAACTCACACATATGAAGGATTAGTGTAATATTTACGAATAAGGGTGTGAATATAACATTTATGTTACATAAACACATGAGAAACACGTTATAAATGCTAATAGGATTCACCCCTATCAACTATCCATCACCCGATACCTCTACTCGTCCCTTCATTACGCCTTCTAACAGTGATAATTAGGGTCCTGTGACCATGCCAGCTATATACTAAGATTACAAGCCAAGAGTAAATATAGGTGCAGGTTCTGCCTTCTTAACTTTCTGCCATTTTCTTCACTTGATTTACTTTTAATACTTGCAAAACTCACACATATGAAGGATTAGTGTAATATTTACGAATAAGGGTGTGAATATAGCATTTATGTTACATAAACACATGAGAAACACGTTATAAATGCTAATAGGATTCACCCCTATCAACTATCCATCACTCTGATAGCCCCCCTACTGTCCTCATTACGCCTCTTCTAATAGGTGATAATTATGGGTCTTGGAATCATGCCATTATAATGGCATTAAGAGCCAAGAGTAAATATGGCTTCGTTGATGGTTCGTTGCCAAAACCAAAGGACAATGATGAGGTTGCCAATTAGGAACGCTGCAATGATCTTGTTAGCATGCTAGATTCTTAACTCAATCTCTCTAAAAATCAGGCTAAGCATTTTATATGCCGACACTACTGCCCAAATATGGACATACCTCAAAGAGTGCTTCTCAGTCCAATGCACTTAAGATATTTCGATTGAAACACTCCATTTATGCTCTAAAACAGGAAGGTATGATTGTTTCCTTGTATTTCACTTAGGTTAAGTCCCTTTGGGATGAATTAAGCAGCATCATTTCAATTGCTCCGTGCATATGGGGAAACGAAAAATGCATTATTTAGTAGCAAATCAAGACCGTGCTATGGAGTTCCTTCAAGGGCTCCGTGATAGCTTCTTTACGGTCCAAAGTCATATTCTTCTTTTGGAGCCTTTCCGATCAATTCAAAGCATCTACAATCTCGTGCGTCAGGAAGAGAAACAACAAGAACTCACCATCAAGCCAACTACGACTATTGATTATGCAGCCTTCCCAACATCTTCCAAACAAGCATGGTCACTGCAATAATCACCTCGCCCCATTGGAAAACGACAACGACCTTTTTATGATCATTGCAATAGACATGGCCACACTCGTGCAACCTGCTATCAAATCCACGGCTTTCCTAATAAACAAGAAAAGCGATCTACATCACCATCATCTTCCGTTGCGAACCAATTGACGCTCGAGTAATACAACAAGGTTAGCATAATCCAAACAACATCAATTTGAAATTATCAAGCATTTTCAATCATATCAACATTAAAGTATCTCAAACATAATTATATGTATATATTAAAAAATTCGACTATCTCCCCTAAAAATTGCATTATCCAAAAATTACTTACAACGTTTTTCAATGTCTATTACCAATTCTCAATCAATTCCACCAACTCGTGTCAACTCACATTCACATTATTTGACAATTCTCAATATATACAACTTAAAAAGCATAATCCAAACAACATCAATTCGAAATTATCAAGCATTTTCAATCATATCAACATTCAAGTATCTCAAACATAATTATATGTATATATTAAAAAAATTCGACAAAGTCTCCCCCAAAAAGTGCATTATCCAAAAATTACATACAACATTTTTCAATATATATTCATCAATTCTTAATAAATTCACCAATTCATATCAACTCACATTCACATTATTTGATAATTCTCGATATATACAACTTAAAAAGCATAATTCAAACAATATCAATTTAAAATTATCAAGCATTTCAATCATATCAACATTCAAATATCTCAAACATAATTCTAAAGCAATTCACTTCTATTAAAATTTAAATCAACAAAATACACAAGTTTTAGCAACCTAAACATTTATTTACCTGAAATTCACCCTAATATAGATCTCGAACCTTTCGTGGCACCACTTTCCACCTTTATCCATCTTGATGTAGTCTCTCCTGAAAGAAACGACATATCTGAGATGACATCTCATTTGACTCAACAAAGCTGCAATTATAGAAATGTACAAGTATTAATTTAATATAAAGCACAATTAACTAGTAAATGTAATAGTATTAAATGTCCCACCTCCCCCGTCACTGTAGCTCCCATTTATCACCCAGCTTCTTCCTCACGTCTTAATCCGAACCAGTGATAGAGTATGTGGTTGTGATTCGAGTGGCCCAACCCGAGAGTGGGATGTTCGAGGCCTATAGATGGTCCAAGAGAGCCAGACTGGATCTCAGTCTTATGTGATGTGGGATGTAAATGCTCGAGCGCCAAATATCGACGTGCTTGGGCCAACTGTCTCTATGCCAAGTGGTGTAGTAGTGGATGCAAATACTAATGATGTAGAAGTAGCTACTGAAAATGAAGAATGACCCCTTCCAGTGTCTCATCCTCAGCTATCTCTCATGGGTACACTTCCAACACGACCTCGACCCCTCATACATACTGTATGAAAATTTTCAAAAAAGAAGATAATCAACAACTGAACACTTGTACTATAACATTATTCAACTACAACCACCTCTTTATTCACTATAGTTTCATTCATATCATTTAAATCCAATTCATCCTCATTAAAAAAAAAAAAGACAATTAACAACTAAACTCTTGCACTATGACATTATTCAGCTACAACTACCTCCTTAGTTTCATTCATATCATTTAAATACAATTAGTCCTACGAATCAAATGAGCTTTCTTCTCATATTCATAATTTTGATTGAAGGAATGACTAACAGCATCTATAACCATTGTATGATAATCATTCATTGGATTAGAAGGATCAGCGGAATCTATACAATGATGCTCATATATCACTTCATCTGTTTCCCCATGCCTATTCCACACAAAATATTATGGTTTGAAACCATATCTCAGCAGATGGTATTTCACTGTCTCCATATCAAGAAACTGGAGATTCTGACATTTAGATCTTTGACACGGACACTTTATTTTTTCCTCGTCCATCCACTCTGAATGAGCACTAGCAAATTCCAAAAATTTCTCAATGCCAGAAACAAACTTTGGATTAAGAAAGTCATCTATCAACCTTTGGTACATACAGTTTCTATTCTCACTCATGATCAGTAATGTAGTCATGTAGGATTAGGTAAAATCGGTGTCAAGTCGAATAATATGCTGTTGGCTCGAATCAGATCACAAATCCATACTTAGACAAGACAACATTTCAAATAGAGACAAATTGGTTACAACTCAAAACTTCTCTTAAGTAGCAAGCAATCAATCTTCCAATTAACTCTAAAACACCAAATATTGAGGGCTTGTTTAATTACAGTTTTTGAAAACTATTTATTGTTCTTAAAAACAAGGAGAACAAGGAAAACACAGAGAACGTGTTTGGTTCCTAGTTTTTTTGGTTCAAATATCCCTCTATTTTTTGCTATTAATAAGCCATTATAGAGAATCCATCACCCCCAAATTTCATAATATGAATTTTTCACTTCAGGTTAATATCACATTTCTCATAAATCAAACAAAGAACAAAGAAAATAAAAAAGGAAAGGAAAAAACAATAATAACAAATAATCATAATAATAACTTTTTCCATCCAGACTATCCAAACTGATAATAAATAAATTAAAAAAATAAAAAGATAAAAAATAGGTATGCAGGTTGCCGGTTCCTCCATCTTTGCCCTTTTCTTCTCCATTCTCTTTTCCTTCTCTTCTCCTTCCTCATTCAAAAAATGTTTTTTTGTCTCTTTTATTTTTTTTATTCTTCAGAAGTGAGCATAAGAAAACTCAATAGTCATACCCAACACGAACACTCTAGATCAAAACCCATCAGAAATTTATAATGTTAAGATTCAAATATCATATCAAATTATGAACCATATGAAGATCTGTAACAACCCAAATCTCGGGGTCATTATCCTTTTTTTTTTTTTTTATGAAACTTCTTTTATACATCTTCAAAACTCGGATATTCAATCCGAAAAATTACAAAAATCGTAAAATAAAGCCAAAATCGGCCTTTCTTCTTCACTACCCTAGCCTTAGCTGAGTTCCTTCACCCAGGGACCCTAATCTAAATTTCTTCGAAGTGGCCTCCCAATGCACGGTTCTTAGCTCCTACCACCTCTCCTCAAAGGTAAAAATTGAAAAAGGGATGTGGGTAGGGGGTAAGCACTGCTTTGTAGGAAAATCCTCCCCAAACTCTAACAAGGTTTGTAGAAAGAAAAACGATCGATCTCATTTTTTTATACATATCATAGATGTACAATTTTGCATAAAAACAATGACATTGCATGAGTATCAGGTTTGTAAAATGTGTAATTAAATACATGAACACGCTTAAAAATAAGTATTACTTGGTTGACTCTCAATAATTCCAACCGTATCTCTTAAATGTGCAAAGATACTTAACTATAACCTCTACCCTCAAGTTTCTTTAGCAAGTAGTACACTCATAAGAACCCCAATTCTCTCATCCTCAAATTCTCTTCTTTCTCAAGCATCTCATTTGAACTTTGGAGAAACATCGAGAGCATCCTTAAAAGGAAAGTAGCATACTACACAAGAATCTCCACCTCCGGCTCTCTTTTGTTTCTCGCTAATTCCACATGGAACCTCCCGAGACAACATCAGTAACCTTACAAGCAGCAGATACTTAAAGAACTCCACCTCCTCAAAGTTCTCTTTGTTTCTCAAGCATCCTCACTCGGAACCTCTTGATAATAATTAGAGCATCCTTACAAGGAACCTCTCACTCTTCCTAGTAGTATTTCTCAAGCATCCTTACCAGAAACCTCTTAAGAATATTTATATCATCCTTACAAGGAACCTCTCACTCTTCATAGTAGTATTTCTCAAGCATCCTTACTAGGAACCTCTTAAGAATATTTAGAGCATCCTCTCCTCTCCTTTTTATTTCCAATCACTATACCAGAAATTTATCCTACCAACAATCAATCTCATACCCAATCACTATACTGTATTCATCTATATTGAAGTGAATCCCCCATACTATATAAGAATCTCCCATGTTATATAAGAATCCCCCATACTATATAATAATCCCTCATACTATATTAGAATCCCCCATACTATATTAGAATCCCCATACTATATAAGAATCCCCCATGTTATATAAAAATCCCCCATACTATATAAGAATCCCCCATACTATATTAGAATCCCTCATACTATATGAGAATCCCCATACTATATTAGAATCCTCCAAACTATATACGAATCTCCCATCATATATTTCAATCCCCATAATATGCTTGACTCCCCCACAATATAGTTGAATCCCCCACTGGATTCCTCAATCACCATACTGTAAATTTATATCAACATCCATCCGGCTCCTATAACCAATCATTCCATACATCTCCAATTTATCGGAAAAACTTCTAAGAATCCACAAGCAATCATAAATATATTCAAGAAATAGTTTGAAAATACAAGAGATCGCACCCATGTTATTTCACCACTCACACAAAACTCTAGCATTTAGAAATCAATCCTCATTTAACCCCGTTTAAGAATAAAACTCCTCATTCTCACGTACAAGGAGAATAGTTTCAAAACACCCATAAATATAGCATTTATAAACCCAAAATGTACATATATAATAACCTAGCCTCAATGTAAGTGAATGAGAGAAAACCCCTACCTCAAATCCTTAGTTTGTAGGAGGATTTTTAGCTTTGATCTTGGATTTATCCTTTAATCCCTAGTTCTGCCCTTCTTTCTGCCTCTCCAACGATTCCTAGGGTTTCCAAGGGGTGTGGGGTGAGCGTGAAGTCAAAGAAAAATGAGAGAAATGGAGTGAAAAAGGGTTTTAAACATAGCAGCCCCGATTTTTACCGTGCATTAGGTATTTTTGTTTTTCTTCAAAATTACGCTTTTTCCACTACACTCTCAAATTCAGCCATAGGGACTACTCTAAGGTTTTTCGACGTTCGATTCATTTTTAATGTTATTTTAACCTAAAAACCTTTATTTCTATGATTTATGTAACCATTTTCATATTTATCATTCTTATACTTTGATTCAGGAGGTAAAAAGGGGAACGTTAATTGCAACAAAACTAATTCATGAATCGATTTTTTTATATTTGTTTAGACATGTGGGGCTTTACAAGATCATGCAACACCGTCCCGAATCATCAGAAAAGACAATGAATATTTATCACAAATCAAGATAAATAAACCATAATCTTCAATCTCAAAGAACCAAACTTTTCACCAAATCGAAACAAATAAAACATATATGAGATGGCACACCAAAGGGGAGAAGAACAGACCGAACCTTTCAATGGATCGAAAATTGCTTTCCCGAAAAATCGAGAGAGAGAGAGAGAGAGAGAGAGAGAGAGAGAGAGAGAGAGAGAGAGAGAGAGAGAGAGAGAGAGAGAGAGAGAGAGCAGATTGTTAATGCAAGATCAGATATGAGAGGCTACTTTTGCTCATAATAGAACTATAGGCGATATTGGGTTTCTTTAGCCATTGGATCAAATCATCACCTGTTGGACTCAGGCATGTGGAAGGGAGTAATGCTCGAGACCCGTGAAAATATAATACTATAACATTGTAATGAAAATCGAATATATGAATAAAATAAAAACTTAATTTTATTTTATATTTTAAATAAAATTTTGTAGTAGTGACTACCTTGAATTTAACATGTGTCAAGGTAGCTTTTGAAAGACCCATATAAGTCAAGATTGCTCAAATTAATCACCTACAAGGTAGCTTCAGCTTTTGTAGGATTTTTTTATGGAAAGCAAGTGGTTTGGCTCCAACAAGGAGAGTCAATAGGGTGTCTCACAGCTCGTCATTGGGAAGATGATTTTTTTTGTACCATCTAGAACATCAAATGGTTCATCTCCACTCATGGTTACATTCTACATTCAAAGAGCTTTCCAACGATACCTTACATGCCCAAATCCAAGTTAAAACGAAGAAGTTATGGCCACAACAAGTTGAAGAAGAAAACAATGTGCTAAGCAGAAACCAGTGTCGCGACACACCCAGATACACACTCAATGTTGCGACACACCCAAAGACACACTCAGTGTCATGACATGAGGCGTTGGGTCATGCCATTTCTAATGGTGCTCATGGAAAAACTAGTCACCAATGATGTTTTTTTTTTCCTTGTCTAATTAATAAATAGGGGATGAGGTTATGTCATTTCCTGGTCTTCTTGGAAGTCATCCTTGGAACATTAAAAGAGATTTCTACATATGACCAAATTTTAATAATAATTAAAAAATGGAATCTTAAGGCAAGTGATTTATAACATTAATGTATAGAATAGAACATTAATGTTATAAAAAAAAAAACCTATTTATAACATTTCCTCTAAACTTGGTTTTATATGATTCTTGATGGAAAACAAGTGATTTCACAAGAAATGAACAATATGTTTCCAAAAGGAGAGTCAACAGGGTGTCTCACAATGCGTCATTAGGAAGATGAATTTTTATGTACCATTTGGAACATCAAATGGTTCAACTCCACCAATGGTTGCATTCTACATTTAAAGTAGCTTCAACAACACTCTACACGCCCAAACTAGCTCAAACGAATGTTATTGCTCGACAAATGGTAAGTTAAAACAAGCTGGTTTGAAGAATCAAGACACAACACACTCTATGTCGCGACATGAGTATGGCCGACTTGACCCGAAAACTTATTTTGGCATGTTTTCAAGTTCATTTCACTTCAAGCATCATAACACTACTTTTTTGCACTCAAGAAAAATATATTGAGGGAGGTTGGAGAAAACCTTAATCTATAAAAAAATTAAAAATATTTTTACACAATATTATTAATATAAATATTTGAAAAATGTTTTTTTTTAACTATGAAAACTGTTTTTTTATTCACGAACATTAATGAAATAAATATTTTGAAAATATAAATGTTTATAAAAATTTTAATGAAATTATTATTTTTAATTGATAAATATAAAATCAATACTAATAAACTACAATTTTATTCATTGATATTAATGAGTTAATTAAAAAATCATTTATTAAAATTTATTTATTCGTTATTTTTTTTAAAGCTAATCATTTTTTATGAAAATTTTTGAAGTGAGACAGCATCACATGAATAGTGACCTCATGTAGTGTGGTCACTATATCAAGCTATATGGTCCTTGATCAGTGACCACAAACAATGTGGTCACTAGCTAGTGACCACTATGTGATCGCAATATTGTCTCAATATGGTCAACTGTGGTCAATTGTTGTCACTAATTATGGTCATCATGTGGTTGTTATCTTAATGATGTTATGTTTGGTTTTTTGTGGTTGTATAGTGGTCGTAATGTGGTTACTAAGTTTCGACCACTTTTTATGGTCACGATTTGTGATTACTATTTAGTTGTTTTTTTGTACTGGGATATAACAATGCTTCATCATTATTTATTTATTTCAGTTTGTTTAATTTTATTATATTGTTTAGACTCAATTATTTTATATATAAATTATTATTATTATATATTATTTATTTAAAAATAATAGAATTTATAAAATAATTTTTTTTTTTAAAGATTTTTAAGGATGCTTTGACTCGCAACCTGAATTTAGCCAAGGCAAGAATCGGTTTAACATCGAATAACAGCGCCGATTACCATTGCTTTTAACTCACATCAAAGGCTGAACCCGACCGCACAACCCTACTAAAGGCTGACCCAAGAGGTGCAAAAAGAACTCACCCCCTTTTGCAAACAACCCCCAAAAAAGCCGACCATAAGCAAAATACAATTGCCCTCCCATCTACAACCCAGCATACATACATCACCATGAAAGGTAATATTCAGTTTAAAGTTTCGATAGTTGAAATCAGAGAAGAGCTGTATTAATACCTGCTCTCATTTCTCAAAGATGGTTTGAGTTCTTGTTTCCTTGATAAATGCAAGAGCACTGTTTCTAAGTGTCGTCGGGTATGGAGATTTTGGTTTGTTTTTCGTCTTTATCAAACTTATTTATCATTGAAATAGTTCAATCCTGTGGCTTAGTCTAGTACTTCTACTCTTGGCTCTGAGAGATTCCTAACTTGGGGATTTCTCTCCTGATAAGTTGGTACAGAGAGTAGTGTAGTAAAAATGCAGGGCAAGCACAAATCTATGGGATCCAGATGCAATTTCTCTTGGTTCAAGAAGTTGATAGGACTAAATCTTGAGGTGCCTCTACGTTTAGGATACTTGCAATAACAATACAAGAGTTACCAGAAAGAGACTGCCTCTCAATGTGGAATATTACAGAAAGATTGCTCTGCATTATTTCAGTAAGGTTTGTAACCATCCACTGTTCTAGGAGATGCCTCCCCATCTGGAATCTTCAGACATGTCCTGATTTGTTACTTATATCTATCCCTGCTTACGTAACACTTTCTCTAGAACATATAGGGGAATATTTTCGTATGACCAGGTGACGAGCTAACTAACTAGGTTTTGTTTTGTTATAGAGTAGTTAAAAGAGGGAAGAAAGAAATTTTCTGAAATCTACAGTCTAAATCAGTAGATGTCTAAGGTTGAGGCCAACATTGATCTAATGCAAGAACTGAATATGAGTTAGGGCTAATTGCAGGTGTCGATTTGGTTATTTACCAGATAAGACAGTGGGTTATTTGATGATGTTAACTGATAACTTCTAAACAAAACAAAAATACCTCTTTCACTTGATTTCCCATGAAAAATCCAATGATTTGCAAGTATGTCTGTCAAACTCGGTTACAGAAAAATGAATCTATGGCATCATCATCCTTAGAAGACTTGTCAATGTAACAAGGCCTTGGGTTCTATCTACAGAAGATCAGGAAATTTTGACAATGCCTAGATACACAAGACTATACAAAAGTGAAGAAATTAAAGTCCCCAACAAGGGTTTAAGGACACAAGGATTCTGTACTAGAAAGTATGCTGCCGGTGGTTGTGAGGGTGGTGAGGCTGCCCATGGACACCCATGTGAAGGCCGGCTTGAATGGAGGTACATTGGGGGCCGGGCCGGAACCCGACAGAATCCGGACAATCGTCACCGTTGCAGGCCGTTCACTGGCTGAGGGATGCGAACAGGCCAACCCCAGAAGCAGAAGTCTTCTTGCTTCATCCTCCACATAATCGTTCCCAAGCCTCTCGTCCACAGCTTCTAAAATCCTCCCGTCTCTATGCAACATCCAAACCCAATCAACCAAGCTATACTGACGCTCGTTGTAACTGATTCCCATTCCTGGGCTTCTCCCACACACCACCTCCAGCACCACGGCCCCGAAACCATAAACGTCGGATTCCGCCGTGGCCTTCTGTGTGTGGAAGCATTCTGGAGCAACATAGCCTACTGTTCCGGGGAACCCACCTTGTTCTAAGTCTGCATAGGAGGTTATGCCATTGTCCAATGCTCGGGCGAGGCCGAAGTCGCCCAACCGGGCGTTGAAGTCGGAGTCGAGCATGATGTTGCTGCCTTTAAGATCACGGTGCACCACCCTCTGGTCGAAGTCGTTGTGCAGGTAGAGAAGAGCTGATGCTACGCCTCTGAGTATGTTGTATCTGCGTTCCCAGGTGAGGGTATTGTCATAGTGATCCCCAAAGAGATGCTTGTCTAAGCTCCCATTAGGCATGAAGTCATAGACCAAGAGAAGCTTCCCCTTTTCGTAGCACCACCCTAAACAAAAGGCATCGATATTAATCCTCAAGCTCGAAATCAAATCATCCATGATTGATATTACTAAAAGACTAAGGTTACTATTATTTTTTTTACTTAATGCTGAATATAATTTTTTTTAGCTTAATATCAAATAATTAACTTTCAATAAAAAGCCAAAAAACAAACTATACCTAAAAGACATGAAAAGAAACGGAAACAAAGATGGATTGTGGCGCCTTGAGCTGACTCAACTGGTGCCAGAATCGAGTCAAGTCGAGTCGACATAGAGTCAAGCTCTCGGCTCTCAACTCGACAAAAACTCAAACTCGAACTCGATTCAAACTCGACGACTTCTTACGCTCGAAACACGACCAAAAAAATAATAGTTTATTTAACTCAACTCAACAAAACTCGAATCAATTAAAAAATTAATAAATAATTATATTTACTGATCAGTTTCACCGACGTTCTCGAGCTGACAGCTGAAAGATCGCGACATGTGAACTCGATTCAGGTTATTCGAAGCCGATTCACCAATCCCAGCTGAATTCAATATTATAATAGTCAATCCCGAGTAGCATGACTCGTTTGTACTGCTAGATTCAACTAGCAAGGGGGTGGGATAGGAACAAAAGGTCTTATTCTCGAATGAGTAGTACTAAATTGATGAATTCAATAGTGGGTGTAGAAGAATATTACCGACTAACCGGACAAGATGTTTATGGCGAAGACGATGAATGATGGTGAGCTCAGCAATGAAATCACCCTTCCCTTTCATGTTGTCTCTGGAGAATTGCTTGACGGCAATCTCAGCCGTTGAATCATTACCACGCTCATGCAAAACCCCTTTGTAAACTACTCCAAATCCACCCTGCCCCAGCTTCATGCTCTCATGGAAGTTCTTAGTTGCCTTCTTCAAATCCTTATACCTGAACTCCCTCGGCATCCCTGTCAACCTCCTCAAATCCCCCTGCAAATCGACTTTCCCTGTAATCCTCTCCGCTCTTTTCTTCTTCTGGATCAGATAAACAATCCCTCCCACCACCACCAGAATCAGTATCCCGGCCGGAATTGACAACACCCACCATGTAAACCCTTTGTCTCCGGCCAAAATCTCCATGTCTAAAGTCCATTCCAAAACGCAGTTCAACTGGATCGCCGGATCTCCGGTGGAAGCCGAGAACCCGAAGAAAGATTCCTGCTTAACGTAATTCTTGAGGTTTATACTTTCCCTAAGAATCGGCGAGCTTGGCCTCGGATTCCCGTGTTCCACCATGTACACCTCCATCGTCCTTGTCTGGCCGTCGTATTGAACCCAAACGCTGTAATTTGTCCCCTGTTCCGGCGAAATTTCAATCCCGGAACTGGAAAGAGAGAAAGTCTTGTTTGAACGAACAGAGTTGATGTTAAGGCCGATGTGGTTGTCGTCTGGATCAAACTCTTCTTGCTTCTCTGTATCGAACTCCACCGCCACGATCTGGTTGCCGCTGTCGCCGTCGGTGGAGGCGTTGGTGAGGCCAAGCCATCGCCCGTAGCTCGCTTCCGGTATGGTAAGATTCGGCGCGATCACGAAAGCAAAGCCCTCGCCGGCATTCCATTCGGGTTTCCGATAAATGTTAATGACGAAAAAGGAGACGAACGAGGCGAGGACGTCTTCTTCATCACCATTGGAATCATCCCAGAGCTTAAAAGGTTTAGGCCAGAAAATTCTGCCGCTTTTGTTTTTGAATCCATAGTCGTCATTGCTGGTGTCTGGAGTTAACTGAAGAGCTCCGCCGTCAACGGAGGCGTCCCCCAAAAACTTAAAACTACTATAATCTCTGTTCTCAATGAATCCATCGTAAGTAAATTGTGTCTTCATCGCATCAGCTGCAGAAGCCATGACCATCCCAAGGTGGAGGAAGACGATCCAGACGACCCAGTAACTTCCCATTTTTGGTTTCATAATTTTCATTCTGACCCACCAAATCCAACCCTCCAACCTCCTAAATAATCAAGATCTAGCGCTGTCTCATAGTCTTTTGCAATTACCTTGGAGTGGACAAAAAATAAAAAGTCAATAGTTTCCTGCCGAGTTTTCTCTCTCGTGTTCTATTTGATATTTTCAAAAAATTCCAGAAAAAGTAGATTAGATCTAACTATTTAAGAGGTTTAACGTATAGCCGAATTCGAGGGCCATTAAGATGTGAAGCAATTATACAAATAAAGTAAGCCTCTTTATAAAAAAAAATAATAAAGTATACATTTTAAGAACTATGGTATATTGACTTTATAATAAGAAAGGGATAAACAATGATATATTAACAAAGAAAGCTTCAAACCCCACGCGGAACGTGATGCTCAAGTGGCATCTCTTAGGCTAATTGGAGATGCCCTGCTCTCTTGTTTTTTGACCTAACCCTTTTTTTTAATACAATTTTTTGAACTAACCCTAGAAAGTGCCAATTTCTGGGAAATGAGACCACCTTTAAAATTCAATTTATATACGGAAATACTTCTATCTTTGACCGGGCTTGGGTCTATAGCGTGGCTGTTCCATTAACGATGAAAGGAACATTAGAAGTCTAAGCCTTCCTTTGGAAACCGGAATGTTCAAAAAAATTAAGTCAAATGATTTTATTGTATTTGGTTTTATCATGGCAAATATAAAAAAAAATTAAATATAATTAAAAAATTTTTTAATTTTATATATTTTTAAATTTTTCAGTCCTTATATAATAAAGGGAAACAAATAAAATGAGTTTTCTTTAAAAGTAAAATAATTTTATTGATTTAAACTAGTAATACACTTGATAGAAACACACAATCTAAAAACTCTAAAGGATGACACAATCATTCGCTTGAGTCTTAAATATTTAATAATTCTACGCATTTACTGTATCACATACGACTCAAATTCCCACAAAGACATTGGGCAGATCGCATTCGACGTGAACGCCTTTATTCGATTCACTCGCTTTATCGTTCGAATCATCCGCATACAAGAAAATGTCACAACAAGACGATAAAAACCAAACTGTTAAATTAAGATGACGTAAACCACATACCGCACAAGACGACATAAAAAAAACGAATTAAAAATCTAAATTTTTACAAGAATCCACTTTATCGGTAAAAAAATACGATAAAGAGCTAGGGATGAAATATTTATACTTCAAGAATGATAAAAATCATCCCTCGTCACTAGGTAAAAGAATAAGATGAAAGAAAATGAGAGGTAGCTAGGGTTTTTTTCTCGACTTTTTTTTTTAATTTATATGATTAACAAACAAAACGAGTTTGAATAAACATATAGAATTAATTTTTTTTACAACTATTCATTTTACGTTACATCGTAATATTATGTTCCTATTATATTATAAGACATGCTTTCCTTATAAATTTATCTTTATTGCAGATTCCCAACCCCTCAACTTCATCTCTCATCAACCTAAGCCTCTTAATCATTCGGAAGTTTTATTGAAATATATGTAATCAATTTATTAGCCTTAAACCTGGTTTATTCCTCTTCCTTTTTGGTATTATTTCGAATAGCAGAGGGAGACTTCATGGCCGCCAAACGTGAATTTGCAGGGTTAAGAGTTAAACCAGGATGATGGTGCTTAACGCAAATCTTGATCATGGCAAAAAAGTTGACTTTTAAACCATGTTGAGTTTAGTCGAAAGAGCGTTATGATGAAGAAGCTCCAAAGTCATGGTGGAATGTTTGACTAGCTGTTAAAGACCATGTCAAGCAGGCCATATAGGAAGTTAGAAGCCTTTCCCTTTCATTTCAAAAATCAAATTATTTCCTTCTTATCTTCCCTTCTGACCACTCTCTTTCAAATACTTGGAGGTTTCTTTTATCCACAAACTTCCCACCCCTTGTCTTCTTATGGCCATATTAATAGACCATCATGCTGTTTCCCAGTTGTCTTTGGATCTGAATATCTGATGGGATCGAGTAAGAATTGTC
Source organism: Tetrastigma voinierianum (assembly GCA_016808115.1). Classification (NCBI taxonomy): domain Eukaryota; kingdom Viridiplantae; phylum Streptophyta; class Magnoliopsida; order Vitales; family Vitaceae; genus Tetrastigma; species Tetrastigma voinierianum. The sequence continues at coordinate 224,243 of JAEQBH010003975.1, forward strand.
AAAATGGATCCTTCTTGACCAAAATCAAATCATCGTTGGCTTTGAATGTTCATTAATATTGGATCTAGCTAGTTATCCATAAATGCATGCACATATGCTTAGCATAATCAATTTTGGCTGATCACTTTGAAAATATTAAATGCCATGAAAGAAACAAAAATTGGTTTAAAATATACAAATCCAAAAGTTATTTGTAAAAGTAACCTTAAAAAGTTCATATCCTAAAAGTGTAAAAATAAATCTCTCTTATGATAACTAAATCCTCGATGGGTATTTTGTCCTATGCCCCATATTATAAGTTTATAACTATATCCTTACGAACATTTTTGTCCCAAAGGTTGTCTTTTTATACATTTTTTTTAGATTTTAAAGAAATATATTAGTTTTACAAATAACTTTTGCATTTTTCCCTTTGCCACAAGCCGCATAAACAGCCTTAATTGGGCACTTATTTTATAAGAAATGTTGTGATTTGAGCTTTACGTCATAAGATTTATTCACAAGTTTATTTATATTCCGATTTACATTTTAAAAAGCTACTTTATACATTATTTTAAGCGCGTTTGATCAGATATTACTACGAACACTTATAACAATCAAATTACTAAACGATCATCACTATGTTAACTTATAAAATCGCTTCACATTAATAAATAAGTATTTGTCATAATTAAAATATATATATATATACATATATAAAAATTCACTATATACTATAAACATTTATCATCAAAATGTAATTTATAGTATAAAAAATAGCTAATCAATATGTGGACTCCGCATTTTTCATAAGCGCCCTCACCACGGCTGATCGCTTATTTTTTATTTTTATTTTTCCTCGAAAACCATTTTTTTTTTAAAAAAAGGCTTTTAGCCACACTTATTTTCGTTATATTTTTGAAGGAAAAACAAAGATAATAAATAAACTCAATGTGACTCTTCTTATTTAGAAAGACGTGTCCGCAAAAAACCAAATCTTAATTCGGAAGTCATGTACTATCGGTAACGCACGTAGCAGCTCATACACCCTCTGCTCTCTTTATAAAAACACTTCTACTAAACAAAGTTTGCAAACCGCGACAATCAATCACTCACTGCGTATACCAATAAATAATGTGTATTTACAAATAAAGAGCAAAATTAAAGAGAATAAATGTGTACCTTGGCAGCGAATCAAGAGCTCTATAAATAGAAAATCATGTTAGTTCAACACAACAATATAGAATATTCAGTTCAATTAAAAAAAATGGTTATAGATCATAAGTCGAATTATTTGTTAAAAATGATACATGAGATGTCGGGCCCCACCCGAACCCATTTATATGTTACACAAATTAACTCCACAAGATTCTATTTTATAAGAACTATATAATTAATCATGTATTTAAAATTTTTGAAAACTGATTTGAAATGGAAGTTTTGAAAATTTGAAATTTTGGAAATTGAAAATTTTTGAAGTAAATTTGAAGTTTGGGAATTTTGAAATTGAGATTTTGGAAATTGAATTTTGAAATTAAGAACTTGAATTTTATAAATTTGAGATTTGGAATTTAGAAATCATTTGAAATTTTAAATTAAGAACTTGAAATTTGGGATTGAGAATATACTGAAATTTGAAACTTTTAAAAAATCTTGAACTGGAAATTATAGAGTACTTTGCTATTTGGACAAAAGATACCTAAATTTGAAATTGAGAATTTTTTAAATTGGAAAAAATGAATGAGAAAAACTAAATTGAAAATTGGGCTTAATCGAATTTCCGAGAGTTGAAAAATTGAATTTTAGAATATGAGAAAATATGAATTGAATTTTTAAAAATTGACATTAAATTAAAAAAATGAGAAATGAAAATTTAGTACTTGGAATTTTTTGAACATTTGACTTTAAGATTAAATTGAAAAACGACTTAACGGTAAATTTAATAAATTAAGAAACTGAATTGACGCTAAAGCCGAGAAGCGTCACGTGCTCTACGGCCGAATGAATTTGAAGTGTCAAGAAACTACGCCATGCCAGCCGACGTTAAACCTATTGCGGCCGGCCAGCCAAAGAAAGCCAGCGATAGACAGCCAAAGTGATTGCCGCTTTAAAGCATGTTGGGGTTCAATATGTTGGGCTCACAAATTGGGCTAACTCACTGATTTGGCCTATCGCTCAGACGTTGTGCTTAAACTATTGTGGATGAGCTTAAGTATATTGGGCATAAACTAATGAGTTGGATATAATTTGATAGGCCTAGACTAATGGACTTAAACTAATGGGTTAAGCCTAATTTGATGGGTCTAGACTAATGAGCTTAAACTAATGTGATGGGCCTAATTTGATGAGATTGCATCAATTAGCTAACCAATTTTGAAATAAGCTCCATCAATGTTAATTTAATGATAGGCCTAATTTAATTTAATAATTAATGAAATTAAACTAATGTAGCTGTCTGCACTAATGCTTAAATTAATGCGATAGACCTAATTTGATAAGCCTAGACTAATGTGCTTAAATTAATGTGATGGGCCTAAACTAATGAGCTTAAATTAATGAGATGTGCCTAATTTGATGGGCCTAAACTAATGGACTTAAACTAATGGGTTGAACCTAATTTAAATATTTAATAATTTAACCGTAATTCAAAATAAAATTATAATATGCAATCATACTAAATTAAATAAAAAGTATGTCCATTAACAATTTCAAAAATGATAACTTAAGGTAAATTTAAATATTATTAAATTTAATTTCTCATTATTCAAGACTAATTTCATATATTAAAATATAAATTACATCTAAAAAAACTTCTAATTCAATATTTGACAACCTAAAGTCCATACAAAATTTTCTAGTTAACTATTAACACACAAAAATATAATTACATATAAATAACACAAAATAAACCTAAATATAATAAAGTAAGAGAAAAATGCAAGATTCAAGGTAATTATATAAGTTTCACCAACAACAATTTTTCACATAAGTTTTCACTACACAACAATTTTTCTGCTATCCACTATGCAACTTGCTAATAGCCCATAAAAGAAAATTAAATCCCAATAAATGCATATATATGAAATTTATGCTAAAAAAATATATAGTAGGTGTTGACAAAAATGAGAAGAAAAAAATAAAATAAAATAATAAAGAAGGTACGAGTATTTTATCTTTGTGATATTTGTTTTTGATTTCTTTGAGTATGAGCAAAAAATAAAAAATAAAAAATAATAATAAAAAGATAAGAAACTAGGATGGAAGAAAAGAAGAGAGAAGAAGAGAAGAAGAAGAAGGGAGCCGGAGGAGAGGAAAGAAAAAAAAAAAAAAAAAAAAGGGAAGGTGAGAGGAGAAGGAGCAGAAGGGGAAGGAGAAGGAGCAGGGGGGGAGAGCATGAGAGGAGGGAGAGGAAGAAGACAAAAAAAAAGAGAAAAGTCGGGAGGGTGGGGGCAAACCGGTTGGGAGGGGGAAGAGAGACGAGGGTAGTTGGGTAGGGTATGGTCCCAGGGACGTGTACAGAGAGAAATAAGGAGTAGGAGAATGGGGAGTTTGAAAGAAAATAAAATAAAAAATAGTAATAATAATAAAAAAACAAAATCAAAAGTAAAATTTAATAATAATAAAAAAAAAATAATGTGTGAGTAAATTTTGGGGTTTATAGAATTATTAACTCATCTTCACTTTTATTTCATATGCATCAAATTTATTAGAAAAACTAAAATATTCTAAGTTTTTTTCTTATTAAAAACATTCTGACGCTTCATAAATCAAACGAAACAGTACTCGCGAACTTATAGCTTATTTACGTGATATCAAACGCAAAGTTCTTGTGCATACTCTGGCATTAATGGGTTGGCCAGACTTATGCACACAAAAGTTTCTCGAACCTTAGCGCGCAGCGCGCACTCAGTGTCATTTCTGCTTTTTAAGCGATTTTTATTCCTACTTAATATAAATAAAAATTATATATCTCACTAAATATTGTCTATAATTTTTACTTAATAATAAAATACAATAAAATAAAGAACATCAAACATAAAAATCGAGCATCACTAGTGCTTCCTATCATCACAAATTAACATTTTCAAAATAAAATAACAAACATCATTAATGCTTCTCATCATCAAAAAAAATTCTAAGTTTCAAAACAAAATAAACACTTATAGATCTATATCAAATTCTAAATCAAGAAAATCATCATCAATATTATTTTTCGCATCATCAATAGAAATTTTTTCTATTTTTCATTATATGTCATAATTTTTTTCCTATTTTTTACATAGTTTTTTTTCAAAAATTTTACCTATTTTTACATAATTGTTCGGAATTTGTTTTTTTCCTATTTTTACATATTTTTTTCAAAAAGTTCACCTATCTTTTACATAATTTTTTGGAATTTGTTTTCAATCTTTTCATAATTTTTTCCTATTTTTACATAATTTTTTAAAAAAATTTACCTATTTTTTACATAATTTTTTTTGGAATTTCTTTTTTTTTTCTTTTTTCTTTTTATATAATTTGTCATAATGATAGTTTTATGATTAAGATGATCCATTTTTAGGTTTTCGTATAAACTGCTTTAAGCTTTTTTTTTATAAGCCTCTCCATGAAACTTATTTAAATAAGATAAAATGAGCTTATAGATAGTCATAAGTTATTTTTATAAGTTTTTCTAAATACCTATAATTTTTATTAAAAATACTTATGTAAGATAAGCTCATATAAACTATAAATAAGCTCTCCCAAAAGCACCCTTAAACGGTTACCTCTATCAGAAAAAGCTTTTGGTATGATAAATAAAAAATATGCGAGTTTTTCTTAACCTTGTAGAAGCATTTTAAAGCTATGAGTCTTTTCACTATAATATATATATATATATATATATATATATATATATATATATATATATATATATAGCATATTCAAGTTAATAAAGAAAAGCAATAGCAAAGTGAACTTTGTATGTATATATATGGGTATATATAGCATGTTCAAGTTCAAGTGATAGCACTATGTTTACATAAAGATTCAAACCCAATCCCTTCCCAAAGCCCCGTTATTTAACACATAATAAAGGGTATGTGTATATATAGCATATTCAAGTTCAAGTGATAGCATTTGTTTTGTATAGAGACTCGAACTTTGTCCCTTCCCAAAGCTCCGCTCAAGCTCTTAACCACCGAGCTAAGTCTCATTGGCAGTCCTTTATTACTTGAATAGCAAAGCCCCAACAGCTGCAGCTATAACAGCAGTGGGATCTCCAAGGATGGCAGAGACAATGGCACTAATAGCACCAGTAGCCATCTGAGAGAACTTACTTGCCTTCCCTCCTCCCCTTCCACCTCCATGATAATCTCTTGATGTTCCTCCAAGGCTGGGAATCCTAGTCTGCAACTCCCTAACTTTATTACTGTTCACTTTGAGATGCATGGCCTGCCAATTCTCCAAAAGCAACTTCTTCACACATGATACATGAAGATTATAGGTCTTGCATTTAGACCTATAAGACCAACCAGACCCTTTTCCCCCACAGCAGTAGCATGAATTTGAAAGCTTGAGACAGAGATAAAGGTTTCTTTCCCCATCATTTAGGACTTGTGGGAGATTTGCACAACAAGGATGGAGATCAAAACCACACCTCTTGCAATGGTAAACAAACCCTTGAACATCATTCCCACATGCATCACATAATCTGAGAGTTGGGCCAGGGGGATGGTGAAAGAATTGGAACTCACATTTCTTGTAGAAGGGATGATTAATGGTGGGAGGAGCCAATCCACATGTTTTGTGTAGGTCAAACTCACATTGCTGACATCTGTGCTTGGGCCCAATTCCTGCTTCTTTGCATCCATCACAATTGAATGGGGTCTCTGTGAATTCAGGCTTTAGCTTGTGTTGGGAGTGGAAAGGGTGAGAGAACTCTTTCTCTATCTTCATTGCTGGTTATAATTAATTCCCCTTTCCAAGATCTTTCCTTGGCTGATTTGGGACTATGGGTTGGAGCTTTTTATGTAGTGGAAGGGATGACAAGTTTGCTTGTCTTTGAATAATCAACATATTCTCTAGGGTAGATACTTTGCGTAAGTCTTACAAACGGGGAATAACTTGTTTATGTGGATATAATGATGGTTAAGGTGGGGAGAGAGGAGGGTTGAGTGAGGGACCCATAAAGCATTTGCTAGAATCTAATGCCATGGAATAAGGATATATGGATTACTTATTGCCTTTGGCTCTGAGATTTATCCTACCTAATATGTACCAGTCATTTACTCAAAGTATCAAAATTACACAACTTGCAAACCAATTTCAGTTGTTCAACACCTTGCATACCCAACATGGACTAACTAACCAAGCAGGGGCGGATCTAGCATATGCTCAAGGGACATTTCTATTGAAATCTTTTTGAAAAAAAAAAAACCATTTATAATTAAGGTGATTCGAATTCAAGTCCTATCATGTACCGGCATTGAAATCTATAAGGATTAAACCATTGAGTCAAGATCTTTAATATTACTTAAGTTTACCCCCAGTGATCTTGAATCCTAACTCCGCCCATCTAACTAAGGATGATCATGGATGTGTATTGGATTTTTCTTTCATGGGATTGATTTCTTGATCCACCAATTCAGTTTAAGATTATAATTACAATAAATCTCGACTTGATTAGCTCTTGATAAGATAAAATAATGTTCTTGATCCATCAAAGATAGTTTCTTATTTTTTTACTTTGCTAACGAAAATAACATTAAAGTAGAAGTCAAAGTCATCAAAATTAAAAAATAACAATAAAATTGTAAAATTTTTACTACACTTCAAAATATTTTATTACAAAAGTTATTAGAATTTTCTTTAAAAAAAAAAAAATCATTGCTATGACTTTTATATTAAATTATTGAAAAAAATAAACAATGACTCAGACTTAGTAGCATTAAGGCCTTATAAGATCACATTTTACAATGAGTACATATTCTACAGGATAAGGTAGTGATCAAGAAATATATGTGGAAACTTATTGGTAGGCAAGGATGGAAATAACGGTTTCGGCGGATATCAGTACTTGAATTTTATGAATATATCGGAGATATATCGGTGAATATTTTTACATGAATATCGATATATCGGAAATTAATAAAAATACTTTGAAATTCATGAAAATACTTTCTAAAAGTGTAAAAATTGCATTAATAATCAAATATATATCAAATATATTACAATAAACTTTTAAAACCAAACGTAAGATCGGCGCGACTTCACCGCAGAAATTTTTTATAAAGGATCTCATTTTATAAAAACAATACCCATACCAAGACACGACGTTCGATAATATCGATTATAAAACTTAACAACATGTCACATAAACGCCTTGATTTGTATCCATATAACTTCGATGATGTAAAATCTTCGAGGTTCATCAAAATGCTCGTTTCAAATATGAACTAACATTTATTAATATAATATTAATGAAATGTTAATTTATTAATATATTATTACTAAATTAACTAATTTAAAATATGAAAATATCATATAAACTATCACAAAGAAAAAAAAAGAAGTAAAATGAATATTAGATATAGGTAGAGAGAATTTGTGTTCAAATTGAAATTATTTAGAGGTATTTATATATATATATATATATATATATAGGTATATATATATATATATATATATATATATATATATATATATATATATATATATTTTATCAAAATAGTTGTTGGATAATCAAAAAAATTTTATAATTTAATTATAGCAATTGGATTTAATTTTTGTGTAAATCCGATCGTTAGATATTCTTTAAACTATTGGGATCGATCCATAAACGTTTGATCAAATCAGGATTTCAAATTTGACCATTTGGATATATCGCCGATATATCCTTGATATATCGCCGATATATCTCCGATATTTTATCAAAATTAAACTGCCACGCATACACATGGTCTCACTGGAGCATTTACGTATATATCATTCAAAAACCGATATATCGTCGATATTACCAATTTTTTACTGATTTTTCCTTCAAACGATTATTCATTGCCTATATTATATCGAACATTACCAATATCCGATATATCGGATATTTTTAACCTGGTAGTAGGTTAAGTTACAAGACTTATGGCTTGCATGAGTGAAAAAAAGGAAGAATAAAAGGCTTTTGGCTTTTTGATGGCAATTGTAAAGAGTGATGTTGTAATTTGTGGTAAATTGTGCAACAATACATATTCATTTTGTGGCTATTCTTTTGAAGACCACAGCCATGTTTGGTACGGATCGTAGGACAGAGCCTAATAATTTTTTGGACAAAATTAGCTGTCAGTCATTTGTAGTAGACGCTTTGACGACTACAAACTGGTGATTAAAATTTCAATTGTGCTGCTATTTTGCCTTGCGAACCCCCAAATTAGCTGTCTCTCCTGACTAACCGGGGACAAAATATTTTTATGCTACAAAATAATACTAATGCACCAAAAAATTTAAACAAAATTTATTAACTAATATATTATTTAAAACTCGCTTTTATTTTTTTCAAGAACCATTTAAAAAATTAAACAGTATGCTGATGGAAAATTCCAAACTTCTGCCCTCGTTTTGACATTTTATTTTTGTTTTTATTTTTGGCTTTGTAATATTTTATATTTGCTTTTTATTTTTATTATATTAAAAATTAATATTTTTCATACAAATAAAAATATTATGAATTTTTATAAATTATTTATTAAAAAACATTATAATAATATTTCATATTTTTATATTAAAGTATAAAAATAAAATAATAAAAATTATTTTTTAAACATAATCGCATATGCATTTTTATTATTATTATTTGATACATGATTCATATCGTCTATTCGCCCGTTTCTACCCCTAAACAATTTATTTTCACCACTTTATTTTAAATGAACAGCCCAAACCATTTCTAACTTTCGGTATTTAAAAATCTCATCCTCGAAATACCAGAATTTATCACCTTAAAATCGGAAAATTTCGCTTGTTCATAACACAGAAACTTTTCTCGGCCACTACCCTCAGAAGACAAATTTAATCCACAGTCTGTTGGCCATCCGAGATCTAGAGAATTTTCTGTAGTTTCTTCCGAACCCTGTTAAGAATTTATTATTTTTATTAATATTTTGCCATGGAAAATTTCTAATTTTTCTCGGTTTACAGAGTAACAATACCTCGAACTCAGACGGATTATTGGTAAAATAAACCTAAACCTATTAAACCCGATTAAAATTAAATTAAACCCGTGCCATTAAGAATGAGGTCGGATTTCCGAACCCAAAATAATCCGTCCCACATCCCTACTTCATGCCTAATGCAATCAACAACTTAATACTTAATCGCTTATTAAGACTATTCGCATTAAGCTCAAAAGTTCCTTATTCAAGATTAAGAAAAACAAACACCACCTTAGTCCGACATACAAAACGTAGGATAAAGTCTATAATTTTTGTTCAGATCAGTATCAAACACAGACAAGATAAATTTTGTCTCCATTCTAATTCCGACCAGATACTCTAAATCGAAAGACAAAATTAATCCCGCTGTGACTAAACACGGGCTTCATGGCAATCCCATTGATAACCAACCAAGATGGTTGAACATTTTGTATACTGTCTTGGATTTTTCTTAAACCCTTTATTTTAGAAACATTTGATTAAAAAAACATCAAATAGATCAAACTTTGTAAATTTAGTATTTTTTTTTTTATGTTTTTTCCTATTTTAGATGAAAATGTCTTTTATCATTTGGTGCGTTTACATGTATTTTTCTAAAAACAAGATTATTTTTACTAAAAATAATGACAACATTTTTGGTTCAAAAATTAATATAAGGTTAGATTTTTTAAAGTAAGTTTTTAACTTTTTTTTTGTTTCTTTGTTTTGACATTTATTCACTTTGTAGTAGATCATAGTATTCTGATCTTTGTCTGAAACTCAAACCTAACTCAAACCTTTGGCCCATCATCTTCCTATGTTAGTTGAAGCTCTTAACCTCTTTAACTGTTTTTTAAATCAAATCATTCTTGTTTATTTCAAGGACAGGGTATGTTTTCAGTTTTTTAATTGTATATTAATTTATAATTTTCTTTTAAATAAAAGTTTTTTTTTTTTGCACATTTAGACAAATGCTTCATGGGCAAGAGTCAAGCCACACGAAAAACATTTTTTAGTTATATCATACCCAAACTAATCGTCATACAAACTGAGAGTGACCATAAAAACGATAAAGCTCTATCATATACGATAATCAGAGCTCTGTTAGCCCGACCGGCATCACACTGTTAAAAGATACCTAATCATCTTATCTAAGCACGTTTTTTATTTCAGAAAGCTTCATTTTTAAAAGTAAAGTTTTACCTTTTTTAGGTCTATTATAGAAAAAAATGATTTTTTTTTTTGGGGCATTTGTTAATAAAATAATTCAACAAAGCATCAATTCATTTATTGTCCCAAAATATTGTAAATTGGAGGAAGGAAATGTAGAATTTTGAAAACCCAAAGCAGGGTATTGTACAGTACAGCTTGGTTGTGGGCGTGTAATTGGAAGCCGAGAAAGTATAGGAAGAAGGCGACAGGCGAGGAATTGCCCTTTACTACTCCGGTCTGCGAGCTATTTCATCTCATATTCAGTCTTCGAGGTTAGGGTTTTTTTCTTTTTCTTCTTTCCTTGAAAACAAACTAGCCCTTTTCAGTTAGTTTCCCGCTTTTTGATTCCTGGGTAGTTATAGTTCTGTGTTTTTATGTAGCTTATCATTCTTTGATCTCTGGGTAGGTGTAGTTTTGTGTGTGTTTGTGTTTTGATCATTGGTGGTAAGGATGACGGGCTCTGGATCAACTGCAACACCTTCTCCTTCATCTCATTTGTTAAAATAGGAAAATTTCTAGGGTTGCAGAGTAGCACCCAGATGGTTGGTTACCCATCAAGCCTCCCATAGATGGTTGGTTACCCATCAAACCTCCCATTTGGATTTGGGTTCGATTTTGTAAAAATCTTATCATTCTCTTCGGCGCCTATTGGTATCACCTGACCATGTATGGTAATCTATCCTGTATAATGCTGGGCATATACTAAGATTTCCATGTTAATAATTTAGCAACATTTTTCCCTCTTTGAGAAAGATTGCAGTTACTTGTCCAAACGGATAGTGTGCATTGCACCTAAAAATTTAAGGGCATTTTGTTGGTGATGAGTCCTGATTCAAGGGGGTCATGATAGTGTTATCCGATGACTTCATGGGATTCACTATTTTGTTTTCCTTTTTTATTATTTGTTTTGAATTTTCTTTGATTTTTTTACAGTTGATTGTGAGATTCACATGAGTGCCGGCAGGCAGAGGACCCTCGGTGGAGGGGGTCAGATTGTATTGGACTATTTGAAGCGAATGCAGGCGGAAAATCCTTCTTTCTATTATGTAGTTCAAGGTGATAACGATCTTTCTTCTGGGAACATATTTTGGGCAGATGCAACTTCTAGGATGAACTATAACTATTTTGGAGATACGGTTACGTTTGACACAACATGCAGGATAAACCGATATAGGGTACCATTGGTTGCATTCACAGGGCTAAATCATCATGGCCAGCCAGTTTTGTTTGGCTGTGCATTACTTTTCAATGAGTCTGAATCCTCATTTATTTGGTTGTTCCAATCTTGGCTTCATGCAATGTCTGGACGTGCCCCTGTCTCAATCACCACCGACCTAGATCAGTTCATACGGGTGGCTGCTTCTCAAGCTCTTCCTGAAACTCGTCATCGCTTCTTCATGTGGGGGATCTTTAGAGAAATGCAAGAGAAATTGGCTCATATATATCAATCACATCCTACATTTGAACCAGATTTTCAGAAATGCATTAACGGGACTGAGACAATTGATGAATTTGAGTCGTGTTGGGTATCATTTCTAGAAAAATACTACCTCATGGATAATGAATGGCTTCAGTCAATGTACAATGCTCGCCAGCAGTGGGTCCCAGTCTACATGCGAGATACCTTTTTCGGGGAGATGCATGAAAACAAAGGAAATGAGGTTATGAGCTCATTCTTTGAGGGCTATGTGAATGCATCAACAACCATTCAGATGTTGATCAAACAGTACGAGAAAGCTGTAGCAAGTTGGCATGAGAAGGAATTAAAGGCTGATTATGATACGAGCAACATTACCCCTGTTCTGAAGACACCATCTCCTATGGAAAAACAAGCTGCAAACCTTTACACAAGGAAAACATTCATAAAATTCCAAGTGGAATTGGTTGAGACCCTTGCTAATCCTGCAACTAAAATTGATGATTCTGGAACAGTCACGACATATCGAGTCGCCAAATTTGGGGAAGACCACAAGGCACACTCTGTTAGGTTTAATGCTTTCGAGATGAAGGCTAGTTGTAGCTGTCGAATGTTTGAATTTTCAGGTATTATTTGTAGGCACGTTTTGGCAGTTTTCAGAGCAAAAAATGTTCTTACGCTTCCTTCTCAATATATCTTGAAACGATGGACAAGAAATGCCAAGAGTGGAGCTGTGTTGGATGAACGTGGTTCTGAATTGCCAAGCAATTCTAGGGAGTCTTTAACTGTTCGCTATAACAGTCTACGTCAGGAAGCAATCAAATATGTAGAAGAAGGGGCAAAATCCATACATGTTTATAATGTGGCAATGGATGCTTTACAAGAGGCTGCTCGAAAGGTTGCTGCTGCTAAAAGTAAAAGTCCTGGAGCCACTCAAGGTGGCACACTAGCAAATGGAGGTAATCAAGAGATGTGTGCCAGAGATGAAAATAGAACAGCACCATATCAATCTGTGGTTAGTTTTTTTTCCTTTCTCCTTCAAACATTGGTCTTCTGTTATTTTGTTCTTTTGTGCTATGGTTATTGCTTCGTTTCCACAAAATTTTCTGAATTAAATGATCCTTTTTTTTCTGGAAGCATGTAACTGTTTTTTTCCTTTCCTGGAAGTTGTTTTTTCCTGGAACTATAGTATCCCACCTTATATCATTTATATGATTGGATGTTTTTCCACACTTGATTCGGTTCATTTACAACTGATCATGAAAGCATAATTTGACTTGAATATCTGTGTGGAAATATTTTAATTATAAATTAATTTCTACCTATTCTTCCATCTATGCTTCTTACTTTGAACAGTGACAGGTGACTGATGTTGGAAGGAATCAGTTCCAGAATGTTCTAGGATCTTTCTGGTTTAAGTTTGGAGTTGGTTGGATGGTTTTAGGTTTGTAAGATGCGCATAGAGATTCGAACTTCGAAGTAGAGTCATAACATATTAACATGTTTTGGTTATTATTAGTGTCGGAACTTGTATCTAAAAGAGAAGTTTCCCATTTCTTTTTTTCCTATTCGTTCAAGAAAATGAACAAAAGAAAGAAAGTTGAATAGACAGAAATATTTGCTTATTTAAGTTGTTTAGTTTCAAGTTTAGTGGTATTAGTTGGTTCTTTAAGTCGTATTGATAAAGCATTATTAGAATCTAAAAATTATTTTTTCACTGGAACACACAAAATGTCTCTAATTCTTAAAAACAAAAAAATTGAAAGAATCTATTTTATTTTTAATTTCATTTTTTGGACTTGCAAGAAAAAAACAAGAGTCCAATAAGTTATCATGTAGATTAGATTCTTTTTTCATGGTTTTATTGGTTTTCTAAAGTTAATAAATGACGAAATGTTGTAAAACAAGATTGATGATGGATAAAACTTAGTTTTTTGCATATGCTCTTGAGGTCTAGCCTAGCTCAAATAGTAAAGGATTGGTGAGGGCTTGTGAGAAATTCTCAGTTTAAGTTCCAATGGAGAAAAAAAAATTACCTATCAAAAAAATAAAATAAAATAAAAAGCTCATCAAAAATGAAAATTATGTTTTTACCTTCAAACAATAAGAACTTGCTTTTGTCACCAAATCTTCCCAAAAATAGATTTTTGAGCCATCTTTGGGAAACAGAAAAACAAGAAAAATATAGGTTCCACCTCATGGGGTTTGCACCCACATGCTGCTCAAAACCACTTAAGCTATACAAGCAACAATTAATTTCTTATAATTCCATTACCACCTCTCTATAAGGTTCATTGGAAGGCAAATCCTTCCCTATAGCTTAACTCAAGTATGCAGAGCCTGCTACCAATGATGTTCACCAATCCCACTTCATCTACCTCATCTACTTCCATGATTTCTTAAGCTCCATGTTTTTCCTCTATTATTAAAACCTCTGTAATTCTACTGTTTTTGTTGAGAGCTTTGCTCTAAAGTAGAGATTCTAAAAGTATTCTTCCAGCTTTGTACTTATCTAATTTACTAAGTGAAGCTTATTTTTAAGAGATCCTAATTCCGACAAAAATTTCCTTTGAATTTTTTCTAATTTATGACACCAGTTATGGATTAAGAAAATGATACGTGAACTAAATAGGTAGGCTTGACAAGTTACTTTTGGTAAGAGTCAACTGCACTAACCCCTCCTCCTTAGACAAGTATTGTCTCTTCCACCAAGTCTCAAACTACAGTCAATTTGAAGACAGCACCCAAAGGAAGGTCAAGATACTAGGAAGGTAGCGACCTGCCCAACACCCCAAAACATCTAACAACTCTTCCATGATAGAAACCCTTCCTACTAAGGTTAACTCATTTTTTTTCTAGGTTGATCTTAAGCCCTAAAATAGTTTAAACCACATCAAAAGCCAATAAACATGCAACAGCTAGTCCTTTCAAGCCTCACAAAAAATCAATGTATCATCCACAAGCAAAAGGTGAGCCACCTTTAGTCCTGCACTGCCTTGCCTTCCATCTTAAAGTCAGAAATAAATCCCCTACTCTTGGTTATGTTGAGAAGAAACCTAAGAGCCTCCACAAAACAAATAAATAAGGAGATAGAGGGTCTGCTTGCCTTTAATCCTCTAATGCGATGAAAAATGCTAGTTGAGGTCCCATTGATCAGAATTGAGAATTTGGTTGTAGAAATACACAATTATTCCACAAATCCACTTATGACCAAAGCTCATTTTATAATAAGAAGCTCCAATTTACAATGATCATATGTAATATACTGACCCAGGATATTGGTTATCATTTAAGATATCATTTCTCAAAAAAAGGAAAAAAAGGAAGATATTGACCCAAGAGCCCTATTTTTCTAGTTGTAAAAATTTGCCGTTTTCTCATTTAAGTGCATAGTGCAGAAGTTTTTTTTTTTTTTAATGAAAAAAATTCCAAAGAAAGAAAATGACAATTTTAAGAATGGTCCATTCTGTCGTATAAAACATTCGGCTCTGTTTGTATGTTCCATAACCTTATTATAAAACTAAATAATTTTAAAAAGGTGCTTCTCAATGGAATTTTACTTACCTATCAAAATAGTAACAATAATCATAAGAATTAAAAAAAGAAGAGTTGTCCATTTTTTGGCTTGTATTTATATAAAGCATGTCAGAGTTGAGAACTTAGATATTCCTGTTGATGACCTGCCTAATAACTTTTTAGTGATCTTTAATGCATTTGAGGGTGGTGTTTTTCTAAGATATACATGGGAACTGATTTTGGTTAAGATTCTCAAATCTCACCTTCGATCAATTGAGAACCAGGGGTTTTTTATCTTGTTAAATGATGATGCTTATGCAAAAAGGATAAGGAATGAAATTATCATATTCTTTCTCTCCATAAGGTGGTCTCCAGTGTCCAATTGTTCGGATTTCTTGGGTCCAGTAAAGGGTTCACTGTTATGGAGAGGATGTTGTGTGTGTCTAAATCCAGGGGGGGGGGATCTTGCATCTTTTTGCTCTTTATGAAAAGAAAAAAAAGAAGAGGGTTTTAGAAGATTTAGAACTTCTGCATTTTCTTCGGTCACGGTTCGTATGAATCCTGGATGGAATTGTGGAAAGTAATTTACACATTTATTTTTTTCATTTTGGATAGGCGGTGGGGTGGATTGGGGTTGAGGAGGCTGATTTTGTGTTAATCTGCTTTTCTTTTCCCTTTCCCTTTTGATATTTTGTAACAGCTTCTTTGGGTGGTTCTGTATACACTGTAGTGGGATCCTCCCTTTTCTGGGGGCATTATAAAGAGATACTGACTACTAGCCAAAAATTAATTATTAAAAGGAGACCTTGAAATTTTATTTTCTCTATTAACTCAGTAAATTAAACATTTTCCATGAGCTTAAACTTTAGGTCTTGCAAACTTACCTAATGACAAAACAGAAAAATGTGAAAGAAGGAAGTAGAAGACCAGAAAACACCGTGAGCTTCAAATTCCATTGTCACTTTTCTTCATCGTCTGTAAAAACAAACATATCTGGGGGTTTCAACTGCTCCATTCCGAAATTCAAACCTTGCTTAAGACTAGCCATCTAAAGGTGCTTTGTACATTGTGAAATGAGAGAAGAAAAGAATGTTTTTCTTTATTGAATGAGTGAGTGAGTATTACATAGTATAAAAATACCTATATATATATACAAACGAATGGAACAAAAAGAAAACAAAATAAAATACAAAAATGAAGGAAAATAATGTACAAGGAAGGAGATAAACTAGATAATATCATAAGAATATCTTATTATTTTCAACATACATCATGCTGAATAAGTATCCAAATTATTTTCTTATTAGAAGGAAAACGAAAAGTGAGAATAATTGAGGCACTAGTCTACTAGAAATATTTTAGTTTAACCACAAAGAAAGATGACGGTGATCACTGGATTCTAGAAATAGTGCTTGTGTTTGTTCTCATTATGAGGCTGGCTAAGAGTCTAAGACTCACAGTGCTTCATTTTCTTACAGGATCAGAAGGAAAAGAAAATTCGTGACTTGGCCGCCGAGTTGGAAAGTACAAATCAACGATGTGAGGTATATCGAGCTAACCTGCTTGCAGTTTTGAAGGATATGGAGGACCAGAAGTTAAAGCTGTCAGTAAAAGTTCAGAATGCAAGACTTAGTTTGAAGGAGTGATTGTGAATTGCTGTTTTATCATTATCATTTTGTAATTGTAATCAGAAAAAAGTGAGAGTTTAGAATGCAGGTTGAACCATGGCTTTTGCATACAGGTTGAACCATGGCTTTTGCTGTGTTGATGCTTTTGGTTGGTTTATGGGGGATGCTTTGTAAAAAGAATGTATGAAATGTATGATTGATTATCTAGGTACTAAGATAATGACCAAATGCCAGTTTCCACATCTTTATTGATGACAAGCCAACATGATTATGTATTCTGTAACTGCAGAGATAAGTTTTTTACTTGGTGAAACATAAAAAATAAAAAATAAATAAAAAAAGCATCTTATTACAACAGCCTCAAACAGCAGAAAATCAAAATGCCTCTGAATGAGAAGGGGTTACATGTATTTTACTGCAGGGTGGGGGGGAAGGTTAAGATCTGGCCAACCATATGGTGGGAAAAATCTCCTATACACTCAGGTTGCAAGATTATCAGTTTCTAATATGTAGCAACAACACCTGCTTCACCCTTGATCTCGAAAAATAAGCAACTGAACGCTTCAACCTTCATCTGGAAAGGAAGTAGTTAAATGAATCCTATCACCAAAATTTGCACCACCTGCCATCGATATCTAGAATTAAGTTTTACATATGTCTGTATCTGCAACTACTATACAGCAGTTTTCTCATGATAGGTCAAAAACAATTAAAAAGTAGGACATTATAACCCTAATAAAATGATGAAATGTAATGCCAGATGGACCAGAAAAAACTATGAAGTCAAATCCACCAACAAAATTTACATGTTACAACATGGTCCCAGCATGTTTGACCTACTAATGTTTTCTATACATGTGTTTTCCTAATTGTCTATAAAATAATCATTATAGATAATTGTTTTCAGAAGATTACAGTCAATGCCCCCTAGCCCCAAGTTCCAAAGAGTTTGGAAGGAGGAGCAGCAGTCACCTTCATATTAGCAACATACAGATCTGAAAAGTCAAGACACCAGCTACACTATCGAAGGCAAGGCAAACAGACGTACTACCTAATGTCTACACCGTCCAGAGAGCCTTGCTGAATCACGGTAATACAATATTAAAGGAAATAAAGATAAATAGGAACTACATGTTAAACTGTGTTGCACCTTTAGAAGCTGTCTTTCATACTAAGCTTTACATTTTGCACTTTAACTGACAGCTGTTGTTTATGTTCATCAATGTCTTTCAAAACAGAAAGCAGGTTCGCCCTGTATACCTCACACCTTCGATTTGCACAGTCCAATTCCTCTGTGAGTTCTCGAATTTTCCTGTCCAAATCATCCTACCAAACAGAGCACAGAATCAGTCAGACTCTATAGACAATCGAGCAAGGACACAAAAATATGGAATGCATTGGCAATTGGCAAACTCCAGTTGAACAATCAAAATGACATAGGCAAACAGCAATTTGTCATGGGAGGTACCGAATGAGAGCACTTCTACAACAACAGAAACCAAGTAAATAAAATCACCCAAAGCAAAATCTGACGTACCAACAAAAGAAAATTCTGTTTCTCCGGAAGCAGCCATTTTATTTATTTATTTAGTTATTTCCATAGCCAAAAGGGAAAAACACACAAACGGAGAAAAAAAGGTTGTGGCCTATGATGACAAGATCTACACCAACATCATCACAAGGAATAAGCAGTCGTTCTATAAAAAACAAGAGGTTATACCAATCAAATACAAAAGCCCAACTTTGATGGTGTCCCATGGCAATCTACTGAAAGCATAACTATGAATACTAACTTGCTCAAAACAACCCCAAAAGACAAAAGCCAACTAAATAATACAATTGAGTATGAATAAGAACAACCCGATACTTTGAACCATGCAAAAACAACTGTAACATGAGAAATACCATGCATTTTGGCGGGAGAAATGCTGGCAGATTGTTGGCCAAGCAACAAGAATAGAGAAATTAGAATTAATATATATATCAGGGATGCTACATATTCAAACATAATCAGAACATAATTAGTACAGAGATTGAAATTAGCAGAAGTGCTTGAAAAGTGGCCAGCACAATTACAGCCAAATTAATCATAAAAATTCCAAAAGTTAGTGGGTATATTAATACAGAGATTGTTAGCTCTTGAGGACCTACCAGAATGATGGCTTAAGTTGGCCAACCAAATGACTGGACAAAACCATAAATAAGACGGCTATTGTCAGCCAGAAAATCAAATATCAGTGACCTAAGAAGACAAAGATGGGCAATCAAATAGCTCAGTGCAAAGCCCAAATGAGATAGAGCAATCCTGTGATCTGAAATCCATGAAAAAAAAAAGCCCATATAGGTCCAGCTAGTCAATAGTTGTGGGGAAATCAATTTACCCCTAGAAAATTTTCTGGTGCAAAGAGGAACCTTGTCCTCCTTTTTTGTCCAAGCTATAAATCCCTATCACAGAAGATTTACTTATTTCCAAAACTATTTTTTTATCAGTATTTCTAAAACCATTCCTGACATCTCCACCTGAAAGACCACGGAAGCATCCAAAATAACCCTAGAAATAATCCTTTCCTTATAAAGAATGACAATAATGATGTATGCATTGATATGCAAGCAAATATGCAATAAAAAGCACCTAATAAAAGCGGGCACAGCCGACATGCACATTATATACAAAGAAAACAAGAGAATTCTTGTGATGTAGCAAAACACAATGATCATAGATGACAATGACATCTATCTACTGCACCACATGATTAGAATCAACTATAGGAATCTTTCCTTAGTAATATTTGGGTGTGGTCCAGGTTGTATATAGTTCCTACACCTCTTTCCTCATTTTTCTTTGTGGACTAGTTGGGTTCCAGTTAAGGGGGATTGTTTTTTGTGGCACATAAAGGCATTCTTTGTATACCTCATGCTCACTTTGGGACACTTCTTTAATGTTTCTCTTTTATAAATTACTTCTTTTTACCTATCAGAAAAAAAAAAAAAAAAAGAACAGATCAACTATAAGAAACGCATCAGAATCAGATGAATTGGTATAGGTCACCCTTTTCCATCTTTGTACAACCCTATAATGACCAAAAAAAAATTTACAACTCAATAAGATAAACCTGAATTATTGATAGCATGCAAAAATTAATGACAAAAGTACAGAAAACAAACAAATAAATAAAATTGTAGTAGTTGAGAAGGATTAAAAATCACTGAACTATTGATGGCATACAACAATTAATGCCAAAAAATACAAAATAAATAAATGATAAATTAAACTGTAGCAGTTGATAACAATTCAAAATCAAATCTCTTTAGTAAGAAATGAGCTGCAGTGATTTTTTTATGAGTAAATCAAAGTGTATATATAAAAAAAGGAAATGCAAAACCAATGTTCCAAAGTATACAGGATAGTTTTTGCAAACACTACTACATGCAACCCACACATGCTGTGCTATATAGTATATTAATGTTATTTTAAAATATAAAAAATTTTGATCAGTAAACTGTTATTTAAAAATAAAATTATAAAAATTAAATATAAAAACAGAAAAATTATAATGTTACGGTCGTATAAAATAATATCTCATTGCCCATGGTTGGATAAACAAATGATACTTCATTGATCAAGGCCTTCAGATTCCTCCATGGATCCAAACGCCAAGGTACTGACCATTCCGCATCAACTGGCACCAGTAAATTCAGGGTATCATCAATAGCAAGAGTTGAATAGAGCTACAGTTGTAGATTAACTGAGTTTCTTTTTCATTGCCCCTTTTATTGATAAAGTTGGGTAAATAATTGTATCCATTGGCATTTTCCAACATCTGGAATTGATATGATGGAAAGACAAGTGTTATAGAATGTAAATATATACTTATAGGTTATGAAACTAATTAGAAATGTTAGATTGACCTACCAATTGTATATATCTAGCTCTTGTATTTATACTTACTAACATCAATGGAAAAATATAAGGAATTTATTCCTCCAATCTTTCCTTTCTTTTGCTTTCTACAAGAAGTATATAAAATTATATCAATCGCCTCTAATGGCGTTTTTTGATGGATAGCATTTTTTCTTTTCCTTTTTCATTTTTTACACTATGGGACCTTGAAACTCTCTGGTGTCGCCAGCTGCCGATAGTCCCTCCTAGCTACCTGCCGGAGCCCGGAACAATGTTTTGTGACATTTTAGGTGCCTTCTTTGACATCCAGTAGCATCAATTGGTATTTTAAGGTTTGGGAAGCCAAAATCTAATCAGAAGTAGTGCTTTTAGAAGATAAAGTGGGGCAGCCCTGTTTTTTTGCCCTCAAGATCCTATTTGTCGGGTGTTGGTTTGATCTTCAGAGTTTGTTTTGAGTTAAATCTGCTTCTATGATTGGCAAGAAACCCTCAAGGGGAGTTGTGTGTCATTATTGTCATATTCTAGGGCATGTATGCCAGGATTGTAGAAAGTTGCAGAACAAAAGTCGAAGGTTTCAGTGTGTTCATGAATCATTGAAGGATGTTTCTACTCCTAGCACTATGTTTCTCACAGGTCGTGCAAATCTAACACATATCTTATTTCCTCCTCCAAAATGGGCTATTGACTTTAGGTCACAAGATCAATGACAAATGTACGCCTATTTAATACTGCTTTAGCCACACCTTTCTACCTCTATTGTTACCCTTTGCAAGATGAGTCATCTTGTGTCCTTGAGTCATGACAATTCACTTACCCTTTAATCACTTTATCCGGCCCGTAGTTTACCCAGTAATTCTTTTTATTTAATTTATGAGTAAACTCACTCTTACACTTAATCAAAGATCTCATTTTTTTCCTAATTATCACAGTTCGATCTTGTGATCTTTCGATGAAACGGGGTTACTGGGTAGAGGAAGCGAGCTCCAGAGCTCCCACATCCTTGAAGCAGGTAACGCCGTTGTTTGCTCGAAAGCGTTACCCCATTCGACCATTGTCGCCGGGTCATCCTTCTTTCTTTCAAGAATGTATATCTCGCGAGCCTATGCTCATTGAACTATGAGTCGTGTCAATATGCTAAGCTTCATCGTCTGCACTTGAGTCCTAGAGTCAACAACTGAGTTCCCGCTCCTTTTGAGTTGGTCCATTCGAATGTGTGGGGTCCATGTCCAGTTGTGTCCCCAACTGGATTTCGATATTTTGTTACATTTATCGATGATTATTCGCGAACAACATGGTTATATTTAATGAAAAACCGTTTGGAGTTATTTTCTGACTTTCGTGCCTTCTGTTCAAATTCCAAGAAGTGATAATGCTAAAGAATATATGTCTAAACAATCTTAGTCATTCATGCTTCAGAATGGCATCCTTCATTAGACTCTTGTGTTGATACTCCTCAAAATGGAGTTGTTGAAAGAAAAAATAGACACCTTGAAACCACTTGGGCTATATTGTTTGAAATGCACGTACCTAAGCATTTTTGGGCCGATGTTGTTTCCATAGCTTGTTTTTTTATTAATCGTATGCCTTCATCTGTCTTGAATTGGGCCCACTCCATTTCAAACCCTCTTTCCCCATATATCTTTGTTTCTCATCGAGCTCAGGGTATTGGTGTACTTGTTCATAGGATGTCTCGTCCGCATGTGTCTAAACTGATCCCAAGTCATCATATGTATCTTCCTCGTTATTCTTAGCTCAGATGTGATAAAGTATCGGGCCCTAGTCTCTCACAAGTACTTGGTTTCGCCGATGTCACATTCGAGAATACCATTTTTCAAGACCCGATCCACACTAGCCAAGGGAGGATGATGATTTTGTCATTTATACCCTTGCTCCTGCTACCCTACTGCTCCTTTGACAAAGCCTCCTATCACTCGTGCCCTACACTTAAGACCAACACCCCCTGCGCCCTGAGCCTCCACCAGCCTACTTCAACATTAGATCCAGCTTCCAATGATGATCTGCGATGCTTCTCATAAAAGAACGCCAGCCGCTGCTCACCCACTTCCTAATTTTTGTTCTTACAAATCATTTGAAGGTTTGTGAAATTCTTGTTATTTTATTGCATCCCTGAATTCTATCTCTTTGCCTAACACTACCTGTGAGGCTTTATCTCACCCCACCGGCGCGAGCGCTACAAGCTGCAGAACAAATGCAAGCCTTGATGACAATGGTACGCATTCTGCTACTAAGAAAGCCACGAGATGTCGCAGATTTTTGCGCTAAAGTTAATCCCGATGGTTCGCTGTTCGCTTAAAAGACAACTGCGCTTGCAGACGATCAAAATCTTACAGCATGGAATTTTCCACACTCTTCCCCGTTGCTAAGATAACATCCGTTCGACTTTTTATTTCCCCATCACACCATAATCGGGACTTCAACTTAATATTAAGAATGTCCTTCAGGCAACCTTCGTAGAGGAGGGTGGGCAGGAGCAACCCGTGGCTTGTTGTTAGGGGGAGATAAGAAGGTTTGTCATCTCCTCTAAGCCTTTTTGTATGGTTTGAAACAGAGCCTCAGGTATGCGGTAAGTTTGGTAACTAATAAGCCATTGAGGAGGGGAATTAGACATGAAGAAGAGTAACCACCACTCCATGTTCTACACAGTAGAAACTAATATGTGATCACCTTATTGGTATACGTGATAACATCGTTATCACCGAGCCACTCTAAAGATGCCTCATCTCTTAAGTCCTTTCTTCATAGCAAATTCCATACAAAGGACTTAGGGATGCTAAGATACTTCTTAGGCATTGAAGTTTTGCAAAGCAAACATGGAATCTTCTTATCTCAAAGAAAATATGTACTTGATCTATTGTCTAAGACTGGAAAGTTAAGGGTAAAACCATGCAGTTCCCCTATGGTTCTAGCCGTACACCTTACCAATGTATAGCAACATTCGTATCCCAGAGATAAGTAAGACTAGTCGGAAATAACTATCTTATGCAACTCGCCCCCGAGCATTGCCCACTCGCCGCTGTTGTAAGTCAAGCATATCCGCTCCAACTCGGAATTACTGGTAGCCGTAGTAACAAATACTATGTTATTTGAAAGGACGTCGGGATCTAGGTATTCTATATAGTAATCACGGGCATACAGAATCGAAAAGTTTCACGATGCTAATTAGGGGCAAGATCAGCGAAAGATAAGAGATCCAACGACTATGCGGTTCTTATTGGCAGGAAACCTAGTATTATGGAAAGCAAGAAGCAGGTTGTTTTATGTTCGCGCAGTCCGGGAGTAAACGGGCACACCGCAAAGGACACGCGCTTCATCACTCGATAAGCTCGCACGAGACGTCCCGGAAGAAAAACTCAGCGACAACCAAGTCACCCTTCGATATTTCGCTTCTAACTTCTATGTTCCATGAACGATTAAGCATATTGAGAGATAAATCGCTATTTCGCTCAGGAGAAAATACAACTCGACTCTTGATTTCACAAAGATATGAAGACTGGAGAACAATTTGGTGATATTCACAAAGGCCCTATACTCTGGTTGGTTATCTATGTAACAAGTCAAAATGATTAACATTTACGCCTCCAGAACAGGGGGAGGTTATAGAACGAATACATACTTTACTTATTGGTTATGAACTAATTAGAATGTTATATTGACCTACCAATCAGATATATCTAGCCTTTTGTATTTATACACTTAATAGCATCACTTGAAAATACAGCCTCTATTCCTCCAATCTTTCCTCTCTTTTGCTTTCTACAAGAAGTATATAAAATTATATCAACCGCATCTAATGTGATTTTTTGATGGATAGCATTTCTTCTTTTCCTTTTTCATTTTTTACACTTGGGGACCTTGAAACTCTCACATTCCAACCCCTACTCCTTGCCACCTAAGTTAGGCCTCAAGAACAACTACATTCAATACAAGTTGAAGATATGAGAGAGCCTGAGCCCAATTTCAATTAGTGCCTTGCACCAGAACACTCAAGAGGCTGCCAACTGAAACTTCTATGTTTAAATTGTAGCAAAATAAAATGAGTCCAAAAGTTGGCTTAGTGAATAAATATAAAGACTTAATGGCTCTAAGTTACAATACTTGATCTGTCTTTATACCAACACAAACATTTCATTTTACCAAAAGGTTTTAAGAAAAATAGGAATTACAAAACAGATACACAACAATGAATTTACTGCCCAATAATTAGATAAATCTAACATCAAGAGACAAAAATGCAACTTATATATATATATATATATATAGTATATATATATATATATATATATATATATTGATGGGTAAACAAACATCATGTATTAACCACAAAAAGAATACAACAACGCTGCCCAAAAGTACACTGGAAGTATACTAAAGAGGAATAGCCAAAAAGGGAGCCATCACTTAAGTAGAAAATCCAACAAAGACCTGTCTCTATCCCCACTATACACGTTGGATCAAGACCAAAAATTACAAATGAAATAACTCTTTAATATGTACGTAGAAAAGGCCTCATTATCAAAAGTCATTCTATTTCTTTCACACCACACTATCCAAAATAGGTAAAGGGGAGCTACCCTCCACACTTTCTTACGTTTCTTTCCTACTGGTTCCTTTGCCATGGTGAGAACTATTTAACTGAAAAGGAAAGACTCCACCCAACAACAATAGCCGCTAATATAAGCCCAAGAGCTACTAGCTAACGAAAGCGCAGGGCAAGAAGATGCTCTATGGTTTCCTCCTCCTTCTCACAAAGGTTGCATCTGTTTGCTAAGGGTCTTCCCCTTCTTTTGAGTTGATATATATCCCCTTCTTATGTTCAGGTTTATATATATATATAATGTCTGTTATATAAATTATGCTTGAGGGTATACTTATAAGTGAATATAAATTCTCTTCATTTTGTTAATAATTTTTTTTTTCAGATACATGATATTTGTAGACATGCAACAGTGATGCAGAAGTTGGAAAAAACCTTAAACATAATAGATTTCATAGACCACAGAACACAGCAATTGAAACTTTCAAAAAGAAAATTTTATTTAATGATCAAGAAGAGAGCAGAAAGGCCATCAATTGTTATTGCCACAAAATAAATAGAAGAGTAGTGAGTTAAAAAAAAAATTATTAATTAGAAACAGACATAAGAAAAGACTGACTGACCTCAGACAAATTTTGGCCTAAGCTTCCTTGGTGTTCCCCACTGACATAATAGGCTCGACAACCATCACTCGTGGACTCACCCCTGATATGCCCATTGGCCATGTCAAATCTTCCCTCGGTTTTTGCAGCAACAGCAACTTTTTTGGCAGCCTCTTGTAGAGAACTCAATGCCACATTATGAGTCTCAACAGACTTAGCCCCTACATCAGCAAATTTAAATGCCTCATGGCGTAGGGTATTATATCGGACTGTATGAGACTCTAAATAACTACTCAATATATCACTAGCACGTTCTTCCAATATAACACTGCTCTTGGCATTTCTAGTCCATCTTTTTAAAATATAATGAGATGGAAGAGTAAGAACATTCGTAACTCTGAAGACTGCCAATACATGTCTACAAAGCAAACCTGAAAACTCAAACATCTGACAACTACAAGTTGCTCTCATCTCCAAAACATTGAATTTAACATAGTAAGATTTATGATCCTCCCCAAATTTTGCTACATGATATGTGGTGGTCTCCCCATCATCATCAGCTTTGGAGGCCATGAATGTAAGCGTCCCAACCAACTCCTCTTGAAATCTCACAAATAATTTTCTAGTGTAAAGCTCTGATGCTTGTTTCTCCATTGGAGAGGGGGTCCTCAGTACCGGAGAGGTGTTCATTGTATCATAATCTGCTTTCACTTCTTTCTCATTGCGACTCTCCAAAGCTTTCTCATACAGCTTAAAAAACTGACCCAGAGTAGTTGAAGCATTCACATACCCATCAAAGTATGAGTTCATACTGTCACTACGTTGGGTTATAGACATTTCTGCAAAAAATGCATCCCTCAGATATACAGGGACCCACTGCCTGCGAGCAGAGTATATCGATTGCAGCCATTCATGATCCCTGAGATCATATTTATCAACTAGCGATAACCAACAAGACTCAAACTCGTCAGTTGAATCAGTCAAGTTCACACATTTATGGAAGTCGGCTTCAAAAGTTGGATGCCTAAGAAACACATGAGACAACTTCTCCTGACATTTCTTAAATATGTGCCATTTACAGAAACGGTGCCGTGTCTCTGGGAAAACTTGTGAGATGGCTGAACCGATCACTGCATCGTGATCAGTTGTGATCGACACTGGAGGGCGGCCAGACATTGCCATAAGCCAAGTCTTAAACAGCCAAATAAAAGATGATTCAGATTCATTTATAAGGAATGCACAACCAAATAAAACAGGCTGCCCATGATGATTTACCCCAGTGAAGGGTGCAAAGGGCAGACGATACCTGTTGGACCTGTAAGTTGTGTCAAATGTAACTGTGTCACCAAAGTAAGTGTAGTTCATCCTCGACTTGGGGTCAGCCCAGAAGACATTGCTCAGGGACTGATCGTCATCGCCCTGCACAGCATATACAAAAGATGGGTTTTCAGCATGCATTTGCCTCAAGTAATCAAGAAGGAGCTGAATGTCGCCTTCCAAGCTCCTCTGGCGATTATTTCTCATATAATTCCTACAGTCTACCTCAGTGAACCCAACCTTACTAATTCCGCCATACTCTTTGATTAGGGCAGACATAATCCTACGAGGACCCATCCCAGCAGCCTGCAAGGTATCGATCAAGGTCTTAGCAGGACCAGAGATTTGCCTATGAGAGCGGAGGCAATGCACCTTATCGGGCGGAACCAGTTCGTGATTGTGTTCCTTAGTGAATCCAGAAACAACCCATTTCCCAGAATCTTGTATCTTAACGGAGAGCGAAGCTTTACAACCCACTCTGGTGATGGTGCGGGGACGCTTGATCTCTCTATCCTTGGTACGCTTCTCATTCAAATTCCGGAACCCCTCTTTAGCACAAACAAAGGACCTCTGAATGATAGCTCCGTCGCGCCGGGAGCGGCGAGAAGAGCTGACGCGGGTACTGAATCCAACACGGCGAGCATAGGAATTGTAGAAAGCCTTGGCAGCCTCTTCGGACTCGAATTCCATACCCTCATAAGGTTCCAGATCAAGGTCACCCTCAGGAATGTACATTTCACCAGAGCCAAGACCACCGCCGGGAGGAGTATCGACAATTTCTTCGTCGTCAACGGGATGTTCAATGTCCACACCATCCTCATCTCCTCCACCAACTCGCCCTCCTCCCAAACCAATATCGAATTCGATCACTTCGTTTTCCATAACCCTCCCTTCCCCCCTCTCAACTGAACTACCGAGAGCGATATGTTTAGGTTTCTAGGGTTTATATTGGAAAAAGAAGAGAGAATATTCAACAAAAACCCCAGAACATGATCAAATTCTCTAGGGTTTAAAAGTTTGTTGTAACGCAGATTGCAAAAGGCAATTAAACAAAAGGGGGAGAAGGAAGACCGCGAGGAAGAAGAAGAAGAAGAAGCCGGGGGAATGAATGAGGGTCCAGAGAACGATGATTATCCGCCACCTCCGTATTTTTTAGTTTAACTCTTCTTCTTGGTTTTTTTCCTTTTTCTTTTCTTATTTATTTTATATTAA
Organism: Tetrastigma voinierianum; assembly: GCA_016808115.1. Lineage (NCBI taxonomy): Eukaryota > Viridiplantae > Streptophyta > Magnoliopsida > Vitales > Vitaceae > Tetrastigma > Tetrastigma voinierianum. Next base: position 252,743 of record JAEQBH010003975.1, read on the forward strand.
AACATTTTGTAATTACTTTATAGCCTAAAGTAATTACAAAATGATCACTTTCCGGATTTTTTTTTTTTTTTTTGACAATTAATTACTTGAAATTGCAATATTAATATGTTCTCGAGAAGTTCCAACCTTATGTTTGGTTCAACGCTTTAAACCCATTGAGTTAGGGTTTATTGGTATTTTCTGACCATCTTAAATTGAGGCAGAATTTTACCCTCCTATTACCATAAGCTAAAATCAAGAATATCAAACAAATACTAATACAATAAAAATAATAATCAAATTAAGGTATTAAAAAAATAATAGTGTCCTTAAAACTTGACTCAATTGATTAAAAGATGAGATGGATCACAAATTCCAAACTCGATTTCTTGCAACAATATAATACTATAATATAAAACGTAAAATAAATAAAATAATAATAACAATAAACATCATGCTATAAGTGAGGTCAATAGTGTAATATGGATTACACAAATGATATTATTATTATTATTATTTTGCTCTTGAGTTCTCCAAGTTTATAAGAACAAATTACTGCAAGCTTAATTTTCAAAGTAAATAAAAATAAAAACAATTTTTTTTTCAAAAGGTGTTTTCATACGCTTATTAATAATATTTACCATTTCATGTTTTTTAAATCAAAAATACTACATTTGGCAATTTAAATATTATCCCCTAAAGCTATAAGTAGTATCAACTACTATCTAGAGACTATCTTCTAGTCATATAAGGTATTATCTTTAGTTCTTTTAGCTATTATATTTAATTTATGAAATTTTAATCAATTTTAAAGGCTATTTATTTGTTATTATTTTTAAATGAATGAAAGAAAACAAGACTTTTCCCAGGGTTTTTTTTTAATCTTAATCTCATTGTTTATACCCATGTCCAACTATAACTATTTATATTTTTTAATGAGCAAAATGCAAGATTCGATATATACACCATTGATATATTATTATTTTTTTTCAAAAACATTTTGTCATATCAAGAAACTGTCTCATCAAAACTCAACGCCCATACTCATATCTATTTAAATATCAACGCCTACCACGCTGCTACAGACATGAGCAGTACATTATGATAGGTGTACATGCAAAACAAAGAATTAACCCAGACAGCGACACTCTCAAAGTGAGTGTTACTCCAACAATAGTCCAACATAATGGAAATAATTAGATTTCCAAACCAAGGAATCACACTGAGAGAGATTAGAAAGGGAAAGAAGAGAGAAAAGAACCAGAAAATGACCAGAAGGGAGGGAGAACAAAGAAGACCTCACAATTTTCTATTATGCAATTATCTCTTCCCTAAACCCACACTAAAAAAACCATACACAAAATATTCTTTTACATATAGTCCTTAAGCCATGCTGGCTTTTTTTTAGACCCGTTTGGGTATATCCACCACCTGTTCGGTTTGGGCTTCAGCAACTAATTTCCCCATTATTTCTTGGGCTTCCTTATCATTGTCTTGGGTCACTTTTTTTTCCTTCAAATCCTTTTCTACTAGTTCCTCCAACGATAAGGGTAGTGTATCATTCCCACTAAGTGTGGCTCAAATTATAATACGGGGCCTAAGAAGCAAGATTCTAAAAAATTTAATACAGATAATTTTTTTACTCAGAATATTAATATTGCCCTAAACCTTAGTTTATTTACATGCTAAAACCTAAATCATACTACAACAATCAATCTCACAAACAGGTTTTGACGGCCACCCCGAACCTCCCATCACCACCTACACTAAAAATATATCAAACAAATACTACACTAAAAAAATATATCAAACAACACTATAAATAAATACTATAAAAAGGAGAAGTAAGAGGGCTCTAAATTATTATGGCATTTATTCACGCCTATTTTTAAGAGAAATGGGGGCCCGAGGCGACCGCCTTCGCCACCCAGGCCGGCCCCGCCTGACCGGCTTCGAAAATCACCTTGTCCTCAAGGTGGTAGGAAGGATATAATTTGTCAAACTCAGCGAATCATACCAAGATGCATCTTCCAGTTGGCAACCGGTTCATTGCACCAATATTTGCCTCATCGTATTGCCATTACGAATGATGGAAGTGAATCACAAATAGCAAGCGGAAGATCAACAGGGTGACTGTCAATGGTAAGGGAAGGTAACGGTTGATGAGGCGGATGAGCATTTGCTTTGCAAGACATTCGATTATGTGCTTGTTGTATGTAAAACTCGGGTAAATTTGAATTTTCTTAAAAAATTGCAAAACGATAAATTGTTGCAATAGTATAAGTTTGCAAACTTGGAATTTTCCATTCGATTTATTTAAACGGACTCGCCGGATTATTCCCGCAAAATCTAAGAACTCCAAACGACTTCGTCGAATTCCAAAAAATTAATATTCATGATTTTCGAGGCTGCATTTGAGCGCTCAAGACCCAAAACAAGATTGTTGAGAAAAATCTCGAAAGTGAAAAATAAATTAATTAAAGTTCATTTAAAATAAATTGAACTTAAACTATGATGAAATAAATTATTTCGAGATAAACTGAACTGCACTGTACATGATACGAATTGACGCTGGGTCACCATCTAACTTAAGTTGCTAAACAAAAGGGGTCAGTAAAGAAGGCCAATTTTTTTTTTTTTTTTTTTTGGCCGTGAAAGAGAATAGGGAGAGAGGGAGAGAGGGAGAGAGCTCTAACTTCTTTCTACGATCTACATAGATCGGTTGGTCGGAATTCATTGAGCCAAGAAAGAAATTTCATTTACTCGATTTATACTACATGCGGCACTGAACACGTGGATTGGCCAAGGATTTGCATAAGGATTTCAAGAAATCAAAGGTTTCGGGTTTAGGAAATGTCCATGGGACTTCCTAGAGTTTCTTCTACGCTACGAGAGGTATGGATTCTTCCTACTTTTATTTATTTTCCACTCTAAGGGCTGATTGGTTGTGTTTTTTTGGCCCCCAAGGGGCTGCTTGGTCATTTTCACTCAAGGGTCAAGCCAGTCGTTGCTTGCCCCAAGGGGTTATTTGACAAAAATTTCAATGTGGGAATGTCACTGCTTGACCTTATGAATGTCCATATTTTGGGGATCGGGATTTTCGCAGTAAAAGAGGATATTTGACCAGTGTTCTTCATGAAATTATAGTCAAGATTTGTAAACTTGATGCGGGCTTTTAATCACCCAAATTGGACCTCTATAATCAAGTTATGGTCCATTTTCCGGGATTGCCACAGTCTGCCCTATTTTGACCATACACACTGTCCAAATTTTGGGACTGATTTTTGGTTGGGAAAAAGAGGGAATTTGGACTAATGTTATTCAGAGAAATTATAGCTGCATCTATAAATTTGATGTAGCTTTTAAATCACTAAAATTGGACCTTTATAGCACAAGTTATGGTCCATTTTCCAAGACTGCCATAGACTGCCCTATTTTGACCCTATACACTGTCCAAAATTTGGGACTGGTTTTCGGTTGGGAAAAAAAGAGAATTGGGACTAGTGTCCTTCACGAAAATTGTAGCTATATTAGTGAAATTGATGTTAGGCTTTTGAATCGCCCAAATTGGACCTCTACAGCTCAAGGTATGGTCCATTTCATTCCTGGATTACAAATTTTTAGGTTGTTATTTGTTTGCGCCCAAATTTAGATCGTGACTGGGCTACTATGGGATCGAAGCTTAGACTGCTTTCACGTCCCCGCGGTATGATTGAGGCCTGTGGATGGCTGGTCAAGGTACCGCTTATGGCTCGGTCTCTGTGGCCATTTTTATGGCATAGTATTGAAGACCCTAAAATTCCACTTCGTAAAGAAAATTCCAGAACAATTTCAGAAAATCCTGAATTTTTCTAGATTCCTTGATGATCGAAATGGACTTCCATTGAAATCTCGAATTTAGCTATCACGTCGAATTTCGCTGGATTTCGAAAGGTCGGATTTCACGCCGGCGCGTGAAGGTCTGATGATACATGGCAAGGTGAGGAGATGCCACATGGAATCGTAAGAGAGTGACACTTTGCAAAGCCATGTGGTCCACTTGAATGAATGACTCACAATGAGCCATGTGTGAGTTAATCTATGGCTCACAAATGGACTAATTGAGCCGCATTTGATACACATGGGATTTGATAAATAAAAGAATGGATGGAAGTGAGAGCCTACACCTTTCTTTTTGAGGAATGGCGAGTAAAATTGCCTTTCAACGGGATGCATGGGTGGGCTCCAAAAAGCATGGAAAACGACCAAAAAGAGTAAGAGAAAATGAGGAGAAATGAAAGGAATGAGACAGAAAAGAGAAAAGGAAAAGAAAAGCAAAAAGGAGAGAAAGGAAGTGAAGGAAAGAAAAGAAAGGGAAAGAATCCGCAGGAGAGAAAATAAGAAAAAGGGCATGGGCAAAAAAGAAAAAGGAAGATTTCCCTGCTCTCGCGCCGACGTCAAAGTTCGGCGATCAGTCGTACACGCGCGAATGACGCACATGACACTTCAAAAGTTTCTGAGTTTCGATTAAACTCCAAGAGGTAGATATTTTCCTACTTTGGTTTACGAGAAGAAGGTTTTATAATGGTAGGGTTGCCAAGGGATGCCAATGAGAGCCACGAAATTGGGGCCTAAGCCTGAATTGGGCGGCATGGATTTCATGACTTATTTTACTGTCACTCACCGACCGGAGTTAGGCTCTGGACTAGTAACTGAGAGTTTGTGTGTGGTGGTTTTGTCATGGAAATAATGCTTTGAACCTGACGGCTCACGCCACAAGGGCTCGTGAGCGCACCCTGGCTGAATGGTCCTAATTTTTAGACTCATTAGGCAAGTACTTTGCTTGAATAACATGCTATGGAAATGTGGGATATTGATGCATGCTTTTTGATGTATTAATATATTTTGGTATGGAGGTAGATTATATGTATGAATTATAATTGTCCATGGTGTGTAACAGTTTCTTGGGATGTAGTCGTCATTCATGCATGTAATATGAGGAAAATGTGATAAGCATCATGCATTTCATATGCACCTGGCCACATCGCATTGTGCTCGGTGGGTATAGGGTAAGGTTTATTCATCAATGTTGGTGAATGGGTCGAAGCTCGAAAAATCTTAATAAGTTCAGCCGTATAGACCAATGAAAGGTGTAAATGATCAAAATGATAAATTACATGTTTCGGGCGGAGTAAGTCAGTGTATCCCCAGGTGAAAGTCCCACCTAAGCATCACTAGACATGAACTCCGACGATGTAAGTTCGTGAAAATGTTGAAAAGGCGCGCGGCGCCCTACTTGCAGGTAAAACCCTAAATCAAGGTCTACAAAATAAAGGAAAGAATCAAAATCAAATCATAAATAAAATCGGTGGTGTCCAATGGTTTAGTCATGGCGGTGACGTTTTATTCACGCCAGCATTCCAGGAGGAGTCGGTTTGGGACTTCGGGCTCGTGAGCATGAGGGGTTGCACCTTACGATGATATGCGAGCATTTCATATAATAGTAACAATTGTACGGAATGTGATTGATTGTTTATTTATGCCATTGCATATGATTTTAGCGGAGTAACCTCAGAGGGAAAACTTTCTATCGGTTAGCTTCACCCCGTCATGGGACCCCCTTTCAGGTACAGAGACTATCTAGGGAGACGGCACTCAGTAGAGGTAGTTTGTGAGAAGAAAGCCGAAATGTGGTTTTAAGTAAATATTTTGTAAATATGTATAAATCTTGTAAAGTAAGCATGGAAACTATGAGAATATAGTTGGCATATTTATTTTGAGTATTGGTTTGTGGGCCCAAGAGGCTATTTTACTCAGGTATGAGTCTCGTGATACGAGGTGTATAGATTTTCCTCATAAGGCCGACGGCAATAACGGACTGGATTTTGTACGTCACATAATATATGTCACACTTGACCTCGAGGATCAAGAGTGTCATTTCGACTCAAGTAGCTGGACTTGCTCGATCACAATAGGCGTGTTCTAACGACACATGTGATGGATTTCTATGTGCAAATGACCATTACATAGCTTGATTGTATTTGTGTCGTTACTTGAATATAGAATGACATATTGTATGTTGATGTTGATATATGCGTGCATGATATATTGACATAAATGAAATGATGTATGGAAGTCATATGTGTGATGATTGTCCACACACCGTGTTATGGTGTGGAATTGTGTGTCCATGTAGCATTCATTATGCATGTGGCATGATATAGCATGCAATGGTGCATCGCATTGTATTTATGTAAGGGAACATCGCATGACATGGGTGTGAGTGCATGGTTATTATCAACACTGTGTTTAGCGTTTGATTGGGTGGGCTTGGTACAGTGGGACAATGTCCAACAGGGTCACACGATTGTATACATGAAAATGAAAAAATGTGTCGGGTGACATCATGAGGATAGATACTTCTGGGTGAAAAGCCCGCATTTTGGTTATACATATGTGTCTAATAAGGAAAGCCTGCGAAAGCGTAAAAAGCATGGCCTACGTTGAGACTCAAAATTCTACCCACAAAAATACACATGGTTTTGAATATAAATGATCATTGAGGTGTAACATCCAAAAAGCTTTTGGTTTAAAAACAAATTAATTTTGTTGTAAAATGATCATTTGATGTAATCCACAAATGATGAGTTTTATCACACTTTGACATCGCATCGAAAGTGGTAGGGCCTGCGAAGACTCAAAGTAAGATGAGCTCCATAAGGACTCTGGTGTAGGTACATGATCAGTCTCATCTCATCTTCATGGCATGTTGGATTCCATAGCAGAAAATCTGCATGTTTACTTGAAATGAATCTACGAACACGACAGACAGACACTTGTGCCGAGTGTACTCCCATAGGAGCTTACTCTACCTGCGTGGCTCACCCTTTATGGGAAAAACATTTCAGGTGCAGGGAGTACACCGATAGACGACGCTCACCCAAGACCGCAATTATGAAGAAAGCCGAGTTGTGGCTTTATAGTCATTTTTGTAAAGATGTTTGGAACGAACTAGTTCTAGGATGTATTTTTTGTATAAGAGTGTTGTAATTAAACTCTTAAAAAATATGGTAATATAGCCTTGTATATTTTTTAATATGAATAAATGAGCCTGATTGGGCTACTTTTACTCATAAATGGACTTCGTGCAGTCATTATGTTATATTGGGCCCCGGATGGGTCATGTTATTGTATATTCTATAGGTTGTATTTTGGGTAGAGCTCCTCGTACAAAGGAGACTCTGTCCGATTTTTGTTAAATTATAGTCCCTCAGGGACACAATATTATGGTATCTAAGTTACCTAACATCCACAAAAGTTTCCTCGCTGGATCTGGATGGTCAAGGACTAATTAGTGCCCAAATAGTGCTGTTTTAAGCCTTGTTTATTACAAGTTTTGAACACTTTTTGTGTGCTAATCAACTTAAATAACCCAATTGATACATTAAGGTCCTGGCTATACTATTGATCATATTTTGTGGATATTTTTGTAGTTTTGCATTCCAATTACACCATATTCTTCATGTTGATTCTAAATACTGTGGAACCCAACTTAACCGAAGCCGCTTATGCAAATCGAAGGAAATTGGAGCCAAAATGCGTATGAGAGAAGAAAGTAGCAGAATTTTGCAATGTTGCGAATTCTCATCCTACTAAATTTCGCTAGGTTAAGGACGGTAACCCGTTAAATTTCATGGTGTTACCCCCGTATGTCAGGTTGACTACTGACCAGACATGGCTTTCTACCAAAAATGCCCCTTAATGTAATTTTGTTCTTTCATACTCTTATGTAATTTCCTTGGACTAGCACTATATGAGCTTAGTCAAGCTCATGTACAAGGGGGAGTCTGGGGAGTCTATCATCAAATAACAAAGCTTTCAAATCTTTCCTACCGTGCAATTTTCTCACACTTTCTCTCCCTTTCGCATTTTTCACCGCCAAACACCCTTTGAGAATGACAACTCAAGGGATGCTGGCAACCTCCCTTATCTCAAGAGTGAGGGACCACTGGTTAAAGGTTCAGGTAATACACCCGTCCCTGCTACCAACACGCATCTATTATCATTTATGTTTTTGCATCTCACACGTGGCTCAACCGTGATGTACCCCGAAAGTGACTAGTACTGAAAGCTTCAAGGCCTCGCATCTTACTTACCGCTGTGATCCACCGATGCTCAATTAGTCGCTACTTATTAGCTCCCCGCAGTTGGGATCCAAATGGACGGTCCTAATCGCTTGAAACATTAATGTCATAAATGTCGATAATAGGAAGAAAACTTTAAGGGTTCAGGTTTTATAGCCAAACCTAGATCCGACTCCGGAAATGACTATAAGTCATCCTCCCCAGCCCGAGGAAAAGGACCCGAGGACATTACAATTACCTTAGAACCCCAGGCCCAGTGGTCCAAAACTTCAAGAAGTTCTTTTACACTTCATTTCTCTACAATTACAGTTTTACAAGCCATTAACCTTTCACTGTTCTTACCAAAACCCCAAATCCAAAGTGGAAACACCACTTCAATCAACTGCGGACTCATTTAGCATGAAGAAAACCCATCCCTCGAAGTTCGACCTTTTTTAAAGTTAATTATAGCACGGCAAGAGTTTTCACAATACAGTAGAATTCCTAGATACAAATTTTGTCGATTCTCGAACACCTAATGCGGGTTCTAATCAAATGGCAATCGTTGTTCTGGATGGTGCCTTAATGCAAGTGATGAATTGCAGAAATTGTGATTCTCATCACAAGTATTGGTGAATCCCAAACACTTTTTTATTTTACTTTTATTTCCTGCCAGCTTCACTCCGCTAGGTTGATTTAATTTTTATACCCGTCCGTACCAAATTTCTTGTTTATTCTTTAGTCGACAACAACATTACTAGGTAGCCCTGCTTTTGAGCCAGGTCGCGGTCTTATGTCAAGCTTTCATATGACTTTATGCAATCTCGATAGGAACACCGCAGCAGATTGGGAGAGAACCGCTGTCCCACGTGAGCTGTGGTCATGAAGTGAGCCTAAACATTGAACAGATGGAGCCTCTACTTGAGGAGCAACAAAGTTAGCAGGGGATACTAAGAAACCCCAATGCCTACATGTCAATGAGAGACCATATACACCCACCAAGGGCGAGTGCAAACATGCATCGTACCTCCCGTAAGCATACCAAGTAGCTCATTCGTGTCCTCTGTTCCCAACCTTCCATGGTATGGAAAATGAGAATCCATACACACATCCGGGAGTTTGAGGAAGTTTGCACAACTTTCGTGGAGGGTGCAATCGATATGGATCTACTTAAGCTGAAGGCCTTTCCCTTAACCCTCAAAGACAAAGCCAAAATTTGGCTTAATTCTCTAAGGCCAAGAACCATCCCGATCAATCAAGGTGCGTAGTTTTTGAAAAAGTTCTTCGCACACGTGACTACCGGGGCTCAAGAGGTAAATTTATACATTTGCAACCTATGATAATGAGAAGTTCTACCAATGTTGGGAGAGATATATGGAAACCATCAATGCATGCTCAATTCACGGGTTTCTTACTATAAATGGATGTCGGGTCAACCACTCTATATGATGGAAAGCTCCTTGGCAGCACCATCGACACTATGTGGAGGGGATTTCCGAGCAAGAATCCGTATGAAGCCATGGACTTCCTCAACCATGTGGTCGAAACCCAAAGCTAGACAGCCAAATCCTCAGTGGAGATAAGGATGAGCCAATCACTAAATCAAAGTGGAGGTATATACCGCTTCTCAGCGACATGAGACAAAAGCAAAGTCATTCACCCTGGCTGCAGAGCTTGGAAGAGCTTGAATGAGGAATCACACAGGTGCGGTGTGTGTACACTCCACCCATATGCAAAAAAGCCTAACCACCATGCTTCAACTCGTCGTCCACCGAGCACCAAGGAGAGCATCGCCTAAGTGTGCCTTCGCAAGAGACTTTCAGAGTCGAACAAGCACGCAAGGCCACCCAAGCCACCAAACAAGCCAACCTCAAGGCCAACAATACCTACAACCACAACTAGAGGAACCACCCAAACCTCTCCTGGAAACCAAAACCTCCTCCCTATGTGCCTCATGGATCCTCAGCCCAACCACAGCCACCACCATCTTCATCTCCAGTTGAACAACCTATTATGAACTTGAGCAAGGTGGTGGGTAACTTTGTGGAGGAATAAAAGGCGTTGAATGCCCAGCTAATCAAAGAATCGACACTAAGTAAAAGCACAATTAAATAAGAAATGAGCAATCTACACTCGAGATTTCTCAAAAGCATGACAAAATTTCCCGCAGTTTAAATTTTTAAAATATGACAACCTCGCAAGATTCAATCTCAAGACTATCCGAATCGCCAGCTATGCGTGAAAAAGGGAAATTTCAGAGCACAACCAAACTCGTGGGTCGATGAAGTGAGCTCTTCCCACCGAAACAATTCCCGACGGATGAAGTTAAGGCAATCATCACATCGAGAAGTGGAAGAGACCAACCACCAACACCCAAAGCAAGAAAAACAAGGCTAGAAGGTGAAGAACCGGAACTGTAAGGTGGTGATCAAGAAATCGTAAAAATGCACACCCCCACTGTAACACCCCAAACATTTTTTTTAAATGATTTTTTCGTGGAATTTAAGTTTTAGGTGTTTTAAGGTCCATCATGAATTTATAATAATTTTTAGGAATTTTTCTCAATTAAATGAAAAGACGTTATGAAAATAATTTAAATAGTAATTAATTAATTACCTTAATGAAAAGACGTTATGAAAATAATAATGGTAATTCAAATAGTAATTAATTAATTACCATAATGAAAAGACGTTATGAAAATAATAATGGTAATTCAATTAGTAATTAATTAATTAATTAATTTAATGAAAAGAGGGGTAAAAAGGTAATTTTCCTAATGTATACCCTAGTATAAATTGAATAAGAGAAGGAAACTCTTTCATTCTTCTTTGAGTTTCTCTCGCTAGTAGAATTTCGTGAGGGACGTGACGGCCGATCGTGGCTCAAGAACAAATTTCTGAAGGAGAAATATTTCTAACAGGGGAGCAGGATCTGAGCATCCGTAGTCTCAAACGAAGTCAGGGGAAGGCTCCACACTGTCAGGTGAATAGGCCTGAAATGGTGCCTAGACTAATAAGGAGGTGAGTAAATTTATATCATCGCATTCGCACCTTCGAAATGTGGCATGAGCCATTGTTCGACTCGACGTAGTAATCGATCATGATTAAGACCCTTATTCTCGAGCACTCATTGAATTGAATTATTATATGCCACAAGTCACGTGTCCCTGGAGCGGGAATATTCATGCCGAGCACTCCGCGCCTAACTCTTATTGTATTTGGTGTTATCTCGTCAAGATGGCCAGTACGCCCAGCAAATCTTTGGTAATCGCAATGCTCATTTGACGGTATGAATCACGTGTAAAGCCCAACCGATGGGGAGGTCATCGTTATGTGCACATGGCAATTCTCCGTGCGCAGTTAGTGCCTTCCTGTGAGGTGGTAAAACTTCTAGGCGTAACCCTACCGCTCTACTGATCTTTGGTCGGAATGTACGATTCCGCATAAAGTTAAAAAGGAATGTACCTGATTCAAAGATAAAGCAAAAAGGAATGTACGGATTCCTGAATGGTAAACTATATTTCTATGTTTCAAACCTCTAAATCTCATTTGATATTGTTGTTCATATTGCCGCTTATTTGTTGTACAACCTATGAATGGTGATTTATCAAGTTGAAAGATAAATCATCCGTGAGTCGGGCCTCGAGTACCTAGCCTCCCACAAGTATGGTGATATATCTTTACCACAGTTATCTCACCCCGTTGTTTTCCTCCTTTTCGTGGTAGATGTAGAAAGGAGAATCCGTGCATTTCGAATTCACTTCCTGGATTCTATTTGAAACATATAATGGATTATTATTTTGTTTATTCGTGAATGAGAGCTCCAAGTTTTATGCTCCATGGTGAATTAATCTGTTATCAGTTAATTATTTTTGGTTAAATTGATAAATTTTGAATAGTGGAGTTTGATAATTCTCGCTTGATGAAAAAAAAAACCTTATTGATATTTTAGGAGACCAAGAGGGCTATTGAAAGAAGGATGACCACGAGGTTCATTTGTTATGTTATTTGAGATAATATCATGATATGAGATTTTGGGTTAATTATTAGTAGATTTTAGATTGATATTGCGAATAACAGGATTTGTCATTTGTTATAGAAACAAATAGGTCTTGCCGAATTTTCGGTAGAAATTATGGGACTTAGGCTTGCTATGGGTTTTGGTGGCCTTAAGCCTACCATTCCACAGCCTTAGGTCCTGTAATAAAAGTGGGATGTGACGCCCACCTTTCCTCGAGCACTAAAAGCTAAAAGAGGCTGTGTCGGGATGAAATGCTAGAATCTTTGACGAAGTAAAGTCGACATCCACAGCGACATGATCAAACAAGTCCCCACCTATCTGGTACGAGGACTTTGACATGCACGAGTGAAAAAGAAGTGAATGTTGACAAGAAGTCACTTCACACATTTGAATAAGTCGGTGCTATCATCAATGCAAGACTCCGGTGAAGTCTGAATCAGGGTTGTCCAAGCCATCTCGGTAAATTTAGAGGAACTTCAAGTAGAGTATTTTTAGACTTGGGTGCAAGTGTGAATCTCCCTATTCGATGTCTGGCGACTTGGGTTAGGAAGCCCAAGCCCACCTCCCATCACATTGTCTCTTGCGAGATAGATCCATCCAAGATACCAAAGGGATAGTGGAATTCTCGTCAGTGGACAAAATTCTACTATCGGTGGATTTTGTTGTACTTGTCTGAAACGAGCTACGGCGGTGTGACTATGTGCCTGCTCATCTTAGGAGACCATTCTTGGCCACCTCACGTCACGATATCAATTCGCGAAATGGTGTTATGCAACTCACCTTCGGAAACATAACCCTTGAACTCAACATCTTCCCGCGAGTAAAAGCACATGCAACGATGGAAGATGGCTCGGCAGTTCTGTCATTGACTGATGCGGAGGAACGAGTGGCCAATGAGATCTGAGATTTCTTGGCAGGCTGAGAAGAAGCGAGTGAGTGTTCGAGGAAAGAAGCGACGAAGCCCAGACATGAAACTGATGCGAGGCGATGGAGAAAAAATAAGAAATTACGCGCTTTGATAATTGAGGAAGGAACCGGTGAACCCCCAGTGGGCTGGCAGATTGCACATGGAGTTGAAATATGCCTATTTGGAAGAGCAGGAGCAGTGTCCAGTTGTCATTTCATCCCTGCTCAGCACCTCACAGGAAGGTAGTCTGCTGCACATCCTAAGGGAGAACAAGCAAGCCACAGAGGGTGGAAGTGCGATGCGAAGGGTATTAGCCCGAAGTTTGCACCAGTCGCATACACTAGAGGAAGAGGCAAAGTCGGTAAAGCGACCTGAAGACCGAACCCACACATATCACGAGAAGTGGTTAGAGTTGAAGTGCTAAAGGCTGCTATGGTACGGTATCATCTACCCATGTCGGATAGCACATGCATGGTGCGAGTCGACCCAGTGGTTACTGTCGGGGTAACCTGATTGCATAATGAAAAATGAGGAGATGCCACGGCGCTCCTGAGTTGGGGTATGTATTGATTATAGAAATTTAAATGAGGTGACCGGAAGGATCCGCTTCCTATAGCGCCTTCATGGATCAACTTCTTGAGAAGTTTACGTGACCATATCTTTGTTTCTGGATGGTTATTTAAGATACTTTGAGTGAAATTCTTTGCGTAGGGAAAATACCACCTTCACATGCCCGTTTGGCACATATGCATGCGAGGAGAGTGCCCTTTGGCACAGTGTAATGCCTGCCACATTCGGTTGTATGCTTGAGTATTTTCGGTGATTTGGTGAAGCATTATGAGTTTACATGGATGACATTACCGGTCTACGGGGAGATTTGAAGAATGCCCTAATCAGCACAGCGTCTTTACGAGGTGTATAGAGAAAAACCTGGTTTTGAACTGGGAGAAATGTCATTTTATGGTCAGCCAGGGAATAGTACTAGGGCATATTATTTCAAAAAAAGGGATCGAAGTTGATAAGGCAAAAATCAACTTGATTTCCAAGCGCCCTCCTTCCTGAAACATGTCGAAGATTGTTAGGCAATTCTTGGGGCATGCGGAGCTTCGAGTTCATCATGGACTTCTCAAAATTGCCAAGCCTCTTATGCAAACTGCGGAAAAGATGCCAAATTTATTTGGGATGCAGTGCCAAGAGCTTTGACGACGAGCTTAAAAGTCTATTTGACCCACTTTACTTTTTGTTTAACTAGCAATTACCCTTAGTGATGTGCGTACTGCGATATGGCCATTGGAGCGGTTCGGACAAAGGGAAGGAGAAGCTTTATGTGGTCTATTATGCAAGCAAGACCTTGAATGAGGCGCAGAGGAATTACGACCACAGAAAAGGAAATTTGCTTTGGCGGTGAATTACATGCCTTAGATAAATTTGAGCTTATCACGGTTGGGTCGGACGTAATAGTATTCCGCGGATCCTCGGCCTTGAAATACCTCTTTCTACGGAAACAAAATGCTAAGTAGGCTTATCAAGTGGTTCTCCCCCAATGCAAGAGTTTAACACATAATCGGGGACAAAGGGTGTGGAAAATGTTGTTCGCGATCACTATCGAGATTAACAATCGCTTTGCCTCACAACCCTCAGATCAATGATGAGTTCCTTGAGGGTGCTGCTCTACGGTTGAGCACTACAGGTATGCTCGCATTGCGAAATTACTTGGCTCTGGGGGAGCTACCGGCTGATTAGAAAGCCTGAAGACAAAAATTCTTCTTTGTAAAAATTCCACTCCTATTATTGGGAGGAACCATTCTTGTACAAATATTGTCTTTGACCGAGATAATCGAAGGTGTGTGCACGAAGCGAGCAACGGGAATCCTCGATCCTTTGCCGTGAGAATGCTGCGTGAGCCACTTTGCTTCGAAAACTACTAGGAAGGTGCTCGATCCCAGTTTCACTAGCCTCTTTTCAAGGATGCCCTTACCATGTGCGGAATCGACAAATGCCCGGGTTGGGAAGATTTCTTGTCGTCACATGATGCCTTTAAACCCAGATTTTGGTAGTTAACCTTTTTCGGCGTATGGGGATCGATATCATGGGACCATTCACTTCCTCATGATACCCTCACATTTTGGTGGGGTGACTATGTGTCAATTAGATTGAAGCATTCCTTGTAGGGTAGCATACCACAGGGTGGTACTGAAATTCTTGAAGGAGAATATCTTCTCTAGATTTAGGGGTCCCAATCCATAATTGATGATGGAGGTTCGCATTTACTGCAGCGAGCCTTTGAGACGCCACCGGCTAAGTATGAATGTCGAAGCATAAAGTAGCCACCCTTACCACCCTGGGTGGTGGTCAAGTTGAACTAGCAAACAGAGATATCAAGACAATACTGATGAAAGTGGTGAATTCTAACCGAAAAGATTGGTCTCTTAAGCTGCTAGACTCTCTTTAGCGTCTGAATGACCTAAGACCATTAAGGCATGTCTCACTTTGGTTTATGGCAAACTGCCACACAGCATGGAAATTGAATACAAGGCATAGTGGGCGAGTAAAAAATTTGAACTTGGGCGTAAGGCGGAGAAATTTGGTCTCAGGGTTACGATATCAAAGAGCTAGAAGCGAAATGATGCCTGCTTGACTGAAAATAGCGAAAAGATAAATTTGAGAAGAGGTGGCATGATCAGGCGATGGCTTCGCAAACATTCAAAAAGGGGACCATGTATTGCTCTACAACTCGAAGCTCCACCTCTTTGACCGACAAATCGAGATGTGATGGGCCGGTCCTCATCGAAGTTTACCAATGGTTTAGTAGACACGCTTTCCGATGCGAGAGCGATCGAGTGTTCGGGTCAGTAATTCGAGCTAAACCATATGCGTCTGCCTCAGCGAGACAAGGAGGAAATCCCCCTTGACCTCCGTAGAAACCTCGGCCACACATTTGGGGTGATACGCGGTATCTCGAAGTCAGCAGGAACAGTGCTTAATTTTGTAATATTTTGTGTCCCTTGTTGTTTTGGTTTGTTTTCCTTTTACAAATTTTCTCTTTAAACTTGTCTTAATAATTTTGGTTTTGCGGGTGTTATAATGAAGCAGGAGGCTTGATTTTGAGCTGAAATTTCAGTTGCGAAAATTTAACCTTTGTGCAATTGTTTATCTCTGCCCTTTCATCTTCCTCTTGCGACGCTCCGGTTCCTACAACCTTCCTAAATTTTGCATTTCTTTTTTAACCGGCCATTTAATAGGCACTTAATGCCATTAATTGAGCAAGACCTTTCACTTACCCCCCTACCTCTATATAAACCACTACCTTCCCATTTTCATTTCAAATCCCCATTTCCCGTTTGAAATTCCCTACCCTCCTCTCCTTCTCTAGCTGACCATGGTGAAGACCCAGATGGACATGCTTTCCGGCCCTGGGGTTATGCCGGTTCCTCCCTCCCCCTCACTTGAGCCTCACCTTGCAGTATTGTCGCCTTCTGGCTCCACGCCACTCATTGTCGCCCCTTGCATTTGTTGCCGACCGTGCCGTTGTTGCCGGCGGCTCAGTTGTTGCGCCACCTTGTTCACCCTCACGCCACACAGGGCAATCCCTGCTGACCCTCTTCGATGCCCACTGCCCAGGAGATACCATACTCGGGTTGGCCCTCCTTGCCAGTCACATCCCGAAGCCGGCCAGTAGAGACCCCGTACCAATCTGAGAGGCTGGGCCTCGGGCCCCGGGGAGTCCTCGAGTCGAGGCTGAGGCGCGGTCACCACCCCATCAGGGCATTGCTGGAGTCCCCCATCTGGACTTGTCCCTGGCCTTTATCATCAGGCGACCATATTTCCCTGTTTTGTTCAAGAATCTTGATTGCAATGTGGGGATCTACATGCGAGAGGTTCATTATGATCTCCGGACTTTTCCGACACAGGCTCGGGCTGTCACACTAGTGCGGCGGTACTCCGCAGAGGCTAGTTCATGACACCTCGTCAGTTTTTCTACCCTCGGGTGGTCATTGAGTTCTACCACACGATGACATCCAGGAGTGAGCCTAACCAGACAGCTCTTCATTTCTCCATCGACAGCCGACCAGGGATACTCAAGGTCTCTGACATCACAGCTACTTTTAATCTGCCGGTGGTCCTCGCCAACTCGGCAGCTTATAGGCAGTGGCCCCATCCCTCGCCTAGGGAGATGGTCCATCTTCTCTCCGGGGACACTACCGCCGGGACGATTTTGTTCAAGAGGCAGCTCCCGACGCGCATGTGTCTTATAGACCACATTTTGCGGTCTAATCTTTTCTCGCTCCAACATATAGTCTAGAGGAGAGGAGCCATCTTTGAGGCCCTATCTGCATGTCGAGGCCTTATGGTTCAGCCACGCCAGACTTAATATGATCTTGACCACTTCGAGGCAAGGTCCATCGAGTTTACCCCGGCGAGTCACGCCTCTATTATTCTCGAGATATTATTGCAGGTGCTAGATAAATCCTTTGCGCCGAAAGAAAAGAAAGAAGAGAGAGGGCCTAGATTGAACATCGTCGGGATATGGCCCAGTCATATCGTTGATCGGTCGCACCTGTGCCGGATTCATCATCTGCCCGCCTCCCAGACCCGGTAGGACCGGCCAATTTCAGATATTCCACTTGAGGACTTGACCACTGCAATTAAAGCACATTGAGGGCCTCGGGCTCCATTTGACTCGGCTACAGCTACTCCGGTGCCTCGGCTCTTGTGCCATACGTCCTCGCAACGCCCTCGTACCATGCTCTTTGCCCATTCGGATATTCTTTGGTAGACGCCATACGGCCTTAACGAGTCTATCACCATCTCACTTGGGACTTTTTTGACCATCATGGATGCGATCCGCATTCTCCATACATCGGCATCATTTCTGACGCCCGTACGACCACCCCAGAGAATAGGATGACACCTTGCGGGGCTACCATGGCTCCAGACCCGGCGCCCATGCGGCGCGAGAATCGAGCCGTCCTTATGCGGATCGAGTCACACACAGGTCTCCCTGCAATCTCCGTATGTACTGTTTCGAAGCCTTTTTCATCTACTCAGCCGGACCCGGCCCACAACGAACCCACGGATGTGCTGTAAAGCTGCGGCCAGTTACGGCCACTCGTGGCGACACCTCAGCCGAGTCCGGTAGGACGCCTCTTCCGGCTCTTGCGATTGAAGGGTAACGCCTCACTACCTTTGCGATCCACACCCATTAAGGTCAAATTGCATGCTTGGTTGGGGAGAGTTAGTGAAGGAAATTGTTTTTCTTATCTTTGTAGATATGGGTTTGTTTACACTTTTCGAATCTACTGCATGTATAAGTAAAGCCCATTTTGTATGTTTAATTGTCACGCCCCGATTCCCAGTCCGACCCGATTGGCGAATCCGAACCGGTTTCGGGATGCGAAACCATATACTGGGACTTCTTTTTTTTTTTTTTTTTTTTTACAAACAATATTTGTTATAACCAACAATCATTTATTCTGAATGAACTACCCGCCCAGAGATGGTATCCATTAAAATTTATACATATTTACTAAGTCCAGTTACGATCTGAATACATACCTTTCCATATCCTAGCCACAAACATGAGATCGCGGAGCAGTCTTTGTTGAGCACCTATCTTTGAGATGGCCCGTACTGCTGGTGTGGAATGTCCTGTCATCTTTATCTCCTCTTGTTTTCACACGGATTGAACACGTCTTGAAAGCTTTACGCTTAGTGGAACATATAGGCATTAACGACTGATAACAATAATCGTGATCACTATCTTTTTACATTTGCCTCGTATAACGAAGCCTATTCCTTATGTGACTTCTAACTCATCTCATATTATACATAGATTTTATTCTTTTGATTCCCTTATCATTATCTTGTTCATAGCCACTTTCTGTGTCATGTGTTTTTCTGGAGTTGTAACTCTATCACTACATGTATGATAGATCGAATCATATTCAAAGTAAACTTATACGTATACAATGGCAGTGAGACAAATCAAATCATATCAATTTCATACAGGTTCAAATCGGACTAATACGATACATATTGGGCTCTTTATCACTATCCACGGTAAACATGATAATCAACTCACTTTAAAAATTACATTTGTGATAGGATGCAGTTAAATCTTTTTGTTTCGTTTATTAATTTCATTTTTTTTTAAAGTGTGTGACCGAATCCCTAACGGCCCGATTGGCGGATCAATGGGCAGGTTTTACTCCGGCGTTTTCAATCAAAAACATTTATTTAGATCCTTAATAGAATTTTTTCAAAGTGTCATGACGAATCCCAGACTTGACGGGTTGGCGGATCAATGAACCGGTTTACTCAGAGCATTTTCAATTATCTTTCCAAAACATTTGTTTATGTTATTTTAGACCTTTTAATTAATCGAAAGCACTTCTTTTCGGGCAATCCCATAAACACTTATAATTTCAAAGACCACTTAACATTTACATTGACAAAATGCATTTACAAAATGATGCCTTTTACTATGTCAGGTGTAATGAAAAGATACTTAAACAATACAATTTTAATGTCATTTTCGCTTATGGGTTGGTGATTTCACATATAGCTATAGAAGTCGACATTCACGGCAATTCGCAGAATCACGCGCTTGTTTGTCGTTCGGTAACGTGTGATTTCACACTTTCGATTGTCTGAGTCTCACATATGGCTATAGAAGTCGGCATTCACAGCGGATTCACTTGCCAGAGATCACGTACGTTTGTCATTCAGTAGCAATGTGATTTCGCATTTTACGGTATGATTCACTTTAACTATAGAATTGACATTCGCGAAGCGGTCGATTCTTTGAATCACAATACGTTTGTCATTCGGTAGCAATGTGATATAGCATTGATTGTGCGAGTCTCATTTGGCTATAAAATTCGACATTTCCAGCAGTTGATTGTTGAATCACGTACGTTTGTCGACCGATAGCAATGTGATTCGCGCGTATTATTATCGTCACATATGGTATAGAATTAGGCGTTCGCGGCGGTCGGTTGGTGAATCATCGTGTCACGTCGTGATATGTGTGATTTACGCCTTCGCTCTCTTAGTCTCACATATAGTATAGTGCGACATTCACGGCCGGTCCGATTTGTTGAATCACGTGCATTTGTCGTCGGTAGCAATGTGATTTCGCATTTAACAATTACGGTTACCTTCATGACGAATTCAGTTGGTGAATCCCGTCATGTTGGTCATTCAATATCACATTTCAACTCAGTTTACTTTTATGCAGTAATTTCACTTGTAGTGCAAATACACGCATACATGAGTATGTATGACGAATAACAATGATTCAAATCATTATATATATATATATATATATATATATATATATATATATATATATATATACCATATATATTCGCAAATAGCATTCATAACCAATCACAATCAAATTTCAATTCCAATTTCACTCTCGCATTATCTTTTCAAAGATATACTCAATCTCTATACTTATTTCACATACTCATTCAGGTATACTTATTCATATATTCATTCACGTATACTCATTTATGTGTACTCATTTACGTATACTCATTCATGTATACTCATTCATATATTCCTATCATTTGTTATCATTTTCTGGTTATATGTGATAATAATCATATATCATTTAACCACATTATGTGTTCATGACATATTTCCATTCATGTTTCAATTCATTTTCATTTTCATTTTCCATATCATTTTCATGTTTCATGAACACATCTGCCATTTTCATTTTCTACATTTTCCTTGTTTTGAGCACATTACACATGGAACTTCATATTCTTGTGAGTATGATGTCTGTGAAATCACACCTCATTCATATATTCTTATTCCTCTATGAATCTACTTTACTCAGGAATTTGAATCAATCCAATCGGATCATCCAAAATAAAGTTATGGCATTTTCATGCCAAACTAGTCGGTTTACCGATTACCCTCAGGACTGTTGGTATTACTCATTTTTCCAGGGTCTTAACTTCATATTTTGACACTATGTCCTTGTAATCATTTAAATCTAAGGTGATAAGGGTTCTATTCCAACTAGAATCACCCAATTCGAACCTTAGGAACTCAAATTCTGTCAGAAACAACACGGGACTTCTCTATGTTCAACACGAAACCAGAATTTGGTTTGCACATGGTCCCCACTTCAGTGGATTTTTGGGCCACTTAGAGTCATAATTTGACGATGTCTATTTCTATATGGATGGTTTCCTTGAAGTCTATTTTTAATTGGCCTTGAATCACTTTCCAATCGGATGAAATGAAAAGGCGAGTTATGTGAAATACAAAAATTGGTCAAAGCGGGAAAGCGACGGGGTTGTCTTAAGTGCATTATGCAGCATGCCGTGCAAATTATTAAAAACGACCAAAACACAAGTTGTACCGGTACAAGTTCAAATTGTCTTAGGTACAAGAGTCTCCGAAAATGCCCGAGTGTGTATTTTCTCCCATTTTCATGCTTTTCCATCGATCAACTCATGCCTCATAAATACTTCAAGACCCGATTCAAATTCATCTTATGATCCCTTTTCTACTCAATTTACCATTCAATCCTTCTCTTATTTCAAAGACCTATCATGATTTTCTTTCAAACCCACTCTAATATGGGTCTTAACCCATACATAAGCTAAACATGATGTTTAGTTAGAGTTTATTCTAAACCACAACTCAAAGACTCGTTAACCATGAATCCATCTAAAAGAGAGAAGTTCTATGATTATCTTATTGCCATATGGGTTTTATCAACCCTATTTTCAAGAATCCAAGGTTTGGATACAATTCTATCAAAACTCTAGCTTTGAAGATAATATATTCACCATACAAAGCTTTAAAATTCCATGTGATCTATACAAAATCCAAAGTTCCATACTCAAGGTTAGTAGTTCCATACCTTTGAATCCTTCTTGGACTCCTCCTTCTTCATCTCTTCTCTTCTTCTTCTCTTCCTCTTCCTCTTCTTCTTCCTCTCCCCTTCTCCTCTCATCATTCACGTTTTTGGTCTCTCAAAAATGAGAGACCAGTGGCACTTATTTACTTTCTTAGGCCATGTTTGGCCTTGACATTTCGTATTTTCTCATTTTGCATAAGCGCACATCCTCTTCTATTCTCAATTTAACTTACACATTTTATACTTTGGCATGCCATATTTTCACAATTTTCATAATTTCATATCGACTTATTGATTTATGCCATTTTAATATTACTCAATTGGTAAGTACGTTTTTACCCTTGGTTTATTATTAATTCAGGGTCGTTTTATTTCGAAAATTTCTATTTATCTTTATAATATACCTAAACAAGTCCGCCCATTAGGGTATTTTGGTGTTACATTAATGGCTTGCTTTTGCTTCTTTTGAAAGTTGTTTTTTGAAAAAAGTGAAAATTTGTGACCTACTTGTTATACATATGACAGTTGAGTTCTTAGTTTATTTGCAACATTTTTGCCCCATTTTTTTTTTTTTTTGGTTTACCTATCCTTTAAGTTGGTAAACAACGCGTAATGCCATTGATACTAGATTTGTTCCATGCATGATTAAGTGGACGGTCGGTTGAAGTCCTGATATTGATCTTTTTCTTCCGCCTTTAGCTGGTGCCTTACTTGTGCACATCGGTTTTCTATAATAATTGAGGCGCATAACTCCTATCGTGCAGACCTACCCTAGTTTCATTGACCACACAGCAAAGGTTATGGTTCCCTAGAATAGAAAATGTGTGTCTTCAAAAATAAAAAGAAGAAAAAAAGAAAAGAAAAAGAAAAAGAAGAAAAGAAGAAAGAGAGAAAGAAAACCCCTTGGCAGCTTACCTTGAAGCAGAGCACGGTGCGGGGGTTTACGGCGAGATCTTTAAACTGGTGCCACTAAGCCTTAGTTGGTTGGGAGCCCATGATAGTGCTCGCTACATGGGTGGATGGGTGAGGTTTAGCCGAGTCGTAGGTGTTGAATTCCAATTCGTCGGGTCGGGGCTGAAACGAGGAGTTAGTGGTCGAGATCCTCATGACTTGATGCCCTAAGCCTTAGTTGGTTGGGAGTCATCGGTGTGCCCCGGATTACCTGAGCTTTGGTGAGGTGGGTTCTCGACGTTGGCAATCTGCGATCTGAAAAGAAATATGTGAAAAGAGTGGAGCAGGAGTTACTTGGGTTGGTCAAGGTGCTAGGATTTGGCAATAACTTGGTTAGGGGGAGAGCAGTTTAACAGGTTATCATTGAAAACTGATCACATAAACACTTAGATTGCGGTGGTAGTTTCAGGTCGATTCCCTTGGGATGAATCTTTCTTAAACAGTCTGTTTGGCATTTATTCTCCGGCTAGTTGTGTGTGCGGGGTCTCAATCATTCTGCGAGGGAGGGCATTACTTGTCCATACACATTTGAAAATACCATCCTTTTGCATTAGCATAACTTATGCTCTTCCTTCTTTTTGTCATTGCTAGGGATATGATGTGTTGGTTGGGGGTGATTAGTGCCCAATAGTCTTGTTTAAGCCTGATTTATTAGGGTTTTGAGCACTTTTGTGTGCTAATCAACTTAAATAACAATTGATACATTAAGGTCCAGAAGCTATACTATTGATCATATTTGTGGATATTTTGTAGTTTTGCATTCGATTACCATATTCTTCATGTGGAGTTCAAATAGTGAACGGCGACTGGAAACATGTGCAAATGAAGGAAATTGGGTAAAATGGAAGGAAGAAATGTGAGACACACAATCTTGAGATTTATGGGTTACACTGTATTTATGTTGGCCTTTTTGGCCGTATTTTATGGTTTTTTACCAAAATGCCCTTAATGTAATTTTTGTTCTTTCATACTTTTATGTAATTTCCTTGACTATGAGCACTATATAAGCTCAGTCAAACTCATGTAACAGGGAGTCGGGGAGTCTATCAATAAAATTGGCGCCAAAGCTTTCAGCTTTCCCGCCTGTGCAATTTTCTGTCACTTTCTCTCCTTTTCTCGCATTTTCGCACGCGAACACGGCTTTAGGGATGACATTTGAGGATGTAGCCTAAACCTCCATATCCTTGAAGAGGAGGTCCTTTGGGTTAAATATTTGAGGTATACAACGTCATCACATTACCACGCGAGGCATCTATTATCATTTATGTTTCTGCATCTCACGCGTGGGTTTGAATCCCTGTTATGTACCCTAAGTGGCTAGTACTTGAAAGCTTTGAGGCTCGGTGGATCTTTATTGCTAGATCGCGATGCTCAATTGAATTACCATTTATTAGCTCCTGCGAGGTTAGATCCCGGATGGTCTTGCTGAAACATTAATGGGTCGTAAATGTGTATACTAGGAAGAGGAAACTTTAAGGGTTCAGTTTTTATAGCGAGCCTAGACCCGGCTCGAGAAATGACTATAAGTCATCTCCAAGCACGAAGAAAGGACCAAGGACATTCTGATTGCTTGAGGCCAGGCCCGAGTGGTGAAACTTTAAGTTGTTCTTTTACACTTCATTTCTCTATAGTTATGGTTTTACAAGCCATCAACCTCACTGTTTTTACCAAAACCCCAAATCCAAAGTGGAAACACCAATTTCAATCAACTGTGACTCATTTGGCATGAAGAAAACCCATCCCTGAGTTCGACCTTAAGCCACTATCTTCTTGTTAGCTTTGCTTTCTGATGGTAGGAATCCTAGGATACAAATTTTGTTGATTAAGACACCTCTTTGTGGCCTGTCCGAGGACCACTTGGGTTTTAGGACGTCACATTGCAGGTTATGTTTTATGGTATGTAGCAGTTGATCACGTTGTGTGAGGAGGTCATCCACTACTTGGATTGAAGAAGAAGAGCTCTGAGTATATTGGGGAATGGTTGGTGGTGTCTTTGTACAATGCAGAAATGGGGACATCCTTCAAGCTATTTGTGAAAACTACTAGTGTGGAATTGATGACCACAAAAAAAAAAACAAAGTAGGTCTTAGGGTTGTCCTCCACAAAAGCACGAAGATACTACTTGAGTCCTCTATTGACTACTTCCATTTGGCCATCGATTAATTATTAGAAGCGCTCATGGATAATTTGGTACCACTTAATTTAAACAATCGCTCCCAAAAAGAACTAACAAAAACTAGATCACGATCGGAGACGATAGATTTAGGAAAACCATGGTGTTTGACAACAATATCCACAAATAACTCCTCTACCTTAACGACTATGAAATAAGGTGGCAATGCTCCAAAATGTGCATATTTGGAAAGACGATCAACCACCACAAGAATAGTACTCATCCCTCGAGAAACTGGCAATGTAGTCAGGAAATCCATTGTGACATCTTCCTAAACAGCCTTTGGAATGGGGAGAAGTTGTAATAAACCTGCAGGGACTTCAGTAGATGTTTTAATTTGTTGAAAAATTAGATAGCGAGCTATATAACTTGTTACCGATTGTCTCATTCCTAGCAAAAAAAAAAAAAATTGCAGTTAAACGAACCAAAGTTCTTTTGATCCCCGCATGCCAACCACTCGGGGTGTCATGAAATTCCTATAACAAGAGAGGAATTCATTGCGAAGTAGCACTAAGGACAAATCGACCGTTGAAATATAAGATGCCACTGTCAACTGAATAAGCATATGATAATTTGCCCTATTGGAACTGCTCATGTAAATGTATCAAATATGGAGTCGATAGTATTTTAAACGCAGCGAGAACCGGATCAAATAATGGACTCAGAGACAGAGCGGGAATGAGCTACAGATTCAGAATTTATATATAATGCGGGGTTGGTTCGAGGTTTTACTCAATTGTCGAGTAGGCGGGAGAGAGCATCTGCTACTTTATTGGAAGTCCCTTGCTTGTACTCAATGTGAAATTGATAGCCCAACAAATTTCTAACATACACTTGTTATTCAGGAGTTTGAATCACCTGTTGAAGTAACTCTTTAATACTTTTATTGTAACACCCTCAAATTATTCCCTAGTAGTTTATTACAGTTTAGGGTATAATATGAGTAAAATTTGCATTTTTCAGAAATTTAAGTACTAAGGTAAATTGGTAATTTGTCAATTAAAGACCCAAGGGACATAGGATAAAAAGAATATATGTTGAAGTAGAAATATGATAAGTTGATTTTCAAATAGAATGAAGTGGAAGGACTAATAAGTAAAAAGGAGAAATTTAAGCCAAAAATAGGATAAGATTAAACATGGTCTTCTAGAATAAGAAGAAATTCTCATTTTGGCTTTTAGGAGTCTAGGGCTTACGGGTTTGAGGCAGAAGGAGCCTCTTTGGTGATTTTTGATAGGCCGATTTGTGCTATGTAAAATGTGTACGCCTATGTGCGTAGTCGTCTTGTCGCTTCAGTAATATAATGATAAGTGGTATCGTTCCCACGGAGAATTGGGTTACTGTGCATTCCCCAATCTAGGCGCATGCTTTCTATTTGGATGGTGGAAAATCTATAGAAAACTCAAAGAAGACACTAATCTAGGCATGCAAGAATCAATTGTTGTATAAAGACTAAAAGCCTTAGGGCATAAATTTCACCTAAGCAATGATGTATGACCTCCCCTAGCAATTAATCGATGATCAATTTCATCATGAAGATGGTGATTTCACTAATGTATATTTGAATCTCTCTCGAGCAGATACACTACCCTTAGAAAAGGTTATCTTGCATCTACGCCTGAACCATCATAACTAGGATGCATTGAGCCCTATAAATCTTAATACCACACCTAATCACAAAAAGCACCTCCATCCCTATCTCATGATAATTGGTGTTAAATCATCCATGGTCTAATTTTGCTCTACTTCGGGTCCCAGATCGAGCCACAAATCAAGCAAATATTGGCCAGATACCCACAAGCATTAAGATCCAATTGAAATACTAAACATAAATATGAAAGAAAACATCAATCAATATAAATTAGGAGAGATTCATACAAACATGTGTTTGTTTACATCTAAACCTAAGAAAACTAACTAAAACACAAGGAAATGCATCTGACCATCAAAAAAGAAAGAAAGTAGGAAAGGAAAGAGAAAAACAAATTTGGCATTGAAGCTCCTTCTTCATACTCCATTATCTTCTTCTTCCTCAAGTGTTCTACCACTCTTCCAGAGCAGATGTAGAAATCTCTCCGAGAACAAGCCTTGGGGTGTTTCCACCAAGGAGCTTGTTCTCCCCGCCACGCCAATCATGCCCTTGTGTTCAGTGTGCCTCCCAAGAATCTTCTCCAAAATCCCCTCCTTCGTTGTTTCTAAGGTTTGAGCTTTAAAACCCCCACTTATGGGGTCAAAATGGGCTAAAAATTGACCCAAAATCAACCCCGAACATCGCAATGTTGTGCAGCAACCATAATCTAGCATTCAGGTTCGCTGCGGCTTAGGCTCCCTTCGCTGCGGCGAACCCGAGGCTAGTCCCTTGTTTTTGCTCTAACTTCGTAAGGCCATAACTTTGTCATCCGAACTCCGATTTGGGTGTTCTTGGTACCGTTGGAAATCTCTTGAAGTGTAGAATCTAGATATGTCCAGAAAAAACACTTTGGAAATCATTATAAATACTTAATGTACAAAATTCTCCAACTTGTCACTTTTCAACTCTCTTCTCTTCTTCCTTCAACTACCAAGAGTCATAACTTGATCATTTTAAGTGGAAATGGGTAGATAAGGTATCTTTGGAAGCCTGAAGTCTCCTATCTATCCATATAAATATTGTAGCCATTTGAGATCATCTTATAGCTGAAAACATCAAATCACAGTAGTTGCTGCTGCATGTGTAGTTTGCTGAATTTTGGGCTTTATCTCTTGGTTTTTGCTCCATATTGGCTCATGGTTGACCAAATCACAAATTGAACATTTAGAGCATTATATCACTTATTTATATGATAAAAATATTAAAAATATGAGTAAAATATAGGGATAAAATGAGTATAAAGTATCTCTGTATTATTTTGAGCAGGAATTCTTGCTTGTCCCCAACCAAGATACTAACTTAAAACAAAACAAAAAAATTGAAAATGACACGAACTAACAATCTATGAGATGAGGATGATAACATGATGCCAAGTGGAAGAATTACTATGAACATAAGTTAGCAATATTAGCATTTTAAACCAAAGTTTAGGATCGCACAATTTTAAACTCTAAGGAACATACTAGCGAGCAAAGCGTGGTGAGCAAAGCAAATCAACCCCCCAAGTGCTCAATGACCTTTCCCAAGGAAACTAAGTTTAGGTGATAGCATGATCTCCAATGTATAGCAAGGTCCTAGTACCCCTAAAATTAAGCTTGACTCGCCTATATGGAAGAAGCTAACAAATAAATGATAAGAACGCACCACACCCTTTTTATTCATACCAAAATACCTAAAAATTACCTAAATACCTAAAAATGAAAGAAAACCAGTGCCAAGAAGTTTTAGATTAGTGTTCCTATAGCAAGGATCAATTACACGATGACTCCCCACCCAGTTGATTAAGGGTGAGACATTGAAATTTCCTTCAAACTTCACTTGCAGACACTCAATGACTCGAGGCCCTAAGTTGTGGGAAGGATCGTCTTACGGCCCATGTAGCGAGGCGTGAAGACAATGACTCCTAGCTAGTTGGCTCATGGCATTAGGCTTTGAAAGGGCCCTTAGTGCGTACGAGTTCGATTGGATGATCACAGCTTTATTCTTATTCCGCCCAGCTACTTATTTTTGGCATTTTTCTTTTATTTTGCTTTTCTTTCTTTTCACTTTTCTTTTGTTTTTGTGTTTTCTTTTTGTTGTTGGGGCTGGAATGACAGCAAAAGAAAATACAGGATAGTTAATTCAAGACAAGGGTCCCGAGGACAGGTTATAAGAGAGGCGAGTGTGTGTGTGATAGATTCAGCGAAATATGTCTTCTTGTAGCACAAGGGAGGTGGTAGCTAAGTCACCTATACTAAGTAAACTTCTGAAACTTGAATAAACCTTGTCCTCGATGTGAAACAAAAGCAAGAATGGATAATGAGTACTCACGAGGTTTCGTCAAGTCTCAGGAAGTTGCTCCGATGAATATGGAAACACTTTGGAGGCAAAGATGTTAAAAGGGATTAGACTTTAGTTCCCGAATGAGAGGAGGCTTTGAAAATAGGAAGCATGTATGTGGAATGAAATGGGAGGATCTTTGGGCTGATTTCCTTGTTCAATTTTTGTTCTTTGAACCTCTAAGATACTATAAACTTCCACTTTTCAAGATTCTCCACCTCCATAGCCAACTTTGAACTCCAAAAACCTGAAAAACAACACTAAGAAACACAAGATCAAGCAGAAAATTATCCAGCAAACTCCAAAAACGCTAAAAAGGAAAGGGGAAAATGAAACTTTTTGAATTTGGGTTGCCTACCAAGAAATTTGCTCATTTTTGAGATACATCTAGACTCTACAAACTATGATCATATTGATGAAATTCTTGGCCTTCAATACCTTTTCTAGAGGGAGATAATTGTGCTCAATCGACAGCAGAGCACATAAATTTTAAATATTATTTTTTTTATTTTCTATTTTTAATTTTTTTTTCTTTGCAATGGATTCCTCGGTCGTTGTTCAAAGTGGACAGTGTAACTCATCCACCTCGAAGTTGGGGTTTATTCTCATTTTCGCTGCGTGCATTGGAACCCCCCGAAAAGTCATCTAGGAATAGTCTTCACCGACTTCTTATCATTTGTCTTTCATACAGTTTGGAGGGTTGTCTTCCTTCATTCACTAAGGTTCATTGTGTATCATTCTCCACTATTTGAAACTCTCGGTCTTCATTACCTCTTGATGATTTCTTCATTGTAGCTCAGGTTCTCTTCTTACATGTTCA
This sequence comes from Tetrastigma voinierianum, assembly GCA_016808115.1. Lineage (NCBI taxonomy): Eukaryota > Viridiplantae > Streptophyta > Magnoliopsida > Vitales > Vitaceae > Tetrastigma > Tetrastigma voinierianum. The sequence goes on from JAEQBH010003975.1 coordinate 282,531, forward strand.
CTTTAGAGTAGATGGAAGGAATTCCTGTATTGTCTTGAGGACATTGTGATATATTATCTTGTTCTTTCATATGTTTTGCCCCTTTAGTTCTTCTATACTCCTTACTCTCCTCTTCTTTAGGTTGTTCTTTCTCAAATCCAAGTTGAGTATAAGAAGTGGCTGGCTGGGCATATCTTCTTTCCAGCTGAAATGGTGTAGTAGATTTGAACATTAGCCCTTGTCCAGCGTTCATGATTGAACTTGAGATATTGGCACATTCAGCATGAACTCTTTCGATTCAACATGGTTGCACCAACTTGTCATTCTATTGTGAGGTTGACTTATCTCATTTGGATCAAGAAACCTAGGCAACCCGACTTGAGGTGGTCCATTTCGACCGTTGAGTCGTGAAGGTGGGTTGTGTCATGGTAGATTTAGCTTAGTTCTTTTAGATTCATCCATAGCTTAACTACAAACGATCGCTAGACGTAGGTGTACGGAATGGGCGCAAGCTTGAATTTCATGAGGTGTTTGTGTGGTGGATCCATCCAAAATTATGATTGCTCAAGTATGGGGTACCTCCATATTCAGCATAATCCATTGATACATATGGTTGCCGCACTTGACTCCGAACTTGAGTTGTCACTCTTCTTTGATGCTCATCAGTGATTCGTGCTGCAGTAGGTGTCTGGAATCAACAATATTTATAAACCTAAATTCCTCCTGCTATCGTAGCAAAGCTACTATAGTATAATGGCTCTAGGGTCGAACACAGGGATGGGTTTTCTTCTTGTAAATGATTTGCAGTTTGCTCAAAATGGTGAATTTCAATTTGGATTTTAAGGTTTCGTAAAAACAGTGGGTTGAAATGTTTGTGAACTGAAAATAAAATAAGTAAAATATGAAAAATAACTCCTTAAAGCATTGGGCTACTGGGGTTGAGGTCCTAGGGCAAATGAAAGGTTCTCGGGTCCTTTTCCTCTCGTTGGGGAGGATGACCTATAGTCATTTTCAAGCAGGATATTGGAAATTTGGCTATCAAAGAGCTAAACCTAATAATTTTCCTTTTGAAATATAGCATTTATTGGACAAAAATGTTCCCAAACAGTGAAAATCTATCTCCTAAAATCTACCCTACATTAACTAATAAGTGACAACCAATGAATCTCAGTGGATCTAGCAATAAGCAATCACTTGAACCTAAGCTTGCGAAGTACAAGTTAACCTGAGGAACATAGAAAGAAGTTTAAACTTAATGTGCAAAAAAGAGACATAAAGACCCATAAATGCTTACATTAAACACATAAGAACCGCCATTTCACCTCCAAACCCTAGCCTAGTAGCCGTCCTCTTCAAGGATGGAGGGGGTTTAACCAGCCACTCCACATGAGTTGTCATCTGTGAGGTGTTTGGCATTGAGAAAAATAAAGAAAGCAAAAAGAAGAGTAAAAAGAAGAGGCGAAAACTCTGTGTTATCTCTATTGCCAAGTAGAGTCCCCCATTATAGTGTTTGCTTGGGCTTTAAAATGCGCCCCCAAAGAGCAATACAAATTCCAAAGTGTTTCAAAAGTAGTTAACTATTATAGGGACAAAATGGGATGAAACAAAATTGAAACAAGCAGGCACAAGCGTTAAAAGCGGAGTTGAGGTGAATAGTGGTTGAATTGTGAATGGGTCTTCAAGATGACAGTACTAAGAATAATTTAGGTCATCTTTGTTCCCTTGCCTTTTTATCTTCTTTGTTTATAATCCGATATGATGATTGATTAGTTCCGGTCCTTGTTGAGTGCTTTCATTATGCAATGCTTTGTAGAACTCTAAATGCCTAAATCGATGATGATAAGGGTCATTAAAGATATACAAATTAGGATAAATACGTTATTTAAAGTCATTTAGTATAATCAGTAGGTTCCAATAGCACTTTTGAGGCGCTAATCCACCCTAACCACATTGCTGATCCTGTGAAGAAGAAAGAAAGAAAGAAAGAAAGGCATACAAACGATAACAAAATGATGTTCACTATTATATTTCAAAAGGTCAGGAATGAGTAATGCCTAACCCTCAATGAGAATCACTGAAACCCTTGCCCAATAACTATCTCGAGAGAATGAATGCCATAAAAAATTGAGTATCAAAAGAGTCTCCTTCTTGGTGAATCAACTAGAGACTTCCACCAAAACCTAAGTTTGATTAGTTCTCAACAATAAACTGCCGAACTGCACTCCCCCCCAACCAAGCTACTGCCTACACTTAGGATACCAACCAACCTAAATAGATCAGGACCCACTCTTATTCCACAATTCTTTTTGTGTTGTAGGGTGCAATGCCAAGGAATCGATTTCACTAAAGTCCTTGTAACGGGATTATGTATTTCACGTTTCACCGATCGTGGTCCCACTCGGACATGGATCCGAACCGAAGTCCCGGCGCGAGACTATCTTATACTATATAATCGTATACCGTGATACCGGGACTCTATCGACCTGCTCTTCTCGGGAACAGATTCGTACTGTGGTATACAAACAATTGTGAATAACAAAATCATTTTACATATACCAAAAGCACTACCACCGAAATCAAGGCCCATAAAAATCTATACACACATATAGAGTCCCATTTACCTATACAAATACTTATACATATACAATTTCTATTACAAAGCATCAGAGATTACGGAAGCAGCGCTGGTGAGCACCTATCTCTGAGTCGGCCTTCTTTGCTGATGTGGAATGTCCTGTCCTCTAGCCTCCTCTTCGGTACCTACACGGATTGAACACCGTGCTGGGCTTTACGCGAAGGGAACATAAGCACGACAACCACCAATGGCGACTGTCACAAGCTTATACATATGCATTTCATATAACTATACATATTCATATAACTTTAATTACTTAGCTATCACATATACTTTGCCTATTGCATGTCAATCTCTTTCGGTACATATTCTATGTCTTCGCATATCTTATCTATATACTTTTACCGGTATTCCCTGCTTCTATATACTTCATATATTCCTATACTTGTTATCTTTCTCGTTTCTATGACTTATTGCATTCCATGTACTATTTTATATACTTCACATACATTTGTACGTTTCTTATTCTATCATATATACTTTGTGCCTTAGTATACTTATTGTACTTTTCTTTGTGTTGGTTTAAAGCCACATTACATCATATCTTTATTTTTCGTATTACGTGAATTTCTATCTCATCTTTCATATCTCCCGTAGGAGTATAAAACTTATACTTTTACTATCATATCATATATTATCATATGTTTTCATATATGTTTTCATGTGTTTTCATATACTATACTTTTCATATACTATACTTTTCATATACCTTTCTCTTTTATCTACTTTCTGTACTTTACTTATTCATTTCCTTTTCGTGTACTATACTTTGTACTTTCTATATACTGTATTCATGTACTGTTCATATACTATTTTCATATATCTATATTCATGTACTGTTCCTTTCATATACTGTTTTTCGGTTATACTTTTCATATGCTTTCAGATAATCGTGGCTTTTCATATTCATCTTAAAATTTGCATTTCGTTTGTAACTGCCTATACTTTCATCGCATAGCGTTGCTATGCTTCTCATATCATGTCATATATTCCTATACGTGTCATTTCCTAGGTTTCATGTCCGCAAATACCCAGGTGTCGGATACGGAAATAACTATGTGTACCCGAAGGTACTATCACCGTATCGCAGATGCTGATTCTATCTCGTTAATACCCGAAGGTATCATCATCAGACGAGATGCTGACTATGCTATATGCTATCCGTATCTCGCCGCATTGACATCAGACGAGACAAATGATCTCTCGTCTATTGTGCGACTTTAAGGGCCACCGACCAAATGGGATCTATGTCATCGACCCAACCGGCCTCATATCCGTCTATGTATCTCACAGAACAATTGTATCTTCCCTATAGGCATGCCTTATCTATCTCTCTCTTACTCGTGCTCTAAGGGCATTAATCGCCTTTTATTACGTTTTCAGACATATCTCATAGCATGAATAACTATTGTTATCATAATTGCTTATGCATTATACTCATCATTACTTTACTCGTGACTGCTCTCATATCCGTAGTTTCATATTACGGTTCTCATATATCTCATAATATATATATTCATATCTTTTCTATCATTTATTTGCCTTCAGATCATATATGTAATCCTATCATATATCATGAATGCATCTATGCACTCTTGTATTTATATATTCATATATAGCTTTCTATATTCATATCTCTTTATATCATTTATGTACATGTTCTCATTCCTATGCTTTGTCATCTTTTTCTTATCTCTATCGTTCTTATCATTTATGCCTTTCTATAATGTGTTCCTAGCATGTTCCATCTTATTCCTTTCGGTATGTCTATCATTTACGTATTCCTGTCATGTCTTCATCTATTCATATACTTTCTATATTTCTATCATGTTCCATCTATTCGTTTGTGTATGACAATCATATGTTCACATCATATAATCTTATATTCATATGTGCCTACTATTCATGTACTTTAGACTAATTTCCATCTTATGACATATCCTATCATATCTTATTATATCTTATGACTTATACCTATCATATCATATACGTTGCATATACATGTTTTTTTTCATATACTTTTCAATTACTTTTATGTTCATGTTCATGTTCATGTTCATATTTCATTTCGTTTTCATGTTTCATATCATATTCATATTTTCTTGTTCCTCTATGAATCTACTTTACTTAATAATTGGAATCATTCCAATTGACTCATCCAAATTCAAATTATGGCATTTTCATGCCAACTAGTCATTTTACCGATTTTACACTCGGGACTGTTTGTATTACTCATTTTTATGGGGTATTAACTTCATATTTGACACTAGGTTTTTGTACTCATTTAAATATAAGGTGCTAAAGGTTCTATTCCAACTGGAATCACCCAATTCGGAGTACCGGAACTCAAGATATGACCTAGACACCCGGGACTAATCTATGTTCAAACTGATGCAGAAATTTACTTGAACATGGCCCCACTTTGAGTGAATTTTTGGGCCACTTAGAGTCAGAATTTGACGATGTCTATTTATTTATGTTTGATTCTCCTTGAAGTCTATTTTAATTGGACACTTGAATCACTCAAATCGGATAATAAATGAGCAAGTTATGGCCAAATACGAAACTCCAATAAATCGGAAAATGAAGGTGTACAGAAAGATAGCCTAATACGCACGGCATACGTCGGGTCAAAAATGACCAGAACACAAGATGTACCGGTACATGTTCAAGGTGTACCGGTACATGTCACCCGAAATGCCCAAAATGTGTGTTTTTCTCCCATTTTTCCATACTTTTCCACCCAATTCAACTCTATACTCCATAAACACCTCAAAACCATTCCAAATTCATCTTATAATCTCTATTTTTACTCAATTCTTCTTTCAATACTTATCTTATGCACTCTATTGAACTCAAACATGTTTTCTATTCATCTCTTATACAAGGCCTAGGGTTTTTGTCATGCCCCGATTCCCGGTCCGACCCGATTGGCGGATCCGAACCGAGTTCGGGGTGCGAGACTCAGGACTGGGACTCTTTACCTGATTTTTTTTTTTTTTTTAAAGTCGATCTGGTACCTGTGGGTATGGCCCACATCTTATAACAGAATCCAAATATCATATACATATTAAAGAGCTACCACCGGAATGGTGTCATCAAAATCTAGACACATATAACTAAGTCCCATTTACAAATACAAAAACTATACTTTTCACATTTACAAATCGAGCACTGAATCTCCATATGTAGTGAACCCTTACAAGTGTGTCAGCCCAAATCAGATTGCTGGATGTTCACGATGTCTTCACCTACACGGATTAAAAACCCGTGCTAAGCTTTACGCTTAGTGGGAAACATTTCTTATGCATATACACATTTAACGATAAAACAATAACAGATAATATAAATTCCATGCATTTATATTATGAACTTATACGAGTACTTCTTCTATAATGTGCTTACACTTATTCTGATCTCCCGTAGAGTTAGCGTATCTTATTCTTATGCAGAACTTATGCTTATAACAAACTTATGTTCATTCAAGACTCCCGTAGGAGTTACAGAACTTATACTTATTCAGAACTTATACTTAATAGACTTATGTTTATTCAGACTCTCGTAGAGTTGAACTATCCTTATACTAATGAAGCCAATTTTTATTCCTGGAGGTAAATTCGTAGGTATCACGAAATTACGGAATGTATATTGATACTGTAACTTATTCTTATACGAAAGTACTAGGGTACATAAAACTTATAATGGTCTTACGGAACTTTATAACGTATTTCATCTTATACGTGTATTACAGAACTTATACTTATCTTACGGAACTTATACTGGTCTTATAGAACTTGGACATGTATTTCAAATCTTATACATGTCTTATAGAGCATATACTTATCTTACGGATCTTATACTGGTATTACAGAACTTATACATGTATTTCAGATCTTATACATGTCTTAAGGTAAGATATACTTATCTTACCTTTAACTTATAATCGATCTTACTGAGCATATACTTATCTTACTTGATCTTATCCTCGTATAAGGTACCAGGTACACAGCTCTGAACTAATTCATCATCAGATTACATACAAGGTTTAATCAGACGATGCAGATACATACGTATGACATTAGTCCATAGCGGGTGTACAAATCATGTTGTATACATATACTTATTTTATCAGCATTAGAGTACCGCGGTACTACGTAATCCTATACTTATTTTACTGATACGAGTACTTTTAGGTACCATCGACTGCAGTAATTGCTTTCACACGAGCACCAGAAAATACCTTACTGTGACTTATACTTATGTTACTGAGACAAGAGTACCCGTGGGTACTATAGAACTTATACTTATGTTACTGATACGAGAGTACCCGTGGGTACTACAGAACTTATCAAATGCAGGAGTACCCGTAGCGGGCCACGTAATCCTAATCGCTTACGGGAGTACCGTAGTACCACGTAATTTATCGGGAGGCGCAGCACTTGCATCATTGCACTCACATTTAAATACGAGAGCACCAGAGGTGCCTGGCGAACTTAATCTAGACATGAGTACCAGAGAGAACACTAATCCTAAGCAAGAGACAGGACTTAATCGTAGACGAACTTATTCAGATACGTGAGTACCAGAGGTATCACGTAACTTATTCAGAGACAGAACTTAATCAGAGAAATAACTTATTCGTATGATAAGAGTATCTGTAGGTACTAATAGTAACTTATTCATATTAAGTACCCAGAAAATTACGTAACTATATCGTAGATGGAGTTAATCGTATATTAACTTATTCAGATACGTGAGTAACACCCAGAGGGTACTACAACTTATTCGCATACGTGAGCACCGTAGGCATTCATGCAGAATCCTATTCAGATACGTGAGTACCCATGTACTATGGAACTATATCGTAGATGTGGAGTTAATCGTGAGACAGAACTTATTCGATACGTGAGTACCCGTAGGTACTCACGTAACTTATTCAGATATTGTGAATGCCTGTAGTACTACATAACTATATCAGAGACAGGAGTTAATTAGAGACATAACTTATTCAGATACAGGAGTACCCGTAGGTACTTACAGAACTTATTCAGAGACATGACTTAATCAGAGACAGAACTTATTCGTATACGTGAGTACCCGTGAGGTACCACAAAAACTTATTCCAGAGACGTGGACTTAACTTATATTTAACCCGTTTCAAATACAGGAGTACCCGTAGGTACTATAGAACTCATACAGAGGTACATTCAGATCTTACTCTTATTCTTTATTCAGAGTCTTATCATATAGCCATTCGACTTCTGCACTCAAGAATACTAATGAGTAGGACACAACACAATAAGTAAATTCGAAGATACTATATATCACGGAAGTGCCAGTGAAGACTAATCAGATTGTGAGTGTCGTAGCACTTAACAGACAAGAGTGCAAGAGCACTAATCAGAGTACCCTAAGTACTAATCAGAGTGCCGAGCACTAATCTGGGAGTACCGAAGTACTAATCGTGAGTTCCGAGCACTAATCGGGAGTATCAAGTACTAATCGGAGACGAAGTCTTTGTGTCATTTAATAAGCTGGTCTTAGGCGGTTTACGATTATATGAGGTCGATGGCACTATCTTATAATGGGACATTCTTAGCTTCATTGTGTTCATGACATATTATTTCATGTTCATGGTCCGTTTAGTTAAGTTTTCATATCCGTATCATATTTATGTTTCATGAACAATCTATGCACTTTGCATTTCCTATATTTTTCATGTTACTAATACATATGGCATTTCATATAAGCATGCGGTATAATGCCTATGTATTCACACATCATTCATATATTCTTGTCTCCAATGAATCTATTTTCTTAGGGTGGAGTCAATCAATCGGATCATCAAACTGAGTTATGACATTTTTATGCCAACTAGTCGGTTTACCGATTTTACCGAGGAACAGTGTGAAATATTTATTTTCCAGTGCCTTGTCTTGATATTTGACACTGGATCTTTGTACACCTTTAAATATAAGGTGCTAAGGGTTCTATTCCAACTGGAATCACCCAATTCGAATTACCGGGCTCAGAATACGATCCCGGCTTGACTCGGATACTCTATGTTGATGCAGAATTGGATTACACATGGCCCCTTTAGTGAATTTTTGGGCTACTTAGAATTGAGAATCCCAATGATATACATTCGTTATGTTTGGTTCAGCAGAAGTATATTTTAATTGGCCACTTAGAATCACTCAAATCGGTAAGAAATGAGCAAGTTATGGCGAAATATGAAAAGCCTAGTCGAGCGGGAAAACATCTTGGGGTGTCTTGAATTACACCTCTAACGTGTCTGGTACACGTTGGCCAAAATGACAGAACCCAAGTGTGCAGTGCAGGTTCAAAGTGTACCCGGTGCGAGTCTCAGAAAAGTGCAGAATGTGTATTTTCTCCCATTTTCATGCGCTTTTCCATCCCGAACCAAATCTATACTTCATATCTGCAAAAGTGTTCAAATTCATCTTGTATCCTCGATTATACTCAAATCATCTTTGATAAGGATATATTTCTTTAAATTCTTTCATGAATCAATTCCAAAAACCATTCTAATATGAGTTTATAACCCATACACAAACCAAATACAAAGATTTGTTAGGTTTGTTTCTAAACCCTAACTCAGTACTTGCAATTTAACATGAATCCATCCTCAAGGAGAGGATTTCATGATTTCCTTGTACTATTTAAGGTTTTACCCACCTTACTTTCCATAATTTTTGGGATTAGATGAAACCCTAGCAAAACCCTAGGTTTGAGCAAGTTAATCATCATACAAACCCAAAGATCCATGCGAAACTCATAGAATTCATAATCAAGGTGAGTTTCCATACAAAAATCAAAGTTCCATGTAGCTTGTAGCCTCTTCCTCTTCCTCTTACACTCTTCTTATTTGCTTCCTCCTTCCACGGTTTTGTTCTTTTTTTTCCTTTGGAGACCAAATTTTGGTCTTTAAATCATGGATTTGTTAAGGCCATGTTTGGCCAAGTCAAAAACTCATTTTTTTGCTTTTAAGTTTCTTTATTTGCATTATAGTCCTCAAACTCTTGACCATTTGCAACTTAGCTTATGTTATTTCCACTTTGGCCTCAAATCTTGTCAAATTATGACTTTTAAGCCCCCTTTTTTTGGACCAAATACAATTTTGTCCTTAAGTCTTGTAAATTTTCGGGTCTCTCGTTTCCATGTTTCGCATTTAACTCACGGAACATTTAAATTATGCTTACAAAATACACCAACGTGTCGAAAACTCTTGGGTATATTTTGGGGTGTTACGAGTTTACTCAACTTGACTTGAAATCTAGGATCCTTATCAAAACCTAGAACAGAACAATCATGTTCATACTTTACATAACCCTTAGAACCCAACACATGTAATGGGACTCACAGGTCCTCTCGCCTTAAACCCCAGAAACAAAGGGATTTGTGATGATTTCCATACATAAATTCATTAGGGTTAGGTTTCCTACACAACCCACAACCTGAGCACATATCAGACAAGAAATCCACTTGCAAAACCATATAGTTCCTTACAAAAATCCTGATTCCATACCTTTTGACTTTGCTTCTTCTCTTCTGCCTTCCTCTTCTTCTTGCTTCTCTTTTCCTCTCCCATCTCTCTCTACGGTTTGGTCTCCCACGAATGAGGACCCGATTTTGGTCTTAAGTCCCATGTTTGTTAAGCCATGTTTGACTGAACATGAAAACCCATTTTTGTTTAAGTTTCCTTATTTGCCTTTTTGTCCCTTAAACTCCTTTCTTTTTGCCGACAATTTATGTCATATTCTAATTTAACCCCTCATCTTTCCTCAAATCCCGCAGTACATATAGTACCATTGATTTATGCCTCTCATATCCTCAGAGTGGTAATTACATATTTGCCTTGGCTATGTAATTCGGGTCTCTTATTTTATTTTCCGAAAATTTCATTTAACTTTTAATATACTAAACAAATTCAGAAAGCATTGGGGCCTGTTAGTGTTACGACCAGTGACTCCCGACCGGTTAAGGTTTAGGGCCTTGGCCCGGGTGAGGATCTTCGACCACAAACTCTTAAGGTTTCACCGGGACTCAGAATGATTTAGAGACTCCAGCACCCTCTGACTCACTAAACTCCACACATCCACGTGTGGCGAGCAAGTCGGTGGCTCCCGACCCGGTTGGCTTAAGGCCATAGGGCTTTGAGGCTTTCGCCGTATCTCGCTTAGAGGCAGGTGCTCGAGGTTTCAAAATGATGTTGCAATTTTTCTTCTTTTTCTTTTTCGCTCCTTTTTATTTTGGAAGACACATTAGCCTCCTTTTCATGGGGGTCCTTAACCTATTTAAAGGTAGTCAAAGAAACTAGGGTAGGTTTTGCAAAGTTTAGGAGGTTAGGCAGTTCTTCAGCCTATTGTTGAAAACTGATGTGCATTGTGTGTGGTTAGCTAGAGGTGGAAGAAAAGGTTGAAAGCAACAAGAATTAAACTAAACATCCACTCAACTAGGCATGGAATCAATTTAACATCAACAGAGTTGGACAATGTTTCAATTTTTCAAACTCTGAGCTAAGCCAGCTTGTAATGGGTGCAAAAATGGGTGCAATTTTTGAATTGAAAAAGTAAGATGTATAGTATAACAACTTCACAAACAGGAAAACCAGTAAGCCACTGAACATAAAAAAATGGGCTTACTCAAAATAGTAACAAAAACATAAATAAATGCCACTTTCTTCGCTAACTCTCCCCCCAACTAAATGTCATATTGTCCGCAATGGGGCTTGGATTGGAAAGTTAGAGAAGGAAGTGCTACCTCCTTGATGAAATGTACTCATTGTTGGATAGGAGACTTCACAAGCTTTCCATCGACACCTTATTCACTCCGTTTGGGCTTCAAATAAACAAGTTGGGAGAAGAAAAGAGAGGGAAAAAGTGACCAGTTGGAGAATTTTTAAATTTACACCTTCATAATAATTTTAAAAGTGTTCTTTTTGCCTATATTTGGATTCTACACTCTCTAAGCTTTCCAACGGTACCTACCAAAATTGCCCAGCGGGTGGATGAGAAAGTTATGTTGGAAACAAAATGGGAAACCAAAGAAACTTAGCAAGTAAGAAAAATTCGCTATTCTTGTAGCCTCATGTCTGAAATTTAAGCACGATCATGAAAGTATCTACCTGTTTGGCTTCCCTACGGTGGTTTTTTACGCATTTCTTTGGAGGAAGTATGCTTCACCTATAAAATAAAATACCAAAAATTATGAGAATGTGTAATTGAAAATGAGAAAAATTACACATAAAACAAATCTAAAATTAAAAAATTATGTAAAACTACAAATTAACAGTAAACAAAATAAAGTCTAACAAAAATTGGAGTGACTTCTAATTTATTGTAGAAACCACTCCTACTCAGGTAGCCCTTTGGTTCATGGTGGATCAAGGAGGAGAAGTCCCTCCATGTCTGCTTTGTGAGGTGGTATAGCAGTTGACTACGCCCCTTTGTTTTTTAAGCACTGCCTTTTGGTGGTAATTAGGGAATCGGTGGTCTTTGGAGGAGTGGCGAGGCACTGGATTCTCCATTAGACTCTTTATTGTTCTTCATCAATTCCTCCTGCAGTTTGTGAACACTATGTTTTCTTGCACCTAGGCTAATCAGGCAGACTTCATCTAGCTCTTGCTCTTCCATTGTTTTATGCTTGCTGCTTAGGTGGAAGATGTTGAGCTCCAATGTCATATTGCCAAATGTGAGCTGCATGACTCCATTCCGGCAATTGATGATGGCATTTGATGTGGTCAAAAATGGCCTCCCAAGTATGTTGGTGTGATTGGTACCTCACCTTCCATAGCTACGTATCGAAAGGGACGACGAAATCTCTGGGATGAGTAAATTTATCCACCTTCACCAAAACATCTTCCACTATGCCTTTGAATTTTCAGATCTGTCGGCCAAAGACCAGGTGATGGTGGTAGGCTTTGAATTCCCAAACCCGGTTGCTTGTACGCGAGTATGGTAGTAGGTTGACAACGGCTCCCAAATCCAGCGGTGCCTTGTGCTTCAGTTCCCCGATGTTCACGAGAATGGTGGGGATGCGGATCCTTGTACTTCAGCAGGGTTCTCAAGCTGGATGATGGAGCTTACCTGCTCAATTAAGAAGGCTGTTTTATCCACATTTAATCCTCTCTTTAATGTGCCGCGGGTCCTTGAAATTTGTAGCGCCTGTTGGGACACATAATCATGTCTAACGATTAGGATGTGACCTTAAGCATAGCACCTCCCCAAGATTCGGTCTTATTGGAGCACTTTTTCTTACTTTTTAAATGCTTGCGGAAATGGAGGAGGCATACTCTTCTTCATGGAATCTTCTTTATAATTATCCGCTCCGCTTCCTTTTCTTCCTTGGTCTCGCCAGCAAGTTTGAAACCTTGTTTGCTCGGCTTTTGCAGTATTGAGTAGTAATGGCCTTTACTTCATCATTATGGGGGTGAGTTCCTTTGGCAAAGGCTATCATGGACTCCCCTCGGATTAGAAATTTGAGTTTGGAGGCGAAATTTTCCCTTTCTCTTGTACCTCCATCAGATTGGTAATCCTGGTGATGGAATACTGCAGATTATCTATTTTCTGATTGAGATCACTTTGGAGCCCATCTATCTTTTTGTTTAGGATGCTTTCCTTAGTATCAATTCTCTGGGCTAATTGCATATTGATTCCCTTTTTCTCTTCCACAAACTAACCTACCACCTTGCTCAAATTTACAATAGCTTGCTCAACAGGAGATGAGGTTGGTGGTGGGCATGGATGAATGAGGGGAACCACTGCAGTATCGTGCGCAGGGGACATGAAATTTGGAGGTCTAGCTTCCAAGAGAGATTGGGATGATTTCTCCAGTTGGGGTTGTATGTATTGTTGTATGGGGCATTGGGTGGTGGTTTGCTTTGACCGACAAAATTTTCCTGATCAGAAAACATCTCTCTTCTTCTTTGCCGGAATGGTAGGACCGCTACTCTCCTGCACATGCTTTCGGTTGATTGGCGGATGAAGCATAGTTTGGCACATGGGGACTTCGATCCTTTTTGGACCTCATGTAGTCTTTTTCCTTCAATTCTTCCCACCCTCCTAGCGAGGTAGATAAGCCGCCTTCAATTCCATGTCTTCTGGGAGTGAGTACATGCCTCCCCTTGAACTGGATGCAGGCCTCATTCTTTCTGCTTCCCTGGGGTTGGGCTCATCCCATGCCTTAGAGGTCTCTGCTACATAACTCAGAAAATCCATGGCTTCTTCAGGATTTTACTCGAATCCCCTCCGCATGGTTTCTAACAAGCGCCCCGTAGCGAGGGGACATCCATCATAAAAGTGATTCACCGGCATCCGTATCAAAGCCGTGGTGAGGGCGGGCATTGATGGATGCTCCATATACCCCCTCTCCCGACAACTGGTAGAACTTCTCATTATCATGGGGTACGCAAATGTATAAATTTGCCTCTTCAAGGCTATTTGTCTGTGTGCACTAAAGAACTATTGAAACTACGCTGCGATTCGCGATTCTTGATAGTTCTTGGCCTTAGAGAATTAAGCCAAATCTTGGCCTTGTCTTTGAGGGTTAAAGGAAAGGCTTTCAACTTCAGCAGCTCCATATCGGTTGCACCCTCTTTGAAATTCATGCAAACTTCCTTAAAATCCCGGATGTGTGTGTATGAATTTTCATTTTCCATACCATGGAAGGTTGGGAGCGAGAGAGGCACGGATAAGGCGGCTCGATCACATCCTCAACGGGAGGCCTGATACATGAGGGTGCACTCACCCTTTGTGGGTATGCTTGGCCCTCATTGACTGTAGGCATTAGGGTTCCCACACGCCCTGGTGGCTTCCTGGCGCTCCTCAGGTGGAGGCTCCGTCGGCCACTATTGAGCTTACTTCAAAGCCTTTCTTCTTGTGGAGCCTCCTTTCTAATACACTGCGTGTTCCCTATCCCGATGGTGCATAACTCATAAAGAGCACCGTACATCGAAACAAAAAACAAAACAAGCTACCAAAAAGGTTAATGTTAGCTAGAAATAAAAATAGAAATTGTATATTGATAGTATAAAAATTAAATCAACCCAGCAGTGAACTGCTAAGGAAATAAAAGTAAAGGCAAAAAGAGATTGGAATTCACCAACACTTGTGATGAGGATCACAAGTTCAACAACTCGTCACTTGCACTTAGGCACCATCCCCGGCAACGGCGTCATTTGATTCGATTGCCCTGGTAGGTCATGCAGAATCAACAATATTTACAAGAGCCTAAATTCCTCCCTCTTGCCATATACAAAGCTCTTTGCGTATAGTGGTTCTAAGGTCGAACACAGGGATGAGTTTTCTTCGTGTAAATGATTTGCAGTTAGCTCAAAATGGTGAATTTCAATTTGGATTTTAAGGTTTTGTAAAAACAGTGGGTTGAAATGTTTGTGAACTGAAAATAAAATAAGTAAAATATGAAAAATAACTCCTTGAAGCATCGGAGCTCTTTGGGGTTGAGGTCTGAGAGACGAAATGAAGATTCTCAGGTCTTTCCTCGCGTTGGGGAGGATGACCTATAGTGTTTCCCAAAGCGGGATCTTCATTTGGCTATCAAAAACTAAACCTAATAATTTTCCTTTTGAAATATAGCATTTTATTGGACAAAAATGTTCGAACAATGAAAATCTATCTCCTAAAATCTACCACATTAACTAATAAGTGACTGACTAATGAATCTCGGTGGATCTAGCGATAAGCATCCTTTGGACCACTAAAGCTTGCCAAGTACAGGTTAACCAAAAGGTATCAAGAGATTTAAACTAATGCCAAGAAAACGAGACAGCAAAGACCCATAAATGCTTACATTGTTAAACACATGAGAGCGAGTCATTTCACCTCGAGCCCTAGCGAGTAGCCGTCATCTTCAAGGATGGAGGGTTTAGCAAACCATCCCTTGAGTTGTCATCCTCGAGGGTGTTTAGCGTAGAGAAAAATAAAGAAAAGCAAAGAAAATGAAGAAAGAAAGAGAGCCGGAAAACTCTGCATGTTTATTGTCTCTAATGCCAAAGTGAAATTACCCCATTACGGTGTTTGCTTGCGCTTCAAATCTCGCCCCCTGAAAACAATACAAATTCCCAAAATGAACAAAAGTAGTTAAATTATTATAGGGACAAATGGGAAGAAACAAACGGGTACGAGCGTCAAGCGAGGACATGTGAATAGTGGTTGAATTGTGAATAGTCTTTGCACATGATGAAACGGTGCTCGCAAGAACCAAATTTTACGGAGTGCTCCCGATTTCCTTGTATTTTACGCTCTTCTTTCATACGGTCTCGATCTCTATTTTGAGTTTATTTCAATTCTTACGTGCTTGGATCGACTCAACAATTTCGGCATAAATAGCTTGTAAAAACTACAAAATTAGCCACAAAATGCGATCAGTAGAATAGCAGAGACCTTAATGTGCAAATTGGGTTAATTACGCTAATTAGCACACAAAAAGTGCTCAAAACCTTAAATAAACAGGGTTCAAAATAACCCTTTTTGAACATTAATCAATAAGTCAATTGCCGCATTCTTAGTTGCTGCTCAAGGTGAGCCAATGCATTTGTCAACTCAATGATATGACCCATTGTGATTGAAATGCTATCAAACAAAAAAATAAAATTCAAAAGTAAAATTGACAAAAAGGAAATTAAAACAAGACTAACTATATTCAAAGTAGAGTAAAGCTATTTGAAATCAATATTAATAAAAGCACCAATTCCTGACAGGCGCCAAAACTTGATAAATGATTTGTGCTATGTAAAATGTGTGTGCCTTTAATGTGCTTGTAGTGCAGCGTCGCCTCGAAGTAATATAATGATAAGTGAGTATCGTTCCCACAGAGAATTGGGTTACTAAGTATCGACTCTAATCTAACTTTGTATACTGTTGGATGGTGGAAATCTAGCAGAAAAACTCAAAGACACTAATCTAGGCATGCAAGAATAATTGTATAAAGACTACAAAAAGCCTTAGGGCATAAGATTGCACCCAAGATGTATGAACCTCCTAACTTGATTAATCGATGATCAATTTCATCATGAAGATAGTGATTTCACTAATGTATATTAGATCTCTCTACAGAGCATCATACGCTACCCTTAGAAAATGTTATACTGCATCTTTACCTCAAACCATCATAACTAAGGATGCAGTGAACCCTATAAATCTTAATACCACACCTAATCTCACTTATATCTCTATCTTATGATAATTAGATGGTAAATCATCCATGGTCTAATTTTAACTCTCACTTCTTAGATTTTGAATCAAACCACAAATCATGCAAATATTGGTCAAATACCCACAAGCATTAAGATCCAATTGAAATACTAAACATAAATATGAAAGAAAACATCAATCAATATAAATTAGGAGAGATTCATACAAACATGTCTTTGGCTACATCTAAACCTAAGAAAGAACAACAAAGAACATGGGGAAAAGTAAATACAACCATCAAAAGAAAGAAAGCCGGAAAAGGAAAGAGAGAAAACAAATTTGGCATTGAAGCTCCCTTCTTCTTCTCCATTATCTTCTTCTTCCTCAAGTGTTCTTCCTCTTCCAAGAACGAACCCTAGAAATCTCTCCAAGAACAAGCCCTAGGGTGTTTCCACCCAAAGGGAGCTTATTGTCCCTCAAAACTGGCCAAAATCCGCCTTCCTCTTGTGTTCAATGTGCCTCCCAAGAATCTTCTCCAAAATCCCTCCTTTGTTTATAGGGTTTGAGCTTTAAAACCCCAAATTATGGACTCAAAATGGGCTAAAAATTGACCCAAAATCAACCCTGAATGTCGCGACGTAGTGCAGCAACCATAATCTAGCATTCAGTTCGCTGCGGCGTAGGCTTCCTTCGCTGCGGCGAAGCGCTACGCCACGGCGAAGGGGGCTACGCCGCAGCGAACCCGAGGCTAGTCCCTTACTTTTGCTGTCTAACTGCAAGGCCATAATTTTGTCATCCGAACTCCTGATTCAAAGTGTTTTTGCATTGGAAATCTCTTGAAGGGTAGAATCTAGATATGTCCAGAAAAAACACTTTGGAAATCATTATAAATACTGAATGTACAAAATTATCCAACTTGTCACTTTTCAACTCTCTTCTCTTCTTCCTTCAACTACCAAGAGTCATAACTTGATCATTTTAAGTCCAAATGGAGTGAATAAGGTATATTTGGAAATCCTGAGAAGTATCCTATCCATCCATATAAATATTGTAGCTATTTGAGATCATCTTGCAGCTGAAAACATCATATCACAATAGTTGCTGCTGCATGTGTAGTTTGCTGATTTTTGTGCTTTATCTCTTTGTTTTTGCTCCATTTTGGCTCATGGTTGACCTAATCACAAATTGAACATTTAGAGCATTAGATCACTTATTTATATGATAAAACTACTAAAAATATGAGTAAAACATAGGGATAAAATGAGTATAAAGTATACTCATCAATTTCTCTTCATTTTCTTTGAAGATCTAGTCTTGTTCAAGTAAGAAAGTGAAGAAAAGGAAGCTAGTTGAAGGTTTTAAGAAAAGCAAAGTATGGAATACTTGTGTGGAAACTATAAGTATGGAAATTCTCATAAATTCCTCCTTGTTTAGGGTTGTGTTATGAGAAGTCCGAATTCTTCCCTTATATGTATTTTGGGTTGGCTTAAGTTAGATTGGGAGCTGTTTTCTTGCTTTTACTTACTGACAAACTCTAGTGAAAAAGGGATACTGCCCATTTCTGGCAAATCCGACGCTCTACGCCTAGGCATAGGTCTTCGCCTAGGCGTAGAAACCCACGCTTAGGCGAACCCGAGGCCTGAGTTTCCGAACTTTCTGATCCGCCTAGGCATAGCAGTGCTTCACTTAGGCGAACCTCTCCGCCTAGGCACACTTGCAAATCTTGTTTTTTTTTTCTCTCTTCCGTTAATTCTAGCAATCATCCATTGGATTAATGGAGGATCCTAATAAGTGAATGAAAGGGTTCGTACATGTATACAAGTGATAGGAAAAATGCTTTGAACCTCGTCGCCGAGGCGAAGCTGTCGTTGGGCAAACATTGTTTCTTAACCCTTATTTGTTAATGTGATTAAGAACAATATAACAAGTTTCAATAATACATATAATCTAGATGCCCACTTAAGACCGAATAAAGGAATGAATAGACACCTTGATTAGTGTGATAACACTTTGTTTAAATGGGTTTCTAAGACTGCTTACCGCTGACACTCTAATTGGCCACGACTATACTTCTATCGCCGCTACAACACCCCCGCTCTCTCCTACCGACACCTCCTCAGCATGGGCAGCACGCATTGTGCCTCTAAGACCTCGCTCAAGATCGCACCGCACTTCAGTACTCATTGTGATGTGTCCCTCATTCAATATTTCCCTACTTATACAGCAAACATTTATATGATAAGTATATGAATAATGAAACATAAGAAAACAAAAGTAATCAGCTCTGATGCTAAGGCATAATTCAATTATGTTTTGTAATGTACCTACGGGTACCTTCTGTTAAAAGATTTATGTTCTACACTCCTACGGGAGATATGAAAATTCCAATATATGAACTGTTGAATATGTATATCGTAATTTCGAGGACCATATGGCCATATATGTTATCTCTGCTTTCCCACTTAAGCTATGTTTAGCACCTGTGTCATCCGTAGGTACCGAAGAGGACATTCGAGGCATTCTCGCATTCGCCGTACAACACAAAGATTAGAGTCCACTATATGTAGGTTTCTGATTCTGTTTTATAATGTAAATGTAATATTTTGGAGATAGTGCAAATTGTGTAAGTACAAGTAAATGGGACTCAAGAATATATGTACAAAAACATTTAAACACCACTACGGTGGTAGTATTACAAGTTATATTTTTTTGGAAGAATTCACGGATTTAAGTTATGTAAATATGTACAAGTTTAGATTTATATTTTGAAATGGGCCCACCAATGTCAAAAAATCAGGTAAAAGAGTCTCAGTCCTGTGTGACGTCCCATCATCCGCCTAGGCGGGGGATGGGGCGTTACATTTATGATCTGTCCGAATGACAAAATATCTACCTAATAAATAATACACATTATAGATCAAGTTTCGATGAAGATGTAGTTCCTTTGCAAGTAGAGGAAGCTCAAGGCCTTAGATACATTTTTTTGCTAAAGAAAGCAATAGGATGGTTGTCTTGCATGAGCACTGCTCCAAGGTCGTAATTAGAAGCGTCTGTTTCAACAACAAATTCTCTAGTGAAATCTAGCAAGCGTAAAACTGGTGCTAGAGTCATGGCCTCTTTTAACTTCACAAAGGCTAAGTCGGCTTCTGGACTCCATAAGAATGCATCACAATGTAAGAGGTCAGTGAGCGGGGCAACGATGGAAGCATAACCAGCAATGAAAGGCCGATAATATCCCGTGAGGCAGAGAAAATCGCGTAGTTGCTTAAGGGTATGAGGTACTAGCCAATGAACCATGGCCTCCAATTTTTTAGGGTCTGTTTGAACACCTGCTGTCGTGACAATATGACCCAGGTACTCAATCTTATCCTGGCATTTAGAACATTTAGAAAGCTTGATATAGAAATGGAGAGACGAAAGCATATCAAAAACCAACTCTAAGTGACCAATATGGTCAGTGACAGAAGAGCTATAAACAAGTATGTCATCAAAGAAAACAATGACAAATTTATGGAGAAAAGAAAAAAAAAGCCTGTTCATTATTGCTTGAAATGTTGATGGTGCATTTGTAAGCTCAGATGGCTTTACGTGGAACTCGTAATGGCCATCATGAGTGCAGAAAGTTGTCTTGTGAGTGTCACGAGAATGGAGTCGTATATGATGATACCCTGCCCTTAAATCTATCTTGTTGAAAATTATAACACCACCCAATTCATCCAAGAGCTCATCGATTGTTGGTATCGGAAATTTATCCTTGATGGTTGTTGCGTTCAATGCGCGATAGTCCACACAAAATCGCCAAGACCCATCCTTCTTTTTAACAAGTAGAACTGGTGAAGAGAATGGGCTAGTATTCGGTTTAATAATGCCTTGAGTCAACATTTCATGAACCAACCTTTCAATCTCTGTTTTTTTTATAATGAGGATAACTATAAGGCCGAACATTGATAGGCTTTGTGTTAGGCTTGAGATAGATGTGATCATATGCAAGGTTAAAATATCGGCTTTCTTACTGATATATTTAAGATTCTTGCATTTTATTGATATATTTCCGATATATTAGAGATATATTTGATATTTTTTTAGCGAATATCGATATATTTAAAAATTAACAAAAATATTTTAGAAATTCATAAAAATATTTTCTAAAAGTGTAAAACGGATTACTAATCAAATATACATTGCACTAGAGTTTTAAAAATCAAAATGAAAATCACGCGACCAATCGCAACATTTGATGGATAGATCAAATCTCAGAAAGACAATACTCA
Organism: Tetrastigma voinierianum; assembly: GCA_016808115.1. Lineage (NCBI taxonomy): Eukaryota > Viridiplantae > Streptophyta > Magnoliopsida > Vitales > Vitaceae > Tetrastigma > Tetrastigma voinierianum. The sequence continues at coordinate 303,590 of JAEQBH010003975.1, forward strand.
TACCAAAGCATACTGCTCGATAATATCGATTATAGATCGAAATACGCTTTAATAAACGTCTCGACTTATATCTACAACTTCCAATTTGACAGGAATCGTGGCTCATCCACATGCTCGGCTTCAAATATTAACTAACATGAAAAAAATTAATTTATTAATATATTATTACTAAATTAAACTAATTTAAAATATGAAATCCCTTACATAATACTATAAATTTATAATATGCATACGATATTAACTAATATATAACTTGATTTTAAAATTAACGACCAAGAAATGTTAATTTATTAAGATATTATTACTAAATTAATCAATTTAAAATACGAATAATCATATAAACTATCAAATTAAACTAATATATATTATTATAAAGACAATGTTAAAAATTTTTTCGAGTGAAATGAAGATTGATACGAGAGAGAGACTCATGATCAAATCAATGATTTGTAGGTATTTATATATTTTTCGCACAAATGAATCCGCCGTGGACGGTCAAAAATATTTGTAATTTAATTATAAACATGGGATTTAATTTCTTACAAGCAAATACGACCATTAGACCTTCTTTAAACTGGCTCTGATTAATCCATAACCGCTTCGGATCAGTTAGATTTCAATCGGGTCATTTGATATATTTCCGATATATCCCGATATATCCCGATATATCTTCGAGTATTTTTAATGATATTCCTGACATTCCGATATTTTACCGACATTCGATATATCTCGATATTTCAAGAAAAAATCGGGCCACAGAGCAAATGACTCTCACCGAATTCTCACTAAATTTCGGTCCGATATCGATATATCGCGAAATATCTACAAATTTCCTATTTTTCAAATGATTTTCGGGCCATTTTTCCTTCCAAACGATTTTCCACGACTAATTTCACTTCCTATTGTCGATATCCGGGAGTATTTCGCCGATATTTAAATGTAAATATCTAAATCTTAATCCATGATTCATATGTTTGTCGACGAGGAGGGGGTCCCACGGGAGGCCAAAACCCTATTATACTTAGAGAGCAACACAAAATTCTGAAGGTAAATTGGGTGGAATGGATTCCGGAGCAGAATTAGAATCAATCGAAAAAATCGAATAAGCTTGCAACTCATAAAGGCTTTGACCATTGTTGTTGTGAAACAACGTTTGAAAGAGGTGGAGGGAAATGGGTGTCGGCGTGATGCCCTCAGTCCCTGTAAGTAGTACTTGAGCTCCATCCTTCCAAAATTCCATTGTTGATGCCAAATAATCATGGGAGACATGACCTAACCATTGTAACCATTGAATGCCTAATATCACATCTGGTCCTTCAATGGGAAGAACAAAGAGATCAATGGTGAATGTATGGCCTTGTAGTACAATTAGGACAGTAGGACAACGTTGAGTACAGAGCAAGAAATCCTCATTTCCAATAAAGACTCGAAAACATGGAGTCCCACTCACCAATAATTGAAGCCCCTCAACAATGGCTGGTTTGACTAAGTTGTGGGTACTCCCACTGTCAATGAGCACATGGAACCGATGGGGACCGATAGAACCTTTAAGGCGCAAAGCACGTGCATACGGATGACCCATAAGACCATTGAGACTAGAAATAACACCAGGAATGTCTTCGTCAGGGCGGGAATCATCGGGTTCATCGCTCGTTATCTCCACCTCATCATCATCAGTTCCCAATAAGAGCAGATGGCGACTACTACAACGGTGAGTCGTTGAATATTTCTAATCGTAATTGTAACAAAGGCCCTTCTCCCATTTTTCACGAAGTTTCGACGATGACAGTAGACGAATGGGCAGGGAATGGGTAGGTAATAATGGTGGTAATTTAGGGTTCACGCCAGGGGGGTTAAGAGAAGGTCAGGGAGCCAATGATCGAGTTAGGTGGAGGAAGAGGGGTTAGGTTCATGGGTGATTATTCAACAGATGAGATGGGTCTTTGGGATGGAAGATGTTGGGCCGAGGTTGTTGGACTATAGGGAGTGGGCTGGTTTTTCCAAGATCCAATGAATCAGGAGCTCCACCTATCTTCTCTGCGTGCTTCATACGCACGTGCAAGAACAAAGGTTTCCATTAGAGTCGAAGGGCGATTGAACAATAATTCATGGCGAATTACAGGTTTCAAGCCGGTGATAAAAAAAACTAATAAGGAGGGGCTCAGAAATTCCCATCACCTTGTTCAAGAGATCTTCAAAAGCCGCTTGGAAATTAGAGACTGAACCAGTTTGAGTAAGTTTAGAGAGATTACCCTCAAAGTCTTCGTATATAGCTGGACCAAAACGATGTTGTACTGCGTTAACAAATTCCGACCAAGATGATAGAAGGCTATTGCGAGAAGCCCATTGGAACCAGGCTGCTGCACGACCTTCCATATGAAAGGAAACTATTTGCAGTCGCAACTCATCCGGAGTGCTGTGGTAGTCAAAAAAAGCTTCTACACGAAATAACCACCCATTTGGGTCAGATCCATCAAAACGAGGAACATCGAGCTTTATAATACGATAAGCTTTTGTGGGATCAGATCTGTTGCCATTTCCATCAGGTGGCAAGGAAGCAGGGATTGCCGAACTAGATCCTTCTCGAAGCGATGTAGAATGACGCCATTCAGCCCGGAGATCGTCGATTTTTGCTTCCACCGACATCATGTGTTGTTGGAGAGCATTGTGTAGCGAATCTAAATGATCTGACAATTGACACTGCAATTCTTGTACAGCCTCCTTTAATTCCATAGTGAAAGAGATTAACTCAATGGAAGCACCAGTTGATATGTCCAGGTACCTGCAAAACAAAGAATTAACCTAGACAGCGACACTCTCAGAGTAAGTGTTACTCCAACAATAATCCAACACAATGGAAATAATCAAATTTCCCAACGAAGCAATCAAACAAGGAGAGATTAGAAAGGGAAAGAAGAGAGAAAAGAACCAAAAGTGAGGGAGAACAAAGAAGACCTCACAATTTTCTATTATGCAATTTTCTCTCCCCCAAAGACCCTAAAACCACACTAAAAAACCACAAAAAAATAAATAAATAAATAAAAATCCTTTTCACATAGTCCTTAAGCTATGCTGGCTTTTTTGAGACCCGTTTGTGTATATCTACCACCTGTTCAGTTTTGGCTTCAGCAACTAATTTCCCCATTATTTCTTGGGCTTCCTTATCATTATCGTGTGCCACCTTTTTTTCCTTCAAATCCTCTTCTGCCGGTTCCTCCAACGACAAGGGTAGTGTATCACATTACTATTTATATCATTAATAACTTGGTTATAAACAACCACACCTATTCATAAGTAATTATAACAATAAAAAAAAATTTATTTATACTAACTTATATTAATATACTATTTGAAATTGAATAAAAAAAATCAAATATTTTATTTGTTTTTCGGATGGGTCATATCCTGATTTATTAGTGATCAAATTTAATTCTCATACTTTCTAAATCCTGTCACATCTTCAGCTATACCAATAATAAAGAGGGCTGAGTAATTTCAGTTTAAGTTGGGGATAAAAGAGGTGAGGGAGTGAGAATTGCACCTTATATGTCCTACTCGTGGTTTCCTTACTTATGGCCCTTTTTTTTTTTTTTTTTTTTTTTTTTTTTTTTTTAAAACAACACTTACAAAGATTTTGACTAATTAAATATCCCGTAAGCATAATCACGCATTCCTTAACGCTTAAATTTAGTCTCAAAATACCACTGTAGATAAACCCGGGACAAATGAAGAAATATTTCAAAAAGATACAGCGACTACGATCATACATATAGCGAAAGCCTATTAATCAAAAGGAAAATAAATTTCCAAGAAAAAGAAAATATTTTTGAGGCCATAGGATTTCTGGGAGAAACCCCTTCGGGATGTCCCCTTGGCTCTAAAATATATTGGTGATTTAAACATATAAATAAATAACAATAGATGTAAATACTTCAAATGATTCTCTATCAAGTTCACACCTTTATACAAAGAGAGAAGCTTGGAAAGAAAAGTTTTACAAAGCTTATACGAAGTTTTTATTCAACACAAAGAGCTGAGGATAAAAGAGAGAGAGAGAGATACTCATGCAATATATAGCAGAGTCACATCCCAATTATTATTATGTTCTATTTATAGAGAGAACAAAAGGTGAAGGGATATACAGTTTAAAGACCATTCCAAGGCTTCATCAGTCCCATCAAATCAAAATCTTCAAACTTTTCCTTTTCGCACATGACAAGCATATGATTGATATGACGTTCTGATATGACATGACATGCACTATCGTGATTTGTCCCTTCTGGGTTTAATCTATCAAGGCTGTCTAAAAGAAAAATAGTTGTGCTTAATCTAAAATAAATGGCAAATTACCTCCGACTTCATTTCACTGGGTCATTTCTGGCTCCTGCCTTTTCTTCCTTTTCCTAGCCGTCTTTCTTCTTTCTTTGTCACCCGTTGGCAATCAATTTTCTTTCTCATTTATCATGCTTCTTTTATCTTTCACTTATCCATACTTTATTCTTCAACTCTCACATCTTTTCATGCTTCTTTTCAATTCATACTTTATATATTTTCAACTAATGCTTTTCTATCATCATCTTCCTTTGTCTTCCACTTATCCATGCTTTTATTCTTCAACTCTACGTCTTTTTCATGTTCCCTATACATACTTTTCTTCTTTGCTTGGTCCTTCCATAGATCTTGACTGATCAGTTTTCGTATCTTTATATATCCTTGAGGATCTCGGCTACACTGGCCGTGTGAGTTTGGATTAACAGTTTTTGGGAAAGCCTCACCCAGTGAACCATTTGATGTGTCTTTACTACCATCAATAGCCGACTAGGTTCATTATTTATGCCTAATGAAACTAGGCTCCAACAAATTTCAAGAATCTTGTTCTAAGGGACTGGTTCTCATTTAATGTTTTCAAAGTTGATTTCTAAAACCGAAAATTTATCGATGTGTTCAAAAATCATTTGTGTGTTCTATCTTGAATTTTTTTCTCTAAAGTCAGATTTTTAATTTTATATCTATTTCATTTTCTATTTTGTCTTCTATATAATTTTTTAATAATTAGATAATCTTGTTCGCACCTTATCATATTTTTCCTTAAAATTTCTACTTCTTCCTAAGAACATCTCGATTTCGTTTATGAAAAGGGAGGAAAATCATAAGTTAAATCTAGGGTTGTTGTCCTGCCACTACATGGTTCTACTGGTTTTAAATAAGGTTGGCCATGATGATTTAACTTGTTTTACTAATGGCTAATAAAATAATTACTTCCTAAGTTTGTTTTACATTGATCTAAAGCCCGGTTAGGTTATAAAACTTTGAAAAATGGTCTCGATGGTTTGATATATAAGGAAGGACTTCTTTCCCATGTTTTAAAATACCCGTTTTATGGCCTCGTAAATGACATATAGTAGCTGAAATTAACATTACTATTATTCTTTTATGAAAATACTCGATAAACAATTTAAACAAGTAATAAAATATTTTCATCTAAATTCTTGTTAACTGTGATTGGGGTAATCCGACTAAAACGAACCCAAAGGTTATCTATAATGCATTGCTTCTTCATCTAATCCATATGGTAATAAATTAAAGGCTATGTTACTTCGGGTATACCTTAAGAGAGCTCTTTCCAAAGTTAATAATTCCTTTTCTTGATCTCTACCGGAATAAGCCGGTATGATCCCGCTTATCCGCCTGCTCATCCCCGTGGGATATAAATTTTAATTTATTAGTCTACTTAATGAATCAGCCAGACTATTATCACTTCCTTTAATATGTTCAATTTCTATTTTTATTCCTGTGATTAATTTATTCTTCAGAAGTTTAACCACCTTCTTTTGGGAGGATCTTTTTTCATTTTTTAATTTATAAAACTTTACTATTGCTTCACAGTCTGTTCTGATAGTAATTTCTTTCTTAGAAATAATTAATATCCTAAAGCTATCTATAGCATATGTTATAGCTAGTACTTCTGCATCTATGCTACTTATATTACCCTTTTCTTTGTATTTTCCACTACTATATCTACATATTTTTTCTCAGATTTTTACCGAATATTTGTAGGGGTTTTGCTAATAATATCACAAGCATGGGCCCCGATTCCCTGGGCCCGATCCGGGACAGGAACCGAACTGCTCTCGTGCGAAACCATATACTGGGACTCCTTATTTTTTTATAACCAACAATCATTTACAATTAAAAATGAACTACCACCGGAGTGGTATCCATTAAAATTTATTCATTTGTTATCATTTTCTGGTTATATGTGATAATAATCATATATCACTCAACCACATTATGTGTTCATGACTTATTGTCTTTCATGTTCACGTTCATGTTTCATTTCGTTTTCATTTTCATTTTCCATAATCATTTTCTATGTTTCATGAACACTTCATACATTTTTCATTTTCTACATTTTTCTTGTTTACGCCTATTACATATGGCACTTCATATTCTTGTGAAGTATGATGTCAATGGAATCACACCTCATTCATATATTCTTATTCCTCTATGAATCTACTTTGCATTTAGGAAGTGGAATCAACAACTCGATCATCCAAACTAAAGTTATGGCATTTTCATGCCAAACTAGCTCTGCTTACCTGGATTACACTAGAACAGTTTGTAATATTACTAATTCTTCCGGGTTCTAACTTTTATATTTGACACAAAGGTCTTTGTACTCATTTAAAGCTAAGGTGCTAAGGGTTCTATTCCAACTGAATCATCTAAATTGAGCACTCAACTCAAGTTACGTCCAAACAACCCTGATTTCTCACTTGTCCAAAAGCTGATGCGTGAATTTTTCTTGCACACATGACCCCATTTGAGTGAATTTTTTAGATCACTTAGGATCAGAATTTGACGATGCCTTCTCTTTAAGTTTGGTTCTCCTTGAAGTCTATTTTACTTAGCCACTTGAATAACTCAAATCGGATAAAGTGAGGAAGTTATGGCGGAATACGAAAACTAGTGGAGGCAGGAAGCCCAGGAAGCAAGTCCTACCGGTAGGACTTAACTACCGGTAGGACTTGGCCAAAAATGACGAGTCAAAGTCCTGGGGTGAGACTTAGCTACCGGTAGAACTCTCAAAAGTGCCCCGAATGTGTGTTTTCTCACATTTTCCATATGTTTCAACTCGATCAACTTTATACCTCATAAATACTTCAAGACCACTTCAAATTCATCTTATGATCTCTTTTCTACTCAATTTATCATTCAATCCTTCTCTTATTTCAGAACTCTATATGAATTTCTTCAAAAACCATTCTAATATGGGTCTTAACCCATACCACATACCAAATACACAATTTATTAGGGTTTGTTCTAACCCGACCCTTTTCTTGCAATTAAGCAAATCATCCAGAAGCGCCAGAAGGGAGGATTGTGTTTCTTTGTCTTAGATTTAGAGTTTGTTAACCTTCAATTCCAATACATCTTTGGTTGGGATGAAATCTAACAAACCCTAAGGACTGGAGTACGACAAATAACCATTAACCAAACAAAACCAAGGATCCATACTCAAGGTTAGTAGTTCCATACCTTTTTGGAGCTTGGATTTGCTTGATCTTAGCTCCTCACATCTTAACTTCCTCTTATAACTTTTTTATAGCCTTTCTTTCTTCCTCTCTCTCTACGGGTTCTCCCTCAAATGAGACCAATTTTGGTCTTTAAACATGGATTTCTTAAGGCCATGTTTGGCCCTCAAATAAAACCCATTTTGACTTTTAACTTTCTACTCATTTTGCATTTAAACCCTTCCATTCATTCCAAATTCAATTCCACATCTTTTTCTCTATTTCCATAATGGCATAACTTATGGATTTATGTCATTTGGCATATAACTTATTAAATTTCTATTTTGGCATCCCATCCTTTGGCTTTATTACCTTTGGGTCCTCAAGTGGTAAATTACCACTTTACCCTTAGCTCTCGAATTAATTCCGGGTCTCTTATTTTATTTCCGAAAATTTCCATTTAGCTTATAATATACCTAAACAAATTAGAAAGCGCTAGGGGTATATTTGGGATATTACATTGCCCCCATCCTGAAATTTACATCGATGTTGATTATTAAATAATCGTTTATTAATGGTAAAGTCTAATGGTGGTAATTTGTAGCTATTCTTTAAGAGATTTTAACTTAATATCTTCTTGATTGAAATATTTATGTCTTTACTTCCTACTTTGCGGAATAAAGGGCTGTGATCCTACTTAGATTTTTATGAAAGGTGCGGCATAGTTTAATAATCTTAAAATTTACGCCAATTCTTTTTGTTTCTTCTATTTTGTCTGGAAAAGTTAGAATTTTCTCTGAAATATGTGGTTGTAATAATATTTTACCATCTCCTATTATTACCCCTAAAAATTCTATGATGTATTGAAATAATTGCATTTACTTTTTCTTAATTATAATCTGTATTCTTCAAACTTTTAATACTATGCGGAGATGTCCTATATGTTGTTTTTCTTTTCTTCAAAAACTAGTATGTCGTCTATGTGAAGCGCTACGAATGGTCAATTTATCTGCAAATATATTATCAGATGCTTTTCTTTGGAAATATAGAGGGTGCGTTTTTAAGCTAAATGGCATTCTGAGCCATTCAAAATGTCCTTCTGGACAGAAAATGTTGTCCAGTATCTTATCACAGGTGCATCTTAAGCTTTGCCAAAACACAGTTACAATCAAAATTTGCTAAATATAGTACAATCTTTTATTTTCCTAATAAATATTCTTCGTTGGTATATCATATCCATCGTCTTACGTATTATCGTTTAATCTTTTTGTAGTTAATCACCCAGCCTACTTTTTCCTCTTTTTTTGTTCACTTTGTGTTTATTTCTTATAGAAAATTTCTTTGGCCTATGAGGTGAATCTGATCTTCGTATTACTCCTAGTTTTAGTAAATCGATAATATGTGTCTTATAATCTTCTCTATCCTTTTCGGTTACTTCTCTTGCTTCAGTTTTATTTATAATCTGGGTTCTTTATTTTTAATATACATTCGACTTTGTCTTTTTCCCAGTATTTTAAAACATTTTTCTCCTATAATTTCTAGTTTTTCTAACCTATCAATTAAGCTTTGTATTTGTTCTTCTTTTATGTTTATCATAAGTAATTTATACTATTATTAATATGGACTAATTACATTAAATACATATCTTCATATTCTTCTTCTTCTGCAAAATCTTCTTGTATTATATTTGCCATTGCATTGTCCTTCTTTTTCGCACTCAGTCTTTTCTTAATAGCTTGGTTTCTAGAATATTCTATTTGTTTATCTAATTCTTCGGGACTTATAATTCCTGATTTCTTTTGTAATGGGCTTATCATACAATGTCTTGATAAGGTAAAAAAATCTTTGTTAAAAGTTATTTGTCCGTTATCTTTTAATAAAATGATAGTCACAATATGGCTTGATGTAAGATTTAAGGTTTTTATCAGGGTTTAACAATGGTAAGGAGTATTACAGGCTAAGAGTAGCAGTTTGTGTAAAAGATATTTTGGCTGGTACTTAGATGGTTGGTATACTTATTAAAACTTCCGTTTACTTGTTGTGCTATCATAAGGTTTTTATAGCCCCAGGTTATAAATCTTCTGGTATTATTTTTTTCATCTATAATTACATGATCCTGTACCATTATCCCAATAGCTCGTATGTTTTTATTAAAATCATATCCTAATTGTGCATTCTATTTGAGGTGCTTTTATTTCTCCTAATTTATTACATATTTCTATAGGGTGGATTATTATATTAGAGTTTTCTTCATCCATAAATTCTTAAGGATTTACTCTAATTTTCTTTTTCATATATATTTTTCAAATTTTGTTACTAGATTATATATCCTTCTTTTATTGAATATTCTTGTTCTATTCCTATCTTCATCTATCTCGATGTTCATTCTGATAATATTTGTTCATTTCTTCTGATCACTAGAAGTTAGTGTCAGTATTCTTATACATATTATGTCGTCCTTGAGTAGCGAGCTTACGGCGTTTTCAACACATGTAATTTATCGTAAGCGGGTTCACATTTAAAGCGTCTACAATCTTATCAAGTCCTCTATTCCTTTTTCCATTGATGTTCACATATTTATATCCATAAATTCTGTATTTGGAAATTCTAATTCCTCTTAAATCATTATTTAGATCTTCGTTTTTATTTATTACGGGTTTGTTTTGTACGTGATCATGGCCCATCTTTATATATTGTTTCGATTATCAGGATATTTATTACGTCTATTTCTACTAATTCTTCATTTGTACATTCTAAAAGCATACTTCTAGTATTATATAGGTTTTTCTTTCTATAATAACCTTTAAAATTTTAAGAGTCTAAATCCTTTAAAATTACTCAGCCCTCTTTATTATTGGTATCAAACAAAACTTTATAAGCGACATATCTTTGAACCTTTATTGAAATGGCCATGATTTGATCCTTTAAAATTTTCCTTACCCCTTTTGCTAGCAAAACAGAGGAGGACAAGGATCAAACTAAAATTTTTAGCAAAAGCCTGATCTATTGCTCTAAAAATAGAAAAAAAATCAAAGAATTTTTTTTTCTCATATTTGATTATATCATTAAAATATATAAATTTTTTTAACATATTTAAAGTTATTTAATGAGTTAAAATATGTTAAATAAACTTAAATTATTTTTTTGAAAGATTAACTTAGCAATATATTAAACCAAAAAAGAGCTTGGATATATACAGGGACGCCAAATAAATATAAATTATTATTAACTTTGATTTTATTTTCCTATTTTCATCTACTTTTCTCTTTGTTTCTTCCTTGTATACTGAAACCCATGATCAATGGTGAACATTTTTGGGTAATATCACAACAAAAGTTTGAGAAAAATACAAGGAAAAAACGAGAAACAAATTTGAGGTGGAAAACCCAAGAATGATTGAGAAACTCAAATCCTGGGATAAAATTATACCCGATGGTTGAACAAACAAATGTGAAGTTTAATTGATTTTGTTCATCTAAACACAAACCCAAAATATCTATTATATTTTTTGTCAAATAGCGAGTCTTAGCAGGCAAATACGTCGCTAAAAGAGTTTTTAAATAAATGCAGCTGGCAGATTAATCTGGAATTGATCATAAAAATAGTAAAAAACTGCGTAACTTAGTTACATTTCTAGACGCTTCGCTTCGATCTATTCTTAGGTAAAAGATATCTGACCAAATACCGACTTACATGTCGATGGTAGCACAAAAACATCCATGACTATGTTAAGCACAAAAAGAGAAAAGCAACAATGGGTTAAAAATAAAAACCTAACAAATGCAACAAAAGAATATATATATATATATATATATATATATATATATATATATATATATATATATATATATAAAGCGTGCAATGCACTTGTCAATCTTTAGGTCTGGTTGTCAAAATTTAAGGCACAGAAAAAAAAAAGGAAAAGGAGAAAAAATAATTTAAAATACGTTTATTTGTAAATCATTTTATCTATATTCGATTTTTTTTTATAAAAAATATTAACTAACAGAATAAAAGAAAATAATTTTCCTTAATAATTTATTTCTTTCTTTCATACAATTGTTCAAGAACCAAACACAATCTTAAACTACATATTAATTCTCCAAAAAAAAAAAAATTACGGAGGAGATATACAAGAAAATAAAAGGTAAATTGTTTTTCATATGCTACTTTCAAACTCAATTCTTCTATATGAAAATGAAATAATTTAAAAATACATATATTTTAATTACATACTATTTTCATAAAATGATAAATCTAAATGTGAGAAATATTTGGATATGTTTTATTCTTATTTTTGGAAATTGTTCTTGAGAACAATTGAAACTGATATTGTTATTTGAATTTAGTATTTTCTTTGTTCTTTAATTTTTTTTTTATAACAAAACATTTTCAATGTTTTTCTTGTTCTCCTTTTATTCTGTTTTTATTTTTTTTGTTTTTCTTTGTTTATTTATTCTTCAAACCAAATATAGCATTTAAGGATTTTGTTGTATCTAATCTATACATAGCAAATGTGTCAGGAACATCTTCTAGAAGATGGGAAGCCGGTTTCTTATTGAGGTTGTAGGTTGTTTCTTATTCTGGCATATGATCCTCCTAGCCCAGTCCTTGGCCCATGCTTCCAGGGTTGCACCAATTGTTACCCCTTCCAACAGGTATCAGAAGACCCGCCCACATCCAACAGCATTTCATTTGCCCATGTCTCTAAGGTCGGGTCATTGAAACAATTTATTAAAGATCTCTAAGTGTCTTGAGACATTTTATTAATCACATGGCGAGCCATCTTTGCCCGTGGCATTTATGAGCATCTAATCCCACTAATGTAGGATCTCGCCATCCCTCGTCATTGAGCTATGCACCATCATCTCATCTGGATCCAAGCCAACCAGGTCATGACATTACACCCATGGCCATGCATTCGAGGCACACTGGGTTGGAGTGCTCCTGTGCTGGCACCAAGGGGAAGATAGCCTAACCAATGCAGGTCGTGGAGGCCCTACACACTGTCACTGTTCAGCCTTGCTAATCGGGCCATGCACTGAGGTCGACGTCCAAGGCCTATCCTTGGTGAGTGTCTATCCCCTTAAAGAGCCTTAAAAGAGCCTTTAGCCTTGAGAAGACATCAAAACGCGCTGAAGAGATATAATGCCCTAATTACATTATTGCCCTCGCACTCCTCTTTTAAACCATCATGCAGGTTCACCCGAGTCCTCGTCTTGCACTGATCCCACATGCCTTGCTTCTGTCTAGGGGCCCTCATGTGTGTAAGGCGTGCCCATGAGGCCCTAAGGAACCCTACCCCCACCGGATCATACATATATATATATATTGACAACCAGGGGTGTTCAGACTAGATTGTGCACACCTCAACTAAAAGCTCCAATGGCCCATTTTTGGAACTACATATATAATCAATCAATCCTATTAAAGACAAAAGCAACCACAAGTAAGACGAGAGATTTTTCTGAAAATAAAACCAGAGAATTTATTTATGCTTACCGTGCAGTCTGCTGCTACATGGGAAAAATGTGCAGTCTTGGACCCTTGGCACCCAAATCATGCCCACCAAGATCCATATCCCAGGGTGCAGGATCCAAATATGAACAGGTACTACATAATCGTATGAACATATTTCCCTTCCAAGGGTTAAAATAGCCCAATATCCCCACAAAGAAAAAGAGAGACTGAAAATAAAAGGTCCATGTAATAGTACTATTTCCCCCAGATTGTTTTTATTATATAGACACGGTTAAAAAAATAAATCACATACCTGTGAAGGAGACAAAACTTAGGTTCTGAGATTAATAGTCCTCATCCGCTGCAATTGCCATGGCACATCAAACCGCATTAGGAAATAAGGTACCACTTCAGCATCCAGTCATCCTTTTAAAAATCTAATAGAGATCCAAACTAATGTTTCTTTAGAGCTAAGTTAAGAAGCAACGAATATTAAAATGGCAATAATGGAGTACAAGCATAGGAGCCTGACCACCCTACACTGGAAAGGAAATAGAGTAACAACCGCATAACAAAAAATGTCAAGGGGGAAAATGTCACGCATTACATTTTAGTTTTATATTTAAAACAATGTATTTAATGTAAGTCCAATTAAGTTCAACAGAAAAATTCAATATAAATAAATGCCCAAGTAGATTAAAAAATAAATGGGCTTGTAAGGTATAGGAATTCAAGTACAACCAAGCAACTAAAGATGCATCAGAGGCAGGAGAGTGGACACAAATCTCATAAAGCATTTTACCAGAAGAGAGTTATTTCACAACGGAGTATTTGCCCTGTACTTGACCAGGATTTGAAATAGACTGAATTGTGTAATCCTCCAGGACACGTTTAAGTTCTGCTTTAGCTCTCTTGACAGATTGTTCAGTAGGACCCTCAATGAACAAGTAGAGCTTGCGCTCTCCAGGTCCTGGGATCTTACCTGGTCCATAGAACTGCCCCCTCGTGGTAATGGCAGCTCCGGTCCATTCTGAAATTGGAATCAAAGTATCTTTGTGGGTAACCCTCCATCTAGCATTCTGGGGGAAATCATTAATCTCCAACTCTGCTTCATAGTGTTCCGGCATTGCATCAGCTTGAATCTTTGCAAGGTTATGTTGCAAGTTGATGGCAGCGGCCAAGGCTGCTGCCCGAGCGGCCCCATCATTGGGGGTTATTGGCAGCACAGACCCAGGCACAGGTGCTGCTATTGCCCCTGGTATTGTTAAACCAAGGACACCGGACAAAGATACAGGGAGCCCACCATTTGGATGCATTTGAGTAGCTGGAACAGCGCTTGGCACAGAAACGGCACCAACTTTGGAGGCGGCAGCAATAGCAGCTATTTGAGCAAGGGCAGTTTGCTGTGAAATATCACCACCTGCCTTTCGGACACCTTCATCTTCATCATCCGAGTCTGACTTGTCTTCCTCAAAGCCATATTCTTTTGCCTGAGCTTTCTTTGCCGCTCTTCTGACTTCATCCTCCTCCTCATTGAACTTAAAACCACTTCCACCATAACCGGTCCCATGGGCTTGCTCAAGTCCCTGATTCACTTTTGCCATAAAACCATCCGCAACAGCTTTCAGGTCATCAGGAACAACTTGCTCAGAAAGTTCCAAGGCTTTCACTAGATCTGGTGCATATCTTGCATCGTCCTCAGAGATAAATGTGATAGCGCAGCCTTTCCGCCCAGCTCTACCAGTCCTACCGACACGATGAACATAGTCTTCATAATGGTTTGGAACATCAAAATTAATTACCAACTCTAACTCCTTCACATCTAAACCCCTGGCAGCAATACTTGTTGCAATCAACAAATTGCATACATTACTCTTGAAATCAGAAATGGTAGATTCCCGATCTGTCTGATCCTTAGCTCCATGAAGTGAGAGGCAAGGATAACCATGCTTAAGCAAATCCCTGAACAGAGCATCACATTTTTCCTGCGAGTGAACAAATATCAAAATTTTTCCTTTCTCATACCATTCTCCTAGTAGTTCTAATAGTCTTAAGAACCTATCACTTTCTGATCTCATCTCAACCAACTGTGTTATGTCCTTATTCACAACACTTCTCCCACCAACCTGTATTTCCACAGGTTTGTTCAACACTTTCCGAGCCAAAATTTCAACCTGACGAGGGAAAGTAGCAGAGAATAGTACAGTCTGACGTTCAGGTCTAGTATTTTGAACAATTCGAGTGATCTGAGGCTCAAAACCCATGTCAAACATTCGATCCGCTTCATCCATGACCAAATATGTAACCCTGCGCAAATTTGTAATCTTTCCGCCGCTTGTACAAAGTATATCAATCATTCTGCCTGGAGTGCAGACAACAACCTCAGCCCCCCGCTTTAATTCACTAATTTGTTGTGCAACACCAGAACCTCCGTACACAGGCACACAGATAATACCCACAGCTTTTGCAAACTTCTTGATATCATTATGGATCTGCTGGACAAGCTCCCTTGTAGGTGCCATTATAAGGCCAATAGGCCCATCTCCGGGCATCACAGGTGGCTGGTCCTTGATATGCCTCAACATCGGCAACACAAATGCAAGGGTTTTACCAGAGCCAGTCTTTGCAATGCCTATGCAGTCTCGACCACTCATAATTATTGGAAGTGCCTGAGCTTGAATCGGCATCGGTCTTTCATAGTTAAGCTTTTTTATGGTGTCTAAGATTTTAGTTGTCAGCCCAGTCTGGTGCCAGGTTTTCACCGGCTTTGGCACATCCTTGCCATGTATCTTCAATTCCAACTGTTTCCTGTGAGCAACAATCTCTTCAGAAGTCATCCTTGCAATCTCCTTTACTTCAATATAGAAGTTTTTCCGGAATGGTTTATAGTCTATTTTTGAGTGATCAACAATTGATAGTCTCTCAGCCTTTGTCTTTTTCACCCGCTTCATGAACTCATCATCATCTTCTTCTTCCAAGGGATCTTCATTGTTCTCAACGTCACCATAGTCTGAATCAGAATCTTCAATGGGAACCCCAGCATTGCTACCTGGAGCAGCAGCAGCATTGCTTAGCTTCTCTACTTCAGGCAACACCATAGAATTCATGAAAGCATCTAATGGATCAATTTCCTCATCTCCATCAGCACCTACATTCCCATTCTCCACAGTGGATGCATTAGTTTCATTTTGAGTATCTATTGCCATACCATCTCCAACTTCATTATCATTGGGCTTGGCATCTTCATCCATGTTCAAATCTGTCTCAGAATTGCCATTTGGGGCAACATCTTCATCATCAGATTCTCCTTCTAGGGTCCAGGTCTTGCCAGACTTGGGCTCATCAGCATTTGCGGCCTCCCCCCGCTTTTCTCTCTCAGATTCTTCCTTCTTTCTCTTTAATTCTTGCCATTCCTGAACTCTTCTCCTCCGTTTTTCCATTTCCTCATCCAGTTTCTGCTGTTCTTCCTCTAATTCCTGTTCTCGAGTTCTTTTCTCTTTCCTATCCAGGTCATCGTCGCTCTTCTTTCTAGGGCTGTCTTCACCTTCATCTTTGTGCCTACTAGACCTGCCACTCTGTTCACGCTCTCTATCCTTGTGATCATCGTCTCTATCTCTCCTGCGACGCTTTCTGTCACGGTCTCTGACATCATCATCATCACTACTATCATTCCTATCCAGCTCATGACGCTTTTCCCTTTCCCTTAACCTCTCTCTATCTCTTTCCTTCTCCCTCTCTCTATCTTCCCTCTCTCTGTCTCTCTTCTCTCTTTCTCTCTCCCTCTCCTTCTCCCTTGCCTTCTCCCTCTCTCTTTCCTTCTCTCGCTCCCGTTCCCGCTCCCTCTCTCTATCCTCACGTTCTCTCTCCCTTGCCCTCTCTCTGCTCTCCTTATCCTTATCCCTCTCCCTATCTCTTTCAGCATCTCGATCTTCATGGTCCCTGTCCCTATCCCTCTCCTTTTCTCTGTCCTTAGTTCTTTCTCTCGTTCTATCACGTTCATCATCCCGGCTGATCTTTGTTCGTTCCTTGTCCCGCTTATCCCTGTGCTTATCCCTCTCCTTATCACGATGCTTGTCATCACTACTCCTCTCTCTCTCCGAGCGCCGACTCTCCCGGTGCTCTTTCTTCTCCTTGTCCCTCTCCTTGTCCCTGTGTCTCTCTCCATTCCGAGTCCGATCCCGATCCCGGTGACTCTTCTTCGAATCTGAATCTTCCCTTCTATATTTATCCATCTCCGATACACCTCCAAAATTGAAAAGTTTGCAAAACCCTAGAACTCCAAATCCTACGCAAAACCCCTCACTTCCCGAAGCCTCCCGATCCCGCTACGGCCTCTTCAGCCTTCACTACAATCTAATTCCAGTTCGAATAACAAAATTTTGTATTCAAATATCGAAAACCTAAAAATACAAGGAAAAAAACAACTTAACTCAATGAGAAAACTTTACGCAAGCATCAAATTCGAATGAGAGAGCATACTGATAAGAATGATAATCAAAGAAAACGTCAAACCTTAGAATTGTAGCAGAAAATGGTGCGAGAGAAAGAGAGAGAGAGAGCGCGCGAAGAAACCCTAATTTCTTCTGTTTCTCCTCTCTGCAACGAAACTCTCCCAGAGTCCCCCGACTCCTGGCCGTTGTCCAATGTCTCTCACTTATACGGGGATATTTAGGTAAATAGCCAAGAAAGGGCGGTCATACTATATACGCAAATTTTCTTTTCTCTTATTTTATTTATTTATTTATTTGTCCCAAAAAAATAAATTGGTACTTTAAGTAAATTGATTCTAGAAATAAAATTTCATAAACAACGTATTTGATTAATTTTGTCGTTTCACTCGTTACTTTTATGATTTACAAATTGAATTTCATAAACAATGCATGTTTTAATTTATTTTTCAAGTTGGAAATAATTGAATTTAATTAAATAAAATATACAAATATATTATAGTAATCATGGGGGATAGGTATGTCTAATTAGTATTTTTTAAAATTAATCTTGAGAAAGGTTTTTAAAAACACAAAAATGATAATTTTGGTGTTATTTAAAAATTATTCTTATATATTATCTGAATTTAATATTTTTTCATATTTAAAAAAAAAAAAAGAAATCAAATATATTTTCCTTTAATTCGATAAGGCTCTCAAAATAAGCGCCATAGACCCACCGCCCCAAGAAAGAGGTCACCAACGAAACACCGAGGCCCATCCGCTAAACCCTAGCGAGAGATACGCATCGGCATTTAAAGCCGCGCCCAACATCTGCCCTCGCGGCTACAAACGTAACGGCGCCCAACTCGACGTACAAAGACCGATTACTGAAGTCTCCTTATAAGCATTAAAATGTATCAATCCCTAATAATATATTATTCCAATAAACTAACCAAACCTCACCAATAAGGGAAATAAAGATAATAATAGACAAGATCAACCCATCCCCCAATACAAGAAAGATTATCCCAAATAAACTGCTCTTCTATATCCGATTACCAAATCTAATATCGATAATAACAAGAATATCCCATCCATCGAACAAATCCTAATCACCATCCAACTCATTGAACATTCACTATAAATACAAGGCCACCCCATCTAAGGAAATGACGCAAAACATAATCCAATACTGCGCCTGTTAGCCTCTCTTTTCCTCAGAAGAATCGACTTAGGCGGCTGCTCACCCAGAAAGAAGAAGCCCTGACCCTCTTTTCTGCTTTGCAGGCACACTCAAACCCGTCGCAAACCGAAGCCTTCTTTCTTGTTTTGCGAGGTAATCTGTAGGCGAAGCCATGGCTTGGCGTAGCTGGCGATCTACTTGACGTAGATCCGACGCTGTGCGGCCACGATGCCGTGGTAAGCCGCGGCGCCACCTTCCGGCCGATTAGTTGGCGTATTCGATTAGCGCCGTACGTAGGAGCAACCCAGTTCCTCTGCAAATATAATTGATTTCTCGATTCTGCGATGGTATCGACTCGGAGCAGCGGGAAGCGCGCTAATGTCGAGGAAGAAACAATGCGGTCGACAGGAAGAGGTGGGCACTCATACTGCGATCGGCGTCGGCAGGAAGAGTTAAACAGCTCAGGAGCCAGTCAGAAAAATGTGGCGGGAGGCGAGCCAAATAGGAAGCCTGATATCCCAGCGAGGACAACACAATATCGGCTCCCAGAGATGGCGGCAGTGAGAATCGGCGACCGGGCCCGGACCCACGTCTAGCCCACGGAGGAAAGCGTAACAACACTTAGAGCACTTCGGGGACGGAGAAATTGCCAATCCTCAAACAAGGAAGCGAGAGGCAATCGTGGAGGCAGAGGGTTCGAAGCCTCAGGAAATGAAACTCGGCCGCGTGAAGGAAATTAATTGAAAGGGCGTCTCACGCTATGGACGCGCCTTAGTAATGGCCCGATCACCTACATAGCCGAGGTACTCCGCTTCCCACCGCTCGGCCAATTGAAAATGCGCGGGTGGGCGTTCGGCCCGGTACTAGAGATCAGTGGGTGCGTCAAGCGCCTAAAAAACCAAATGATTTGCATGGGTATCAAGATCGGTCACGATCACGAGCTTCGCTATCACCTAAAGGCCCGGCCGGCGTGGTTCTGTGAAACACTTGTCGTGTCTCGCCGTTCGGGGTTATCCATTGCGTTCGTCTCTCTCACTTCATTGGGGCGGGACGTATAGAAGGCCCAGGGTTATCGTCTGGCGGTGACGGGGCTCGCGAAAGCACGGGGATCTGTCTTGCTTGATTTGATGCCGAGTCTCTAAGTGGAGTATACCCGAGCGAAGTCGCGATCCGCATGTTCATTCGGCTTAGGGTTCGAACAGAAAGACTTAATGTTTTCCATCTCCAAAATCCCAGCAGCATGGCGGAGGTGCTGCCAAAGCGGAGAAAATATATTAAATGAAGAGGCCTCATATCGAAGAGCTCTTCCACTCCTGAAAGAAAAGAGTGGGGCATACAAACGACGGGGCGAAGCCCCGAGAGACAAGGCCGGAGGATCTCGAAGAAAAATGGAGGCGATCCGAGAGGCGTAGAGACACCAGGAGATCGTCTAGGTCCATCCATAATCGAAGGCGACGGCGTTACTCGCCTGTTCTTGCTGCGGCCTCCGATTGTCACGGGTTACGCGCGAGTCGCAAGCGAGCGATTCGCGAGGTGGTCAACCCAGACCCACAACAAGAGACAACTCAAGTATTGCGAGTTCCATGTAGACTACGGACCGCACGGATGGCTTGCATCCCGACTCGAAATAGAAATTACTTAGGCGCGGGCACTCCAGGCGCTTTATATCCCACAATCGAGTCGAATCAAGCTCGAACCGGCTCCGCCTCAATGACCACCGCCTCGCGGGACGGCGACTCGGCCACCAACAATCCTAGGTGAAATCCGGGTAATCGAGAAAGTTATTAGCGGGAGGAATCGACTCAGCTCGGAAGGCGATACGCGACGCCAGTCGATAGAGATATAGCGAAATTCAAGCGGTCATCTAAACTACGTATTTCGACACATCCATCCGTTCTCTGACTCGAATCTAGGGATGCAGCACCCTCATGGCGATTACTTGGTAGTTCGCGCGGTTGTGGCCCGACAAAGCAGTTCATCGGGTCTTCAGTGTGGAGTTCGGTAGATATCATCTTCCGTCGACCTTTTGATAAAATGGGCGTGGAAGGGAAAAGTGAACCCGTCGACACCCCTCTATGGGGGTTCTCGAAAAGAGTATTACCTCTAGGCTCGTCTGATTGATACTCACGTTGGAATTCCCAGTACCCGACCGGCAGCTACGTGAGATTCCTCGTCGTAGCCCGTCTGCTTATAACATGTGTTTGGGCGGACCTTCTCTGATGGTAAAGTCATCCATGGCGTATCGCGATGATCAAATTCCCTCTGATAAGCGGGGTAGAATGGATTCGAGGGAGACCCGGTGGCTAGGGGAATGTTGCACCGGCATCCATGGAAGCAAAATGGTCGGCGACATATCGTGGGCGAAGAGCTGACATGCGTGACCAAGTACTCACTTTCGACTGGAGGCCCTCGGAAGCGGAGCAGATATTGTTGGATGGCGACCACCGAACATCTACGCTATATTAAATAAACTCGCGGAAGACCTCGAAAACCTCCTTATCCATTTTTTTTAAGGCCAGCGAGGCGTCGCCGCGCCCAGGCGGACATGGGAGGAATTGATCTGATAATCACCCGCCGGTTAGGCGTCGGCCGGCGTCCTTTAAGCGATCAAACAAAGAGGAGGGCTTGGCGGAAAGGCGAAAAGCCATCGAAGAAATTGACAAACTCCTGGCGGGAGGCGATCAGGGAAGTAGAATACCCTGAATGGCTAGCCAATGTCGTACTCGTCAAAAAGGCAAACGACAAATGGCGACTCTGCATCGACTTCATTGACATCAACAAAGCGTGCCCAAAGGACAGTTTCCCTCTGCCGCGAATCGACCTCATCGTAGATGCCACCGCGGGCCAGACTCCTCGGTTTATGGATGCCTTCTCCGGCTACAACGGTCGGTATGGACAGGAGTGACGAGAAAAGACATACGTTACCGTCTAGCGGGGAACTATTGCTGCCTCGTGTGATGCCTTTCGGGCTCAACGCGCGAGGCCACATATCGAGGTTAGTGAATCGGATGTTTTGAGGAACCGAGTTAGGCCTGACTATGGAAGTGTGCAGATGACATCTTTGGTAAAATCCACCTGTTGGGCTCACATAGCCCACGTCTGTCGGCGTTCGGATCTTGGCTTCTGACGCGAAGCTGAATCCGGTTAAGTGTGCCTTGGTATCTGGTCGGAAATTCCTGGGTTTCATAGTATTCGACCAGGAATTGAAGCAAATCGAGACAGATAAGGTTGTACTCGACATGCCCTCGCCATCAAGTATAAAGGGGATTCGGTGCGGCGGAAAGGATTCTTGCCTTAAGCGATTCGTGTGTGAAGTGAGTAAGTGACCTTTCTTAAGTCGAAGAAGGCACTCAATGGGATCTGGTCGAAGCATTTTCGACCTTGAAAACATATTTAAGCCCCCCTCCCCCATTCTAGTAAGTCCTATTGAAGGAGCTCCTCACCACATACACAGTGAGTATCGAGACTTCTCGACCGGTGCTATCCTCGTCAGAGAGCAGAAAGAGTGTCCTGACACGGGTTTACTGTGCGGTCGGGCTTTGAGGAGCGGAGGAGAGATGCAAAGGGATGGAGAAGCTAATTTTGGCCTTGGTAACCCACGAGCAGGCTCATGTACTTCCGAGGCTCACACCGTGGTTCAGCGGAGTGCAGGTGAAGCCCAGTGTTACATAAACCAGAAGTCTCAGGAAGGTTGATGAAGTGGGCCATAGAGCTGAGTGAGTTCGACATTAGATACAAACCAAAAACCGCGATAAAAGGGCAGGTCTTGGCGTTCATCATGGAGTTCACCACGGCGGAGACCTGCCGGAGCGGCTCAAGCAGCGAATGACCTCCCATGCAGAAACTCTGTAGATGGAGCCTCAGCCTTGTATGAGAGCGGAGGCGGTTAATCTTGACCTCTCGGAAGGAATATAGACATAGAGTGCGCGCTTTCAGTTCGAGATTCCAAGCCTCCCGAGCAAGCGGGGTGCAGAAGTGGGGCCGTCATAGCGGGCTTCAACCTGCGCTCATTCAGCACAGGTTGACCGGAGGAGTGCGGCGGCTTTATTTGGTAGTGAGACAAATAGAAGACACCTACGAGGCTAAAAGTGGAAGGATGATCCTATATCTCCAAAAGGTACGAGGTGTATTAAAAAAATTCGTGCAGGTTCGGGTCGGACCACAGAGCAAAGAACTCCCGGCGAGCGCCTTAGCGAAAGCTAAACGGCGCTACGGAAGACCTCGGTTGGTCGACACCCGTCGAATGCACAGCGAGAGCCCTTTGTCGATCTGCGGCGTGGAGGTTGCCGGTCGGTCAGACCGATTTGGATGGACCCCATTTGGGACTATATATTAGACAGGGCGTGCACGGCTGACCGAAGGAAGCGGTAAATAAAATTTGAGGTCACGCGGGTTCACTGTAATCATAAAGGGAAGCTGTACAATGAGTTTCTTTACACCGTCCTCAGTGTATCATTAGGAAAAACATTGAATACGTGTAAGGGAAATTACGGTATATCACGAAAATCACACGCCAGACTCGAGCATTGAGAGGTCTTGGACGGATCTGCGGCTGCGACACTCAAAATGCAACCGACCTAGTCGAAATGCGAAGATGCGCGGGGGTCGAATCTCACGCCTCCCATGAGCCCTTGGCGTCAATCTGCAAGCCCTGACCCTTCCAGCGGTGGGGTTTGGATGTCTTTAGGGACCTGCCCATAGGAAGGGCCGATTGTAGATTCCACATCATCGTCGCGATGGAGTGCCTTCGTGGTGGTAGACCTTTGCCTGATCACGGAAGAAGATGCATGATTTTGTGGCGAGGCTATCATATACGAGGTTTGGTATCCCAGCTGACCCAGTGTCGGATTAACGGAAAACAATTCGACACGCATAAATTCAGAATTTACCGTACAGGCTGGAATTCAAGTGCTGCTACCATTATCGACACATGTAATTTGCGGTCGGTAGAAGTCAATCAGAACCACTTAGTGCTGAAGACGAATTGGAAGATCTTAAAGGAAAGTGGGTGATACCTCCCAGAAGTGCTGTGGGCCTCTAGGGACAACCACCTGAAGTCGACCACAAGAAACTGATTCGCCACAACGCCCGGCCGCAGGCGGTGGCCCTGTCGGTCAGTTAGATCCCCAGAGGATCGAGGTTAACGCGAGTGGAACTGATGAGTGAGGCTTTAGTCCCAAATTTGGATCTCCTTAGATGAAAAGCGGAGGCAAGTTCTAAAGTGATCTGGAAAGTGCAAAGGAGAGACAATAGGGTACTCGGCTAAAGTAAAACCCGAGTTGCATGCGGGTGATTTGGTCTGAAAGCTCTTTTGCCCGGTAGGAAGATGGCCCATGGAAAATTAGATTTATTTGGGAAGGCCCACATCATATCTAGAGTTGTTAGACCGAGGCAGTGCGAGCTCACGAACGGAAAGGGAAAATTTCTGACATGCACGGAATGCGGAACATCTTAAACGTTTTATCATTAGACCTTGGTTTGTAATCTTAAATGGAGATTTATCAATTTTTCGAGTTAACGATTCGGCCATTCTTGGTTAAATGCATTGAGGCGTCACAACTGAGACATATAATGCTCGGAAAAATTACATACAATAGGTGAAATCATAGACATAAAAGGAAAGTCTCTTTATTCGATCAGTTACATTTAGCTGATCGGTAATTGTCATCGATTACATCTTGGAAGCACTCAGTACAAGTAGTTCCCTCAAAAAAAAAACTTCAAGAAGAAAAAAGGAAAAGAAAAGCAGATAGAATAAATGGAAAGAGAGGTCGAGGAAAGTTAGGAAAGGAAGAAGAAGAAAGAAAAAAAGGGATGGAAGAGGAGTTTGTAGAAAGTGGAGAAAACGGATGTGGAAGAAGAGGACAAAAAAAAAAAAGGGATGGAAGGAGTTTGTGCAAAAGAAACAAAAAAGGGGAGAATGAGATGTGGAAAAAAAGATGAAAAGGAAGGAGAAGGAGAAAGGAGAAAGGAAGAGAAAGAAGGAAGACGAGAAAATGGAGAGGCGATACGAGAAATCGTCGTCCTCCTCGAGCACGTTCTGTAGCGAAGCTAGAGAATAACATGACTCCCATAAGGGAGACTAGGGAAAACACAACTCCAGTAGAAGTCAACGGGGCCCGGGCAGAATCTTGGGTGGATCCCCGGCGAGAGACAGCCGGATTCGACACTTCATCGCCCAGTTCGAGTTCGCACGAAAGCGGGAATATTCAAGTATAAACTCCATATGATCGACACGCCGACATAAGAAGGCGAAGAACTGGAAGTCGCCTGGCAGCCTTCAAATTCTCATAAATCAAGTAAAGGCGCTCGCACCTTTCAGAAAATCAGCGAGAAGTCGGATAAATAAGACCCAGTGACTCACTTTGAGTTCGTTTACTCTGCGCCGTCACACGTTACCTAAGAAGTGGGATCGGCTCATGCTGCCATCCACCAGGCCCCTGGCGCCTGAGCGACTCACTTTGTGAGTTCGATGCCTTTGCGCACGAGTCCATACACAGGAGTCGGTCGACTCGGACTATCGCCACTCTCGGCCCGCGAACCCGGAGCCCGGTGGCTCACTCGTGAGGGTTCGATGCACTGCCTTGCAGTCAGCGCCGGGGAGTCGGTCATTTCGGTACACATCGCCACTCGGTAGCGGCGCGGAGCCCAGTGACTCACCTTGAGTTCGTCTATACACGTGTCATTTACGAGGAAGTCGGTCGGTACCGAATTCTGTCGCCACTCGGCCCACTTGCGGCGCCGGGCAGGCGGCTCGCTCCCCGATGGGTTCGTCTGCTCTGCCTGGTCATTTGCTCGAGAGTCGGTCATTTCGAGCTACATCGCCACTTTCAGCCCTGGCGCCGGGCCGCGGCTTCGCTCTGACGGGTTCGGTCTGCGGCACGAGTCAGCTACGGTCGAGATCGACTCGGTACACGCTCGCCACTCTGGCGCGTGCCCGGGCCGGCTCACTCCCGGAGTTCGTCTGCGCACGAGTCACGCTACACGAGAATTCGGATCGGCTCGGCTCGCCACTTAGCCCTGGCCTTTCGGAGTCCAATGACTCACTCACGTGAGTTCGTCTACTACGCCTGAGTCACGCTACTGAGAGTGAATCATTTCGGTACATCGCCGTCGGCCCACGGCGCCGGAGCTCGGCCGGCTCACTCGGCGAGTTAAATGCACTCACGCTGAGTCGGGCTACGAGGTCGGATCGGCTCGGGCTACATCGCCGCCGGCCGCGGCGCCGGGACGGCGGCTCCTGCCAGCGAGTTAAGTCTTGCACTCACTGCATGCGTCACGCTACGAGGGGTCGGTCAGCTCGGACCCCTACGCGTACTCGGCCTGCCGGAGCCAGGCGGCTAACGTGTGAGCTCGGCCATTCTACCCGGACGTCACGGCCCCAGAAGGGTCGGTTCAGCTCGGTAGTCGGCCCGTGGAACGTATTTCGCATTGGCCAGGCTCGGCCATTCTACGCCAGGCCATCACGACTGCAGGAGTCATTTCAACTCGGGGCGGTCAGGTAGCCAAGGCGACTCACATTGGCGAGCTCATTTGCTCACACTACAGGCCATGTAGGTCGGTTCGGCTCGGGCTGCCCAGGCCTTAGAGCCCGAAAGCCTCGGTGGACCCGGTTTGAAGCGGCGCTTGATATCTCGGCTGAGCCCGATTGATTCGCGCGAATGAAGTCGATTAATTAAGAAGAACATCAAGAAGAGCAAGTAGAGGTGAAAGGCGGGTGCAAAATTGAGTATTCATGAGGACAAGACTACATATGTTTTGAGACCCAGACGCAAACGAAACAAAAAAAAAGAAAGAAAGAAGAAAGAAAAGCGCAAAGCGACGCCGGAATGGCGAGCGTGTAGCGAGGTGTTTGAAGGAGAAGCGGACGGTGAAGAAGAGTGGGCCTCGGCCGGGGGTGCCGGCTCTCAGTGTCAGCCCAGAGAAGGACCCCTCATCGCCTCCTGCGTCATTTGAGAAGGTCAAAGTTAAAGTCCGGGCGAATGGCGATGCTGACCTTCTTAGAAGGTGGGCCACGAAACCCATTGGTCGAAGCCTCGGCTCTCGGTCTTCCAAATAACCGTCTCGTGAGCCACGAAGTTATTTCTTGATGGGATCCCAGCGCTTGACCGACCTCCTCATTCGAGGCGTTGCGGCGGCGCCTCTCGTTAGCCTCGCGACGAACCTCGTCAATGACATCGTCTTACCACGAGATCATTCTTTGATGTACTTAGCAAATCTTCATGAGCCGAATCTCGCCTTGGGGCGTGAAGCTCGTCCACCCAACCATCCCCGAAAGTTCGTATTGGGCGGACCTTCGACCGTCCCTAGCCTCTATCAAGTCATTACGCCTGACCCTCAAGTCATCCCCGAGCCTCCGGCTCGCCGAACGCTCTCAGTTGTTTCGGACCTCGTCTTCCCCCGCCTCGGCAGAGCACGGCGAAGCGATGGTATGTTTCATATCAGTTGAGGCTACGGCACCGCCGGTCATCGTTGCACTTGACCTCGCATTTCGGCCAGCTTCGGATGTGAGGGAAGCCACCTCGCCTTATAAGCGGCACTTTAGCATGACCGTTTATTTTGACGCTACGGCGAGCCAGCGAAATGAGTAGCCGCGCATCAAACAGAATGCGACATCGATGCAAGTTGAAACTCATCTCAGTAGATCCAAATATGACGAATCACGGGAACTACGGAGCGACCCACGGAGGAATGGGCCCAAGCTGTCAGCGGGCGGCCTTGACCGACCTCTTAAGATGGGAATCATAGAATGGGCCGAGTGCGCTGCCGCCAGGATCGGCGACGAGTAAAGAATCCCGTCTCCGCCCGATTTGGGGTTTTGGATCAGCTCCTCCTCGCTTCTTATGCCGAGCGACCTAACCTTCTTGGTTGGCGGGTTCAGACGGTAATGGCGTAGCGGCCCAGGCACTGGCGACCAGGGACGCGTACCTGGCTGAGACCCGAATGGGACTGCGAACTCAAAAACTAGGAGCGTAACAGTTAAACATGGATATGAGAGACGGGAAGATGAAGATGTGCGAACTTTGATAAGCGTTCTCTTTCTCAATGAGTCAGGGTTTTTCGTTTCCCGACGAGGAGCCCCAGGGACACCATCACCTGGCCCGTAAGCGGTTCCCAATGGAGGTTTAGCGTGAGGGCCAATGGGAGGAACTTTCATGGTGGAAGGAGGTGAAGCTAGAGCGGCGATTGGAGTAGACCTCGCTTTCGATGGACCAGGAACATCAGACGTTATTTCCCACGGGGCGAAGGACAACTGTGCATGCCGTGGCCCCATGGCGTTATCTTGTGAGGGCCCGGTCGAGCCTGAGAAGCATGGAAGCGATCTGAGAATCAGGAGATACCAGGTGACCACACACAAGTTATAACCCAAAAGCAGGCAGACACTCACACGAAGGTTCTTGGGGGTGGTCAAGTGGCTGGAGCCTTAGGAGTGTCGTCCTTGTCGAGAGGGTCATACTCGGTCGACCGCTAACGAATAAGTGGCGTCCCTTCCTGACCTATGGGAGGAGGGAAGATCGGAAATCACCAGAGGAGCGCCGGAACGCCTAGAAAAATAAAGAAAGCCCTCGAAGATATCTCCTTAGACTAAAAGGAAAAGCCAGGCTATCTTTGGGGACACAGAACCCCACATCCCTAAAAACGTGAGGAGGTATAAAATACCGTAGGTAGGCATGAAGTTGAGTAGGACACACATTGAAGTGTTTGTAAACCCTTTTATGAAGGGATGGGAGGCGAAACGGTTATCGAGCCCGCCCGAAGAAGCCTGCTATCTGAGGCCTGGAGGCGTAAAGTTGGCGTGGGGACTGCACGGAGGCGCGAAGGGAGGCGAATGTGTGCGGCGAGATGGCCCATATGAAGGGCCAGGCCTTGCTGGGGTCCCACGATTAAAACATCTTTGAGCGACAAATCTTAGATATTAACGAGGGTATTTAATCGGGTTCACTTTCCCTTGCGCGCATCCCGAGAAGAGGAGGCACCTCGGGGGCATCTGGGTTATTTCAGGCCAAGCGATTACAGGGACACCGCCCGATTCGTCAAGAACCCGACCGTAGAAGAGTCACCATGTCATGAGAGAAGAAAAATGACCGGACCCGTGATGAAAGTGGACAATGAAAAATAAAATTGGAATTTATTGACCTAGCAGCCTCGTCGTATCGTAGAAAAGAGACCCGAAAACAAAGCCTTGATGGACCCGAAACTCTGACGAAAAGACTATCGAGAAAGACTCTAGAAAAGACTGCGCCTGAGAAGCTCAGACCAGAAGGCCAAGAGAGAAGGAAGTCCGAACTCACTAAAGTAAGAAGATCGGAAGCGAGAGGCACCTGAATAGAGAATGTCTGCGAAAGAAAGCAAGGAAGCCCAGAAGGAGTGGGAGAAATGAAGCGAAAACGAAAATTAAATCATTGCTCATACGACGAATGGCCAATAAGTACTAATTAATCCAGGCCAGGGTAGACACGTGGAGTGCATCGGGCGAGACACGTTCTGACCGCACGTCGCCGTACCACCACGGGGCTGGGGGGCAAGTGATAGGATTCGAAAAATAAGGCTCGTGGCCCACTGCGGGCCCGAAGGCGACAATGAAATACTTGGGGCCCATCAACAAACCCCAAAGGAGACATGCCCATTGGAGCATTTAGGCATTTGCCAACATTCGAGCACATGGTGGCTAGAGATGAAGGCTGGCTTGGGTTAACCCAGACCGATTATGAGAAGTCTCACTTAGGTCACGGAAATAGAATAATCACACAATAATATATTGTGCTTAAATCGACCAAACTCACCATGGGAAGAATGATAATAGATCGGCATCAAATCGGATCCCGACAGGAAGGAAGATTATCAAGAAATAAAATAACTGCTATCCGTTACCAAATCCAGATATCGATAATAACAGAAATATCTCATCGATAGAACGAATCGCAATCCACGTCATTTGGTTGAACATCTACTACTCATCTGAGAGGCCACCCCATCCGGTGAAAGATGCACCTTGAGCATACATGATACTAAGGTCTAGCGGTCTCTCTTTTCTCGAAAAAGAAACTAGCAGCGTGGAGCGGCCGCAGCGAAGCCCTCGCCGACCCCTTCTTTCTTGTTTTTGCGGAGGTGATGCATGGCCGTGTGGCAGCTGCAGTGATCTGCCAGGCCCAGGCGATCGGCATCTATTGCCCGACCCACGGTAGCCTGTAGTGAAGCTGACGGCCTTTCTTACCTGGCGACCAGATTCAGGTTGAAAAATCGTCATCAATCTTAAAAAAGATTTCAAAATAATGCTTGAATACACATCGTTGTAAAATAGGTTGTAAAATTACAATTCTATCATCACCATCTTCTCGTCCCATAGAAGAAAGTTGTAACATCAATCTTAGCACGCACTCTCTTTTATAAGACAATGTGTTCAACTTTAACATTATCAAGAAACGTAATAAGACTATCTCTAAGTTTAATATGAATTTATTAAAGTCAAAATATCTAAAGCATTTGTTCTAATTAAAAAGAATAGTGATTTCTTTGAAGGTATATGAAATTATGATTTTAATTCCATTGCTAATTTGCCTTCCTCTCCTTAAGGTTAAGCCAATGTTTTAATCATTTTTTTAAGATACCAGTGTTTTAATCATAAAAATTGCTAAATGTAAAAAGGAAATTCCTAGTTTTTAATAGTAAATATCTATATGCAGTGTAATTTTTATTTTTAAAAATTATTAAATTACCCATTAACATTAACATATTACTTCACTGTATATAACCTATATAATTCAAGCGAAGCACAACAAAATTGATTTAACCTATATAATTCAATATTCTTTTGTATGTTACTCCATCATAAATATGTCATGGAAAGCTTTTATACCTTGAAAATGATGTTTAGTATATGATTTTTCTTTATATATAAATTTTGATTTTCTTATGGAGTATAGCAAAGTTGATGAAGCCGGATCAAATTCAATAAAATTGATGAAGGGTTTACAGTCCAATATTTCTTTTATATTTGTTCATTATAAATACATTGTGAAAAATATTTATTATCTTGATTATAAAATGTGTTTGATTCGTAGGAATGCGACTGGGCGTGTTTTTACAGTTCTCTTCCATCTTATCACACAATGGGACCTTGGGTATGAGATTTGTATAATGGAGTTTTTGATGGGTTTGAAATTTGGGTAATCAAGTTTTTTTTTGGGGGGGGAGGCGGAAGATAGGTATTGCTTAAACACACTTCGCTCGATTATATATTTAAAAAATATTTTTATATTTTAATATATAATAATAATAATAATATTATTATGTTTTAATAAAATAAAATTTATAATAAATATAATATCTTTTATATATATATATATATATATATATATATATATATTATTTTAATATAATAAAAACTAAAAATAAATAAAATAATATTAAAAATTTAGCTAAACTGGTGGGTATGAAAATCTCTCATTTCCTCTACATCAGTTTGTATTTTAAATTGAGGCCAGTGAAAAAAAAAGCTAGCGAGTGAGTATGAAAATTTCTCATTTCTTCCATACTTATCCGTTTAATATTTTAAGTGAATTAAGCATGAGAAACAAGAAATAATTTAACTTAATGGAATGAGTTTGGTATGGGACCGCCCTTCCTTAGTTTAGTATATGATCCTTTATAAGTAGGTATTTTAACTTTCATGAATATATCGTGTTTGATACCCTTACCTTTTATCATAATGAGATCAAGCTTAAGTTTTTTTTTTATAATATCTATTCACTTTATAGTATTTTATGAAAATAGGGACTGAGACCCATCGACACCCATCCACCCATCCGTCCTTTTACCATTTGAGCATAGTGCAGATCAAGATTAGGTTATAAAGAATGGTAAATGGACATAATATATAATTTTTGGAAATATGAGTTTCTATTTAATTACTTACGTATATAATACATATACAACAATAATGTTTTTTAAGTACATGCACTTACAAGATGTCAAAAATAAAAAAATAAAAAAGTCCATGCACTTACATCTTTTTGACAAAAAAAAAAGTACATGCACCTACATGCATATTTCCCATTTTTATCAACAATTCAACTGAATATTCCCTCTACTCTCTACTTAACTCATCACAAACCCTTCTTCACCAACCTCGTACCTCATTTTTCTTTCACACACCCATCTGCAGGAATATTAAACACATAATGTCATAAAAGAAAAGAAAAGAAATGAAATGAAGAGAAAAGAAAAGAAATGAAAAGAAATTACTTACAAGTTCCCTGGGTTTGTCCACAAAGTCAAATCATTAATTTCTCCACCCTCATGGGAAAATAAAGCCTCCATTAAGAGTTGCTGGAGTTCCCCCTTTAGGCGGGTTGATGGATATCCAGAGCAAGGAAAGAGTAATGGCGATGAGACCAGACCAGACAAACACAATTGTCGGCGTCTTCCCTCTCCTCCCCATCAACCCCTTCGCAAAAGGATACAAATGAGCCAACACCCAAAAGCTGAAGAAAGCCCCGCCGATGAACTTACTCCACTCCGGAATCGCACTGTATACAGTCCTTGAAAAAGCTACAGCAATTGACAATATATTCATCATTCCGATCACAATCGGGGGAATCATCAACGAAGTCCACTTCACCAGATAAAGCTCTGCATATACCTCCTCGTTTTCGTCGCCGGCAGATTTGGAGGTCAGAGTAAAAGAGATTTCAATCCCGGCGATCACTTTCAGAAGGCCTTGCACCACCGCCGCTAGGTGGGCGCTGGTGCCGGAGATCAGCCAGAACTGTTCGTTCCTCCACCATTCCTCCAGACCCACTCCCGACCATCTCACCTCCAAGATGGCGAGGAGAATCAGGCAAATGGAGATGGTCAGAAGGTAGATCAGAAACGCTACGTTTAGGGTTTGGACTATGAAGTGACCGGAGAGGAGGGAGAGTGCAGGGAGGAAGCAGTAAACCACCAGGAAAATGGAGGTGAAGGGGTAGATGCCGACGTTGAGGTAAGCCAGGCGCTGGAGGAATTTGAGTTTTCGGGTGGCGAGAACGGCGTTGTTTCTGGAGAAGAAGATCTCAACGGAGCCGGTGGCCCACCGGAGCACCTGGTGGAGGCGGTCGGTGAGGTTGATCGGAGCGGAGCCGCGGAAGGCGTCGCGCTTGGTGATGCAGTAGACGGAGTGCCAGCCGCGGTTGTGCATCCGGTAGCCTGTCACCACGTCTTCCGTGACTGAGCCGTAGATCCAGCCCACACGATCGCCCCACTCTGTTTTGTCCTCGTACCTGCCATGAAATATTATTAGTTGTAAATATTCTTTTCTATATGTTAGGATGGAAATTGAGAGATCATGATTTGATTAATTCCTTGTTCGTAAGGATGTATATGTTTGAAGAAAAACATGCTGGAAAAGCGTACCAACAGGAGATGACGGAGACTGCCTCAGCGACAGTGGCGGCGTCAAGGGGCTCGCGCGGCTGCCGGAGGGCACCGGGGCGGCGGCCGTACTTGATGGCCGGATGATCGGCAAGAGGGCGGGCTTGGAACTCAGCAACAGGTATAGACTCAGCCAGCAGTGTAGAATTTCCGAATCGCTTAGGGAGGAGATTTATGTCAAGATCAGGATCGAAATCACTTGGCCCCAAGTTTTGCATTTCAGAGCCCACCTTATGACCCTTATCAGGGTTCGGTGGATCAAACCCATACAGCGCAAACCGCCGGAACATGGTGCCAGTCCCCACATAAACAGGTCCCTGTTCATCAAATAACCCATCTTCCTTTATTTATGTTTTTCAATTACAATGGGTGTCCGACCAACTTTGACACCTTCATTAAACTCACGAGTCTTTAAAAAGTTATCAATGGATAAATCTTTTAAACGGATAAATCCTTGAGTGGTCCTAAGAGACTATGAACTAAACCCATGAGATCTTAAAATTAATCTTCCAGATGGATGAATAAATCCTTTCAGATTAGGAATTAATCTTATAAGACCTTAGAAGTTAATGTTAGGATAAGTCCTCCAATGCTGAAGTTTAAGGATAAATCCTCTAATGATCATAAGGAAATCCAATTAATTCCATTCTATGAGAACCTAATTTTCAGATAATTTATGGTCCCTGAAAATAATGACAGGTGAAACCTTGAATATTTTTAAGGAAACGTTCGGTGATCATTGAGTTAAACTCCAGCTTTGACTGTCCAATGATGTAGTAAATATGATGTGTTAAATTGAAAAAAAATCGAACCAAACAATGGAGGCTTGATAATAGAAGCGAAAAGTATTCTTCTAGTGAATAGTTTTAACAGTATTTGAGTAAATATTCTTTGTAAAAGCTATTGCTATAAGTGTTTGAAGGATGAAAATTGCTGTTTTATAACAATAAAATTTATAGTGTATGGAGTGATATAAATGAATGAAAGGTACATGATGTAATTATTAAGGAAGAAAATTAAAGTGGAATAGATTTGATCAGATAAAAGCTTTAGATACGTATTTGGAATCTTACAATTAAAATTTTAATTCATCTCGAGTGAGCTTGGGAGCGAAAATATATAGGCTTTAGATGGGATTTTAGATCTTTCTTTATCTTAGAATTGAGCCACCGCGCAGATATCTGACAAGATTAATCCTCTAATGATCCTAAGAAACTCAGAGATCTTAAAGTTAGCCATGGGATAAATTCTCAAGGTTGTTAGGAGGACTTGAAAAGGTGACGTCCAGACAACTAAACTACCCCTCAAAGCAAATTAACCATCTTCCTTTACCATTATCATTAGTCATTAGTCAGTTTTTGATGTTAAAATGGACTAATAAGCAGATATAGAGATATACCTGAACACCATCGAGGGCGCGCATGTTGCCATCAAAAAACACAGTATTGTGATTAGCATATCGGTCAGAGGGATCAATGCCTTCAAACCTCTGAGGAAACTGAATGTAGCAAATGCCTTCCCCACCTCTATCCATCATAAAACACATCCCTTCACGCACAGCTTTGCAGTTGTAGATGTAATGATCACAGTCCAGGTTCAGCATAAATGGCCCATTCGACAATATCGCAGAGCACCGCACCAGCGCGTTCATGGCGCCCGCTTTCTTGTTATGATCATACCCTTGCCTCTTCTCCCTCGACATGTAAACAAACATCGGCAACCGAATGTCGACGTCAGTGAAGTCGATGATCTTGTCGTCGGCGCCGCCCATTAGGACGTCACTGCTCGGCGGCTTCAGCATCACCTGTAATATTCCGGCGTGGTCGCCTTTGGCGTGGTCTCTGCTCGGAACGGCCCAAGCTCCCGGCCAGTGAGTGCCGTCGGCCATCCATGTTGCCTTCTGGACCTTAATCGGCTCCATCGGATCGGCGCCGCTTTCCCTCATGTGTTTCAGCATCTTCATCTCTTCTCTGGCATTGAAAGCATCCGATCGTCTCCTGATCGAATCCGGCAGGCCGTTGATTCTCACCTTGAATTCATCATACTCCCTCTTGATCTTCCTCCGATCCTTCACAAAATCAGACCTGCTCTTGTTCTTCGTCGGATCTCCCTTCACGCTGAAGTAGCTCTCGGATTCCTCGGCTCAATATCGTGTTTCCGGCAGAACGGCACCCACAGATCGGCGAAGCTGCAAGCTTCCGCCATAGCCTCGAACGTCAAGAGGGCGCCGCCGTCGTCGGAGATGTAACAGGCAATCTTGTCCACCGGATAATCAACGGCTAGAATCGAGAGAATAGTGTTGGCGGTGACGAGAGGCGGCTCTTTGTCGGGATCGGCGGTGGAGACAAACATGTCGACGCCGGGGAGGTCAGACCGGCCGGTGGGGTTGGTCGGAGATGGCATGTCGAACTTGTCCCAGAGGGCTTGGAGGTCGGTGGAACGGTTGACGGGACAAAGCTTAGGGATCTGATCCAAGATCCAGGAGAAGGCAAACCATAACTCACATGTCACAGACATGAACCATAACCAGACGGCGTCCTCGTTTTTGTGCTTCAGTCTCCATGTCAGGAAGAAACCCAGCACCACAAATCGAATAGCGATCAGCAATCTGAGCCATTATACATGAATTCATTTCTTGGAGTCAGTGTAGTTAGTAGCCAGGAAGCTTTAACAACATAGTATACATTGAGAAGGAAATGGAAGAAAAGTGTTAAAAAAGAATGATATACAGATCAAATCCAAATCCAATAACCATATATACGTTTTGGAAATGTTTGTTTAGTGAGAGGTTATGGATTCGAGCTCAAGTCATTTTCCCTTCTTTCTTCAGTTTCTTTCAATTTCTTAGTAAGAATGGATGATAGTATTTAGTCACAGGTAACAAATAAGAAAATGTTAAAAGATTCGAGCCATAGTATTTCTCAATTCTAACATTAGTACCTATTTCTTTCATTTCTTTCAGTTTCTTAGTAAGAATGTATGCTGGTATCAGGCCTAAATAGTAGATACATGTAACAAATAAGAAAATGATAAACCTTCTTATTAGATTGAATAAGTACCTCTTTCTTCCGTTTCTTCTGTTGCTTTCAGTTTCTTAGTAAGAATGAGTGATACGTAAGAATGTTAAAGTTTTCGAGCTATAATATTTCTCAATTTTGATACCAGGTACTTATTAATAAGTACATTAAATCTAATAGGAAGGATTTTGCCTTGTCTAGACTAATATCATTCCAACCCATTTCATGAATAAAATAACCAATTAACAAACCAACAAAACTATTTTTGTTGTATACGCTATGCAATTCGAGTGCGTATTCCACTTTTTCATATTCGAGTACGTATTCCCCATTTTCATATTGATGCAAGGTGAGGGGGTGTTATAGGAAGCATGAAACACTTCTTCTAGGAAAATTGGTTTTTTTTTTTTTGAACGAAAAGGACTCAGCTCCTTGAATTTATAAAATTGGTGTTTTAACAAAAAGGAGGAGGTGCTTGATACTTGAATTTAATTAATGTCACCTGTAAGGGCTGAGGATGGCGGCGGGGATGGGCGTTTTCCGGCTGAGAGGCTTCCATTCCTTGTCCATTGTTTCTATAACACCTCCCTGGATACCTTCATTTCTCTCATCCCCACCATCTTGAGGCATAAATGCATTGCCATAGCCATACGTTCCTTTGGTCTCAAACAACCACCTGTTATGATCAAATTCTCCATTTTGGTTCCTCTTCATCACAGACATATTTCCTTTGGAGTCGTCCGGAGCTGGTAATGGCAGTGCTCCGCTTGAATAGTCTGGGACTTCATCGTAGTCGTCTCCCATCTTGTACGGCTCCTTGCAACCTGGACATAGACCAGTGCCCTTCTGGGCGTCCATGTAGCAATCTCTGCAGATTTTGAACCTATGTACATATGCATACAACAAGAATTGTTACTACCCTTACCAATAGCTACCCAATATCAAATTATCAACTCTTTTTCTCTTAATCTTGAAGAATATTTGAAGGCTTTGTTTGAACCTGAAAAGTACTAGGGAAGAAAACAAAATACTAAGGGTCCGTTATGGAACTTGGAAAGTATTAAGGCTTTGCGAAAGCCGTATTAAGAAAATAAAAAAGAAATACAAAGGAAAACGATATGTTTGGTTTCACAATGGAAAATATAAAACAAAATAAAATATAATCAGAATTTTTCAAAATTTTTCATATTTTTAAATTTAAGAAACAAATAAAATGAGTTTGAATTCACATAAAATTAATTTATTAAATTTAAATATTTTATTTTTATAAAAAATTCTATTTCTTTTAACACCCATACTCTATTTTTTAAACATTTGATCTTTCAGGGTTCCGAGCCAGCAAGGAACTTTTGTTTGACTCATGTTTGCTCTTAGAGAACACCATTTTGGTATTTGATTATTTTTTGAACATTGTTCCTTTTTTTAAAGCTAATAACTTTTTAATAAAATGTAATAAATTGATTCCACTGAGCTGAATCCCGCGTCTCCCCATGTCCAACCATTTTAACATTGATGCTCTAACCAATATATTTAAGCTTGTGAACTTCTAAAAACTGTTCATTTTTTTTTTTTTGTGTTCTCCATGTTTTTTAGAACAAAAGAAAAAAGAAACCAAACATGTTTTTTATATTTTTCTTGTTATCATTGTCTTTCAGAACAAAAAAACAGTTTTCAAGAATGATAAACAAACATGCCCTTAATGTTTTTTCTTTTCTTAATACTTTCCCCATAAACCAAACACAACATAAAAGCTCATGCAAAATCAACATTCCCAGAAAATACCAACCTGCATGCACAAGGGGTAACATCAACACCTCTCTCATCCTTCATGACCTTGCCATCACAAGCAGGCATGGCACATGCAGACCCCTTGGCTCCAGCCATTTGAGGATGACTCACTTCCGACTCAATCACCTTGTCCATCAGATGCGCACGTGTCACACTATTGAACCCTCCCGTGAATAGGGAATTCGCCACGTATTGCTCCTCCGCCTTCACCGCCACAGAGCCGTCCATCGGTTGATTGTCCGGCGTCGGCGGAATATGAACCGTATAGTTCATGTAGTCTCCCGATATTTCGTCCGGCACTTCGATATCGTCTCTGGAAAGACTCACATACCTTCCACTCGAAGTTCGTCTCGCAAATTTCACCGTCTGCCCGCCGGAACCCCGGTTGTTGGAACCGCCGGACGACCCTCCGGGGCTGCGTACCTTTTTCGATGATGGGCTTGAATGAGAGTCCATTATCTCTTTATTTTTCTTCTGTATCTTTTCAAGATTGCATATTATTACATTTCACCAATTCTTGAAGTGGCCCTAAAAGTTAAACCGGCCTATTATCGAGCTAATTCACTGAGAAACATAGTTGAATGGATTTGATTTACAACCCGATATTAATCTTGATCGAAACAATTGAATGTGTTGTATGTTGGGAAGTAGAAGGAAGGGGAAACCAAAAGGGTGAGAATTGGTGATCATCCTAATTTGACTGAAGAGAGACGGAAAGAGAAAGAGAGAGAGAAGAGAGCATGAGGAAAGGCTTAGAAGGTTAGAAGAATTGAAAATGGATTGATGGTTGGAGACCAAGTCAACTCATGGCCCTTTTTAGCCATGTCTTTATTGGTCTCAAGGTTAGCATTTATGGAGGGGCCACAAGTGTTTGAAAACTATATATCTTCTACGTCCATATATTGTTTTCTGGGGTGTGAGGGAGAATGCTCATCTCATTATTAATTTTCCTCACTTCCAAAATGCTCTTTCAAATAACTTATC
This sequence comes from Tetrastigma voinierianum, assembly GCA_016808115.1. Lineage (NCBI taxonomy): Eukaryota > Viridiplantae > Streptophyta > Magnoliopsida > Vitales > Vitaceae > Tetrastigma > Tetrastigma voinierianum. The sequence continues at coordinate 342,378 of JAEQBH010003975.1, forward strand.
TATGGCTTATCAGTTATCACCACCCACTCAACTGCTTATCCATTATCTTATATGGATTTGGACTAAATCTTCAGCTAAGCCTTTATGTGGCAGTGCCTTAATCCCACACTAAATTATTCATGGTACTAGGATGGATATATGTGAATAAAATGGCGGCCTAGTGAAAGCAAGTTTTAAATTCCTATTAAATGGTAGTGTTTTGTTTACTTTGTAGTGTATCGTTGTAATACTCCATTCTTACAAAAACTTGAGGTTGAGACCTTCCAAAACCCCATCCCACCAGGTCTCAAGAACATTCAGTGCTAGGAGTTACTTATCCTTTTGTGACATTTTCTCAAAATCGTTTTTCCATGATCATATAGACTTTATTTTATAGAAGTGGTCCATTTTTGGATACTTTTTATCCATTATTGGCCACATCCATTGAGTAAAATTTGAATTGCTGGATCTCTGATCATAGCAAATTAAAAGTGCAAGGTGTGAGTTGACAGAGCCCAGTTATGTTAATACACATCTCCTAAGCTCTCAACACTAACCCAAACTGGCAACAGCCTTTTTGTTGGCTCTCTTGTATTTTTATATATATATATATATATATATATTATATATATATATATATATATATATATATATATATAGTCCCTGATTTTTATGCATGTGTCCCATTTTGTCCTAAATTTTTTTTCGGTGCGCCAAGATACTCATAACGTTTATTTTTAGAGTCACTAATGTCCATTATGTTAAAAAAAGTTACAATGAAATTAACTCTAATGCCTATGAAGTGCTTAATGGACGTTTGTCCATCTATGAGCATTTCTAACTATAGGGGCATGACAAAGCTATGGAATATAAAAGTCAAAGATACCTTTCGATCAGAAAAAGTCTAGGAACAAAGTGGAATATACACACAAAATCGGGGTATTTATGTACTTTACTCCTATATATATATATATATATATATTGTGGAATGCCTTTTACATAGCTGGAGGGCAAATTTCTTGTTGCCATATCCGTCACATCAGGAAGCACCTTAATTCCACAAGTGGGTATGTACCAGAAAGCCCTGCTGTGATGAACCTGTGTACTATTTATGATGATAATACTCTGTCTGGCCTTGAGCAGCATCCCATGTGTTGCCTCCAGGGTTATGTAGAGAACAGACAGATGTGGGTTGTATAGAAGTTAGATATTTTTGTCACATACTGTGAATCCATTGACCAGTAAGGAGGATGGGAAAAAATGGAAAAGCAAATATATCATCTTCATGATAGGAAAAAAGAATACAATGCTGCAGATGATTTAAAAACCAGAAAGGCCTCAATAAAGCTGTCATTGAATGCTCTGTATATTATATTGTATAAGCCAGCCTTGATTTCTACTTGAATGCAACAACTGATGATTGGTCTGCTAGATATAAATATATATGACCTGGAGGCTAGTGGCTACATGCATGATCCATTAAACATACCTTGAATGCACATAAAAACTCATCTCCAAGGGTTACTGTCTACTCACCAGTAGTGACCAAATGGGGATTGCAATAGACAAATAAAAAACCAACCAGATGCTAGCTTGATACATAACATAATAATGGTGATGATATATGATGTTCAATGTGATCAGAGACATTTATGATAAACCTACCTTGAGGGACAAACTGTTAAAGAAAAAAAAGGGGTTATCTTGTTATATTATTATTTAAGGGTAGATTAGTCTTTGGAGTTATATCCTCTATTTAACTTTAGGGTTTCTTTCTTTTCTTAATCACTTTTGTATTAGACTTAGTTGATGGGTGTTGAATAAAAAGCTTTCGGCATTTTTTTCCTCTTTCTTTTGTTCTTCTAACACAAACAAAGCCTTGATCAATCTACTTATAGTCCCTAGCTAGGAAGGCAGATATTGACTCCATATAGAACTTCCACTACTCTCAAATATTTCTCATACCCCTCTTTCTTTCCTAACTCTAGTTTCTGTCAAAAACGATCTGTTAGTACTTCTACTTTCTATACATCTTTACGTCAGTGCTCCCCCTTCATGAAAACAATGAAGACTAATGGAGTTATCAGTATCAGTATACAAAGATGTAGGAACACATGCCATACATATTTGAGTGAATTTGGGAGCTCTCAGAAATTAATCTTTTCTTATTCTTTGGGTATTTATGTACCTTGAACAATTCAGAGAAGTTAAACAATTCAATTCAAAGTTTACAAATGATATATTTGAGCTACTGCATTTAAATATGCATAAAAATCTTTAAAACACAGCAAGCAAGATACCTACACCCTCCTATAGTTGGCCATGACAGGGAAAAGAAAAAAGGGAAACAAAAAGTTGAAATTTCAATACTGAACCAATAATGGGTATAGGAGTTATAATATTGAACACTTTCTTCAGATTCAGTTATGCAGTGTTATTCTCAGCAATTTCTTGAAAAGATTTGCCTGAAATGCCTTCAAGAATTTAATGAAAAAGTAGAAAGCCAAAGATTGCCATAATCTACTCATATTTTTATTTGTTTTTATAACCAATTAATTTATTAGTGTGCACGTGTTTGTCTATCTATCTATCCATCTATTTATCTATTTATTGAGCAAGTGAGAAAGAGAAAAAGAGAAGAACAAAATCATCATAAACACTCCACCCATGTGAGTAAAATAGCTCAAATTGATATTATCATACTCAGTTAAATTATTTGTGATAAAAAGTTCTTCATATTAGATTAGATTAAGTAGGAGTCAATGCCTTTAACCTAATTATAATAATTTTTTATAGTATAATTAAGTTTGTTTGTTGCTTTTGGAAAGGATTATTCTGATAGATCTTTGGTTGCTTCAAATACCATCTAAAGCACCAAATCACTAAGCCTGCATGTAAGCCTTAAGTCAAATTATCTGATGTTTAATTAACCATATACAAATTAACTTAGCACTAACCCTACTTGGGGGAGTTGTGATTGGCATCTAAGAAAGGAATCAGAATATATAACAAAATTAACTTGTTAATCAAGGATCTGTACTCTCTCATAATGAAGTGAATAAAGTGTGAGATATAAAAAAGAAAAGAAAAAAATAAAAAAGATAAAAGAACTCAGAGTTCCAAAGAGATGAGAGAGGAGTAGAAGAATTAATAGTGATCTCTCAAGTTTCAAAGGTTCAAAGTTCCAAGAACCAGCTGCATTTGTCTTCTGGGAAATGGGGTTTTTTTCTTCATTTTTTCTTTTCTGCCGCCCAAACAAGTTGTGGATGGCTAGAAGTTTTTACTTTTTAGCCTAGCAGCGAGTGGAATAGTTGTACAAATCTTGCTTTGTAACTGACAAGAGAACTTTCTTTTCAACCTCTGATCTGCAAACTCTATAATCTGCAGACTGAGAGAATAGAGAGAGGCAAGACAACTTAATTCTCACTCTCCACTCCTTGTGACAACTCATCATCTCCATGCTTTTCCTAGGGTTTTACACTAACTTTAGGGTCTGTTTGTTTACTTTTTTTTGACAACTGTTTTTTTGTTCTCGAAAACATGTTTGGTTTCTAATTTCATTTTATTCTAAAAAATACTAAATTTAAAAAACAAAAAGAATTTTAAAGAACACCAGAAAGTGTTCTCTATGTTTTCAGTTTTCAAAAACAAGTAGCAAATATGCCCTTTCCTTAGTTCAATAACAACCAAAATAGAGGAACAGTACTAATACACATTTATTGAGTCACAACATATGCTTGAGAAGTTGGGCTAGCTCCTCATTAAGAGAAAGCCAATGATTTAGTAATTAGGGTTTTTAGTTAATTTATCTGTCAAGATCCATCTATGATAATAATCCTACAATCATGTTCTTTGTTCAAGCAGTGTGGGGAGAGAAGGGGTAATGATGACGAAGGTACCAGAATTAAAGAGGTGGGAGATTGAGTAGAAAGAAAATGTTATCAGAATCACGTTCCATTGGGACAATCCATGTCAGTAGTAAAGAAAGTGGAAGAAGATTCAAAGTCCATTGAAGGAAAGGATCAAAAGAAAATAACAATGTTGAAGTATAGATTTGTACATGAATTTAAACTAATGATTAATTGAATAATCTCAAACCCCTTGTCTTCAGCTTCTGAAATGAATTGAGTTATTTTGATCTTGTAATGAAATCACCAGTTTTATCCCAGCTCCAATCTGTTCATGCTTCTTCCACAGGTTTAGCTGAGAACAATACTCTTTCTCTCTCTCCCGCCATCCTCTCCTCTTTCTTCTTCTTCTTCTTGATCTTTCTTTCTTCCACCATTGGAAATTAGTACCTTAAGATGAAAAACAAGAACTTCCTGTGGCGAATCAAAACAGAAAATGGGATCCACTACAGTGGGAAATACATAGCAGAGGTGTTTAAAATGGAGGCTTACACTTGCAATCATATCAACCAGCACCACCAGGATCGATATCCTCATGTACCAGTCCCAACCAGGCAAATCGCCCAAATCAACAGAACCATCAACACTCTTGCCGCCAGTGTGGCGCCGCCGCGTTTCTCCACACTGACTTGTCGCTACGCCTGTTACCCCGAAGATCGCGAGGCTATTGGCCAATTTTTTTGGTACCTGTACTGGCGATTCTCCTTCCCCCCCCATGCAATCATATCGTTACACTGTATTTAAAGAAGCCAAGACTAACAGCAGCACCGACCAGATTACCAATGGCTCACTCACCTTCCTCCCACCACCGCCCGCCCTCCTCCCGTAACGGTCGCTTCCTGGCCCTCGCACCGGCGCAGCGCCAACTCCTGCCAGACAGTATTCCAAAACCAGCCGCAGGTGGGCTCACTTCAGCCCCGACGGGCGGCCGAGGGCTGGGCGCAAAGGACAAATACAGCCCGCCGCCGCTGAGACGAAACTCCGCCGCGCCGCTCGTATGTTCACCGATTCCACTAAGCGTCCGCTCCCGCAGATTTCCGCACGTGTGATCAGTATATCTGGCTGTCCCACGCGACAGATAATTGGCGGCCGTTCTGAGTTTGGCGGCTGCCCGAGGGCGGGCACGAGACGGAGTCGTCGATGTTCCTGACTTCTTAATGTGTCAGTCTATCCATATCGGGAGATTCCCCGGAATCATTGAGCTGTGGTGGTTGGTTCAACTGATGGGTTGTTCTTTCTAGCTGCAATTCAGGTCTGAAGAGATGGCAGGATGGCGAGAATCAGCCTTTAATTCTGATGTGCCAGCTATCAGTATCTAGAGAAAAAGATGACAGGTTAAAGATCTCCTATGAACTGTTTTTAATTTTTTCTTCCTTAACCTGGTGATGATAGGTTATTGATCTTAAACCCCAAACCCTAAAAACTATAAGGAGAGGTCCCATTTTTTCATTTTAATTATATTTTCCCCCTTTTTCTTCAGCTTGCTATAGCTACCTACCTAGCTAGACGTTTTAACCTGCTCTACTTCCAACTTGCAAACCATTTTTTTTCATCAATCTATGATCCAAAACCCAAGTGATTTTCCAATCATTCAGAAATTAATTTTCACCAATGCCCTATCTCTAGAACATTTTCTTTACAAGAAAGATTCTAGGAAAATAAAAAATATAAAAAAAGAAAAGGGGCAGAGTAGTTACTGATATGCAATTGGATCCTTGACAATGGAACACCATTAGACATAATCACTGCCTGCCATTCTTTTGAGGATCTGAAAATCAAGACTTGGAATGGAGTACTGTTGAAGAAAGGATGAATAGAGACAGAGAGAGAGGAAGCTGTGATGAAGCAGAAGGGTATCAATCACAGTGCTTGTGGTCCATGCCAGTGCTGAAATCTTCTAAAAATTCTTCCTACCTACAGTAGTTCTGTGGAAGGAGGGGTAGGTAGGTAGCTTTCAGACTAGGCAATCAAGGTTCTCTCTTATGGAGGAAAAGAAATGAAAAGAAAAGGAAAGGAAAGGATACTCGTAAAAATCTTATGCTCTTGAGACATGGGAAAGGCTCACAATTTATAATTGTAGTTTATAATCAAGAAGAGTTGGATCGAAGCAAAAATAAGATGATGAAATCAAAGAAGGTAATGGATCGATTTATCAGAGGTAAAACGAGAGTGGAGGGGGGAGGTGTGAACCTGTAAAAAGGGTTAACGTAAGAGCACGTGAAAGACATAGATCTTGTCTGCAAATTCATTGGGTGGCACCAAGGGAGTCAAAGCAGCATGGGCTATACGTCTCAGTGTCAGACACGTGAGAAGTGTCGGCACATCGGAACTTGCCTCTCCCCACTTTCTCTATATGCTCCTTAACCTCCCTCCTATGGTTTCTGGCTTTTTTCTACTTTCTTATCTTATGTTAATTTTCATTTAATTTTCTCCATATTTCTTACCTTATTGCTTTTTTTTTTCTTTACAAATCATTAACTTTGAATTATATTTGTTGCACTTTTTATTTTTATAGAAACTCAATAGGTGATTTTCTATGGGAGTCCATATTTTTTTACCATTTGAATCAGCTAAGGCATGTTTTTATTAAGAGGAATGATCATAAATTATAAATAATCTATATATATGTTTGACCTTCCCTAATATAATTATATGATGGTATGTTATTAGTGATTCCAATTGTGCGTGTGTGGTGAAGCTTAATTTTATACTTCATATGCTATTTTGACTTCTTAAATTTAATTTTAAAAGAGTAATAAAAAGATGCTATTCCATGCCAAAGATTAACCCTAGTTAGGAAAACTTAAAACCTCTAATGGGGTTTAGAGGATGATGAAGAAGAGTCATATAGGGGTGGGGGATAGATGGGTTTCGATCCATTAATAAAGAAATCATGAAATATAAAGTAGGCAGAGAAGCACCTTTCTCGAGCCACCAAAAAGGTGAGCATGATTTGGAAAATAACATTATTATAAAGGATTTAATTTATAGTTTAGTAGGTAATGGAGGTTTATGTCATCCATGCTTTATTCACAGCCATTATCAATATGGGCCTATGGCGTGCTCATCCAACCCATCCTTTCTTTCATTTCTCTCTTAATTTCTTTCCCCATTGTCAAACAAAAAATAGTAACTTCTCCTAATTTCTTTCCATTGTCAAACAAAAAATAGTAAATAAGAGCATGTTGGTTATAATTTTTGAAAATTATTATTTGTTCTGAAAAAATAAGAGAATAAGGATAACATGTTTGATTCTTTTTTTTTTTTTTTTTTGGAAAAATATGAAGAACACAAAACATTAAATTCAGATAACACCGTTTTGGTGTTTTTACGTGTTCTTAAAAACTGTTTTTACTTTTTTAAGGACAGTTTTAAAAAACAGGAATTATTAAACAAACCTTACATTAACTTTTCCAATTTATAGATTAATTATATCATAATAGTGTATGCCTAGATCAATTGGAAGAGATTAGAATGTTCAAAATTTAAAAAGGGCAAGACATCTAGAATGAGGAGAGGTCTCAGGTTTGATTTCTAGTAAGGGATTATTACTTATTATCTTAATGAATACAAACAAGGAAATATTGTTAAGACGAAAATTATCATTATTATAATATCACTTGTATTTTAATCTTTAATCTTAATTAATATATTTAAAACATTTGAATATAATTTATTTATTTTAATTCAAGTCTTGTCATTATAATCTATTTTAATATTAAAGTCAAAAATCTAACATCACCCATTAGAATCAACTTCTATTCAAATTGCAGCACAAATGCCACCTTCTTCCTTCCTTTCGCCATGTACAAGACAATAAAAAACAATGCAATAACATCCTCATAAACGACTTATAAAGCAAGATTCAATACTGATATCTAGCTTGAATATTCTTTCCTCATAACCTTCAACTATAAACAAAACTTTCTAAGATATACAAAAATTTGATGCCAAGTTGGGAAATCATAAAGAGCAACACTATTAAATATGTTTAGAGAACTAATCAAAAGTAGAGAACCCACATGTGATCTGTTATTTGGCCCCATAATCAACTCAAAAGGCAACTAACATGATGACTTCTTCTTGTTTTTTTCTACACAAAATTAATGCAGCAGCCTCTTGCCCATTTGATTACCTTAATTGTCGTCTTCCTACAACATCAGACAATTATAATATAATTTTTCCATATTGTAATACGCTACTGTAAGGAATCCAATGATCGACATTCTTCCTGACCCATTGCTCTCAAATAATTCTCGGGTCAGGTCACGGCGCGATAACACGCCATGATAATCTGTTTAAAAGTTAAAGTTAAGCTGAATAATAAGTATTTAAAAATAAAAATAAAGAAAACTAATTTATCAGCGGTCAAGCGCACTAGAATGACAACCAATGACTAAATGTCATAAGATCATAAGACTATATGCCTAATTAGAACATGTGATAAAGAATGTGTAAATGAAAGGGAATAGAGGACTTAATGGAAAACGGGTAATAAATCATAAAAGCTATTACAAACATACATCTTAGCCACAGAAGTGATGCCACCATATTTGGTCTCGCACTGGGGCAATTGTCCTGACTGAAGGCAAACAGATTCTAAGGAGGAGAAAGATGAGAAGAGAAGAAGAAGAAGAAGATGAAAGGTTAAGGAGAAGCTTTAAGGTAAGATAAGAGTTTAATCCTTGTTTTATGTAAGGATTTGTATGGATATTCACATAAATTGTGTTTAGGCTCTGGGTTTTCCTATTTATTATTATGGTCTCCTACCCCCAACAACAGAAGTCGATTGGTTTAGTTTAGCTTGTGTGGCCATACGATCGTTTGGCTGCATTACATTCCAATCGGTTAAAAATTAGATGCAGTAAATGATGATGGAAGGTGGAGGAGGGTATCCTGCTTTTTAACTATATTGTTTCATATAAATCAATATCACTCATCCAAATTGAGTGATTTAAAATTTGGGCAAACTAGACTTTAGGAAATAATCTTAAATATGTGTATGCAATTGGACTCCATCAGACACCTTAAATTAATAAAGGGGTGGTTATGTTGCATGACATACGGGTTGCTTAAGCATGCTTTTGAGATTAGGAGCGGTCCCGTTGTTTAGGCTTATAATCTCACATTAATCCAGAATTGAGTTATTAAAATTTCAGAATCAGATTTCTAGGAGAACAATTCTCTCGAATAAAGTGACAGAATTGGGACCCTATCAGACCCATGCATAAATTGGCCAAAGGAGCTGGTGGTTTGAGTTGACATTGCCGGTTCTGCCATGCTATGTTTCATGATTAGAGTGGTCCTGTAGTTGTTTGATCATAACCCTAGCCATCACTCATCAAATTGATGATTCAAATTTTGTGTAAACTAGACTTAATAGTAACAAATATTTTTGAAATAAAAGGGTAAATTGTAATTCTATCAAGACTCAAAAAAATGGTTCAAAGGAGTCTGCTTAAAGATTGATAGCATACAGAATACATAAAAGCTAGTAAGATAAGAGTAAACAGATCGTAGTATTAGATGATTATTATTGATAATAACAGTTGGGTCTTCAGGATATGAGATATGTACCGAAAAATGAAATAAATATGGATTGTCGCTGTAACCCTAGATATGTTATCGCCATTGCGATAAAAGCTTGTGATAATCGAATCAAATATGGCCTCGCGAAGGTCATTACAAGATCTTCGTCTCATAGGCGCTATCACTTCGCATAACGATAACAAATACTTCAGCCTCTTATAGTTAATGGTCTCGCATAATGATAATAAATGGTTTCTAGTAAATTCTTAGGTCTGCCAACAACCAACCTAAGAACTAAGACAATGATACAACACACTGGGTCTCATAGTCAGATCCATGTATATGCAGGCATGAAACATAAAAAAACAAACACAATAATATGCAAATGATTTGAATATGATAAATGACATAGACATGAAATAATATGAGAAATATAACACGGCTATGATGACAAGTGTTAATCGTAGATACAAGAGAACAAGTGCCAGGCGTAAACACACACAAAATGTATATGAACGATGATAAGAATGAAACACAGAGTATGACAAATAAGTATCAGAGGTGTATAGTTATTTATAATTGATAGTATGGTGTATGTATAAGCATATGTATAAGTATATGATATAGCAGAGAAGTATATTCATGTGTCTAAAGTGTGATTTATCCTTACAGGGGTCATCAACTAATGTTATCTGCATTGTTATGTTTAGTATAAGTAAAGTGTATCCGTAAGAGACAGTAAGTAATAAAATAGAAGCTGTAGACAATCAGACAAAGAATTGGTGGTCAACGCGAATACTAAGTTCTGCCAAGGATCTTTTGGTCGTATTTTGTATATGTTTTATTTTTGTAAACAATAGGGGGTGAATATGCTGAACCACTTTACTTATAGAAGAATATATTTTGTAATCCGAAGGTTAGTAGAATATATATTTCAAGTTAAATGTTTAACAATATATGAATGAACAAGTTTATAGTAAAAAAAAAAAAAAATAAGACACTCTTGCTTGACACCGGGTGCCGGTTTGGGGGCGTGTCAAGTTAGTGGTATCAGAGCTAGGTTTAACCGTTTCTAGAAAAGCCTAGGTTTAAGTGATTCTAGATAGAGTATAAGATTTGAAAAGCATATGTTTAGTAATGTGTTGGCCTGATGTGGATGTCCTTGAAAAGTATAGATGGATCGTCCTCCAAATCGCGCTGAAGAAGCAATTGAGAGTGTTAACCCTGATTGTAACACCCCAAATTATACCATGACGGTTTTATAACATGTTTAAGGTATAAAATAAGTAAAATTGGTATTTTCTGGAATTTAAATGTAAAAAGTGAAAAATGATAAAAACCCGGAATTAATACAAAAGTAAAGGATAAATTGATAATTTGACATTGAGGACCCAAGGGTTATAATTATGATAGATTATATACAAAGTAGAAATAGAATAAGTCAATTGCAATTAAAGTGAAATGAAGGACCTAAATGCAAGAAAAAATTAAAGCAAATAAAAGACAAGGCCAAACATGGCTCAGTAAATATCTTATTTTGGCTGGAATAAGGCAAAAACTTGCCGAGAGAAGAAGAGAAGAGAGAAGAGAAGAGAAAAAGGGATAAGAATAGTACAAGAAGAAGACAAGAAGGAAGAAGAAAAAGAGAAGGGAAAAGCAAAGGAATTACTTATATATGTTTTTAGATTACAGTGAAATAACATAGTATGGTGCCTGGTATGGAATTGATGTTTAGAAATGCTGTTAGCTTGCATAAGATGAGCTGTTATATGGTTTAATCTTATTTTAATGAATAGAGCCAATAGAAAATGCATAAATTTGGCTATTTCAGATCTGCCTGAGAGACTCTCACGCTTATAAGAGGAGTGTGCACACTCTATAAGAGTCTACTAAGCTGAGGTCCCTACGCCATAGTTAACCCGAGCCAAGTTTTTAATCTTCTGTCCGCTAAGAAGAATGCTTCAAGCAGAGAACTTTCTCCTAGCGTAGAGTACTTCAGGTAACTGAAGTCTGCTTAGTTCCTCTCTTCCTAAGCATCAACAATCATAGCTGACTACCGAGGATCCTAATAAGCTAACAGAAAGGTCACAAGTATGCAGAAACTTGACTCGCCCCTGCGCTGATCCGTCGAAGGCAAACTTTGTTTCTTGTCCCCATTCGCAATGTGTTTAAATTAGTGTTATCTTTTAGAAGAAAAGACAATGTGTAATGAAGGTATATAGACACCAGATAATGTCTAAATAATACAAGAACAAAGATGCATAGAATAGATAAGAAAAGATTAGATTATTTAACAACAATAGTTATTCCTGGGATATGAGATATATATTGTAAATGAAATAGTGAACAGAGATTGTTCGCTTAAAACCCAGTATGTGATAGATTGACATGCCTATTAGTGATAAAGTCTGTAGCATTAATGGATCGCTTGGCCTCGTCTGGGATCATTGCGCTAGCCGCTCGTCCTTATAGATGGTCATTGTTTTATACAACGATAACAAACGCCTTCAGCTCCTTATATACTGGCCATCGTTTCTGCATAACATAACAAAGATTCTTCTGGGTCCCTGAGGGGTTCATTTGTCTCTTCGTATAATGAGATTATAAGACCTTCGGTCCTTATAGTCTCTTATCCACTTCTAAGGTATTTGCAAAGATGAAACATAAGATAAAATGATAAGAATATGCAAATGACATGACATGACATGATATGAGTAGCTTGCAGCATTGTTATGTGATGACACGATACAATGATAAGTATAAGAAGCCAAAATGTAGGAAACTTAAAGATGATATGAATGAAAAATATGATAAGATCTAATTAGTATGATATATGGTAGCTATTACCTATAAATGATATGTTCAAAACATGAATAAGCATGTGTATATGTAAAGTCAGAATGTTAAAGTTATATGTATGAGTTTAAAGTGATGACCCTTATATAGAGGTCGCCCACATGTAGTTATTCCCACTCAAGCTTATGTTTAGCACGTGTTTCATTCAGGTATAGGTGAAGGTGAACTAGAAGCCCTAGGTCAACTACATCACAACCAAGGCCAACACACTACTAGGTGCCTACCAAGACCTTGGTATATTTTTTGTATACGCTATTATAAGCAAATGTAAAAATTTGTATATGTTGAACAATCCCATTTATGAAGTTTTGAATATATTTTGTAATCCATTGCTACAAAATATATTTCAAGATAAATGTTTAACAGTACATGAATGAACAAGTTAATGGTATGATAAAAAGTAAAAGATAGTTATGTTAGTAGATTATAGTTCCCGTGTTACGTGTCACGTTGTATGGTAAAAGAGGCGGACATCGACGACATCGTGATTACCCGCTGACCCTTCCAATCAGTTACGTGCTGAGCGCCACGCTTTGCCGAAAGCCAAATTGCTTTGCTAAGGATATCTAGGACATGACTCGGTATCGAAAGATCGACAAATTGAAGCCCGATAGACATGGTAAGAAGACATAATAAGGAATTCCGGACAAACATGGAAGAGTCCGATGTGCACTCGCTAAAAGTTACAAAGAATATCGAGGAAGTTAGATGCCCTCCTGAATCGCAGAGTATCACAAAAGTAGCCTCACTATTGCATCGAGGCTTATGATTGGTGGAAGTTAGTGTTGAGAAGTCCAAGGATTCCAAATCCCCACTTGGGAGTTCTTTTCCAAGAGTTCAGGCAAGTACGCACGAGATGTATGTAGAGCCTAATTGGAAACAAGTCTGAATTTGGCTAAAGGAACTTATCTGGTTGAACATGAGAAGACTGCCATCTTTAATATGCACTCGAATCAGTTCACCGAGGCATTTTGGTAGTAATTTGAAGATGGACTCCGATGATTCCATCAAGAGATATTCGCACTCATGACTTCTCTCCACCGTGAATTTCTATCATTCGTCCATGCTGCAAACAGTGCGAGAGACTGAAATGAGCAAAGAAAGAAAAGATCTTAAGAAGAAGTTTTCTAGAGGAGTCACGATTCTCCTACAGGAAAAGAGCTTAGAGTCTCGAGTTCAATTAGGAATACAACTCAAATGGCGAGAGGTAGGAAGAGCTAAGGTCCAAATGTATCACCTAGTTCGGCAGTAGGTGTCAGCTGGACAGAGAGTCTCATAGTGCCCTCACGCCAGCAGAAGGCATTCGTGTTTGTGTGTTATTGATGAGGGTGTTTCCTAGAAGCACCGATCATTTGATACATAAAGGTCCCAGAGTCGGGATAATAAGTCCGGTAAGAAAGTGACAGAGAAAATCAGTTACACTACTCGACGAGAGATTGAGGTGGATCGAGGCGTCTGGGATGAAGATAGAGGACTAGAAGGGGGCACAATCTCCGAGACAATGGATGGGGCCTATACCTACAACATCGATATTAGAGAGACATGCTAGCAGCCTGTGGAGGATCGTGATGCCTGAGGTTGTAGCCGTATATTTTCTCTTTATGATATCGAATTATGCATTGATCGATCCCTGATCCACTAATTGAGATGTATGCATTTAACATGTATTTGATAGATACCAAATAAAGGAAACAAGTAGATATGACATGCATGTAAATCTTCATTCATCGGGGTACAAAGGTTAACGGAATAAATGTATACGTAAATTGCCCTATCAAGTATCCAAGAAAGAGAGTTTTCAACATTTGATAAACCTGAATCATTCTGAGAGTTTGACTTGACTCTCGAAGATTAAGGTTATAAACACCGAGCCATCGCCATCAGGCCGCAGAGGCAGAGAGAGGTTTTGGGGCATTAGATAAGGCGTAATGTCCCAATGTGATCTAAGCTATACAGTATTTATGAGACTATGAGGAAGAGCGTGAGACATTCTTGGCCGTGATACTTGACTCTAAGAGAGGTCAAGTTGATGTGGAAAAGATTCCAGTAGTAAGGGAATTTCAAGATGTATTCCCTGAAGAGTTACCAAGTATTCCCCTTGAGAGGGAAGTGGACTTATCCATAGAGATTGTACCAGGAATAGCCCCTATGTCTAGGGCACCATACAGGATGACTCCAACAGAGTTGAAAGAGTTAAAGATTCAATTACAAGAGCTTATGGATAAAGGATTTATCAGGCCTAGTGTTTAAGCCCTAGGGTGCACATTTTATTAAATTGAAAAAGAAGATGGCACTTTACGGATGTACATTGATTATCGTGAATCAAGGTGCAGTGCGCAAATTTACCCATTGCCAAGAATCGAAGATCTTTTTGATTAGTTAAAGGGAGCGGGTGTCTTTTTGAAGATAAACCTACGATCAGGGTATTATTAGCTAAGAGTGAAAGATGTCGATGTGCCAAAGACTGCATTTAGAACTTCGATACTGACCATTGAGTTTTTTAGATGCCATTTGGGTTATTCTGCAGAAGCGGCATTATTGGATTTAATGAATAGAATTATTAGACCCTCTGTGGATCGGTTGTTGTGGTCTTTATGGGTAAACATCTGGTGTATTCTAACGATGCACAGAACATGAACAACATAAATAGTCTTGGAGCGTTAAGAGATAAGTTATATAAACTTGCTTAAATGTGACTTTTAGGCAGAGTTTCCTTCCTAGGTCATATTGTGTCAGCTGAGGGTATAAGAGTGGACCCTATAAAGATTAAGGCCGTTGTAAATTGGAAACCACCTCGAAATGTAACTGAGGTGAGAAGTTTCTTGGGCCTAGCAAGATATTGTAGAAGATTTATGAAAGGATTCTCTGTCATAACTTCTTTGCTCACCAAATTACTCAGGAAAAGAGTAAACTTTGAGTGGACAAATAAATGTCAGAATAGTTTTGAACAGTTGAAAGAAATGCTAGTTGAAGCACCAGTATTGACGCAGCCTATCTCAGGAAAAGAGTATACCCTATACAGTGATGCTTTAGACATTGGTTTGAGAAGTGTGTTAATGCAAGATAGGAAAGTAGTGGCTTATGCATCCAGACAATTGAAGACACATGAACAAAATTATCCCACTCATGACCTAGAGTTGGCTGCGGTAATGTTTGCATTGAAAATATAGAGCACTGCATAACAGGAAGCAGAATTTACACATATCCGCAGAGTCTCAGAAGTACCTGTGACTCGAGAAAGAATTAAATTTGAGACAATGGAAATTGGTTAGAGTTATTGAATTATAGTATAATAGATTTTCACCTGGAAAGTTAATGTGGTAGCGGATGCTTTAAAGAAGAATTGTTGATGCGTGTCACTCAACACAATGAATAGGCGAGCGGATAATGGAGCTATATTGGCTCGACTAACAGCGCAACCTATTTTTAAAGAAAATGATGATAAGTGCCTTGAGAAAAATGATGTAGAGTAGAGAAAAAGGTACGGATGGTGAAGATGATGATAAGGCGGTTTTCGATTAAAAGAAGCTGAGTTGTATTTCTAGAGCAGTTATGTGCGGATGATAAAGGCTAAAGAAAGGATTGCTATTTGAAGCTCATAATACGGTATTTACCATGCGTCACGGAGGTAATAAGATGTACGAGTTTAAGTAGCATGTGGTGGAAATGAATGAAAAGAGATGTGACAGAGTACGTGTCTAAGTGTTTGATGTGTCAGCAAGTCAAAGCTGAACACTAAGTTCCAACCAGTCTGTTGAATCCCCTTCCAATTCCTCAATGGAAGTAGGATAACATTACCATGGATTTTGTGTAGGGCTTTCCTGTGTGAAGCATGACTCTGTGCGGGTGATTGTTGATAAGCTCACAAAGTCATTGATTTTATAAATTGAGTGGATTTCTTTATGGATCGACTAGTTGAGCTATATGTGAAAGAGATTGTATGATTGCATGGTGTGTCATTGTCTATTGTGACAAATAGAGATCCGTTTATCGAGTTACGCGCGGAATGAACTACGATCGACCTTAGGTACTAGGATGGTTTCGATTACAACATTCCATCCAGCGTTTGTTGGGCAGTTTGAGAGAGAGATTGATTCCAAGCCTTTCGAGGTATGCTTGAGGTTGTGTCATGGAATTTCTTAGAAGTTGGGATAGGTATATTCCGTTGATGGAATTGCACATAACAATAGCAATAAGCAAATGGCATGACATTGCCTGAAACTTTATATGGTCGGAGATGCTTGAGAACTACGGTATGTTAGACGAGTTGAATGAGTATAAAGTGATTGAACCAGACATAGTAAAAGATACATAAGAGAGAAAGTACAAGTTATTCGACAAAGGTTAAAGGTGGCTAATGATGATGAAGTCTGGTATGCCATCCCCAAGAGAAATATTAGATATGAAGTGGGGAGACAAGGAATTCTTAAAAGTATCACCATGGAGGAAAATTCTACGGTTTGGTAGAAAAGCCCGAGTTAGTCAGAGGTTCATAGAAGACCCCATATATGAGATTACACGGAGCAATTGGCTATGTGGCTTATCGTTTAGCCTCCCTCAGGAGTTGGCCCATTTACGTAATGATCTTGTGCCGATCTTTGTGACGCTGACTCGGCATGGGTGTCAAGTGAGATCTTTTTTAAACTTATAACCTTTACACTTACATATTCATATAATGTTAAATTAACTTGTATTACATTCTATGCGCGTGGATTACAAAATATAAATACAAGCTCCATAAATGGAAATTTTCAACATTTACAATATTTACATTGGTTTACAAAATTTCATATACAAAAATAGACCTAAAGGTCTTCCTTTGGACACCTATTGATGTGTGGCCTTTGACTGATGATGTGGATTGCCCGTTCTCGTTTCCTCTTACGTACTGCAGTTGAACACGTGCTAAGCTGCAGCTTAGTGAATATGACTATTAGAGTCACCACACTTTATACAACTACATATAACACATATAACATTTATAAATTCTTATCATTTCTCATATATATATACTTTCATAACCCGGTTCATTTCTTACCATGTTCCATATACTTTTCATGTCATCTTGTACTTTTTCTATACAAATGCATATAACACATATAACATTTACAGATTCTTATCATTTCTCATATATATATACTTTTCTTGTAATCTTGTACTTTTACTTCTTGTTCTTTTAACTGTATACTATCATCGCATAGCAGTGCTATGCTTCTCATATCATGTCGTGTATTCTCTACACTTCCTTTGCATATACCTGTCATTTTCTTTATGTTTCATATGCATAAACCTTAGAAGTGGATACGGGAATACTATAATCAGTGAGGGCCCGAAGGCGCTATATTCATGTGTGAAGCAGGTGGTCCATGAGGGCAGGGGCGCTATAATCACTGTATGACGGTGAGGGCCGGAGGCGTGATATATTATACAGAAGAGTATCATCAGCATCACTACGAGGCAGGTGACCTATTCCATAGGAGATAGAATGTTGTGAGTGACCCTTTCGGGGCCACTGTGATCCAAACGGGATCTATGTCATAGATGTGGGGCCTCGATATCGGAACTTGTAATGGGAACATTTTCCTAATAGGCATGCCCATACATCCCTCTGGGTTCTAGCGAATGATCAATATATATTTTATGTTCGATTATATATCATATTCCGTGTTATTGTCATTCGACAATCATATGTGATATATATATATATATACAATCATTTATTCATATCTTTGCATTTTCATATCTCATTACATGCATAATTAAATATGCTTACCATTTATGCTTACGAGCTATTTATGGATTCATAATGGTACTTATAGTGCCTACTGTTTCGTGTTTTCTGGGCTAATATGGGTTCCCATCTTATCAAAGCTGTCTATTTATGGATTCTTGACTCGTGGGCTTTCCATAGAGTCCAAGAACACCACGAATCGGAGTCGGACGAAGGAGATATATGACCTTAGAAGTTGGAAGTCATCGTGGAAACAAATCGACGGTGACCTTGATTGACGCAGAGTTGACCTGAAGTGACGAGCTCATCTATCACCTCGGTCCAGGCATCTAATATTCTACTCAGACATAGATGTGTTCTTGACTCAATGGGCTTTCCATAGAGTCGAGAACATAAATCGGAGTTGAAGCGAAGGAGATATGACCTTAGAAGTTGGAGGTCATGACTGTCGATCTTGGCAGGCGACACAGATGACGAGCTGCAACGAAGTGACGAGCTCAGTCTAACACCTCGACTTGACATCTAATATCTTCCTTAGGCATATGGATGGATTCTTGGCTCAATGGGCTTTCCATAGAGTCGAGAACACCGAATATCAGTTCGGACGGGGAGATATGACCTTAGGGCAGGAGGTCATGCGTAGTCGATCTTGGCCGTGAGCACGGGCCCGACAATTGCGGCCCGGAAATGATTTCAGTCTTGACGAGTGACCTGCGATGCGGTGGGGCTCTTCATGGCGAGGATTGAGCTCGCGGCCAGTGGAGCTCTTCATGGCGAGTTGAGCTCACGCCAGTAGAGCTGCATGGCCAGTGGGCTCTTCATGGCGGATTGAGCTACTGCGCCAGTGGAGCTCTTGGCGGTCTCTTGACCTCTATTTGGCGATATAGGTACGACCCTTCACCAATTTGACTATTGGGTAAGGCCATAACTTGGTCTCACGAGGAGTCGGGTGAAATTGAAAGCACAACATCAAGTTCATTGTTGATATTGGCTACAATTTCTGAAGGACTTACTGCCAAATTCTCTTTATTTATGATTCAAGAAAACTCGTTCTAGGTCCATTTAGTTGACCACAGAATTGGCGAAGCGGCCCGACTAGATCCCAAATGATTGATCTCATTAAAGGACCATAACTTGAGTATACGGAGGTCAAGGTGAGAAATTCGAAAGCCTAACATCAATTTCATTGATGTGGCTACAATTCTTAGAAGGACCTTCTGAATTTCTATTATTTCATTAAAAACCCGTTCTAGATGGATACTAAATATCATTATTGGAAATTTTGCAGGTTCAACACCCAACTAGACCCTTCTCGAGCACATATTTAGGAGCCAAAGCTCTTAGCAGCCTGACCCTCTGAGTAAGTTTAGGAGTTCGCAGCCGAAAATATGCATCTGTGAGATAGAGGGTTAACCATGTATCCTAAACTTTATAGTCCAAAACTAGACTTCCATACTCCCGTAGTTTCCATACAAACTATACTCAAATTCCATACAACCCAAGACACATGTATCCTGCACTCGTGATCTTCTTCTCTTCTCTCGGTCCGTATTTCGCTTCCTTCCCTTTCTCCAAGACCAAAATAAGATATTTTTTTGGTCTTATTTTATTTGATCTTATCCCCTTTTTATTTTACTTCGTCCTCTCAACTCTATAATATTTGGTAAATCAATTTATAATATTTTTACAATAGTCAAATTCTTTTATTATTTGTACTTAACTTATGATATTCTACTGTTTTTTATCTTTATTTTATTCCAATAAATATAAGCCTTTACTGCTTATTATACCCAAAACATGTTATAAACCGTTAGGTATAATTAAAGGCGCCCCTTTAAAAGAATTCTCGTCCTCGAAATTCACACCGATTCGAAGAGTCATGATATCAGGCTCTCATAGTTGCTTCGGCTCTGCGCCTTCTTCTACCGTGGTGTTGCCGCAGAACTTTCACTAATGGTATTTGCTTGTTCCGCGAACCTGCGTACCTTCTCGAGCCGACGGCCTCGCCCTCATCATATGACAAATCTTCAGACTCAGGTTTACCGCAAGGAGGCATCGGATTTTCAGAGTATCTCCGGCTATCGACATATGAAACACATCGTAACAATAACTCGCAGGTGGAGTGCCAATCGATAAGCCACAGGTCAATACTGCTCCAAAATCTCATATGGTCTCACGTGAACCTTGGACTCAACTTACCTTTTCCGACCAAAACCTAAGAATTTTCCTCCATGGTGATACTCCTTTAAGAAGACCTTGCCTCCCACTTTATATTCAATATCTCTCCTCTTGTAGTTAGCATACTGGTTTATCACTACCGCCTTTAACCTCTCTCGAATAATAACTTTCAGATTCTCTTCAGATCTTTACTATGTCCGGATCCACGCTTATGCTCATTTAATTATGTCCAACACAATGTGAGTTCACATTTCCTGGCCATACAAAGCTCATATGGTGCCATACTTTAATGTGCCGACCGAAAACTATCGTTATAAAGTACCCATCAATGGAATATACCTATCCCAACTTCCGAAAATTTCCATGTGACACAAACTAAGCATATCTTCTCGAAAGCAATTCGAATCAATTCCTCTGATCGTTCATCTGCTTACGGACAATGCCGTACTGTACCGCCTAAGGCTTCAAAGCCGATCACTCCTTGCAACTCGATGTAAATCGCGATCTCTATCCCACAGCACAGACAACTTATCACCATGCAATTCGCACACCATCCACATATAATCCTCGGGGCCTGGTCGATCCATAATAGTCAATCCCGACCGGTATAAAATACGACAGAGCCTATCTACAATCACCCGCATCGAAGTCATGTTTTTGTTGCTGAGGAACCTCGACACAAAAATCCACGGGTATCGTTATCCTTACCTCATCGAGGAATCGGTAGCGGATTTAACAAACCCGCCGGGCACTGGTGTTCAACTTTTGACTTGTCGACATCGCCAAACGCTGTATCTTATCCCTCCAGATTTGATGGTAATACCGTAGATTTTTTTGGGTCAAAAGGCAAATGGCCAAAAATACTAAGACGATTCTAACCGCTGATTTAGTTTTGGTGAAAATCCGATCATAATCTTCAGTCGCTGATCAATCCTCACTGCTGGATCGTTTAGATTTAATTTCTCGTCATGGATCAAAAATTCGACCGCTGATCACATTTATATCCAGTGAAATCGGGCCGCCAGATCAAACGCCAGATTCAAATCGCTATCGACGCACAAAACCAGTCAGCTTGAAAAAGGAGACTGATCTGACCGCCGGATTTTCTCGCACAATGATTCGAGAGCGCCATAGAAGAAGTCGCCGTCGAGCCGATATATCGAAAATATCATTATATATCGCTGGATATTGATATATCGGCGATATATCTCCCAAAAAATCTCAAAAATGTTTCCCACGCGCGTGTCTCCCACGTGTCGATATGACGCCCGATATATCGCCCAGATTCCTCGAGATTTCACGAAGACAAGGAGAGCACATTCTCATTTTATTTTTCCAAAGAAACTAATTTTATGTTTCAAAATCGTCGTTAACGCTCGATACACGAATATAGCCTACTAAAGATCGTGGGCCGATATATTTCCGACATTTCAACTTTATCGCGGTCAATACCGCGCTTCAACCAAAGATCCCTTCAACCGTTCTCAAAACTATTCCAGATTCATCTCATCCACTCAAACTTTATTCCTTTCCCAGAATTTTGTGAGCGAGAGAAGGCTTTGACCGAAAAGCCTCACAAATTCTTTCTATAATAACCTCGCAACCCAAGAAACTTCTGCACTTAAGCATTTCAGGTGATTTCACCACAACCGCTTAATCTTAGCAGATCAACTTTATACCCTCAAAGAGACAATATGGCTTAGGAATGAAACTTCCTTTAATAAAACGCACTGGTCGAGCTTAGCATATAACTTATTTCTCTTAAGGTTCCAAGACTATTCTCGTGTTGTTCAGGTCTTGCATCCTTAGAATAAGCAATCTTCGTGATGTCATCAATAAAACCACAACAAATTGATCCACACATAGGTCGGAAACCCTATTCATAACTATGAATGCCGCCGTGTATGAAGCCAACCCAAATGGCATGACTAAAAACTCTATGTAATGACCATATCGAAAGTCTCTAAAATGCAAGCCTTCTCAGACATCTCCTTCCTTACCTCAACTGATAATAATTTCATCGTAGGGTCTATTCCTTCAAAAGACACCGCTTCTTCAACTGGACAAAGATCTTCGATCTCGGCAATGGGTACTTGTTTTTCATCACACCTTATTAATATGCCGATAATCGATGCACATCCGTAGAGTGCCATCTTTCTTTTTCACAATAAAATGTGTGCACTCTAAGGGGATACACTGGTCGTGATAAACTTTATCTAAAAGTTCTGTATTCGACTCTTATCCTTCAGCCCGCTGAGCTATCCCTTCCAGACGTGCCCTTGACATAGGATTGTTCCTGGTACAATTTCTAGGCTAAGTCCACCCTCTCTCGTGAAATACCCGGCAACTTCGGAATACATCCGGAAACTCCCTTACCATCGGGATCTTTTCTACATCAACTTGACCTCTCTGAGTCACACAAGAACGCTTCACATGTCCTCTCCCCATAATTTCCTAAACAGATGAGATGATATTAGACATTACACTTGATCCAATGCCTGTACTATTACCCGGGCTCCGTCAGAAGATCTCAACACTACCTGCCTTTGTCCATAATCCACGATAGCTCGGTGCTTAGACAACCAATCCATTCCTAGAATCAAGTCAAACTCCCTAAGGGTAGGTGGTTATCAACCACGAGAACTCTATTTCAGAGTAACAATGGGGCAATTTCAGAGATGCTATTCACACTAATGCCAGCCCAACGGAGACTAGTTACATGCATGTCATATGCCATTCCTCCATTGTCGGTACTTTGTCAAATACATGCTCCATAATATATGAATGATGATCCGTAATCAAACTAATGCATGCATCTCTATGTGAACATATAAAGAAAATATACCCATTATAACTCGTAGAGTTACCTCGATCCCCACTATTTCATAGCATATGCTTGTGTTTGTGTCAGAGGCATAGGACGATCTACTGCTTCCGACACTATGCCCCCCGTCCCAGGCCAGATGGGGCCAACACGACCCCTACACTGACATCACGAGTCTGGCAGCCGCAGATCTTCCTCCGCCACTTCCTCATATCTATTATCCTCTAACTCGTGGACACCGTGTCAATGTCATGCCTACAATCGAAAAACACCCTCCCGTCAATATCCCGCGAACTCCAAAATGTCTTTATGGCAATGAGGGCATTCGGAATTTCTCCCTATCCAAATGAAGTTAATCCTCACCCGCATTTACGTGAGCACTGGGCTCACCGGTTAATCCATATCACTGAAATGAGATTCTTCATTTTCCCCAGATGACTAACCCCTAGAAAACTTCTTCTTTGAAATTTTTCTTGTCACATTTAGCTTTCACCATTGCTGGATCACATCCGGGACAGAGAAACCCACCTTGGAGAGAGCTCATAGGTGCCAATACTCTCATAAACTCACGTCTCATCCTCAATTGCCTAATCAAATACTCTTGGTGAGGACTCCATTCCATACTTAGCCAAGATGCATAACCTTTTCATATTCAGCCACCGATGAAGAGCCCTTGCTTCAAATTTAGGTAGAACCGCTCCACTTGAATCCCTATATCTCAAGAATATTACTTTAAACTCTGACAAAGAACTCCCAAAGTCATGGGATTTGGAAACCTTAATTTTTGAGCACTAGTTTCCACTGGGCTTATGTCTTCACCCCCGTAATAGTGAGATCAAGATGCCTTCCATCGAGGGCATTTAACCTCTGAACACCCTTTCAACTTTTCTAACCGACTGCTTTCTCCGACTCCTTCCCATGCTCAATCTTACAGAACCCCCTCCGTCCATACTGCCTTCCACTTGTTCACTGAGCTTGCAGTGGTCAATCTTATCTAAAGAGCCATGCTCCTATGAAAGTTATTCTCTTAAATGCCTGGTAATCAATAAAGATTTACTTCCAGTTAATGTCGATAACTTGTTCTTCTCACACACTCAAGAATTCTCTGGACTGACTCAACTGATACAAAAACACAAGACATCCAAGATCGTAATCACTAATACATTACTAAGATACATTACTACCTTTTTCATCATATATACTCATTCCAAATACTAAACCTAGACTTTTCCAAACCCAAACCTAGGCTCACATTACTAAACCCAGACGCCCAAATCAAGTATAAATAAGGCAGGCTCACTTTTTTTTTTTTTTTTAAAACTATAACTTTACACTATGATATTCCATAGTAATAGCCAACAATTGAACTTGTATTACATTCGAGAAAGCATGACACAAAATATAAATACAAGCTCCATATGGCATGTCCATATCATAATATTTATAATACTATACAAAATTACATACAAAATAGACCTAGGTCTTCCAAATGGACATCATTTATGCACCCTTGACCATCAAGTGATCGTCTGTTTCTTCTGATTTCTTCAGACTACACCTGATGACCAAAAGAAGCTTCATACTAGTGGGAATATATATGACTTCATGGGTATCATGACTTATACACAACTACATATACAATACATATAACATTATACCTTCATTTCATATATGCCTTCATAATCAGCCATTTCTTACATTAAAATCATGATAATTTTTCAGCAGTCATCTTGTATTTTTTCTATACAAATGCATATAACACATATAATATTTACGCATTCTTACTGCTTTCCATGAAGATACTTTTCTGTAATCTTTGCACTTACTTTGTTCTTTTAACCTGAGATCATCATCGATATCAAGTGATGCTTACATCATGTCATTCTCTACACTCGTACATACCAATACTTTTATGTCATGTCCACAAACCTTAGAAGTAGGATATATAATTATAACCATGAGGGCCTGAAGGTTAATATACCTCACTATATGAAACAGGGTCCATGAGGCCCTGAAGGCTTATAATCACTGTATGAAACAGCGTCCAGCTTATAGGGCTGGTAATTTGTTCATTGAGCCGTAGCTTTGAATACTGGTTAGGCTTAATTTACGAGTGAGTCGAGCCCGGCCTTGGGCTGAACCCAGCCGCAAAATCTCGTCAAGTCGGCTTTCATGATTAAAAAAGCTCGCTTCGAGCTCAGCCTCGTTTGATATGAACGAGTCTGAGCTTTAAATCCTCGAGCTCAAGCCCATCCCAGCCAGGTAAGCTTTAGCCAATCAACTCAAGCCCAATCATATACTTTAATCTTTTAATCAACTTACAACAACATCAATTGTTAAATAATTCTCAAATGGATTTGTTTTCACCTAGCTGACATGATTTATAAATATAGCTTCACCCCTCCTTCAACATTTATTGAGTCCTCCTGTTCATCATTTGTAGTTCCAATCGCTGAAACAAATTTATAATCAAAATATGAAATAGAATTAAACAATAGAAACAAAGATAAGAATAAGATAATTAAATCATCTGGTAAGAAACATTATTTGTTTCTAATCAATTATCAACAGCAGCACAGAACAATAAGATTCACTGTTAAACTCATTATTAGTAATAATAAACTATTTCCATAATATATCACGACATGGTTGGTTGGCCACCAATCTCTCCCGACTAAATTAAGTCATGATGATTAATTTCTAAGACCGATAGTTTAATTTATACCGTCTTAATCGAGATTCAGACCGTCAATTAAGGTCAACTGGTAAGCTCAAATTTTTTATACCTGAAGAAATACGGCGGGTACTCCCCGGCAAGAGCACTCGCTCGCTTTGGCAATCCGATGCCGCCTGTTTCTATGGTGTCCCCAATCATCAATCTTGATGCCTTTACCCATACCTTCTACGCCAGATGCGCTCGGTTCCGCATCGTGATCCGGGGCAAATCCACACCCCAGATTTTGATTGACCCTAGTTCATCGCTGAATTGATCAGATCGCTGGTCTCGCATTTGCCTCACGCGCTTCAGATCAAACTTTGTCTAAGTTCATAATACCACCTTCTATGGTCGGCAGAGCCTCAACACTCATATTTGTAATCTGACTCGTATTCGTGATCGACCGATTGGTACCAAAGGTCATACCTAACATCCATGTCTCCCCGACGTCCCTTTGGCTTCAAGACCTTCTTCACGCTATCCACACCAACATACCGCTTTTACACTTCACATCGTGGTACCATTTTCACAACGGTTACACACATCCGAGATCTACACAAATCCCCCAATTTCTACTTGTGGATTCGGGCCAGCTCCTACCATTCTCAAGGCCAACGCCTCCCTAACGCTTCGTAGATCTTACGATTGCCATCCATGTCGACTAGACCAGAGCTTGAGGATCCATTATAGATATCCGAGACATGACCCGCATTTAACAACGCCACCGAAGCCTGATCGTGACCTGGTGGCGACTGATCTCCGCCACGAGGACCGTAGGAAGCTCCTGCCCAGCCGATCAGGTCCCCGGCGGCTCCGAGCCGAAGTTTCAGCCCGAGCCCGAGCCGAGCCCGGGAAGACGACAAGCCCAGTCAAGGCTCCTTCCGGCTCGCCTGCTTACCACGAGCCGAGCCCGAGCGAGCTTTTTCGAAATGAGCCCGAGCCGAGCTCAGTTTGGCTCATTACCAGCCCTATCCACAGGGCCCTGAGTATGCTGTGATATATTATACCCGGGCTGTGATCATCACCGCATTTGCATAAACGACCTATTCCATGAGGGACCGGAGGCGCTGTGGGTGACCTTGTATACCGTGATCCAAATCCGGGATCTATGTCATCGAACCCAGCTCTGTGGCCCCCGATATCAACCTTAGATGGGCCAGGCAGATTTATTTTTCCCTCATTAGCATGCCCACCCATCCTCTTCTGGCTTCAGGCCTCCTAAGTGTATTAATCAATATGTATTTTATGTTCAAGATATATCCTATATTCTCAATAATTATTGTCATTCGTAATCATATGTGATATATATATATACAAATCATTTATTCATATCTTTGCATTTTCATATCTCATTACATGCATAATTAAATATGCTTTTACCATGCTTTTCACAGCTTATTTATGAATTCATAATGGTAACTTATAGTGCCTACTGTTTTTTTAAGGTAGCATGAGTCTCGCATCTTATCAGCTGTCTATTTATGAATTCTGACTCAATGGGTCGATAGAGTCCAAGAACACCCGAATCGAGTTCGACGTAAGGAGACATGACCTTCCGCTTCGAGGTCATACGTAGGCAAATCCGGGATGAGTCGAATTTTGATCGACGAGTCGACCTCAAGGATGAGCCCATCTATCACCTCGGTCAGGCATCTAATATTCTCCTCAGACATATGAATGTATTCTTGACTCAATGGGCTTTCCATAGAGTCCAAGAATACCCAAATCGGAGTTCAAACGAAAGAGATATGACCTTCCGTTGAGGTCATGCGCGCAAGCTTCGGGCCTTGACGATCGACCGATCGGACGAGCTTCACCGGCGACGAGCTCGGCCAACACCCTCGCCTGACATCTAATTTCTTCCTCGTGCATATGGATGGATTCTGACTCAATGGGCTTCCATAGAGTCCAAGAACACCCGAATCGAGTTCGGACGAAGGGAGATAAGGACTCCTTCCGTTAGGTCAGCGCGCGAAATGCCTTGACGAGCTGACCGGACTCCGAATGAAGGTAATCGGCGACGAAGCTGACCTCGCATGACGAAAGTGGAGCCCGCATGACGTATCAGCCTCCGCATGACGGTAGAGCTCCGCATGACGAGTGGAGCCTTCATGACGAAGTTGTTTCCGCATGACGAGCGGAGTTTCATGACGAAGCCGAGCTCGTGGCGATGAGTAGAGCTCAGATGACGAGCGAGCTCTTTCACGACGAGCCAGCCTCAGATGACGTAGTGTGGAGTCAAGACAAGGTCTCACACCTCTATTTGATTTAATTCTACGGCCGAATTTCTTCACCGATTTGACTGCTCGTAGTAAAAAGACCATAACTGTCTTACATGTGGGTCCTAATTGAGAAATTCAGTGCCTAACATCAGTCTATCGATGTATACAATTTCGCCGCATGACCCCACGCCAAATTCTCTTTATTTATGATTTAAAACTCGTTCTGTCCAAAGCTAGTTGACCCGAATTGGCGTAATCCCGAATCTGACTGCCAGATAAATGACTGATCTCGTAAAGACCATAACTGCATACGTAGGTGTCCAAATCGGAAATTAGAAAGCCTAACATCAATTTTTACTGATAAAGGCCATACTCTACATTGTATGACTACTTTTGAATTTCCCTGTATTTAACCCAAAAACCCGTTTCCAAGATCCCTACCGATATGATCGACAATAGGGAAATTTTCTGGTTCAACTTGCAACCAGACTCAAACACATATTTAGAGCCTTTAAAGCTCTTCTTAACTCAACCCTATAAGAAATGAGTTTAGAGTTCTAAACTCAAACCACATTAAGATAGAGGGTTCTAACCACATGTATCTAAACTTTATAGTCCAAAACTAGACTTCCATACTCCCATAGTTTCCATACAAACTATACTCAAATTCCATATACAAACTCAAGACAATCCAGCATTCATCTTCTTCTTCTCTCCTTTCTTCTTCTCATTCGTATTTGTTTTTTTTCTCCCAAGACCAAATAAGATATTTCTTTTGGTCTATCCCCATTTGATCTTATCCCTTTTATTTTACTTTGGTCCTTCTAAACTTTATAATATTTGGTAAATCAATTTATAATATTTTTACTAATAGCCCAAATCTTCTTTTTATTATTTGTAATTTAACTTATGCATATTCCTACTTTTGTTTTTATCTTTATTTTGTTCCGAATAAATATACCTTTACGTTTATTATACCCAAAACATGTTATAAAACTGTTAGGGTATAATTTGGGGTGTTACAGATGCTTCGGAGATACCGCTCCGATGGGTCGCACATACTACCAATATAAGCTGTACAAGTATAGGTAGATTTTTCATATGAAGAAGAGCCAAAGGCTATTCTGGCTCGAGAGGTGAAACAATTGCAGAATAAGTAAGTACCGTTAATGAAAGTAAGCAGACAACACCCATGGCAGTGGAAGAGCCTACTTGGGAGCTTAGCAACTATGATAATGTGATTCAACTTTCACTCTGCACAATTTCAAGAACCAAATCTTTTAGGGTGGGGTGAGGGAGAGTTGTAACACCCAAAATTTACCCTGACGCTTTATAACATGTTATGGTGTAATACAAGTTAAAAGTTGAAAGTTTTCTCGATAATAATGCTAAAATAAAATGCTGAAACCACTCAGAGTCTATGGGTTTAGGGTAAATGCTAGTACTTACCAACTCAAGGACCCAAATATGGTAAGATCATAAGACTATATGCCCACCAGAATATGTGAGAAAAGAATGTGTAAATGAAAGGGAATATGAGGACTTAACAAAAACGTGGGTATTGAATCATAAAAGCCATTTGTTAAACATGGCCTTAGCTAAGGGAAGGATAAGACCACATTTATCTGAAATTTGTGGCAATTGTCCCACTTGAGCTAGTCTATTGAGAGAGAAAGAGAAGAAGAGTAGTAAAGGAAGAAGAAGATGTGAAGATAAAGAAGACACAAAGAAGGAGAAACCTTTAAGGTATGGATACTAGTTGAATCCTTGTCTAGGTAAGGATTTGTATGGATATTTGATGGAATTGTGTTTAGATTTGGGTTTTTCCTATTTGTTGTTTAGGAATTTGTCCTACCTCCAACAATGAAGTTGATTGGTTTAGTTTAGTTTGGGCTGTACTAAGTTGTTATATGGTTGTTTGGTTCGGGCTGGTACTCAATGAGGGAAAATTCTATATAGAGAAAATGATGGATTTTAGAGGATAAGGTCATTTTTTTTTAAAAAAAACCCATGTTTTGTTCATTATTACACTTTGAAATATACTCATCCAAATTGAGTGAGTCAAATTGATAAATCTGATTAGAGAACAAATCTCATTAAATAAAGTAAATTAATTCATTCATCTTAAAAATGGTTCAAAAGGGAGATTTGTTTGTAAAAAATATTTATAGTATGTAATATATAAAATGCAAAGATAAGAGTAATGGATCAAAGATCGATGCTATGATCAATGGATAAATAACAGTTATTCTGAGATGCGAGAGATGTACAAAATGAAATAAAATGGGTTCGCCTGCTTTAGAACCCGCAGGAGGATGGCGCGCCTATTAGATAAATGCCGAAAAAGATACCGATCACTGGTCCCGTTATAGGGTCATTACGCATCTTCGAAGTCCTTATAGAGGTCATTGGTTCAGTTATACTGATAGCAATGTGCTTTCTGTGCCCTGAGTAGTTCATTGGTTCCATACAATGTTAACACGTTATCTTCTGGTCTTTATAGTTTCCTGTGATCCACTGGGCGTATATGTATGAAAATATGTTATAGACAAGAATATGCAAATTATTTTGAAAATTATTGATAATATTGATATGAGTATGTTATATGAATGAAATGGATTAGACATCAACTGAGACTCGTTTTTAATTTCTTCGATTTCATATAAGAATAATTATTGATTTGAATATAATAAATAATTATTTGGATTTCAATATAAGAACTGAATGATACTTAATAAATGAGATTAATGACATTCAATGAATAATTTATTTCGAATTCTAAACGTTTGGGTCAGTGTTTGGCATTCAAAAGGTCAGCCCTCCTCTATATAAAGGTCATCGAGGGTGCCCCAAAGAGACTACCCAGGTCTTGAGTTTTCTCACCTTTTTGTCGTTGATAGAGCAAACATTACCATCAGTTCTGATATGCAAGTGCTGGTCGACCATTCGATTCCCGTTTATCCCTGGCATGTTTTGGG
The DNA here is from genome assembly GCA_016808115.1 of Tetrastigma voinierianum. Taxonomy (NCBI): domain Eukaryota; kingdom Viridiplantae; phylum Streptophyta; class Magnoliopsida; order Vitales; family Vitaceae; genus Tetrastigma; species Tetrastigma voinierianum. Next base: position 373,299 of record JAEQBH010003975.1, read on the forward strand.
AATCTCAAAAAACAATCAGAGAAGGCTAATTTGTCTTAAGGAAATTGTGTGAATTTCACAAGACCTTATGAGCCCAACTGCTATATTCCTTTCTTATTAATTCTTAATTTTTTTGGTTTTTCTGAATAACCATTACATTTTGGTAAAGATTATGTGTATGTTGCTTGGGTATGTCCAAACAACTGGTTTATGCATTCTGTGTTCTCAACAAGGAGACAATTTGTTCTAACAATCTAATATAGACAAATTCAGATCTACAAGAAGTTGTTGTTTGGTTTATTGTGGACATGAAGAAAAAAAAAGGAAAGGAACCTTTGAGTCATAACAAACCATTTGGTTTGTTACCCGGTGGGGAAAATGCCTTCTTAACCGGATCCAGATCACAGGTTCGAGTCCTGAGAAGGAATTGAGAGAGTGGTATATGATTATATGCGCACCGATTAGTGATGACTGGTCTCAATACCACCGTCTCATTTATTGATGACAATGAACTAAGTTTCGTGTAAACAAACGATTTGGGTTTGTTACATGTAGGAAAATAAAAAATCGTAACCAAGTTTTCAGTTGTGCCTTATTGTTGAAACAATTTTGTTTTTAATAAGGAAAAGTAGTGGAAACCTGAAAAACTAATAAACATACGGTTTGTTGTTTAGGGGGAAAAACAAAACCAACAAACCGTGGATTGCCTGGCAAAATTGATACAAAAAGTGTTAGTTTTTTTTCTTGTTAAAACAAATTCCTAATTTGTAGTTTTAGGGAAGGAACCAATTGAGGAAGGTTATTTGAAAGGAAAAGTGTCTGAACTATAACATTTTTTTTCCAAATTTAAAAAAATGTTGGGAATGTTATTTGAGTAGTTAAAGAGGTTTTTTAAAATAGGAAAAAAACTCATTTGATCAAACTAAACATTTCTACAAACCAAACAAATCCAGTGGTTTGTTGTCTAGAAAAACCCTTGTTGGTACATACAAGGAGTCAGCTAATATGGAAAATCTTGTTGAAAATACAAGGAGAAGGATTTGAAAAATCCTTGTTGCAACAAAGACAAGGACAAGTATCGAACTCGAGACCTTGTGTAAAAGATCTTTAATCACAGCCCGGGAACCTAAACCTTAGGCTATAATTAAGGATTGTGTTGAATTATTGAACTAACATTTTCTGAATATTTGAAAATGATCTTTGATTCCAATCATGGTATTGTGACTGAATCACCCAAGTAGTTATGTGTTTACTTTGGGAATTGCAATGGTATCATGAACTTTCAAAATGTAGGTTAATGCTGGATCTATACTGTGGAACTGAGTTTATAGTAATTAGACAAATGTGGGAAGAGGTAGAATGGTTGTGCCAATTTCCTAGAGACATTCCAAGGTGGCTAAAGCCAGCCTCCAATATTATGCATACATTGTGATAAATAATCCGCTATTGGTAGAGCACAAACAAGAGGCAAGAGGCTGAAAGTCTATGTTATCCGTTTGAGACATAATAAATACAAACAACAACTTCAATCAAGTTATTCTGTGAGATTATGCAAAATCTAAGGATAACATTGCGGATTCGCTTAACCAAAGGGGTTAAACAGAGAGCCAAGGAAAAGTCAAACATGTAGAATGGACTAAAGTCTCGTAAAGAATAAGTCGATGCAATGGATACCCAACCTAGATGATCGGGAGATCCCAAGATCTAGTTCAAAGGACAAACTAAATTGTAAGGTCTTTTGATACAATCACCGTGTGATATCGCCCATTCCCCACTATTTAATACATGCTCATAAGAAGGTTATGCTTTTATACTGATTCCTTTGGGTGATCGCTTAAGAGTAAATACGAGCTACCTAATTTGTAAAAGAAAGATCACCCATGTAAGAGTGAATGCTTCGCAGGGAATTGAATAGGCACAATTCTATTAAACTCTTGCAACTGTGCGTATGTCCATGGCCAAAATGGACATAAAAGGAACTGAATGTGTTTGAAAGACTGCAGAGATATGTCATCGCTTCACAATAAATGGAGGCATTAGTTCAAGGACATCAGGTCTAAATGCTTAGCAGTAGAGTAAAACATATTTTCACAAGGAAGGCCCAAAGGTAACACCTACCTTCCTATGCAAGTCAAAATCAAGTATTTAATACCATGTTAACCTGCTTTATCATCAATTTCATTCATGGGGAATGTTGATAGTGAATGAAATGACATATTCAATTGAGGTTCTCTGTTTCTAATTTTGATTTCGCTTATAAGAAATATAATTATTTGGATTTCAGTTATAGAAATAATTATTTGATTTCCAATATAAGAATTTAACGACACTCAATGAATGATAATGACATTCAATGAATAATTTATTTTAATTTAACGTCAGAAGCCAAAAAGGTTTGCATTCCAAAAGGTCAAGCCCTCCTATATAAAGGTCATCGAGGTGCTTCAAAAAAGATCATCAGTCTTGAGTTTTCCTTCCTTCATTCTTCTTGTCTGACAGAGCAAACACATCACGCTCAATGGAGTGGCGGCAAAGTGCTTTGTCGACCATTCACACTGCTTTATCCTAGAGACACGCCTTGGGAATCCTTCAAAGCAATCAAATCTGAGAAAGGAGAATTTGTCTTAAGGAAATTGTGGCATCACAAGACTCGCGAGCCCAACTTGTTATATTCTTCCTTCTTTATTAATTTAATTTTTTTGGTTTTTCTTTGAATAATCATTATTTTGCAAAGATTATGTGTATTGCTCGTATGTCCAAACAACCGGGTTTATGCATCTCTAAAAGTTTCTACAACAAGGAGACAATTTGTTCTAACAATGAGAAACATAACACTACTATGTGATGACAAGTACACCGTGACAAGAATAAGAAGCAAAGTGTAAAATGACACAAAATGTATATGAACGATGATAAGAAATGAAACATGATATGATAAGTGGCATCGAGTATGTATAAGATGTGTAAATGATATATGAAATGGAGTGTATAAGCATGTATAAGATATGATATGTTAGAAGTATATGCATGTGTCTAAAGTGTGATGATCCTTATTAGGGTCAGCCCACAAGTATTATTCCCACTAGTTGATGTTTATCACGTGGTGTTTCCATCCGTAGGTATAGAAATAGAAATTATTCAATATGATAAATGACATGACATGAAATGATAAGGAGAAATATAACGCCATTTATGCGCGATGATGCGTGTTCGCGATGTTAATCAAGAAGCAAGGTGCGTAAAATGACAACGATATGAACGATGATAAGAAATACCAAATATGATATGATATAAGTATCAAATATGTATAAGCATGTGTAGTAAATGATATGTATGAAATATGTATAAGCATGTGTATAAGTATATGATATGTTAGAAATATGTGTGTGTGCAAAGTGTGATGATCCTTATTAGGGGTCGTCCATAGTATTATTCCGTATAAACGCACGGGTGTTTCATGCGTGTGGAGTACGAGGAAAAGAAGAAAATAGAAGCCGGGACAATCTGCATTATGTCGAATTGACATAACACTAGGTGCCCAGGGACCTTTTTGTTATATTTATTTTATATATGTCTTTGTTTTTGTAAACAATGTAAAGTTTGTATATGTTGAACACTCTTATTTATGGAGTTTGAACATATTTTGTAATCTGCTGCTACAAAATATATATTTCAAGTTAAATGTTTAATTCTTAAATTAGGGTTCCGTAGTATTTTATTGTGTCTTGAATTATTTTTAGACTCTTTATTAATTCATTATTACTATCTTGATATAATCCTCAGAAAAGGAATAAAGACTCCAAAAATTCTCATTAATAAATATGTAATTAAGTTACCCTCTCTTTATTTTCATACTACTGGATGTGATATCCTTCTAGGAAATAACTTTCTTCAACTCTTTAAAACAATTATCCAAAATAATGTTTTCCATTATCTTCGATTTAAGACTCCCTGTAATCATTGGATTACCGCCCCTCGATTACACCGAGGTTTTGCTTGTACTACCCCAATTTCTTTTAAACCTCGCACCCAGAGTGGTGATTTCCCTATTAAATCCCCAACCAAAGATTTTGATCATAAAAACCCTTTACTAAAATTCAATATTCGACTACTTCATAAGCTAGATTTAAGTACTCAATTACAAAAGAAACTCGAATCCCTTTATGTTGACAATCCTTTACAATTCTGGGATAATAATAAGATTTATGCTACTCTTAAATTAAAGATCCAGAAAATAAGATTATTAGGTAAAACCCATGAGACATAATAATTAGATATAAAGAATTTCAGCAACAACTAAATGAATTATCAAATCTCAAATTGATTAGGCCTTCTAAGCCCTCATAGTAGTCCAAACTTTTATGGTTCACAATCAGGTGGATATTCGAGAATAAAGCCGAATGGTTGTTAATTATAAACAATTAAATGATAATACAATTTTTGATGGTTATTTTTACCTCATAAAAACTTTAATTCACATAAAACTTGGGGTAAGAAATTACATTCAAAGTTTGACCATAAATCAGGATTTTATCAAATTAAAATGGACGAAGAATCTAAACCTTTAACTGCATTTAGTACCCCACAAGGTCATTATGAATGAAATGTTCTACCTTTTAGATTAAAGAATGCACCTCAAATCTTTCAAAGGAAAATAGATGATATATTTAAAGGAATATGATTTTATCCATGTTTATGTTGATGATATGTTGAATCTACCGAGAAAATGAATACAGCATCGAACATTTAAAATATTTTTATAGATTTATGCACTATTCATGGAATAAGACTTTCCAAAAAAAGAAGTCTATAGTAGGAGAATCAAAGATTGAGTTTTGGGGACTTATAATAGATTACGGAAGGAATTGAAATTCAGATATATCATGAAAAATTAGAGATTTCGGAAAAGTGCTGGATGAAAGCAATTACAAAAGATTTCTAGGTTTACTAAATTATGAAGAAGGATTTATTAAAAATCTAGTTGATCTACGAAAACCACTAAGAAAATTAACTAGTGAAAAACAAAGATTTGAATTTACAAAAGAGCATGAAAACCATATAAAATTTGTAAAATCTCAGTGTCTTAATCTACCAAAACTAAAACTCACTAGATAATGATCTAATTCTGGCAAGTTCTTACGAAAATACGAAACGGTCCTAAAAAGAATAGATAATAATTGTGAAGAATTATGTAGATACACTTTAGGAACATTCACTCCTATTGAAGAGAAATATCATATTAATGAAAAAGAATTTTTAGCAGTAATTAAAGGATTAAAAAAGTTTTCATACTTTCTATTACCTAAAATTTTTTTATTAAGAACTTATAACACTCAAGTTAAAGCTTTTATTAAAAATAATCTGCCTTCAAAACCTGAATACAAAAGACTGATTAGATGGCAAACCTATTGTTATGAGTATATCTTTGATATTGAAATAATTAGATCTAATAAGAATGTTGTTGTAGATTTTTTGACTCGGGATGGATCAGTCCAGCAAAACACCCAAGATTCTTGAAGCGGTAGATAGTCTTTCTAAGATGTCAAAGATTTTTTTATCAAATTATGATTTTAACTGACACTCTTGATCAGCCTGTTGAAACTGAGATTTCCCCTGAAAAACTTAAAGCTGATGTTATTGATTTTGAAAGACTTGTCAAAAATTATACATCCCATGAAATGATTTTAACCTCCTATTTTAAAGAAAATGATGAACTTGATTTTTCAAATATCAGTCTTCAGGATGATGATGCTTCATCCAGTAAACTCGAAGCATCAGAAAAGATTTCTTTTAGACCTCAGATTTCTAAGAGTGAAACGATTTTTGAAAAACTTCTTGTGTCTCTGAGCGAGAAATTATGAGATTACATGGAGAAACCATGGAACGACTATTCGGTTTAACCGACACAAAAGAAATGATCATTGATAAATCTGGAATTTATCCAAGGATTCACTTCTTACAAGGAGCAAATCCTGTAGAAGTACGTGATTGGTACAATTTTGGTAGCATTGCTACCATATACATGTCTACTCCTGATTTTCCGGAAATTGAAAAATTACCCAGATGGATTAAAGATGGTGTAAAAGATAATTTTGGGAATAATCCCATGATAAAGATTAATGATACTTTAGCACTTGATTTCTTCAGTGCTAGGCCCGATTTCGACGAAAGTCAAAATTATCCAGTTTGACACTTTATTAAAATGAGAAAAGTGTGTTATGAAAAAAGTATGATTCCAATGCAGAAGATTTTCAAAAAGATTTCACGAAGAAAATGTACTTTTCATAGTAGAAAGTTGAATTACGATTATTTGTAAAAGGACAAATGGAAAATGCTCTAAAAAAGCCATTCAGAAGTTACGACAAATCGGATATGATGGGATCTGTCATGATTTCTGTCGATTGCAGGTCCACACTTGACTCAGCCAAAAGATTTTTATTAAAAAAGATTAGCATGATCGAATATGGTGAAATAGATTCCTCTCCACAGACACTCCACTATGTGAAAAAGAGACTAGCTGAAAATGACAGTCCACTAAGATTTGGAGCACGTAAGTGGGTGAAAAATGTTAAAGTAGAAAGCGATTGAAAGAAAGATTGTTGTTTTCCCGCCCATGGTTTGAAGCGGCCAACAGATTTCAGCCCCTAGTTTTCCAAAACCAGACAGTTGTAAAGAATATGTATTATTAGGATTTGAAGTCTGGGTTTCATGTCCGGCTTCCCTCTATATATAGGATGTTTTCATTTCAGTTTGTAAGCGAAAGTTTGGTAGACAAATTTGCAACTAAGGCTTTGGGTGTGCTCACTATGTAAAATATCAAGGATTTTCAATAAAGATTGTAAGGTTTCCTTTCTGTAAACCTTGTATCTTTTATTGAAATGATTGGCTAAGAATATTATTCTAAGCCTTTGTATATTATGTTATAAATAAAGCATATTTTATGAAGTAAACCTTGTTATTATGGTTCCACAAAATCTATAAAAATTATCATTTAATTGCTCACGCCTGAAGGTAGAAGGAAAGCAATTTGAAATTTGTGTTGACAATATGAAGGTGTCCCCAGTGTGAAGGTATGGAGTCTGCCCGAGTAGATGCAGTGGGATTAGCGAGTGCCTGGCTCTATCTTGGGATACTATTTGGTCAAACCTGATTAAGTGATAATAGTTATGAAACTGAGTTGACCTATAGTAATGGGTGCTTACTTTATAAAATTTGAATTTATTTTACATGATATGATGAAGGCTTAGAATTTATCAAATTTTATAAAGTAAGCAATATTCATACTTAGTGGAATATATTTGATTTCTTTTTGTAGTGATAGGAAATCACAATTGACTTTGTTAAAAGTATGATGTGAAATGATATCATGATATTGTGGATTTTTCTCATCATAGTAATATTCAGACTTATAGTAATGATTTTGAAATTGTGTGATTAGTAATTGCTTAATTTCACAAAAATGGTATCGGAGCTAGATTAAATGGAAGAACCTTTCCTTGATTGCCCTAGATGTAAACAGTTATTACGCAGAATAGATTCTTTAAAAAATAGCATGAGAACATTAGAAGAAAATATAGAAAGAAAACGATTAAGTTTAGAATTATTTATAACTAACGGATTAATGACAGAATTAATTCATCACCAAATAAGATTAATAGAATACAATCAGACTACAATAAATCTATTAACTACAAATTTAGTTGATTGTTATACCTTATATGGAAATCATTTAATGAATGATCATGAAGAAGATGAAGATTGAACCCGAAATAGTACAACCCTATGAAGATTTACCAGATAGTAATAATGAATTAATAAAGAAATTAAAAATAATTCCAAGACACAATAAAATACTATGGAACCTGCAAGAATTACATATAACTCTAAGCAGTTTGAAACGAAAATGCGGATTAATGGGACCATCAACTATTAAATACATGTTTGATCGAGAAAGGATTCTCGAAGATATTCAAAAGATTTTTAAGAAAAGATGATAATATTATTTGTTATATTAACTAGAAATATATTTCATATTATAATCATAGATTATTACAGCTTTATTATAAGAATAGAAAGTCTTGATTGGATACCACTTTACTGTAACGAAATTATAGATGATTTTGAAAACTTTGATAATCTTGATGATTATGAACAATATCATCTAGATAATTATTACTTAGATCAGGAGTATTGGTTTGAAGGTGATGATTAGATGGAATTAGAATCTGCATCCGAGTCTGAAATAGAAATATTAAGTCAAACTTTAGAAAGATTAAATATACCTAGAATTAATTTTAAAATGGAAAAAATCCTATAGTAGAGAAAACATTAATGCCTGTTGAAACAACGCACTAGATATTCTGAATCTCAAATGCTACAGATTTAGACCTAGATATTCTAGAACTCCAACTGCTAGAGGAACTGTTTCTGTTTTTGGAGCCATAAAAGATGAAAATGATTCACCAATGGATAAATGGGCACTGCAGACAACTGTATATATATCTAGATCTAGATTGTAACTCTAATATATCATCTACCTTGGATAGATGGGAAACCTCTATAAGACTAGCCATCGCAAATAATCGAATGACTAATGACGATGCAAAAGATATATCGAATCGACAACGACAACCCACTTTACAATTCCTAAAACTTAACATAGATACAAAAGCTTAGGCTTTAGAAGGAGATAACATTACAGATGTTGTCGCAAAGGTGGTTCATCTGTTAAGAATTGAATTCCTCGGTGAGGGATATATAGATAGAGATTCACCCCAATATGCCGAAAAATATGTTCATGCTTTATTAAAGCTAGAACTAAATAATATATGTCTTTTAGACAAATATAGTTGTATATTTCAGGATTACTATTACCATATATATGGAAAGATTGGAACAGATACAATGTATCTAAATATGTTATACTAAAAAATACCAGATCCATGGGGTTCGTGACTATTAGAGAATATCCTCAAACTTTATGTTTTAGTAAAATATGGATTTCTTTTAAAGGAAAAATTAAGTGAATAAAAAGTCATCAGCTATTTGACAGTGCTAAAATGATTAAAAGAGATAATGTTTTATGATGTAGAGGAAATGATTTGATTAATATTATAGAAAGATTTGAAGAAGCCCATAAACTATAAAAAGAAATTTTAATAAAGATTTTACAATAATATGGTCGAAAAAGATAGTTTATTAGAGAAAGCTCAAATACTTCAGAAAAACTAGAATTACAACTGAAGTGAACAAAAATATCAAGAATAATGATATATCTAATATTTCGATCAATGACATTTTAAACATCTTTATGAATATCATGGATATTTGACAAAAAATATCTATAAAAACCGAAAATTAATAAAAATACTTTCAAATTCATGTAAATACTTCTGTTTGAACTATAAAAGATGATAATAAAATATATAATCTATCAAAACAATATTCATTATAATTTATCGAGTAGAAATTGTATATTACAAAGAGGTAATTTAAAACCAAAATGACACCGATGTGGCTCCATTACATTATTTGATGAAGGGATCCATCTGATGAAAAATAATATTCATAATAAGATTTTCAAAATATTTAGATAAATCACAAAGAAAAATAATTTGAGAGTTAAATGAGCTTAGATGTGTACATTTGTGTTTGTAAAGAAATTGTATAATTTTATAATATTTATAGAATTTTAAGTCAAAATATAGTTTGAGCACTGATATTTCACCGATATTTTATCAATATTTTACCGATATTTACCGATATTTTTTATCTTATTTTTTCAAAAATTCCGCTGACAGCACGCGTGCTCCACAATACATTTTTCGTGGAAAAATCGGTTTTTTAGATTTTTCGCAAAATCAAGAGATTTTACCATTTTTCCCTCCGATCGTTTTTTCCTCTCGTTCTTTCCTGGCAGGTTTAACTGATTTTTCGCAATATATTAATGAAAACGATTTTTTGTTCCCTGAATACAACTAGAAGAATAATTTAGAGAACCCAAAAGGCGCAAGGTTGAATAGGTGCTATGCTTGTAATCAAATTCAATATTATGCGCAATATCGTCCTAATAAATTTTATAAAAAGAAGATTGAAACAGATTTTAGAGACTTTAAAATATGATAAAACGAAGAATTTTATAAAATAAATAAATTAGAAGATCTAAATGATTTACAATACGTATGAAGATATTTTATGAAACAGATCGTAAATGGTAAATGTCCAGCTCTGATGAAGAATATTCGCACGAGTGACATAATTGATAATAAGATTTTAAGAAAGTCTAGGAGATTTTTCTCAAGACATATTATTTGGATAGTCATCTCTTTTTAAAAGATTAAAAGTGATTATGGGAATATAAACTAAATATATTCTGATTTAATGGAAAAATCTTAAATTGGATTAAGAAAAAACATTATGTATTATGGACTCAGTTTAAAAGAAAAAGCTTTTATATAGGATTCAAAATATAGATGAAAAAGATCGATGTAAAATAGGATGGATTTATATAGGATCTATACAAATGATTATTAGTGCTACATTTAGAGAATGAACAGATACCTAATAGATTTAGCAAGCACTTTGAATAATAGAATTGTAAATAAAAAGAAGCAATTTTGGGAATAATAAGAGAAATTTAAAATATCAAAAGTTAAATATTTAATATCTACTCCAAAATTACCTATAATCTTGAGATAAAGATTTCGATAAAATCCAAGTTTAATCCAAGATTTTAAAGGAAAAGATTTTATGAGAGAAGGAAACAAACCTTACTCTATTACGTATAAAATTGCTTATGCATTGTCAAATACTAATCATATTGAGTACTTTGCTCAAAAGGATTATATTGATTTACCATTATTATTCCATGATATTGGAAGAATTTATCCACCAAAAATTCTTTCCATAACTTTTAAAGATCATTTTCTGTTAGATATAGGAGATAAACCAAAATATATTGACCATAGACCTTCTTGTTCTCGAAGGGACACATCCTCATGATAATACGATTCATCTTAGTAAAAAGAGTACGCCTTAAAACCTTGAACAAAATAAAAGATTATTAATTATAAAATAATAAAAGATTATTTTGATGACCTTAATTGGAAAAAACATTGATATCTTAATTCGATACCGTGGTGCACTTCGCTAGAGATTCAAGAGTCTAACATTCATGTTAGAACTCAAAGAATTAGCAAAACCAGTAAAATATATAAACTTTAATGGAGAAGAATTTAGAGTAACTAAATTCTGTACTATTTTAATAAGATTAGCAAATCAAGAAATAAAATTACCTTTAATGGTTGAAGATGAAGGAGAAAACGATACTATAAGTATTATGCTATGAATGACATTTTTAGAAAAGTGTAAACCCTAGCAAATTACTTCTAAAATTTAATAATTACACTTAATAACAATGAGATTATTATTCAAAAATGACCAGTCCATTCTCAATATACATATTAATAGGATTAACTTACCCTGATTACAAAGTAGAACCCTTTACTTCATATATCAATTATGGCTCTAGATTATGTTTAGCCAATTTTTTAATAATAAGACACCCTCGCCTGACACCGGGTGCCAAGTTTGGGGCATCACACACACTTATTGCACTCATTATATAAAAGATGATCAAAAACTCTATTTTCTTATAAGGGTGATATGAGGGTTAAGGGTGTTAGTCTTGTCCAATTAATCCCACATCGTTTAAAAATAATAAACATGAGCAATATCTAATCTGTACAAGGTCATTTGAGAGAAGCATAAAAATAAAAATATGAGGACTTCAAAACCAGATTTAGGGGGGTGCTTAAAACCAAACCGAGAAATAAATGTTATATTTTATTCTATTTTTTAGGTTTGGATTTTGAAACTTTCAAAATTTTAATTAGTTATGACTTTTTCTATTATAATATTTTAAACTTCTATGTTATTTTAAAGATTTGAAAAAAAAATTTGATATCTTTTTTATTTATATATTTTTTTCATTTTCTAAGAAATTATTTCTTTGAAGAATAAATTAATTAAGATTATTTCTTGAAGAAATAAAATTTATTTCTTACTAATCATATATTTTTATTTTTTAATGTTATTATTATTATTATTTTTACGAATTTGTGTAAGTATTGAAAGATAAAATTGATTTATTTTAATTTTACTTCGATAATATTTAGGAATTTGTTTGAGTAGTAAAGGATCAAATTGATTTATTTAAGCTTAAGAATAATTTTTGGGAAGAGATTTGAATTATTTTTAGGAAGAGTTTTACTTTTACATCTTTCCTCTATAGTAATACTATATTTTAAATATTTATTTTGATAATTTTTTGTTGTAATTTTCAAAGATATTTTTTTCTTTAGTTTTTAAAAATATTTATTTTGATTAATTTCACAGTGACAAGTTCATAGTCTTACAAATTTACATAATGTTTTTAGAAGAATTTACATAATTTTTTTAGGTTTCTTTTTAAATATTATGATAAATGTTAAATTCCATCTAAATAAACTAGACTTAGAAGTGGGTTTAAAAAAAAAAAAAATTGATAGCTCTCTTTAATTATTTTGTTATTCTTTTTTATATTATATTTTATGATTACTTTTAATTTTGAAAATTGATTTTAAAAAAAATAATAGCTATAATTTTTTAGCAAATACTTATTGATAACTCAATTTAAGTTTATTTTCTGTGATCTTTTTTATATAAGTGATAGCTTATTGATTTATTTCATAAAATTGACAAGTAAATTGTAAATACATAAAAAAAATTTGTCCAATATGTTATTATTTTTTTGGAATTGTAGTATTATTGTTTTTATATAAATAATCGATATTTTATAATCATTTTATTTCTTTTGATATATTTTATTTTTTATATTATTATTAAATTTTTTACTTTTTTCTTTTGAGAAAATTTTGAATTAACTTTTTCTGGCTTTCTCTTATGAGGAGAGGGACTAAATTTTTTATGCATTTATATGGTAAGAAAATATTTTAATATATATAAAAACTTTAACTTAAACACTTAACTCAAACTATTATTTATATAGTTTGTGAAATATTGTAATTTCATTTTTTAAAATATAAATATTATATGAGATTAAGAAGTTTGACTTGACATTTTTTATTTTTCTTGTGTAAGTTTTTCAAGAAAGTTCAAAATTTTAATGGTTATTTTGGATTCTTGTATGTTTTTTTGGTTTTTTTTTTGTATTTTTTGTTAACGCAATGCATTTTAGATAGTACATTTTGATGTGCTTTTTCTTTAATTTATTTTATATTTATTTATATTTGGTATTTTGTTAACACAATGCTATTTGCCATAGAACATGTTGCTTTAGCCACAATGTGAGCAACGCTTGCTCTCGTTGTATCTTTTTGAAGAAAATGAAATGACATTACAGTATACTATTTGCCAAGTCCTGACAATCTTTAACTAACATAGCAAAAGGGGATGAAGCTAGAGATGTTCTATTAAGGACACTGAAAACAACCTGGGAATCCATTTCTACCAGCACTTTTGTCATTTGCATCTGTTTGAGCCATGATAAAGCCTCTCTAACTCCCATTATTTCAACTTCCTTTGGAGCCAGATTAAGAGGGATAGGGACTGTCATTGCTGAAATAAACTCCCCTATAGAATTTCTAAGAACACATCCAATACCAATAGATCTCAATTCGGAGAAAACAGCTGCATCAACATTTAACTTTAACCATTCATTACTAGGTTTCATCCAACGTGTGGGGATCTGCAAATGAGACCTAAATGTAGGGAAAGTTTGTAACCGCAAATGTTGAACCTCCCGCCACTATTCTGGTGTACTCCCAGCTATTTTCAAAACATGCCCTGCAATCCACCTTTGGTTTTGCCATACTACTTTGTTTTAGTGAGTCCATAACGCTGCTTATCACATGTCACCAGTTTCCATTGTTATCTGTTGAAATTGATGATATGAGATGCTGGAACTAGGGAAGGGAAATACAGTCTAAGTATATCAAGAAAAGGAAAAGGGTCGAGCCAATATCCCGGAAAGAATGGGACATTGCAAATGAGGTGATGGGTAGACTCTCTATCCTGCACACAACGGACAAAAGATGAATATTGACCATATGACTCCTCGTTATCACCGTGGAAGGATACCAAGCAACCGCCATGAAGTGACTATATTTGGGATGATAATTCACAACACTCAGTGTAAGAAAATTTCTATCTTCATCTACATGAAACTGAAGTGATTTTATAACCACTGATCAATACAAACCCATATCATCAAGAATTCAATACTACTGGGTCGGGTCAGGCACTTCAAACTAAGAGGTATATTAAGAATCACTTCCTCATCCATGGTGGATTCAATAAATGAGAATAAATCCCTATATCCATTGTTATTCCTTGGTTAAACAACTCCTTCTTTTACCCTAACCTCTTTGTATGCCTCCAATTTTGCTGAATCCATGCCCAAAACCATTCACCCAAAGCCAAGGGTTCTTTGGTTACAAGGATGGAAGCACTATCTCCCACACTTAGCCAACTTATGCCAGATAGAACATCAATGTAGCCCAAACATTACGCCAAGTATAACTTAAGGTTATTACCGGTTGGAAGGAAAAAGGGAATGTGAAAGTACTTCCAGCTTTTAGCATTCGGAAGTTAGCACGATGTTGGCTCTGACATTAGCTTCCAACCTTGTTTACAAAGAAGGGCAAGATTGAACTCATGTAATCGCCGTAAACTCATTCCTCCAAAAGCCTTAGGTACACATAATCTATCCCATCTCATCCAATTAAGACCATTACCCTTAGTTAGTTTATCGCCTACTAAAACATTAAACATTCCTCACATTTCATGAATGACACTCTATACGGAAGTAAATATAATAACTGGTAATTGTAGACATCATCAAAGGCTAATATGACTTAATATAACTTTTATCACAGACAACTTCGTTATTCCAACTATTAATATGGGCCCACACATTAATCCTTCAAATACTAAAAGTCACTTTTTTTTACTCCTACCCTGTATAAAGGCATACTCCCATATTGTCATGATCTAATGTCCTCGATTCTGCGTGAAGGGATAAAGAGTGTCCTGCTAATTCTGGATCACATTGACACTGCATAGAGATGAGGACTTGATATTGCTGGACCTGAACGCCCATGCCTCCCCATACACTAAAGAATATGTCTCATGATATAAGATTCACTCTTCATTAGCTTTGAAAATGCAAACAGCCAATCCAAAAAACAAACGAGAGAAATTAGAGTCCCTCTCAAATCAAAACCATGATATACATGTCAAGTTTCTCCTGAGTTTGATTTAGTGAACTTAAAAGCCCCAAAGAGGTATAATAAAGAGAGGAGATGTTAGGGATCTCTCATGGATAGACCTCACTGGTGTACACGACCATTCTGGTTATCATAAGGACTGGAACGGATCAAGAAACAATTTTTAATATAATTTTATCACGATCACAAACCTATTTATAAGAGGTTTTTCCAAGAAGGCCCATTCCATCCTATCATAAATCTTTCCATATCCACTTTCAAAGTAGCATAATAACCCTACCTTAGTTTTTCTATGAAGATAATGCAAAAGATCACAGAATAGTATATTACTCATAATAGGATCACTGCAACAAACAACCCTTTAGAGAAATACTATTTGGCGTAATAACTTTAAGTCTCGTTTGTTGGGGCACCTGCAACTATCTTGAAATCACATTACAAAGAGAAATGGACCTCAAATCAACCATAGATCTGGGAAACCTTCTGCTTTCTTGCAGTATGAGTACAAGATGAGTGTCATTGATTCCACAGGGAAAAGGGGTCGTAATGAAGGAAATACAAGTCAGTACAGAATATCTTGACCAACAACGCCAAGAACATTGGTAGGAGGTATTCATCCTATCGGGTCGAGGGGATTTATTAGGGTGCATGCCAAAAAATAAATTTTAACCTCCTCTGCAGTAAGAAATGGAGTATTAAAAAATTAAAAGCATTATCCGTATTAGACACCTTGGACCAACTCGTAGATAAACAAACATCGTTGCTTCCATGTCGAGAAGTGTAAAAGGTCCGAAATACCGCACCATTACTCATCCAACCCGCATGTTCCGAATCCACGCCCACTGATCTTTGAGTCGAGACTCGCAGTTGCCATGGAATGAAAAAATCGAGTATTCGAGTCTCCTTCGGGAGTACTCGAATCGAGACCCTCCCTTCCTTATGTCCTTACATTTTGAAACTTTGAGCCTTCTACTATATGAGTTACTACTATATGAGTTATGCATGATGGGCAATGAAAAATAAGTTAAGAAGACTTTTTTTTTTATTTTTTTATTTGAGTTCCTAAATAAAAATTTTATCTAAAAATTATCTTTTTGAGATTCATTCCTAAAATTCCTTTTCTAGAACTGTTTATAAAATATTGTCAACTAAATCCATATATGCTTTTGGACTAGTTGCTATAACATTATAACATTCCATATATGCATTTAGCCAACTTAATCCATATAACATTATAAAATATTACCTCTTTAATGGCTTCTATGTTTTTTGTGTTTTTCAGAACAAAAAACAATTAGGAATTCTCCTTGTTTTTGAGAACAAAAAATAGTTTTTAAAACCCGTAACAAAACAGGCCTTGAGTTGCCTACTTCTTTACAAGTAGGGGTTGAAGGTTTTTTTTTATATCCATTCACTTTGTATATTACATTGATTCGAACTTGAATCTCCCGTAACCCTTCTCACCCATTTACCATTTGAACTTGACCTCAAGGGCAATAAAAGGAATAGTAGGGTTTGAAAGGTAATCTTCATATTATAAAGTTTTTAAATACATATAAAAATGTAATACACGTAAATCAGAAAGGAGCTTTCAAGACAGATAATTTCTGATTCAGATTGGCTTAAAAACAAATCTCTTGGATCGTGCACGAAAAATACTTAATATTTTATTATAGGTTTCCACTTATTGAAGAGTATAAGGGGGAAGAATGTGACCAGAAAGTGCAAAAATGGCTTGGAAAAACACTAATTGAGGGTCATTACCAATGAGATGCTTTTTTTGGAACATGCTTTTGAACAAGGAACATTATAACTAAATGCTTTTGAACAAACTGTCTACCAAGCATCTTGGACTAGTGGGCCCTGGAATATGCTTTCAAGTGAATAATTGCTTCTATATTTAAATAAAAATTAAGGAAAGACATTGAAACTATTATTTATGACTTTATGGGGTATATGCTTTGGATATATAGGTAGTTAGAAAAAAAAAAAAGATTAACTAAGCTTTTGTTTATATGGGTTTATTGGTTGTTGTTGTTTTTTGTTTTTTCTGTTGTTGTTGTTTTTTCTTTTATGAACTTTCTTAATGTCCTAATCATGCATTTGGTTCATTGAGAAACATGAAATTGAAAAATAATTTTCAAATATTACCTTATAATTTGACATGGATTCAATATGAAAGGACAAACTAATGGCTTGTTTTGGATAACAAAAATAATTTTAGGCCTTTAAATAGCTTTTTGTATTCCTAAGTTCATGTATGCATACACCCAAAAATGAATAGGGTTATTATTATTTTTTTAAATTGGTTAAAATGAAATAATTCTCTAATTATGTATCTAATTATTTTTCTTGTTTTTACTTAAAAAATAACCCATTTCGATACATATGTCCTTTTACCATGTCAAGTATTTACATATTATTTTTACAAGAATAAAGTACTAATATTTTTGTGAAAATGAGGTAAAAATGATAGAGTTAAATATTAAATTTTAGTTTTTCACTGACTGTTCTTTTTTCCTTTTTTACCGTTAGGGTAAGGATGTTAGCATAATCTATTTGTTTATTTGTTTATTTAACATATAATATGCAGGTCAAATTTGGAAGAACTGATTACTCTTAATAATGGTACTTGATTTTGATATATCTTATTTGATTTACCACTAAATAAGTATATATTACACTGACTACCCTATTTTAAAAATCACAAGTTAATAGTTTTTAAAAACACTAAAAACACTATTTTCGATACTCCTAAAACTCGGTTCGTTTTCGAACTTAACGTTTACTCGGCATGCTTTTTAAAATAAAAACAATTAAATAAAATTTTCTTGCTTTGAGTAACAAAAATAGTTTTCAAAAACCGTAATCAAAGAGACTTTAAGTTGCTTACTTCTTTACAAGTAGGGGTTGAAGGTTTTTTTTACATCCATTCATTTTGTATTTGAACTTAAATCTCCTATAACCCCTTCTCACTTTTTTACTATTTGAGTTAGACCTTAAGGGCAATAGGAGGAATAGCAGGGTTTGAAAGGTAATCTTCATAGTATAAAGTTTCTAAATACATATAAAAATGTAATACGCGGAATTCAGAAAGGAGCTTTCAAGACATAATTTCTGATTCAAATTGGCTTAAAAACTAATCTCTTGGATCTTACACGAAAAATACTTAATATTTTATTATAGGTTTCCACTTATTGAAGAAGAAAGGGGGGAAGAATGCGTTTAGAAAGTGCAAAAATGGCTTGGAAAAAACTGAGGGTCATTACCAAAGCGATGCCTTTTTTTTTGTAAGACGTTTTTACTGGGTGTTTTGAGTAGATCCATGCAATTACCAAAGAAGTTTTTAAGTTATAACGCATTCAAACTAATATCCATATGAATCGAGAGACACCACAAAGACGATAAAGCTCGATAACATAACATAATTGTATTTTCAAGGTTTGAACTTCAGATCACTTGTCAAGTTAAAAAAGATACTAAAGATCTCACCTGCTTTTTGGGTGGTTGAATTAGATGCATTTTCATTTCCTCTCATCTGCATTGGATTATAAAAACAAATGAAGCAAATTAGGTACAAAGTGATAAGACCAAATTGTACACATGGCATGTTATGATTGGTTTGCTTTTCTTAAGCCCCAACCAATGCTGTAGCAAGACCCCAAACATTAATACATTACAATTTTTCATGCTTTCTCTCTCTCTCTTCACTGGAATCTTCATAATTTATAAGAGAGAAGACAACCAGCTCAAAGGCCATAGTTATTTCACAAATACACCATGAGTATAACCTGTAGAAGTATTCTGCAGGTAGGAATTTATGGATAGAGTACTAGTACCTTCTTCTCCCTAGTATGCTGGAATTTCTCTGTTATGGGTGGGAAGGTGATCAGGAATGAGCACCACCTATTTTTTTTCTGAGAATTTCGTCTTTCTGTTAGTATCGTCGATCCCTCTGTAAACAGAAAATTTGTGAAATGAAGATAAGTATGGTGTAATGGGGATAAGCTCCTAATCGAAAAATAATAGATTAGTAAACTCTCTTTTTCAGACACTAATCAATGTGATAGATCCATAATTTTAAGAAGTTGATGACCAAGAAGAAAGCACACTGAGGGCTTGTTGTGAACATTTTCACACAGTTTTCAATTGTTTTCAGGAACAAAACTATCAGGAAACTTGAATATTAAGAGAACAGTTTTCTGAGCCAATTGTCAACAAGGGTACGTACTACATATTATTGCACAATGCAATATCTTCTGAGCGTCCTCAATATTTTCAATTGTCACTTAAAACATTATACAAGAAACAACTAAAACACCCTTAGAAAATTGTTTCTATCAGAAGTTGACCAAATGTGTCTTCTAAGTTAGAAAATCGTTTTCAAGCATAGTTTCCAAACAAAGCTTAAACTCCTTCAGAAAATATGTGATGGTCATCCCCAAAAAACTCATCTTGCTGTGTTGCTACTGAATCTGTATATTTAAAAGACAGGCTTAAGCATGCTTAGCTCAAGGCATGCGTTTTCTTGGGAGAAGCACTTTAAAACTTCACTTTTCCTTTTTAAACACCTGCATTCTTAAAATTTCTAATTGTACTTTGAAATTTATATAATTTTATTACTTTTTTGTTGAATATTTCTTTTAAATGTTAGAATCTAATTTTTTTTTTAATAATTGGATTAAATTTTAAATCCTATTTTATAAAATCGATATGCATTCAAGATCACATTTCATTTCATTTCATTTAGGTGCACGCCTTGTATATTATTCACGCTTTGCACCTAAACTATAGTAGACTTCATGCCTAAGCAAGCCTTGCTCCTTTAGAAACTATGGTTACAATTTTTCTTTATTCTAACAAGAAATGCAACGGATTAAGTTCACAACAAATGGACGTACTATATTTGCTTCCATTGCAGATAAATTTTTAAGCTGCAATAGCAATACCAGAGCCCAGAGCTTATAGAATAGAAATGAAATTGAAGCAAATATATTTGTGGTGGAGATAATGATATGATCACCATAATACACAGATAAGAAATTTCACTACAAGATATCATCTCAATTATTGACTAAAGCTATATCAGAGGTTCTATATATAGAATGACAAATGATGAAAACGACAGTCTGATTGAAATGTTAAATATTTTGGGTAAACCCATTTGGTAAACTGAGAGGTTTCATGGATGGAAATAAGTAGAGAATGTTAGTTCCCTTCACTCCTAATAGTAACCTATCTTATTTATGCATAACAATTGAAAAGGATGATCACCCAATCTAAACTTCAACAAAAATTACCCTTCATGAAAAACATATTTAATGAAACATCTTCTCAATAAAAAACCACAAAAAGTAAAGTTCATGAAAAAGGGATAGAATGGGAATACCTTCACTGCATGTGTACGCTCATGGATTGTCTCTAACCCAGTCTCAACTTAATGAAACCTTACATTCCTGAAGTCTTCGATGAGAGACCTTACCTATTTAAAAAAGAAATATACATCCAATCCTCTCAAAAATCCAAAGTCATAAAGAAACAAGGCTTAAGGAATCTCCAAACTCACCATATAAACATCTGGAATGTCATCACGTGTACTATATCAACAAAATTAAACTTGAGATCAACATCATCAGAAGTTAATGGAGATGACATCAAACAAACGATCTGGAGCACAGAAAATGGAAGTTCCAACAAACGATCAACTGAATTAAAATTCTAACAATGGCGCAGATAGACATCAAGATTGGCAAACTGGAGATGAAATCTGGTTTTATACTTTAAAATTTTAAGCAAAGAAAAGAACAGTACAACAAGCTATCCACAAGAAATACATACTCAAAATATACCATTTCAAGTAGAGGAAGGGGTTGAAAATTAGATTAGTCATGCATCTTAGAAGATCTGGAGCATTTGGAGAATATGAATGGCTAAAAAATGAAGAAATGGATTGAGGTAGGCTGTCTCTCTTAAACCCTATGTTGTTCTCTATAAAGTGTTAGAATCTTTAAGGGCACATAAAATTTGAGTTATCAAGTTAAAAAATTACAATTTATTTAGTAAATCTAAATAAAATACAGCAAACCCAACACATGAATTGCATAATGCATCATCCTTAATGCTCATATGGTGCTGCGCTAATTAATGAAAGAACTTATGATCTACATAAAACAGAGGAGGGAGTTTTGGATTGTCATACACTAATCTGTGGATTACATGGTCATAATCTATTAGATCTCAGCGACCAACTCATGTCCTTGTGGGTACTTCCGGAACTGCCTAAAACACAACTTTTAAAGAGGAAAAAATCCACTTATTACATCTATTATTGTTTTGATACTTGAAGAATTTTATCATCCTCTGTTATCTTGTCCTCATAGTGTAACTTAGTATTCCCAGACGAACATCTAGTTCTAGTGTCAACTGAACAATGACTCTCATAAAATGTTACTTCATCCTGAGACTAAGATTTGCCAACTGATGTGGTTACAAGTAAAGATAAAGATAATCATCCTTAGAAGCAAGTGCCAACCCTAAGGGTTAGGTGTGTATGCAATGAATGTTTCTTTATCATCTTTACCTTTTTCCATTTTCATTTCTTTTTCACTTTATGAAATGAATGTTTGATCTCATTTTATTGTTAGGGCTATCTGAGAAGCCTGGAAGAGATTAGGAATACCCCTTCGCTCTTTTTTATGTTTTTGACCTAAGATATATTTTGAAAAGACATGCAATACAGGGTTGGAGGCATAAGCTCATGGGCAAGTTGAAGAAGAACTTAACTAAGATGTTCTATAACGATTCAAAGGGTTTTGAGTTAAGCAGAAATTACATATATGTAATTTTGGCTCAGTTTATTATTATTATTTTTTATAAAAATTCGATACTTATTGAGGTAAACCATAATGATCGAAAAACTTATTATTTGAATTAGTCTATTCAACCAAACAATAGAAAAAACAAATAACTTAGATGTGTATTCTTGATTTAATTATTAATATTCATTTATTTATTGTTAATTTGAATTAGAATAGAAGAGCGAGTTTGAATTATAATAGAACTCAAATGCACTTTTATCCTTTGGAATTATTGCATTGGGTTCAATTTCTCAGCCCAGCCCACTCCATTCTGGAACTGGCCCTTTATCTCTTGTTTATTCGGCTTTAGAAGCTGGGCCTGGGGCCCAAATTGACTGATTCTGAGCCGTCTGATTAAAGCCCAGCCCAGCCCACATATCCATGTACGGCCCATGCCCATCACCATCAGCATTACTAATGCTATTGGAGACCGTCTACCTTGCAAAGAATAAATGCTTTTATTAATGGGAACATTTAAGAAAGGTAAAAAAATATGTATCAGTCTAATAAGTATCCAATAAAGGTAAAAAAAGGTATGAATAATGAGAAATTTCATTGTTCACACATGCCTCACACTTTAAAAATGCCTAATGTTTCGGGTTAAACTCATACTTATAAGAATATCACGAACTTTCTCCCATCCGACAGATATTTATTAAACCCTCATAAACATACATGATCACTGGTCGTTAACTTGACTCCCAATACCTGTATTTACATAAAACTTCATACCTTATTTGAAAATTAACCCAATTTAACCATATAAAATATTAGTCCACTTTAGTCAGAGCTTTCCTGTCACTTAAAACCTGTCACTGCGGGCCAGATATCCATACTCCTAAGCATAACATGTTAACCCTCCCATCCAATACGGATACACATACATGGTTTCAAAACAGAGGTAGATCTATAGTATGCTATTTTTTAATTCCTTCCTACGAATTTTCGGGAAAGAAATTGTTGGATAATAGAATCAATCTCTCGTCTCAGTATTGGAACAAATTACATAACCTGGTCAGACTCTCAAAATATTAATGCCCTTTGACTATATTTTCTAGGTCCGCCAATAATTCAAAATATGTCGAGAAAAATAATAGATTTTTATATGCTGCATTGATGATGTCGTCCAAACCTACCGGAGTTTACCTGAACTACCGGGTCAGGTCCGCTGTCTCCTGACGCTTATGCCCCCAAAAATAAGAAAACAGCAGAATTGGTGGGGGACGCCCGTCGCTCTCCGACGCCCAAGTCGGCTCCTTCGATGGAAGAAGAAGATCGACCGGCTATATGAATTGAATGGGCGCATCTTCACCGACTTGGGTGACCAGTATTTATAATGGACGATCACGATAAATTTCCAACACGACGACATTCGACATTTTTCCCATCGGGGCTAAGTGATTTTCTTTCCTTATCGTTAACCGATTGATAAGTGATAATTGATAACAATTATTAGGAATATCCTACTCTCCCTAATCGGGTAGAGATTTAATTAGGGAAGTCGGTGACTTTCTTTAATACGAGCCTTTCGGATGTTTACGCCACCCGTCGTACCTGGGTGAACCCGGTCCCCACTACCTCAGGCTCGGGGCATATGCGGTAGTCGAGCCTTTTAGTACTTTTATCTGGTCCCGCTTTCTTTATCCTCAGTTTCTATGATTCGGCCGTAGCTCCCCAGCCCCACGCCGCCTATAATTTAAACCCAACCGGGCCGCACCTCCCCCTCACCCCCACCCTCGGCCAAAGCGCGTAGCAAGGGTTGTATCACTCGCTGGACAGCGTGACTTCCACGTGGCTACTCCTGGGGGATGGTTTGATCAGCTATGTCACCGTCAAACATCTCGCTGTGGATAATGACTATTCTTCGATTCGAGCCCAATTCGCTTATCACCCAAGTGTCTTTGGGGACATCCTCTAGCAAATTTCTAGATTCTCCTCGTTTCGAAGTCCTCTTCCTCTCGCTGGTTCGATTTTCCCCTCGAAACATCTGCCCATACTCAAAATCGCTTTTATCGTCTTGCCCTCCCGAGGATCGTTTTCTTTGTTTTCTTCCGTAGCTCTGTACATCATCCTTCTTCTTCTTTGGGCCTTTCCTCGTTTCCTGGGCCTTCTGGCCGTCTGATGTACTGGGAGCCTCTTTGTCATTCTTTCGCCTTTCTTTATCTTTGTCTAATCATGTGTGGTTCTTCCTGTCCAGCCGCCCTCGCCGCCCGCATATAAGAGGTAAATCTCATTAGGGTCCGAATTTGAAACGATAGTGGTGGGTCCGGGTGGTCTCCCCGCTGCAGCCGCAGTAATCTATCGGGTAAGTCCTCCTCTCGCTCGTAGTGGTAAAGCAGATCATGAAGTTCAAAATTCCCAACGGATCGGAATATCTGTGTGGTCGCTTTGAGGTGTTCAGATGCAAGGCCCTGGGGCTCTGCTCGAGCCTCCTAAGTTGTAGCCTTGTCACCGCTATGCACTTCTAGTTGGTATCCATGTTCAAGGGCCCGTACTTTCTCACCCTTTCGCCGTCCATGTTCCTAAGATGGTTTGCTGGTGCGGCCTAGTAATGGTCTCCGCTTCCCTTTACACTTTCTTCAAGTGCCCTTCAAGACTTCAATGTATGCCTGTACCCCACTCCCAACTTCTAGGCATTTTGGTTGGCCTCCTTGTTGTTTTCGGGGATAAAGGTCAGTCTCACTTAGCTCTATTACTAGACCTTTTCAGTGTAAAAGAGTCCGCGGAAGGTTTCTTGTACATTTCTAAATGGTTCAACTTTAGGCTGATTATTTCCGACATGCCATCCTCCCATAAATTCTAAAAGGAACGCTATTTTTTTGTTAGTGGCCGCAATTGGGAATATAATCCCGCTGATTAAGAAGACACGCTTGGCATTTCGACCTCTTGGACCACCCCTGAGAACCTACGTGAGTTCTCCCTTGCTCCAATCAGGTCTAATTTTCGAAAGTCCTTGGGTGTCTCTAACTCTGGTTTGGTTGTGTGGTTTTCAGGTGTGCGGCCTGGTCTTAGCCCCGAGGATGAAGAGGTGAAGTGGAGGTTGGTTAGGTGCCACCCACAAGCATACTGCTCATTAGGGTCGATATTCTGTGCTGCCTGCGCGGCCTACACGACTTCCGTTCGAGGTCTTCCTCCTTCCGCACAGGTCTTCAGAATAATTCAAATTATACCATAACGGTTTGATAAATATGTTTAGTATAATAAAAGTAATAGTATATTTGTCCGGAATAAAATAAAGATAAAAACAAAAGTAGGAATATGCATAAGTTAAATTACAAATAATAATGAAGATTTGAGGCTATTATAAAAATATCATAAATTGATTTACAAATATTAGAAGAAATGAGGACCAAATTTAAATAAAAATGACAAGATCAATAGCGATAAGCACTCAAAAGAAATATCTTATTTCTGGCTCCTGGAGAAGGGAGAAATAAACACTGGATAAGAGAGAAGAGAGAAGAGAAAGGAAGAAGAAGGAGAAGATCATAAAGGATACATGTCTCTGGGTTGTATGGAACTATGAGTATTTGTAGGATTTTATTTAAAATTATAACCTATAAGTTCTATGGAAAAGTATTGATTTTCGTACAACTAGCATGGAAACTATGTGTGTGTATGGAAGTCTAGCTTCAGGGTCTGTAAAGTTTAGGATACATTGCCTGGAACCCTTTCTTTCGAAAGTAGCCTGGGCTTGGAAACCCTAAAATCATTTCTGTTAGGCTTTTGAGCTGGTAAGAGCCCCAAGGATCCTATATGTGCTTGGGGAAGGGTCTAGTCAGTAAGTCAACCAAGAAAATTTCTATTTTTGATCATACTCGTATCGGACCTTAGAACTGGTTTTGATCAGAAATAAAGGGAATTTCATAAAGTAAGTCCTTCGTAATCCACATCAATGAACTCGATGTTAGGCTTTTTAATTTCACCCTCGTAGACCAAGTTATGGTCTTTTTTTACTTAACAAATGAATGGCGAGAGGTCAACATGTGTGACTTCATCCTCAGAGGTCACAGACCTCATCCCGTAGAGGTCACAGAGGTCAACCTCAGACTCCCATCCCGTAGCGGCCAGCCTGTGTCGCCGTCTGTTAACTACGTATGACTTCCAACTTCGGAAGATCATAACTTCTTTCGAACTCCGATTCGAGTGTTCTTGGACTCTATGGAAAGCCCATTGAGTCAAGAATCCATTCATATGAATGAGGAAAATATTAGGTGTCAGACCGAGTGTTGGGACCGAGCCTCACCGAGGTCGCCCCACCGGCCGCTCAGTCACCATTTGGGTTAACTACATTATGACCCCAATCTCGAACGTCATAACTTCTTCGTCCGAACTCCGACTGCGTGTTCTCGACTCCCATGGAAAGTTCCCATCGAAATAAGGTAGAACGATTGAGAGACTGGAGGAGGATATTAGGTGTCAGACTCGAGTGTTAGACCGAGCCACCCGAGGCCTGCAAGCTCGGCCGCCTCAGTCGCCCAAGTCCGGGGTTGACTACACATGACCTCCAAATTCTATGCCTAACTTCTTCGTCCGAACTCCGATCTTGCGTGTTCTCGGACTCTATGGAAATCCCATTAAGTCAAGAATCCATCCATGTGATAGCTTGATGTACCAACTCATATCTGTTCCAGAAATCACGAAAAACAATAGGCTCCCGGGGCAGTAACCATAGTTATTCATATTATGAACACCTATTATGAATCTTACAATAGCTCATAAGCATAGTTATTTATGCAGTTATAATGAGATATGAAAATGCAAAGATATGAATAAATGATTGTATATATATATCATATATGGATACCGAATGACAATAATTATTCTAGAATATGAGGCAGGTTAAGTAGTGAACATAAAATACATATTGATTGTCCGCTTAGAACCCGGTAGAGGGTTAGATGGGCATGCCTTATTAGGGAAAACAAGTCTACAAAGATGTTCTCGAGCACAAGTGCCCTCAAAGCTTGGTCGAAGGAGATAGATCCTGTTTTGATCGCGGTGGCCCCGGAAGGGTCACACAACGCCTTCGGCACTTTATAGATGGTCATTGTCTCGTGATAATAGCGCCGGCACTTATATAGATGGTCATTGTCTCGCATAATGATAACAAAGTGTCTTCGGGCCCTTAGACTATTGTTTCGCATAAAAATAGTACAATGCATTCAAAGTTCTTATACACCACTGCTTTCACACAAGGAGTGGCGCGCTTCGGACCCTTATAGTTTCTTGTATCCACTTTTAAGGTTTATGCAGACATGAAACATAAAAGAAAATGACAGGTATATGCAAATGAAATGTAGAGAATATATGACATGATATGAGAAGCATAGCACTGCTATGTGATGATAGTATACAGTTACAAGAATAAGAAGTAAAGTACAAGATGACATGAAAAGTATATGGAAGATGATAAGAAATGAAACTGGTTATGAAAAGTATATATATATGAGAAATGATAAGAATATGTAAATGTTGGCATGTTATATGCATTTGGTATAGAAGTGTGGTGACTCTAATAGAGGTCATATTCCCACTAAGCGCAGAAAGCTTAGTACGGGTGTTCTAATCCGTGTAGTAGCGTAAGAGGAAACCAGAGGACCGGTAATCCACATCACAGCCAAAGGCCACGCATCAATAGGTGCTCATTGAAGACCTTAGGTCTATTTTGTTTATGAAATTTTGTAAAACCAATGTAAATATTGTAAATGTTGAACCTTTCCATATAGGAGAGCTCTAGACATATATTTTGTAATCCAATAATACATGTAATATAATACAAGTTAAATGTTTAACATTAAAGAATGAACCAGCTTAAAGCTATACGTGAGAAAAAAATGACCCCTTTACTCATACTCCATGCCGTAGTCAGCGCCACAGCTTAGTGGTATCAGAGTTTCTGTGTTTAGGCGCTTCGGAAAAAGTTTAGGTTTAGGCGTCGAAAGCCTAGGTTTAAAGGCCTCCGAATAGAGTATATGATAGAAAAGCATGTGTTTAGTAATGTAGTCGGCCTAAGGGGATGTCCTTGTGTTTTATATAGATGGATCTGCCTCAAGAAGTTGCCGAGTGTTAACCCAAGGGAACTGTGGTTATCACTTCAACCTTCTGAAGTAATGAAACTTACGAGACCACGTAAGCCTACGAGAATATACGAAGACATGGCTCGGTTTTGATAGATTTTGATTCCTCCAAGCCTCCTAACAGGACACAAGAAGTAAATATTGATGGAGCGCAGGAATTCAATGGGTCGAGCATGGAAGAGTCGAGAAAGCCAATTTGTTAGAAAAGTTCGAAATGGTATTAGAAGAGGTTAGATGTCCTCCCGATCGTAGAGTATCACGTGGCACTCTCACTATTAATAAAGAGTGAGGCATAAGGGATTGGTGGAAACTAGCTGAGAAGTCCAAGGATTCCAAATCCCATGACTTGGGAGTTCTTTTATTCAAGAGTTCAAAAAGCATGTTACCGAGATGTGATGTGAGATTCAAGTGGAAACAGCTCTAATTTGAAGCAAAGGAGCTTATCTATATCAATGAGAAAAGAATTTATTTCATCTTAGTAAATATGCACCAGAAGTTATCCTCACCGAGGCATTTCGTGTAGGCACCTGAGATGGACTCCGCATGATTCCATTAAGAGGTATTTGGCACTCATGACTTCTCTCCAAGCAAAGGGATTTATCGCCGTCCAAGCCGCAATGAAAGCAGAGGAGATCAGAAACAGCAAAGAAAAAGAAAGATTTCAAAAGAAGGTTTTCGTAGGAGCTGTCTCTCCTTCGAAAAAAAGAGCTTGAGAATCTCCAATTTCAATCGTAATATAGTTCCGCTACGGAGGTAGAAGGTCCAATGTAGCACGAAGATGTGTAGGCGCTCGCTAGACAGGAGAATTCCCGAATGCCCCATTGCCATCGGCTGCAGTCGGGAGTTTGCAAGATATTGACAAGAGGGTGTTTCCTAAGTGGTGGAAGCCTTGAGCATGTGAAAGCACAAAGGTCCCCGAGAGTCGTGGATAATAGAGTCAGTCAAGGAAGTGGCAGAGGAAGATCTACGCACTACCACTCAAGGACGTGGTAGGAGTCGTGAATGGCCCATCTCTCAAAGACAGAGGACGAGGAGGCATAATTTCAGAGATGTGCGGATCGTTTCTATGCCTACAAAGACTAAAGACAAGCATATGCGCTTTAAGGCTCGAGGATCGTGGATGCTCCCGAGGTTATAGCCGGTATATTTTCTTTATATGATAATCGAGACGTACGCATCGACGACTCGATCTACTCATTCATATGTGTGCACGGAGCATGCATTTGACAAAGTACCAAAGAATGGAGAAATTAGCATATGACATGCATGTAACTAGTCCGTCAGCACAAATAGCTAGTGTGAATAAAGATATATAGAAATTGCCCCATTGTTATACAAACAAGAGTTTTCACGAGTTTGATAACCTTACCATTCCGCGAATTTGACTTGATTCTAGGCATGGATCGTCGCCTAAGCACGGAGCTATCATTGACTGTGGACAAAAGACGTAGTGTTAGATGCTTTGACCGCATCGAGGTAATAGTACAAGGCATGGACTGCTGCATTATCCAATGTGATCTCCACTATGCAAAGCTAGAGATTTATGAGAAAGGATGCGAGACATTCTTTTTGTCGTGATACTCTGACCCAAGAGAGGTCAAGTTGACGAAAAAAAGATCCTTAGGGTAAGGGAATTTCCAAATGTATTCCCGAAGAAAGCTACTGTATTCCACTTGAGAGAGGTGGACTTAAATTTATATAAATTGTACCAGAATGGGGCCTATGTCTGTGTGGCACTGAGATGGGAGCTTGGTCTAAATCTGAGCCGGGAAGAATTAAAGAGTCAATTGGTAAGAACTTTTGGATAAGGATTTATCCGACCTAGTGTGTCCCCTTGGGGTGCACCTGTTTTATTTGTGAAAAAGAAAGATGTCACTCATTTGATGTTCATCGACATTCCAAGATATCAATAAGGTGACAAAGGAAAAACAAAAATCTATTACCGAGAATCAAGATCTTTTTATCGCTAAAGGAGCAGTGTCTTTTCGAATATAGAC
Source organism: Tetrastigma voinierianum (assembly GCA_016808115.1). Classification (NCBI taxonomy): domain Eukaryota; kingdom Viridiplantae; phylum Streptophyta; class Magnoliopsida; order Vitales; family Vitaceae; genus Tetrastigma; species Tetrastigma voinierianum. The sequence goes on from JAEQBH010003975.1 coordinate 403,499, forward strand.
TCATGAATGTGGTATTATCAGTTGAGAGTAAAGGAGGTAGATGTGCCGAAGACCGCATTTAGAACCCGATATGGCCATTAGGAGTTTTTGGTCATGCCATTTGGGTCACTAATGCACCTACAGCATTCATGCGGATTTGATGAATGTGGTTCTCCCACCCTATGTGGATCAATTTGTTGTGGTTTCTATTGATGACATCCGGGTGTATTCTAAGGATGGCCAGAACATGAACAAAGACTCCGAGAATAGTCTGAGACGTTAAGAGAAAAGAAGTTATATGCTAAGCTCAAGAATGTGATTTTCACAAAGGAAGTTTCATTCCTAGCCATTGCGGTCTCGCTGAGGGTATAAGAGTCGAATTCTACAAAGATTGAGAGGTCAAGTAGAATTTGAAACCACCTCGAAATGTGACCAAGGTGAGAAGTTTCTTGGGCCTAGCAGGTTATTATAGAAGATTTGTGAGAGGCTTTTCGGTCATAGCTTCTCCGCTCACCAAGTTACTCAGGAAAGGAATAAAGTTTGAGGGATGCATAAATGTTTGCAAATAGTTTTGAAATTGGGCTTGAAAGGAATGCTGGTTGAAGCACTAGTATTAATGCAGCCTACTTCAAGAAAAGAGTATACCTTGTATAGTGATGCTTCAGGCATTGGTTTTGGATGCGTGTTAATGCAAGATGGGAAAGTAGTGGCTTATGCTGGCCCGCATACCAAGCCACATGAACAAAATTATCCTACTCATGACCTAGAGTCAAGGCGGTAAAGGTTTTACTAAAATATGCGACACTACTTATACGAGGAAAAGTGTAGAATTTACACCGACCATAAGAGTCTCAAGTACTTGCTAACGCAGAAAGAGTTAAATTTGAGACAACGGAGGTGGTTAGAGTTATTAAAGGATTATGACTGCATCATAGACTACCACCCCGGAAAGGCTAATATAGTAGTTGATTCTTTAAGCCGAAAGACAGTGGTAGTAATGTCACTACAGTACAGTGATTGGAGACTAGCTGATGATGGAGCTATGTTAGATCAACTAGAAGCGCAACCCATGTTAAAGCAAATGATTATAGATGCGCAGAAAAATGATGAAGAGCTACAGAAAAATTTACAGATGGTTAGAGATGGTGACAAGACCAAGTTTTTAGAGAAAGAAGCTAGAAGTTTGTATTTCCAGAATAGATTATGTATGCCAGATAATAAAGAGCTAAAGTAAAGCGTTTATCTGAGAATTATAATACGCAGAGATTTACCTATGCATCCCGAGGGAATAAGAAAATGCATTCTGGAAACAATTTTTATTGGTGGAAAGGAATGAAAAGATGTGGATCGAAAGTATGTGTTTAAGTGTTTGACGGTCAAGAAGTCAAAGCTTAACACCGCGCCCACAGTTTATTAAATCCCCTTCCATTTCCTCAATGGAAGTGGGATAACATTACCATGGATTTTGTGCTCTGCTCTTCTCACACAACAAAAACATGACTGTATGGGTGATCAGATAGCTCACAAAGTCGGCCCATTTTATACCAACAGATTTACTATTCTATGATCGACTAACGAGCTTATATGTGGATGAGGATTGTGCTATTGCATGGTGTGTTGTTGTCTATTGTGCCTGACAGAGGATCCACGTTTACATCAAGGTTCCAAAGGAAATTACGCCGCCTTTAGGCATTGTCGTAAGTTTAAGATTTACATTCCATCCCAAACAGATGGACAGTTAAAGAGATTGATTCAAGTGCTCGAAGATATGCTTCGAGGTTGTGTCAGCCGGATTTTGGGAAGTCGGGATAGGTATATATTCCATTGATGGAATTTGCCTTAACAATAGTTTTCAATCAAGCATCGGGGTATGGCACCATATGAAGCTATATGGCTTAAATGTGTAACTCTGTGTATTGACAAAATTGAATGAGCATAAACTGATAGGTCCAGACATAGTAAAAGAAGAGAAAGTACAAGCTATTCGGGCAGTTAAAGGCGGTTAGTGATCGACAAAAGTCATGCCAACCTAAAGAGGAGATATTGAATATAATGTGGGAGATAAGGTCTTTTAAAGGTATCACCATGGAGGAAAATTCTAAGGTCTGGGTCACGGAAGGCAAGTCGAAATCCAAGGTCTATGTATTGCTATGAGATTTTGGAATGTATTAGCCCTGGTTTGACTTCATTATAATTTCTCCTGAGTCGGGCCAAATTACACGATGTGTTTCATGTGTCGGCTGCTTCTCGAGATACCGGCCCATGAGTCGCACATTACTACCGCTGCAAGTGAGATACAAATACAAGAGGATTTGTTTATGATGAGGAGCCAAAGACCATTCCGCTCGGTGAGGTGAAATGTTTGGCGGAAACAATGGCACCGTTAGTAAAGTGCTCTAAAGAACACCCACGGCAGAGTAAGGTCGGTAATCGAGCCTCGAGCCTGCCGCTTGCCTCGCCTCGAGCTTGGCTCGTAGTTTCACAAGCCAAGTTTGAACCTAAAATTAGGCTTGTTTCTTAACGACCCGAGCCCGAGCCCGAGCCCGAGCTTTAGCTCGAGCCCAAACGAAATATCAGAACGACGTTGCTAGCATTTTTTTTATTTATAATTATCAATGCAAACACGCCGCTTTGCACCGCAATATATAGAAAGAAAAACCCTAAACCACGTGCCGCCACCGTCTCACCGATTCACTTCCCATCGTCGTTCCTGACGTCAAACCTTACCGATCGCCGCCCCGCTTATCTACCCCGGCCGCCCCCGACTTCCTCTCTCTACACCTACGACGCTGCCGACTACATCTCGACCCAAATCGATCCGGGTCTTCTCCTGACGCTGGGCGACGCCGATCAGACATCTCAACCTTTTCCTACGCTGACGCGATCAAGGCCATCACGACATTTTCTACCATTTTCATTAATCTCCTCGCCATAAATACAATCATTCAAGGTATTCTCTCTCGATGAATCATTTAATCGATGCCCAATAATAATTAATTCAATCTTGGATCTCGCTTCTTTAGTTTTTTTAAAAAGAAGCTGAACAAAGGAAATGTCGAGCTCGTGATACCGTAAATTCGGGCATCGAGGTTTCTTGACGTTGTCCATACCTGTGTATAAGTCTAGTTCCGATTCGTAAACCGTGAGGGTTTCTAAGTATTGGTCAGGAAATTTCTAAGATGGAAGTGAGCTCGAACTATGTAGATCGGGTTCAAGAACCTTCCTCCAAAGAAAGCCTCATATGGTGCTTAGGGAAACACCGTGTGTTTTTAGGGAAATGTTTTTGTTATTGGACATTATGGATTTTTTTAACAAATTTATTTCCATCTGGGTTTGTACTGAAATCAAGGAATTCGATTATCTAGGTATGAATCATAATCAAGTTTGATAATCAATTTCAATTATCGATCCACCACGATAATTAAAAGCAAGGAATAAAATGGAAATCGAGAAGATTCGCTGAACTCAGAGCAAGATCTGAAACCAGCAAAGGCAAAACCTGAATACCAGTGCAGAGAAATTTTCAATCACAATTCAACAAGATCCTCTTGGTTAATGAGGAAAATCTTTCTACCAACAAAAACCATAAAAATCTTCAATTTCAACTATGTGAATCTTCAATTTCAAAGAGATGAATATTTGTCTAAATGGGATTTAATGAGATTACTTATGTATATGTAAATTTGTAATTGCTTCTCGGTGATTTTTTAGAAATAGTTTATGTGGATTATTTTTTTTACATCAAAAATGTCTAGACCAACGAAAGCTAATATCAGGATCGGTTATGGAAGATGCGGATAAAGACGACGAAATGGATGAAATGGCAGAGTAGATGCTGTAACACCCCGGTCCCGAGAGTGTACAGAAGATATTGATGATCAGAGGGGGTGTATAAGATACCAAGTGTTACCTTTGTGGTATTTTGGAGGACTAATGTAGGAAATGATAAATTATGGAAACCTAGGATTGTGTATGAGAATAAGTAAAATTAATATTACAAATAGATATGAAAATCAAAATCAGTAGAGATGGCCATCATATAAATAACAAAAGTTGATCTGCACCGAGATGAAGGACTTAATTGTGAATTTCAGAAGAGACTTGATATTATAAAAGAGGAAGACAAAACCAAAATTTCATTTTGTCTCAAAAGTTGCCTGAAGCAAACCTCAGAGGAGAAGAAGAGAGCAAGGATGAGAAGAAGAGGGAAGTTAAGAAGGAGGAGGAGAAGTCCAAAAATCAGCAGAGCCATCAGACCCAATGTACTTGATTATTAAGGCCTGTATAGATTGCCTCTTCGTCTAGGTTTTGTGCAAAGATCACACATAAACCTTGAATTGTCAAGTTATGAGAGTAAAACCCCCACTGGGAGAAAAATAAAACATGGAATCATCAAATTATATGGTTTTTATAAAGCAATTGGTGGACCTTAGGTTGAGTTCTTGATTTTCATTCCAGTGTTTGTGTTATGAGTCTAAACCACCAATTCAAGAGTCATGGAAGGTTTCAGATGAATCTATGATAATCTTTGAGGTGTGTTAGGAATTATAGTCAGATGGAGTGAATCGTACAAAGTGGCAGGGTTAACAACCGGGCAAAATTTCTGAGGGTGTACCATGCTGGGGGTGTACTGGTACACCCACTGTGAGGTTGAACATGTACCCTATGTCCATGTACGGCACATGCCAAATGCACGCAACATGTACCCCGCATACGTCCGTGGTGTACCGGCACATGGAGCCCAAATGCCCGTAACGCTATAGACATTTCTTTTTGCATAATTAAGCCCGACCCAGATAATCGATAGTTTAGGAACCTTATTAAATGATTAAGATAGGTTCAAATAAGATTAGAACTCGACGAAAACGTAGCGTACCTCGCCGCCTCGGCGATAATCGTTAAGTGTGACTAAGTCTAGGAAGTACGTTAAGTTTATACGTGATACATAGGTGATTAACTTGTCGTCGTATTCGGTTGAGTATGTAGGTTAAAAAGCAAAGGCGGGAAAAGTGTGGGACTGTGCTCAAGTTTAGTAAGCAAAGAGGTGAGTGTTCTAAACTCATTTTCCAAATACTAGTGTATTATTATTATTATAAACTGTTTATTAATCGGTATTTTTATGGTTTTGATTGCGAACCATTTTCTAAGAAGCAAGCAATGAATTAGAAAGGCAAATGGTTTGAGTTAAACCATTTTTGAAAAGCATATCGTTTTAAATGGTAAAACCATTTTCAAGCAAGCAAGAAGTATAAATGGTTTTTGAAGTGTAAACTATTTTTCGTTAAAGTGCTAAATGGTTTTGAATTATAAAACCATTTTTCAAAAAGCAAGCAAGCAAGTAAAAAGAAAATTGCTAAAACAAGGCCTTCCCTAGTTCTAAGCAAGCAAACCGGTCAGAGGTATTCCGTACGTGCACGGTGGTGTTAGGATCTCATACATGATCAGTTTACTCGGGCCTGCAAACTTAGGTCATACATCATGCATTTAAAGGAGACCGTGGCACGTACAGGAGTATATAAGATGAGCTCTAACTAAATTATGGTGATGGTGACATGAGGTCAATTCCACCATATTCACCTAAAGATGCGACATGTGTCCTCCACTCCAAGACACATGCATAGGCACCCTGTTCACTAGGGTACAACAAGCAAGTATAGGCCTCCAATGGTTGATGTTTTATAAGCATGATATATAGTTTTGAAAAATCCAACTGATATTCACTTGGCCGCCTGAAGCCAAGAGAGTTTTAGCAAACGGTTGAGCCAAGCTCCCGCTTAGATTTCAAACGATCACCGAGCCAAGCTCCCGTGGATTTTAAAGCAAACGTTGAGCCCAGTTCCCGCTTTATTTTCAAACATGCATTGAGCCTGTGCTCCCGCTTTTATGAAAAAGTTTGAGAAAATTTTAAAGCAAAGGTTTGTGGAAAGGTTTTAAGAAACTTTTCAAGCAAGATATGCTGCTAAGAGAAATTTTGAGAAGTTTTATAAACTTCTAAGCAAGCAAGCCATAAGAGTTTTATAAGCTTTTAAAGAAAAGCAAAGCAAAGCAAAGCAAGCAAGCAAGTATTAAAAGTTTATTAAACTTTTAAAAGCAAGCAAGTACAAAAGCAAGCAAGCAAAGAAAAGTTTTAGAAACTTTTAAAGCAAGCAAAGCAAAGTAAAGCTTCTGGAAAATATTTGTAAAAGAGAGTTTTACATTTTTGAGATGTTTTCCGGAAAAGCAAAACATTTTATCAAAGCATACACTCACTGAGCTCGTTTAGCTCATTATTTTCCATTTTAAAAACTATTTTCCAAGTACAGGTACGCAAGACGCTGGAGTACAATAGGATTTCTCCTGACATTTGTGCAAGTGTTGTAATTAGGAATATTATGTAAGAATATACTTTGAATTTGTAAAAAGGAACATATGTATGTACATAGAGTAGTTTTGTAAGAATGTGTTGGTATGCTGGTTGCCATATTTGGATATAATGTAAATTGGATGTATAGCAGTAGATTTGAATTATACTATATGCACCATTATGTCGAGGTTTCCACAAGAGAATTTTACCAAATCCTAAGTTAGAAAAATAAAATAAAAATTTCTATAGGAGGTTTTAGCAAGCAATACATTCAAGCCACAGGAGTTTCTAGTCGTGAGGCACCCACTGGGATTTCAGGAGGGGCCTGGTGACACCCACGCTAGATAAAGGTGTGTCGATGCAACTAAGCCAAGACAAAGGTGAAGAAGAGGATTAGTAGTTTGAAGGAATTTGAAATCATAACAAACAATGAAGTACATGAAGGCAAGATGCACCACTGCAGCATAATCTTACCTATAAGAAGGGGGGTGCAACAACTCATCTTAAAAGGGCATCTAAAACTTTGCACACCTCGTAGCTACTTTGTCAAGTAAGGATAAGGGTCCAAAGCAAAGTTTATTGTCTTGATGTTACCGAAGGTGATGAAATGCTATCAATCTTGGTATATAAAGGAAAAGTAAGAGAGGAACTTGTAAAGATGTTTACTGGGTCTACGAATATCCTTTCTGACGGGTAGAGCACTAGTTCTTCACTAAATTTTGTAGAAGTCTTAACCCCAAGTATGAGCCAATCAAAAGACAAACTTTGAAGCTTGATTGCATGAAGATGTATATATCTGAGAAGGAAAGTTTGAAGTTGGCATTGGCAGGCATTAATAAAAATCAATCTAACTTTCGATTTATGGATCAAATTCACCACATAGGGTATATGTGCTCCCCACACGACATTTTCTGATTCAATGGAAGCTGCGTAAAAGAATCCTGAATTTTTGTCCCTTGGAACCTCCTCACACTGGGCTTATAATTGCTGATAGTATCAGTGAGTGTTTGATTGATTGGGGAATTTAAGATAAAATTTCCACCATTACACTCGATAATGCTTCTTCAAATGATTTAGTTATAAGAGTATTGAAAGAAAATTTTGAAGCGAAAGAAAAGCTTCACTTTGGTGGTAAAATATTTCATGTCCGATGTTGTGCTCATATTCTAAACTTGATGGTCCAAGATGGGTTAACAGAAGTACGAGATGTGATTGAGAATATTCGAGAAAGTGTTAAGTATTTGAAGTTGTCTCCTTCAAGACTTTATAAGTTCAATGAAATTGTCAAAAGCCTAAAGCTATCTACTTAAGCGCGATTCTGATGTGCCTTTAAGCACAATGGAACTCAACATATGCCATGCTAGAGGTGCACTTGAGAACAAGCTTCATTTTTTCACGTGATAAAGGAAAGGGACTACAACTATAAAATGGTTGCCATCCGATGAGGATCGAAAAGGGGCCGCCAGGTTTCTAAATTTTGAGGTTATTAATGATGTTACAAAGGTGTTCTCGATTTAAAATATCCTACTTCAAATTTGTTTCTTCACAACATGGAAAGTAAGGAAGATGTTGAATGACATGTCTACCGATAATAGATTTTGTGAAGCTGCATGACCTAAAGATGAAGGAAAAGTTTGACAAGTATCGGGAGAATGTAACTTGGTGATGGCACTGGGGGGCGCCTTGGATCCCCTAAGATAAAATGAAACCTATTCACTCTTTTCCAAAAATTTATCCACAGATGATTTTCGGGAGGCATATAGATGATGTTCGGTGAGTCCTTGTACTTCTTTACAAGGAATATCTATCCCGTAGATAGCCAAATAAATAGTAGCATGAGCAAGTACACTTATGATTCTAACCCCTCTCAAGCAAAAACAAAAGATGATGGGATTTGATGGGAGTGGGTTATAACTAATTATGATATCATTCCTGAACAAGAGTGAGATAGACATGTATTTAGACGTAAGGAGCTTATAAGCCCGGTAATGAGGAATACGAGGATTTTGATGCTTTGAATTGGTGGAAAGCCAATAGTCTAAAATTTCGATTAATTTATCAAAGATGGCTCGAGACATATTATCCATCTCTATTACTACGCTTGCTTCTCGTAATCGCCTTTTGTGTTAGAGAGGTAGAGTACTTGGACTAATATCGTTTCTTAAAGCCCGAGGACTGTCCAAGCTGATTTGTATGGGAGATTGGTTACTTACAGATTTTGGGGTTGAGTTGGTATCCAATAAGTACTTTTATTGACTTTAATATATGTTTATATATATAGTTTAGTATTTCTTGTTTTTACATGAAGCTTGGATCTTGCTTCGTTTCTTCTTTTATTTAAAGGTTGAGAATGAGTTTATGCAAGCAGTTGCTAGAGAGACGACACTTAATTTGGGTTGTATAGTTGCAATGTGTAAGTGTTCATTCATCGGGTTTAATATTTTCATATTAGTTAGTTTACTTTTTTTTTTTTTGTATTAATTATTTTTTTATTATTATTTAATTCTGATGTGCTGACTAATAGTTTATACTAAAAGAGATATATGATCAAAGAATTACGTAAGCAAACCTATCTTCTTAGTTTTTGATTTATTTTGCTTCTTTTGTCAACTGGACTTAGACAGCTTGTTTTTTGTTTCTTATGTCAACCGACTGATGCTTGTTTTTTTTTTGCTTCTTTTGTCAACCGACTTAGACAAAAGATTCTTGATTTGTGATACGAACCGACTTGCATAATTGTTTATTACCGGGTTTAATATTTACTTTCCATTGAATCAAAATTAAGTTTTTAATGATGTTTGGAAGGAGTGTTTGTGATCCAGTGGTAGAGGCTCCTCGTACAAGACATCTTGTAGTGATTATAGGCAAACACTCCGGTAATATTATTGCAAAGATTACAAAGTGATTACAAGATGCTATTAATCTTATTGCAGTAATATTATGTTTAATCTTGCAAAGTGATTACAAGTGTAAAAATATATTATCACAGTCAGTACTTCATAATCGAGAATTACAGTGTTTGTGAGAAAATACTAAATTTAAAATTTACAATTGATCAATAGGTACATATTTGTGAGCCAACAATAAAGTGACTCACTAGAGATCACGCAGACATGGTACCATGGCATGAATTGAATTGAAAGTTTAAACAACAATTGCACTGCTTTATTAATGTAACAAAAGTTCTCCCAGTTTAAACAACAATTGCACTGCTTTATTAATGTAACAAAAGTTCTCCCCACTCTAGGTTCAAGTCCTCACTCACTTTTAATTTTCCTTTTTTCCCTCTCTTCCACCGAAAAATTTCCAAAATGTACCATTGTGTGGCATCAAGAAATGTAGGATTCTAGATCCAATGCGGTCATCCGGCCTTGTAATCCTCCGATTCTTGCTGCAATAATATTGCCCACCCACTTCATCGTGAACAACAAAGCCACACCCTATCATATTGCCAGGGAAGAGGGGTGGCTAGCCCACGTTGCATTTAAGACACCAAGCAGGCGGGATCCATCTTCTGGAAGAGGTAGCCGAGGGGCCCTTTTGGGTGTCGTTTAATCCAGTTTGGTCCTATACTGCCACTGTGCCACAACTTGGGTTGCTGAGTTTAGAACATGTTGATTCGGTGGTGCTCCATGGTGCCAATTTATGAGGTTAATTTCACTCCCACAAGGCCACACCCATCAAAACCCAAAATTTCAGCCTTGCTTACAATGCTTTGACTTTTAGAGATCACATTAGCCATCAATTAAGCTCACACCATGCACAACTTGCTAACTCGTACTAGCAGGTTGAACCGGTGATCCGTTTGCATTTTAAGGGTACAATTCATCAACGCACTACTTTAGGATGTGTTCTTATTTTGTACTACTTATTACTTCTAACACAAATGCAGCGTCAAAACACTGTAAGAGATGTGATGATTGAAAGTCAATAAGCGGGTCATCCTGCATTTATTGGCCCAAATCTCAATTGCATGGAATGCAGGAAAATAAAAGACTTTTTTCCGATCAAGCACAATAAGAATATCACATTGCTCTAGCATTAACTCAACTTATGTAGTTAGATTATTGAAAGTGTTAGGATATTAGGGATTAAGTTCTCTACTAGTCAGGTGTGGCAACTTGAGGATTTTCTGCCAATTCGATCCCATTATGAATTCTCAAATGAAGCATGTGGAAACAGATTTTCATTTTATATGGGAAAAATCCTATGGGATCTAACTGTCAAAAACATTTCAACAATTAATTAGATTGCAGATATTTTCACCAAAGTACGTAGCAGATTTTTATCTTCTATGAGAAAAGGTCCTATAAGGATACCTAACTGTCAAACACCTCTGATAGCCGCCCTTCTCTCCTTTTCTCTCATTTTTTCTCTTGTAGCCTATTTTCCTCAAGCAAGGAAGGGTAATTTCTGCTATATACGCTATCCCTGCATTTTAATGGTTACATAATAGTGAGATTATCATCTCCAATTTTGGCGCTTGGTAAGTTAAAAAAAGGTCAACTCCAAAAATATTATTTGATCAAAAAGCCTCGCATAAGCCTGGCCTCCTGCCTCGAGCTCAAATGCTTCGAGCCTAAAAAGCTTGACCGGAGGCTCTGCCTGGCTCCTGCCTGCTCGGGCTTAAAATAAACAAGCCTGTGCTCAAATGTTCAATGGCTTGACCTGCCTCTACTTCGTTTACACCCCTATGGTAGAGAAGAAGCTTACTGGGAGCCGTATAACCATGAGAGCACAAAGATCCTTAACTCTTCGAATCGCATGAATCTAAGGATCAAATTTTTTGTGTGAGAGTTGTAACACCCCAAATTATACCCTAACGGTTTGATAACATGTATAGGGTACAATAAAAGTAATAGTATATTTGTCCGAAATAAAATAAAGATAAAAACAAGAGTAATATGCATGTTTAAATTACAAATAATAAAGCAGACTATACTATTGTAAAAATATCATAAATTGATTTACAAATATTAGGAAGAGTTGAGGACCAAAGTGAAATAAAAAGCGGATAAGATCAATAGCGATAAAGACCAAAAGCAAATATCTTATTTCGTCTCGAGAAAGGGAGAGCAAACACTGATAAGAGAGAAGAGAAGAGGCCAAGTAAGAAAGATCATATGACGACATGTCTTGAGTTGTATGGAACTATGAAAGATTTGGTGGATTTTGTATAGAAAATTATGGAACTTGTTAAGTTTTGTATGGAAAAGTATCGATTTTCGTACACTAGTATGGAAACTATGTGTGTGTATAAGTCTAGTTCTCGTCTGGGAAAATTTAGATACATGGTCTGAACTGATACACTCCCCACCCCCTACCAAGAATAGTAAATGGCCACTCCACTAAAATCCCTAAATTGCTAATTCTAACGACTAGAAACTCCGTGAAGCGGCCGTATTGCTCATGGCATAACCAGATAAAATTTTTCTTTTATTTTTCTAACTTATGATTTTGTAAAATCTTAGCAATAAGAAACCTTGGCAAAAGATGACGGTCGCGCATTGTGATAATCAAATCCTATATACACAAGTTGCATTCTAAAATATGGCAACCAAGAACCCAACACATTTCACAACTACACTATGTACATACATATGTTCCATTATACAATTTCAAAGTATATTCTTAACAAAATATTATTATCATTAATAAAGACTTATACGATGTCAAGATAAATCCTATTGTGCTCCAAAGATTCATGACTGCACTGAAAAAATAGTTTTTAAATAGAAAAATAATGAGCTCAACGAGCCTGAGTGTATGCTTTATAAATGTTTTGCTTTTCCGGAAAACATCTCAAACTGAAAACTCTCTTTTACAAATATTTTCCGTGTTCTTCGCTTACTTTGCTTTGTTTGCTTAAAAATTTCTAAAACTTATTTGTTGTTTCTTTTAAAAAAAGTTTCTTATAAAACGTTTAATACTTGCTTGTTTTGCTTTGCTTTTCTTTAAAAACTTATAAAACTTTTCTCAATTATCTCTTGCTGGCTTGTTTTAATTGGCTGCTTTAAGAGTTTATAAAACTTTTATAAAACCTCTTGCTTTAAAATAGTAAAACATTTCAAACTTTCACAAACTCCTTGCTTTAAAGGTTTCTCAAACTTTATAAATACTGAGCCCAGCTCAACCGCATGCTTTGAAAATAAACGGAGCCTCGCCTCAAACTCGCTTTGCTTTAAATCAACACGGAGCCTAGGCTCAACCGATCGTTTTGAATTATAAACAGGAGTCTGTGCTTAACCGTTTGCTTTTAAATCTCTACGAAAGCCTGGGCGATCGTGCACCAATGGTTGATTTTTCAAAACTGTATATCATGCTTATAAAACATCAACCATTGGAGGCCTATATTTCATTATTGCACTTAGAGCGAACACGGTACCGAGCGATCACCGCTACAAGGACCTGGGTCAGATCACCCAGTGCGGAAGGGCCCGCACACTTCACTCCACCTTTCTCCCCTCAGAATATATTAATCGAATTCTGGCCACCATCACCATAATTGCTGAAATTTTAACCTTGAGAGTATCTCGCATGCGCTACCAGCCTCCTTTAAATGCATATGTATGACCTAAGTTTGTCGACCAGATAAACTAAAATGCACATGTATGAGATCCTAACACCACCGCACGACGACCACCTCTCAATCGGGTTTGCTCGCTTAGAACTAGGGATTTTAGTTAGGTCTGTTTTCACAAATATTCTTTGCTCGCTTGCTTGAAAATGGTTTCCACACCAAACCATTTGCTTATTTGCTTGCTTGCTTGAAAAATGGTTTAATAATTCAAAACCTTGCTTGCTTGCTTGAAAAATGGTTTAATAATTCAAAACCATTTGCTTACTTGCTTACTTGCTTACTTGCTTGAAAAATGGTTTAATAATTCAAAACCATTTGCTTGCTAAACTCATTTCTTGCTTTACAATATGGTTTTAAAATCAAAACCATGAAATACCAGTGTAAAACAAAGCTTTATAATACACTAGTATTTGAGAAAAATAGGTTTAGAACACTCACATCTTTGCTTGCTAAACTTGAGAGCACGATTCCACACTTTTCCCGCCTTTGCTTGCTACATTTTTCGTCGAGTTCCAATCTTATTTGAACCTCTCTTAATCATTTAATAAGGTTCCTATACTAACGGTGTATGAATTTAAGCTTAATTACGCAAAATACAACATTCTGGGCATTTTGGGCACACCTGTACCGGTACACCTTGGACCTCAGACCGCACAGGCATCCCACTGTTCTGTAGCTACAGAATGGCTCGTATCGTGACTGGGTGTCAGATCATGACTTATACACTAAATTTGCCCAAATTGCTTCTTTTGCCACTTTCAGATCACAAACTCTTCCTACAACTTCCCCATTCCTTAATACCTCAAAAGTCATCATGGAATCCATCTAAAAACAACTCCATAACACTTGAATTGGTGATTTGGAGCCTCATACCACAAAACCCTAGGTGAAAATCTTATGAATTCAACCAAAGGTCCACCAATTCTTCTAAAAACCATAAAAATATGATGATTCCATGTTTATTTTACACTAATTGGGGTTTTACCCTCATAACCCCAACAAATTCAAGGGTTTGGTTGATCTCTTCCAAAACCCTAGACAAAGGAGCAACTAATCTCCATGGAAATCCATACCAAAACCCTAGACATCAAAAGACCCATGATTCCAAGGCAAAAACATACCTGATTTTTGGTCTTCTTCTCCTTCTCCTTCTTCTTCCTCTTCTTCCTCTTCTTTTCTCTTTTCTCCTCACCAAACGTGAACCCTAGAAAGAATGAGACAAATGGATTTTAGTTTGTCTCTCCCCTTTTTATACCCTCCTATTTCCTTAATTTATAAGTTAGTCCTTCCTCTCTCAAGATTTGCACATCAACTTTTGAAATTTCTATTATGGCCCATCTCTACTTTAATTATGCCTTATATATCCCATTTGCTTAATGACAATTGTACCCTTATTCTCATACACAAATCCCGGGTTCCATAATTTATAATTTCCTATTTCCATCTCCAAAATATTACAATGTGACACTTAGTGCTCTTATACTGCCTTACGCTCATGTACCGTACACCCTCTGGACTGGCGTTACAGAACCCTCTTTGAGTATGGTTTGGGTTTGGAAACTCCCAAACTCATTTCTTGTTAGGGTTGAGTTGAGAAGAGTAGGGTTGGTAACGAGCCGAGCCGAGCCGAGCTTTGAACATTTCGAGCTAGGCTTGTTAATTTATGAGCGAACTCGAGCCCGAGCCGAGCTTTTGAACGAGCTTAAAATCAGGCTCAAGCTTGGCTTGATTTAAAAAAAGCTTGGCTTGAGCTCATTAGGCTCTAAGCCTGATGGATATGAATCCAGCTCAGCTTAACCTCAGCCAAGCCCAACTCTGAGCCTATAAGTTTGTGTATTGTAATCAATCCTCAAGCTCACCCATATACTTTTAACTTTTGTAATCAATCCGAAAACAAATACATCAATTACGAAAGAATTTTCTATGGTTTGTTCTTAACCTTAGTTGACGAGCAATTGATGCTAAAGTTGTTAAAGCCACCTCCTTCAATAAAGAAATAATATATCAACAAGATCTGCCAAGCAAACTCATTAGTAACAACAGAAACTATTTGGCAATATACCGCCGCATACGGTTGCTGGCCACCACCTCCCCGACTACCGTCGCATGACACCTTCAAGACCCATAGCTTCACCATCACGGACCGAGATCCAGAATCCGCCCCACCATGTCGAACCGGCCGTCTAAATTTTCATACCCAAGAAATGACGGTGGCACTCCAGCGCACCGCCTGTTCGGGCAATCCCAGATGTCTGGCCCTTGTTTCCCCTCTATGAAACCCCACCCACGATCATCTCTTTGATGCCTACGATACCCCACGCCTCTAGATGCGCCTGGAGTTAAGTCCAGCATCAAAGATCCAAATGTGGCCCCAATAATTCTGATTGAGATCAACCCTACCATCGTCGACCGATCAGACAAATGCGGGTCCGCGCATTTGCCCCTCACCACTCAAGATCGGCAAACCCTTTGTCTGGGTTCTCACGCCACTAGCCTCAGTAGTTTCTGCAGAGCCCCAATACCCTTACATTTAATCGAATTCTCGTATTACCCAAGATCGACCATCGTGATCAAAGTGGGCTCGCGCCCCACATCCATGTCCTTCCCCGACGTCCCTTTCTACGCACCTTCTTCATGCCATCCACTGGAAACAGGCTACCGTCACACACATTCGCACTATCGCAAGTACCATTTCCATTTACCGAGCATCCGAGACCCAGTACGCCCCACGACGGCAGATCGCCAGCCCTACCGCTCGCCGTCACATCTTCTTAACTCGCGAGGATTCACGATTTTCCATCCATGCTGACCTGATTCTAGAGCTGGAGGATCCATTACATCGAGTATCCGGGACATACGGATCTGCATTTCACCCGCTACCGAGTCGGGATCAGACCAGAAGACTCGACCACAATCGAGACTATAGGTGGAAGCCTCTGTCAAAATGACGGACGGGTCCGGCTACCGAGCCGAACCCGAGATTTATCGCTTCCAATTAGTAGCTCACCGGCTCGCTTAGCCTACGAAATGAGCCCGAGCCGAGCTCTTTTTGAGAGCCGAGCCCGAGCCGAGCCTAGCTTTAGCCTGCTACTCACTACCAATACCCCCAGATTTGAGATCGGATCCTAGCTTCATCAGCCGAATTGATGGGACAAGGTCCATGATCGGTCTCAATGCTACTCCAAGATCGCAAACCTTGTCTTAAGCCTCATGGCCACTCAGCCTCATAGCTCTTACAAGAGCCCTAATACCCTCATTTGTAATCGGATTCTGTACACTGTGATCGACCATCGCCCAGCTAAATAAGTGCCTAATGATCCACGCCCCCGACGTCCCTTTACAAGACCTTCTTCATGCCATCCACACTGAAATACACTGGCCGCGACACCTTCTCAGACTATCGGGGTACCATTTCCGCACCGAGTGATCCGATCTAGGTACAATCCCCCACCGACACGGATTCGCTGAGCTCCACTGCTCTCACAAGCACAGCCCCAACTAGCTTCAGAGGATTCACTTAGATTTGCCATCCATGTCGACTGGATCTAGAGCTCGAGATCCATTACATCGATATCCGGACATATGACTGGCATTTCACTGGCTGGCTACCGAGTCGGATCGCACCGTAAGGAAGACCGGGATTCATCGATCAAGACCACAGCTAAGCCTAGTTCCAAAGAACGGATGGGGTCCCGCGGCCCGAGCCGAGCTTTTTTAGCCGAGCCCGAGCCGAGTCTTAGATTTACTGCTTCCAATTAGTGCCCTAAGCTCTACTGCTTAGCTCACGAGCCGAGCGCAGCCGAGCTTCTTTGAGCCGAGCCCGAGTAGCTTCATTCAGCACGTGCCTCCCTAGAGAAGAGTTCTAAGGATCCTATATATGTGTTTTGGGAAGGGTCTAGTTGCAAGTTGAACTAAGAAAATTTCCCTATTTTTTTATCATACTCAGTAGCTGGACCTTAGAACGGGTTTTTAGGTCAGAAATAAAGGGAATTTGGTAGTAAGTCCTTCTGGTAAATTGTAGCCACATCAATGAACCTATGTTAGCTTTGGAATTTCAATTTGGACCCTTATGTGACAAGCCGATGGTCTTTTACCGGTCAGCCTAACGGGCGAGTAGGCTTGATGCAGACCTCATCTGCAGGCCAGCGTAATTCCTCATCCTCAGAGGTCAGCAGAGGTCAACATACCTCATTTTGTAGAGGTCAGCAGAGGTCAGTGCAGAGGCTGGGCCCAGAGATGACCTCATCCCTGAGCGGCTAATTCAAAAGTTAGCCTGTTCGGGTTGACTACGCATGACCTCCAACTGAAGGTCAACTTCTTCGTCCGAACTCCGATTCGAGTGTTCTTGGACTCTATAGAAAGCCCATTGAGTCAAGAATCCATTCATATGCCTGAGGAGGATATTAGGTGTTAGACTGAGGTGTTATACTGAGACTCACTGGAGGTCAGCCCAGCCGCCCAGCCGCCTGTCCTGGTTGACTACATATGACCCCACCCCAGCGTCATAACTTCTTCGTCCGAACTCCGATTTGGGTGTTCTTAGACTCTATGGAAAGCCCATTAAGTCAAGAATCCATTAATATGCCTGAGGAGGATATTAGGTGTCAGACCGAGGTGTTAGAACTAGCTCACTGAGGTTAGGTCAGCTCGGGCCGCCTGTGCTCACTGGCTCTGGTTGAGATCACGATGACCTCCAACTTTGAAGGTCATAACTTCGGTCCGAACTCCACTGGGTGTGTTCCCTTTGACTCTATGGAAATCCCATTGAGCCAAGAATCCATCCAGCAGATAGCTTGTAGTTTGAACTAAGTATTCATTCAGAAATCCAAGAAAATAGTAGGGCCCTATAGGTAACCCAGTAGTTATTCATAATATAACGCTATTATAATTCATAAATAGCCTATATACATACAGGCATAGTTATTTATGGTTATAATGAGATATGAAAAAATGCAAAATATGAATAAATGATTGTATATATATATCATACGATTACCGAATGACAATAAGACCTGTGAATATGAGGTATACACCGAAATACAAATACATATTGATTGTCCTATTAATCCAGTAGAGTGACAGACGCATGCCCATTGGGAAAAACAAGTCCAGAAAGATACAAGTTCTGATATCGAGGCCCCGTTTAGCCGATGAGATAGATCTCGTTTGACTGTCAAGGTGGCTCCGAGTAAGTGGTCACCACGTTTCGGGCCCTTATAGATGGTCATTGTCTCGTACAATGATAACATTCTTCGCCTTATATAGACCATTCTGCCACACAAGAATACAGCGCTTGCCCTTATGTACTCACTGCTTCAATATTAACAGCACAGCGCCTTCAATTTATAGTTTCGTATCCACTTTAAGGTTTGGTGTACATGAAACATATAAAAGAAATGACAGAGTATGCAAATGAAATGTAGAGAAGAAATATATGAGATGAGAAGTATAAGATCGCTATGCGACGATAAGATACAAGATAAGAATAAGCATGTAAAGTACATGACATGAAAAGTATATGGAAGACGATAAGAAATGAAACTCAAGAGTGAAAGTATATATATATATGAGAAATGATAAGAATCAGAATGTTATATGTTATATGATTATGTATGTGGTGAATTTAATAGAGGTCATTCCCCACTAAGCGAAATTTAGCATAAAGCTCAATCCGTGGTACGTAAGAGGAAACCAGAGGACTCAAGAATCCACATCAGCAAATAAAGGCCACACATCAATAGGTGCCCAATTGAAGACCTTTAGGGTCTATTTCAGATACTTAATTGTAAATTCAATGTAAACATTGTAAATGTTGAAAATTTTGATATGTAGAGCTTCAGCATATATTTTGTAATCCGTCGCTACTGCATTACACACAAGTTGGAACAAGCTTAATATTATAAGGAATGAACTAGCTGAAGTTTCTAATGCTGAAAAGACCCTACTTGACACACCCTATGCCGCCGGGGGCGCTACACCTTCTCTACCCCGTCCCAAAGTCTTCATTCTCGCTTTGGAGCCCCATCACGGGCCCACTCAGAGAGCTTCGAACCCGCCCCGGGAGGCACAACAGAAAAGGATACAAAGGGAAAACCCAAGCCTCCGAGGGTCGCCGCCCGAGGTAAGATCTTAGCGCTGGGCCCTTCGCCTCATCATCATCGAGCTGAGATTCTTCGAGTGAGGACTGCCGAGGCCCCTTAGAGGCCCTTCTATTTCGTCCAGAGTCCTATCGGCCGCAGGCACCGAGCCCCCTCCCCTCTAATGCCGATGATGGGAAGGGTCGCCAAAAGCGCGGGGGATGAGGGGACTCTTGCTTTCTATGTGTGAGCTGCACTGGTCGGGGTCAAGCTTCTCCATCCTCCGCGATTCCGACCTCAAAAAGGTGGACGCCCTGCCTGTTGAGGAGGCTCTGGCTCTTACGCTTCAGGGAACCGCTTTTGTACATCCAAGCGCCACATCCATTTCCTAGCTGAGCCTGTAGATTGTTAACTGGACTTTATCTCTTGTCTCTTTGGCAGGTGGTTACTTACGCGGGCGGGCCCGGTAAGGAATGGCTCACCTTACCGAGGGCCCTCCAAGGCTACAAGCCCTATAAGGTTATGTTGCTTCCCTAACCTCCTCCTAGAGAGGCCGCTTCGAGCCAGATAAGGGACCCACCGAGGAGCTTGTGAAGAATAGGGTCCGACTTAAGATGCTTGACTGGCATGTACCTGCCGACAGAGAGGATAAATTAAAGTAAGGTCTTACACTTAAAGGTCACCAAGACGAAGCTACGGCTGGGGTCAGGAGGAGCTGCAGTCGTCAAGGGTGACTTGCTCGTCAAAGTGACGATGTTGGACTGGGTTTTCCAAGAGGCTTCAAGGTCGGAATCCCTTCGTGGAGCTTGGACGAGGAGCCCCAAGCTCGAAATGGACCTCGAGGAGGCGGAGGCTTCTACAACTGCAGGGGCGAAGTAATAGCAGAGCTCGTAGACCCAGGCCCGCACCCAATGGCCTCGGTGGTTTGCCTTCCAACAGGGCCTGAGCTTTCTCTCGCACTTAGAGTTCAACATCCAGCTTCTAATGTGAGATGGTAGAAGACTTATTTCGGGCCGAGGTCGACGCGGTGCCATAAAAGCCTGGTCCCCCGATCGTGCCCCTCGCTAATGATCTCTACCTCCGAGGCGCCTGCCTTGCCCACTCGCTTTGACCCCCCGCTGTGAATCAAGGCCCGACCTCGTGCCTAGACTTTTATTTTAACTCGCTTATTTCCGGCAATGAGCCTCGATTTTTAGACATGGCGACATTGACTTTTCGCTGTATGCGTAGATTCATTGATTAATTTATCGTTTCTTTTTATTGTTTTACCGACCGAGTCATGGCTCTGATCCTGTCCGGTCAAGCTAGCCCCCAAAACTCGAGTTTATTTTGGCTCCCAAAGACCCTACTGGGCAAATAAGCTTGCAACCGAGCCACCGGGCCCCGGGCTACTATGCCTCTCCGAGCCGGCTAAGCCTCCAAAATGGGCTACTCTACTTCCAAGACAGCCTTTTTGAGTAGTTAAGCTCTACAAACCGAGCCACCGGTCGCTATCAGGCCTCTAAGCCGGCTTGAGCTCCAAAATGGGCTACTTCCTACTTTCCGGGCTATCAGGCCTCCCCGAGCTATTTGAGCCTCCAAAATGGGCTACTTCGGGCCTGGGCCATTGTGCCTTGAGCGCTTAAGCCTCGCAACCGAGCTATTGGGCTCCTGGTCTATTATGCCTTATGAGCTGTTTGAGCTCTCCAAAATGGGCTACTTCGACCTTCTGAGCTATTGTGCCTCATAAGTTGTTTGAGCTCTCCAAAATGGGCTACTTCAACCTTCTGGGCTATTGTGCCTTTTTGAGCAATTAAGCTCTACAAACTGAGCTACTGGGCTCCTAAGCTATTGTGCCTCCTAAGCTGTTTGAGCTCTCCAAAATGGGCTACTTCAGCCTTCTAGGTTATTGTGCCTTTTTGAGCGCTTGCTTCCGCAACCGAGCCATCGGGCTCCTGCACTATCGCGGTCTTCCTGGCTATCAGGCCTTTTTGGAGCGCTAAGCTCCGCAAACCGAACTACCGGCTCGCTATCAGGCCTTCTAAAACTGAGCTTTTTGGCTCTTGGGCTACAAGGCCTTCCTTGAGTGGTTAAGCTTTGAAAAACTGAGTTATCGGGGGCCCCTGCTATTCTCGCTCTTCTAAACCGAGCTGAAATGGCCTTGAAATCGTGCTTTCACATGGCTCTTTAATATCCCCTTCCTCGGAAAGCGATTGCAAACTTTAATGCAGGTTTGTGGGGAATCGGTGCAGATCGCTTGAATTTCCCAGGTGTTTGGGCTTCTTTATAAATAACTACCTTCCTTTGACAGGTGTGTTATACTCTACTCTCATTTTTATTCCGGCCTTCGATAGTGCCTGGGTTCGTTAGCGATGTGGCTTCAGGGTTTAATCGTTCATGCGCGACATCAATTTAGCGGCCATGAGCCGACGCTTGGTTTCTCTGCTTTGTTGTTTGTGGGAGTTGTGTTTTTCCCTAGTTTCCCCCCTGTGGGGGTTGTGTTGCTCCCTAATCCTGCCTATTGATGGAACTGGACTGGGGAACGTATTCGGAGAAGGCGGTATGCTTTAGAGGGAAAACTTTTAAGTCCTGCTTTCTCCATTATTCTTTCCTCCCCTCTCTTCTCCCTATCCCCCCTTTTCTCTTTCTCCTTCTCCTTCCTTTTCTCTTTCTTCTTTTCTTTCTCTTTCTCTTTCTCTTTCTCCTTTTCCTCTTCTCTCTTCTCTCTTTCGTGGTTTTCGCTTCTGACTAGTCACAATGTGAAGAACTAGCCATTGGACAGTAATTTTTTTTAGACGTGAGAAACGACTTTGTTGATTGTAACTTTTTGAGATGTAAAGAAAGATTTTGTAATCCTCTAAGGTGATTGTAACTTCCCTGAAATGAAATTTGTATTTGTGTTACGTTGACTTTTGCAGTTTCTACCAACCGAGCTCTCAGGTTTTCTTTTCTTTTTTTTTCTCTGTGGGTTTTTCTTTTCTCTGAGAGTAGAGAAATATTTGTGCCGCTTGCCTCTCGAGGTGTAGGAACACTGGCTGGATCGTAACTCAGATATGTGACGCCCAAACCCGGGGGTATCCGCTGACTAATCTGGCCAACCTCGCTTAGGTCTATACGCCTCGTATCACGAGACCCATACACGAGTAAAACGGGCCTCGGGGCCCCACAAACCAATACTCATCAAAATATACACCCAACTATACTATTCCAATAAATTCAAGAGTTATTTCATTACTCTTTTAATACAAATACATATTAAAATATACAATTCTAATACATACATCTAAAACATCAAAGCTACAACCCGCTTTCTTCAAAAAAAATCGGCCTCTAAATGAGTCGTATTCCTCGAACGCCCCTATACCGAAAAATATTCCTCGATTGTAGAGCTTATCGCCAAAGAATGGAATCACCCTAAATGGGTTACTCCCACCTAAGTGCAAGTGCATGCCCAATTTGAACACGCACCAAGTAAATACATGATCCCACTTGAATGCCCATGTCCGCTCCCATGTCTCAAGTCTCACCGACTCCCTCACACCCTGCTCTGGGCCATGTATGAGAAAATACCATTTTCAAAATAAAACTTGCGGTTGTTCTCGAAAAATAAACTACCGAAATCTGGGCAGAAAAGACGGGACTACCCTCCCCGAGGCGAAATGCGTCGGTAATCCCTCGAAACAAGCCATGGTCCTCATCCGAAATGATCCGCTTGACTGTCTCCCAACCCCATTCTAAAATCATACTCGTGAAATTCCTTCGTAATCATGTTCGTCGTAAAACCTCGTTATGCATTCACACCTAATTTCCCTAGATACCTAAAGCTGCATATGAAATGCATTATGCCATTTCAACCATTTTTATACGAATATATATAATATGCATATATTCTCAATTTTACAATCACACTACATGTAATTCAACAATATCAACCATCACCCAAATTATCTCACTTGAACAAATCACAATCTCATCTCTAATAGCCCATACACACAATTATATTCCAAATAATTGAGTAAATCACAATTTCATCTCCAATGGCCTATACACACAATTATATTCCATATAATTGTAACATCATGTTAACACACCAAGCTTATGCATTAACCTATCTATTTCCACTCAACTCAAGCCATTCATTTCAACCAATCTCATACACACCACACATGCACGTTGTCCAATTAAGCAACCCGAGATCGCTTTTACCAACCCTGGGGTTACACAAGGTCGTCCGTGGCAGCCCACTCACCAAACGTCGGTTCCTCTTGGTGGAACCGACTCCAATATTCATTTTCGGTCCATCACCAAAACACAATTTATTATATAAATTATGACACAAACACCCAACCAGTCCTCCCTAAATCTGTCACATCATCCAATTAGGGTCCCTGTGGGCCTTCACACTTCTCGGTTCCAAGATTTTGGATCGAACAAACTGCCCTCACGGCCTCAAACCAACACAAGTATCACAAAAACACTTAACCTAAGAGTAAAACAAGTAGATGAAACTCACCACGGAGTTTTTCAAAAACTCAAAACCGGAACCACGCTGCCCTCGCCAAGCAGTAGGGACAACAACTTTCCTTCTCGGGCTCCTAAACCGCCGACTATTCATTGATTGACTAGAAATCTAGAGAGATGGTGCTCTCTCTCTAGAAAAATCAAAAATATGCTACTGCCTCGCACCTAGCTACTACACGTTTCTGTGCTCAATTTCATTTGGAGAAGAAGGTCACTATTTGGCTTTTTGTCTTTTTCCTCATTAAACATTCCAAAAATGCCCATCATGTCCCTAAGCTTGGATTTTGACATATGGCACTCTTCGAATTATCCATTTTATCATCTCTCTACTCTCATGCAACATGTGTCATATGAGTATATGTTATAGGTGACTCTTATCATATCAATATCGCTTTACTCAAGACCCGACATACTCACGCCTTGAAAACGTGCAAAATCCCATCGCCTTAATTTGACACGAAGGATTTCATGAGACGATTCTAACGGTGAAATCCGTTTCATCATTTGAGATCTAGAAAAATTACGGCTTTTGACCGAAATTACGATTTTGCCCTTTTTGAGAAAATTGGATTTTCTCGGGGTTTCACATATTAATTGTAACTCCTTTGAAATAAAGAACAATTTTTTGTGAAACATGTGGTTTTTGCACCCAAACCTTTCTGAGCCGAGCTCCTCTCTTTATCATTATAACTTATTTCTTGACCCACCATAATATTAAGTAACCTAAAAATGAACATAGAGACTGTTATTTAAAATCAAAACGTTGGATACTTTATTAAAGACTACATTTCGAGGTTTTATCGTGAGAACCCGCTTGAGGTGTTCAACGCTCTATGAGTGCGGTGGGTTTTTCTCCTTCGCTTCTCGAGTTAATAGCTGCCGTGTCGGACTATGCGATACGATATAAGCCCTTCCCAATCAAGGTCCCAACTTTCCCATGTGTGTGGTGTTTCCTCTCGCGGTAGAAGCGTTTAGAATCCAAGCTGCCGTGCTTGTAATTCGGGCTCAATTCTCTGGCCATAGCATTCGTCGTTTTGCGGATACCAATACGCCCAAGCACTGCCCCACTTTCTTTTGGGGGAGATCCTGTGCTTGTGCGAAGAACCTCCCTGCCAGGTTCTGCCGCTAGGAATTCAACTTTCGCAACTTTAATCCCGACTCAGACAGAGCTACACGCGCCAATGCCAAAGGCCAGAGCGAATGGGATCTCTTAAGTTGCTGACTTGCGCATAGTTCTGTGTGCCCATAACACCTAAGGGAGGTATTCTACCCATTTTCCTTGTATCTTCCACTTAGTCTTCGCCTGCCTGAGTTCTTATGACTTCCTCGTCGCCCCATTGGGGACCGTGGATGAGCCGGGGGGATGAGCAGTAGTTCTTGATTCCAAGCTCGACGTAGAAACCCTCGAACTTCGGGATTGTCGAACCTGCTTCCCATTAGACACGAGGGACCCCGTGATCCCGAACCCGCATATTATGTGCGCCCAAACTGAAGCTACACTGCTATGATTGTTGCTAAGGGTTCAGCCTCGCCCACTTCGGGTAAAGCAGTCCACAACCACAATGATAATTTGCATCGTCCCCTTCCAATGGGTGTGGGTTCCCACTATCTAGCCCCATCATGAAGCTGGGCTCAGGACTAGACGTTAGTGCTCCTGTGACGTGAGACAGAGATCTGGCATGCCCCCGAAGCCAAGCTTTGCATTTTCTTACCGCCTCGTTGCGGCTCTTGAACATTGTGGCCAAGGGCCTGGCCCCTGCCTCTGTCTTCCCCCAAGCAAGGTCCGAGCCCGATGTGATTGCCACAGACGCCCGCACCTCCCAGTAATGTGTGATCTGCATCTTCTCCCTACACACTTAAGAATGGGCCGAGAGAAGCCTCGCGAGGCAATCCCCCATGAACGGTGAATCTCACGACCTTGCTCTGAGTCTGATGCCTCTCTCGGGTCGCCGCAAATGTTCCTTCTACTAAGTAATCCCGCACGGGTCCATCCAACTCCGATTTGGACATCACAGGGAGACTTTGTCAGCCGATGCCACTCTGAGGGTTTTCGGGAGGTGCTCAACAGTTTCCCCGGGGCCACCCATGCCCTCCCCATGAGGCTGTTGCCGCCACAAGGCACACAAGCAATTCTCCGCTTCGTACATGTTCGACCCGAATCAGCTGAATCCTTTTAAGCAACTCTCGTGACCTCTAGGCATGATCATCTTCTCACCTCCGGTCTGTAGAGTCTCTATGTTTTACTACCGATTAGGAGTCACTACTCACTTCTAGTTGATCATTCTATGGATGGCAGGGTTAGTTTTCCTGCTTTTACATTAACCTCATATTTAACCTCGCACGGAGGCTTAGCCTAACTGGTGGGCGTATTCCACATCTATCCCGTCTCTGAGAGGTCAGCAGATCGCACTTCACCCTCTTCCGGGCATCACACCTCGCCCAAGAACAACCTCCAGATGGGGAGGCTCAAGGCATCGAGTAGCTTCACAGTCATTGCGAATTCCATGACATGCCCGCCATATCTACCCTTTATTGTTATCCTGGCTCAGATATGATGTCGAACTCACTCAACTCTATAAACCACTTTATCAGTCTTCTAGAGGTTTTTGGTTTATGTAGCATTTGTCACTGAGATCGGGGCCTGGGACTCTCACAGGCTTGAGCCTCGGAAGTAAGGCCCAGTTTTCTCAGACAGAAGCTGGCCACCCAGGATCAGCCCCATCTTGGATACTCCTCGCTCCTCCAGCCTTCGCTGCAATAGTAGATCTGGCCGGCTGCACCTGGGTCCCGTCTCCGACCAAAGGACACTAGTCGAGAAGTCCGAAAAGGCCAAGCAGAGAGTTATGTGCCTCCCCTGAAGGGCTGCATTAGAACTGGGAGAGCTCATGCAAAGTTTCGAGCGCCATGAATGCTTCACGCTGGTGCATCCCATTGAAGGCCTCTTTTGAACTTCCAGCAGTACCGACATTTGTCGCTAGCCTGGGACGCAAGCCAGGCCAAATAGTTAAATTATTCTTCCTCCAAATAAAGTGAACGTCCTTAATACTAAGGTGGCAGCATGTCGAGCACGACCTTTGTCTCGCCATTCCAGATTTGCTTTTGGCTCTCTACTGCTGACTATAAACCCAGAACTTCCCACGGAGACCAAGGCGCATTTGGTTGCCAACTCTACATCAGAAGCCAGACCTGAACGCCTGGGCCAGTGGCCAGTGAGCTCAAATTTTTGACCGGATTTTACCAACATGTCATCTATATATACCCTATAGTTGCCAATTTGCTTCTGGAACATCTTGTTCACGAACCTTTGGTAGGTGGCTCCTGCGTTCTTCAGTCCGAAGGGCATCACCCAATAGCAGTAGGTTCCTTACCCAGTAACGAATGAGGTCTTCTCTTGGTCGTTAAGATCCATACTGATCTGGTTGTAGCTAGAGAAGGCGTCCATGAAGCTGAGGAGTTCATGAACGGCAAGCATGCCTGAATTATGAGGCCAACCCGAGGTAGAGGGAAGCTATCTTTAGGCGTGCCATGCTTGATATATGAAATCGATGCAAAGTCGCTTCATTTTGTCGCTTGTTTTGATGAGAAGGGAAATTAACGGCTGCCAACCACCAGATATTCTACTCCCTCGATCAGATTGAGCTGTGAGGAGCTGGTCAACCTCTCTTCATTAATCGCCGCCTTCCTGGGGCGAAGCCTTCACAGCACTAGCTTGAAGGACTCCACCCGGACGTCTAAACCCGGGTGATTACCCGCCGGTCGATCCAAATTCTATGTCTTCCCGTCTTCCAGACAACACCCATGTTCGCTTTTAAAAAGCGGATGATAAGGCTTTATGATTGTCTTTAGCTAGCTTAGATCCCATAGACAAGGTGTTCTGCTACCATTGCCGTACAAGCTCTGTCTCTTCCGAGGGCTCAGGCCCGGTGTTTACTCCCGCTCGCATGTCGAGCTCATCCACGCAGATGTCGTTTTAATCGTTGCTTCACACGCCGAGTAACACTCCCGGCTACGCGTCGGTTTCCTCGAACCATTCCTATTCCATTTGCAAATAAATTATTAATCACGCATAGGTGAGGATACCAATCTTAGCTGTGATTTAGAGAAAATACCTCGCAACATGTTGTGTCGATGTGGCATCTACCATGAAATCTTAATCGCTGTCAGTAAATGGGGCATGGGGTCTCCCCAAAGAGCACTAACTTGTATCACTCCAGAGGCAAACACTTTCTCCTAATCTAGTAGCGCTGACCTGTCAGCTTCTCCTCTCTTCCAATGCCCATTTTCATTTGGAAAAGTCGATGCGAAGATGATGTCGACTTAAGCTTCCATTGTCGATAAGACCTCAGGATTGTTTATCGGGTTGACACCATCTTTATCACTAGTGGATCAGATGTGATGTCGGGCAACCTACCATGCTCTGAAGTCCCGAAAGGTTATAGTAGTATCCAAATACGAGGGTAGCTGGATACGCTTGTATTTCTACGTTTCCCCCGATTCGATGTTGTGTGCAGATGAGATATCCCTGGCTAGCCGACTCCCCGCCGTAAATCCTCCGAGATCATGAGTCTCTCCCAAGGTCAGGCCGAAAGCCGTCAGCCGACAGGCAGGCCACGCACCGGGTTCGTCTCTTCAAGCCACATAATCCAGCTTAAGATGCCCTCGCGCCGGATCGTATTCAATTTCTTCCTCTACTGGATGCGCCAGATCGATTCGATGTCCGCGATCCTAAGTGGAACTCACAAAGATTTTGGCATCGCTCTTTGGCTGGCTCCAACCCTCATTCGAGATGGTCATCCCAGAATTTTTCATGCCAAGACTGCGAGAATCGTGATAATCGAAAGTTGTCAAGGGGGGTGAATTCAAACAGGTGAATACCGTCGCTACGCTTAGGGGGTCGAGGTGGCCTGTGCAGCCTCGACTTTCCCTCAGCCGCTGGAGACGCTCTTATTTTCTTTGTTCCTTCTCGAATCCATTCCATGTCTCCCTTCCTCCGGGCTTCGCTCCTCGTTGTCGCCCGCTTCTTCTCCTTTTCGAAGTAGAAGGAGAGCCTTGCTTAGATAAGAGGCTCTTCAACGCTTATGTATCATGAAAGCACTCCAGCCATGTCAGCTCGAGGGCTCTTTTTCGAGACAGTTGAATGACGCCTTCGACCGCACTCTAGCCCCTGATGCCGCAGCGATGGCGAACTTCTCCTCCGAATATCTACCTTTAGTGACCCCGCATTGAATTCCCCAACATATTTAATCCCAAGCCTCTCGCAGTTCCCGCTTTATGGTCGAAGGTGATAACTGGGCTTCCCGTACCTCCGCCACCGAGCAAAGTGGAGACAAATGCGATGGAGAGCTCCGAATGATGAGACGAAGATGGTTAAGTCCTGTTAAACCAGACAATGTCGGGGCTCTTAGCGTGATAGCTAAGGCTCTACATCAGATAGGTCCCGATATCCGTAACTCCACTGCCCCCATATGTATCAGGCACCCACGGCCCTTCTGGCCCGCTTGAATGTTTCGATTCAGGTACCCCAACCTGCTTCGGGAAGAGGAAAGTGCGCGACCCCGTACGTGAACGGATTCAATTTGTCGTAACACCGTGAAAGGCCCATAGAGACCGGAGCTCGGCCTTTTACCGCTTCCTTCATACGGCCGAGCCTGGCTGGGATGTCCTTGGAACCTCTCGCCTCCCATGTCCGCCTCCCTTCCCCGCCAAAGGATGGGTCCATCGCTCTCGTATATCCCTACCGGCACTACCATTGCGATTCTCTCCAAGGCTCAAGGGCTACGCTTTCGCCAAGGCTAGTTTCTCCTTTTCCATCCGCTTCTGGTGAGGCCTGAGGTGTTGCCTGCCTTCTTAGGTAATGGTGTTGCCTTCTCTCAGTTTGGTCGCGCCTTCTCAAGTATTGTATTTGCTTTGGTGAGTTGCTCCAACTCTCAAAGAAACGCCGGGGTTGGTAAGACTTGGTAGCTTCCATCTCGTTGATATCGTTTGCAGTGTAGTTTCTGTTCCTCCCGGAGGTCGGCTATCATCTACGTTTGCCCACCGGTCTTCAGATCCTCGGGGATTTGCGGTGGCTTCTGCTTGTGTTCCGAAGCTGATACCATCGAGATCGCTTTATTTGTAAAGGAACTGCTGCTCCCACAAACAAATACTAAACCGATGGATGCTTTTGAACCAAAACCGGGCCGAGCCTCGAGGCCATCGGGTCGGGTCCGTCTCCTGTGATGTCGCCCTTACAAAAATAAGAAACAAAGAGGATTGGCGGGGATCGCCCGTTGCCTCTCCGATGCCTAAGTCAGTTCCTTCCAGTGGAAGAGAAGAAGATCAACTGCTTATGGCATAAATTGAATGCGTACCTTTCATCGACGGGCTTAAGCACTTTTCGCATTTATAATGATGACCACACAACTTCTCTTCCTACTGATGATGATATGGATATTTCCTCCCATCAGCGAGTGATTTTCTTCCTTATCGTTAACCGATGATAAGGGATAATCGATAACAATTATTAGTGAGGTAGAACATCCTCTACTTCCTAATTGATGGAGACGAATTAGGAAGTCAAGTACCCTTTAATGGGTTCTTCGGGATGCCACGCCACCCCGCTCTCGCACCCGGTGAACAGGATCCCCGGGGCCCTGGGCCTCTGGGTTCAGCATATGTAGAGCCAAGCTCTTTTATGTTTTTTATCAGTCCGGCTCTTTATCTCTTTTAAGCCCGACATTCGGGCCAGGTTCGGGCCTGCGCGCTTATTATTTTAAACCTAATCAGGTATTATTTTAACTAATTGTAGATATTATCTTAACCAATTATTTAAGGTACTATTTACAGTTAGTTAAGATAATATATTTATGTATTTGAAAGCCAATTATATTCCTTCTGTAACGCCCTAAAAATACCTTATAATTTTTTTTTATAATTTTATTATATATTTCGGGTATAAATTGAGCCAACTCGTGGTTTTCCTGAATTGTTAAATGAATGTCGATTGTAATTATTATATGGCTAAAAAAATAAATGCAAATATTAAATGCTAAAATGATAAATTAATTGAACCCGGAAATAAACCCAAGTGAAAAATGGCAAAAAAAATTGGAAATAATGAAATAAGGACCTAAGGATCGTAAGTTAGAAACAAGAAATGTCTAAGTGTGATTAATGAGAGTTTAAATGCAACAGACAACAGCAAAATCCAAATAAACAGTATAACTTAAACCCAAAAATGGATTTTTAAAGAAGGCCAAACAAGGCCTTATGTGACATGGGATATTTAAGACCAAAAGTGGTCTTAGAAGCTCATTTTGAGCAAAACGGTTTGAGAGAAAGAGGAAGGGAGAGCTAAGGCTTGCAAAGTGAGGAGGTTGTGATTCTTGCTTCATTAAAGCAAGAGTTTAAGAGATCAAGTTGAAGAAGAAAGCTTGACATTGAAGATTGAAAGGGATTTAAGATAAGAAAAACCAAACTCTAACCTCCTTTCTACTCTTGTGTGTTTGGCTTAATAAAACCCCAAATGCAGATAAAGCGTTTGATGGCTCTGTAGTTCAGTTTGAGATTGTTTTGCATTGTTTAGATTTCGGGGTTTAGCGAGTGTTTGTAAAAAGTAAAAATGCTGTGGCTTTTAAGGAAATGTCACTGCAATCTCATTAACACCCCTATTCTCGTATGGCTCTATGGGACAAGTTAAGTAATCATCCAAATGAAGTGATTCCAATTGGTAAAGAACCATAAGATATAGGTATACAAATGTATATAAGGGACCAAGAGCAAATTGTAGATCTAAGGCTCTTAAAGGTGAGCTCTGCACTGGCCATGTGTTATGCTCGTTGTATTGTTATAAGAGCTAAGCATAGTCGAGTTTCACTCATCCAAATTGAGTGATTCAAAATTCTGGGTAAAATATACTTCTAGGGGAATAATTTACTTGATGGAAGTGTATGCAAATTGTAACCCCAAAGTGCTCAGAAATTTTTCAAAGTGGAGCTATGTGTAATAACAGTCTGATTCTATTTTGCAAATTGGAGTAGCAAATGAGATGATTCTAATTCCCAAAAAAATATACTCATAGAGCTAAAATTTTCTTGAAGAAATCATGAGCAAATTATGGCTCATGTGTCCCCAAAAAAAATTTCAAGTGAAGGGGTATCGGGGTAGACATAAACCCCGGATTAAAACCCTGTAATAACATACTAATATGATTGTCATCAGATTTAAATAAATTTACAAGGAGGAAAGCCCGCATCAAGTCGGATTCCAAAGATCGGAATCAAAGCGACGATTTTGGTTTGTTCTATCTTCTTATTCTCGCTTTGATTTGAACTATTCTCGTTTCAAATGCATAAGAAGCATATTGAATTGTTTTAATTGATTTGAAGAAATTGATTGTTAAATGTTTGTAAATGAAAATTGCATGAGTATTGAAAATGAACCATTTATACAAATGTACATATTGTACTGTATGTTGCTATAAAAGATCACAATGCCCTTAATTGAATGTGTTAATCGCTTAGTCAGAGTGAAGGATGGGACGATACCAATAGGTCAAAATAGCGCACGCGAACTATTGTATTGATTTGTCACTGATCGCAGCCCAAAGAGGACCATATTGGTAAGGTTCACCGATTCTTTAATAACCAGCCAAAGAAATTTCAATGACCTGCACTGTTATAAAATCGTTTTACACGGTCATGTACCCCCACGAGTCGGTACCGATGATTCCGATATCCTGTATATCGAAAACATAGGTTAAATTTGTTAAGGGTAGAACCGAATTGAATTGATTTGAGATTGTGACAAATTGGAATTGAAAAGCATGATTGCAAATTGAAATGAAAAGAGTATTGTGAAATGCATGATTTGATTATCAATGACTTATTGTATATGGAAGTGTATATTTGGATTTTATCAATGAACCATTAATGATTATATATGAAATAAGTATATGTTGTAACACCCCGAAATATACCCTAGCAGTTTTTGGACTTGTTTAGGGTATATTAAAAGCTAAATATGAATTTTCGGAAAATAAAACAAAGACCCGGAATTAATATTAGAGACAAGGGTAAAGTGGTCTTTACCACTTGAGGACATAAATGGCATAAATCAATATTATATGCCAAATGACATAAATCAATAAGTTATATGCCATTATAAATGGGAAAGATGGAATTGAAATTGAATGAATGGAAGGGCTTAAGTGCAAATAAAAGAAAGTTAAGCCAAAAATGGGTTTTATTTACTCGCCAAACATGGCCTTGTCAAACATGGACTTAAGATCAAAATTGGTCTCATTTGGTGGGAGACCAAACCGTAGAGAGAGAGAGGGAGAGAAGAAGGAGAGGAAAAAGAGAGTAAGCAAGAGGGAATATAAGAAGAAGAAGAGAAGCAAAGAGAATAAGAAGCCAAGATCAAGCTTAAGGTATGGAACTACATGGGCTTTTAAAGCTTTGAATGGTTTTCCATGCAATCGTATGGTTATTAGTTGTCTCCAACCTAGGTTTTGTTAGTGGCTTCCTCCTAACCCAATAATTATAGAAAGCAAAGTGATAAAAACCATAGTGCAGTACAAAGAAGATAATGAAATCCTCTCTCGAGGGGACGGATTCATAGTTCAATGAAAGTAATCGAGTTAGGTTTTGAACAAACCCTAACTAATCATCATGTTTAGTTGTGTATGGGTCATAACCCATAATTAGAGTGGGTTTGAGAGTAATTTAGGATAAATTGTTGAAAGAAAATAAGTATTGAAAGAGGAAATTGAGTAGCAAAGAGTTTATGTTGCATATACTGAGTGGTCTCTCAAGTGTAGATGTAGCTGCTGAGTTGAATCAAAATAATCAAAATATGGAAAATCTGGTGAAAAACACACACATTTTGGGCATTTCGGGTGACATGTATCGGTACACCCTGAACATGTACCGATACACATTGCAGTTCTGTCGTTTTTTGTTGATAAACATGCCCGGTACATGTTAGACATGTACTGGTACAACCTGTTCTGTTTTCCAGTTTTGACCAGTTTATTTTGGCCATAACTTGCCTATTTTTTATCCAATTTGGAGTGATTCAAGTGGCCACCAAAATAGACTTCAAGGAGAACCATCCATATAGAAATGACATTATCAAATTATGACTCTAAGTGGCCCAAAAATCCACTGAAGGGACCATGTGCAACCCCAAACTCTGGTTTCAGTGTTGAACATAGAGAAGTCCGGCTGTTTCTCGACGACCCTGAGTTCCGGTGCTCCGAATTGGGTGATTCCAGCGTTGGAATAGAACCCTTAGCACCTTAGCTTTAAATGAGTATAAGGACATAGTGTCAAAATATGAAGTTAAGACCCTGTAAAAAATGTGAGTAATGTAAGGTAAACTGTCCCTAGAAAAATTCCAGAAATGACTAGCTGGCATAAAAAGGCCATAACTTTATTTCGATGATCCGAATGGGATTGATTCCAATTCCTAAGTAAAATAGATTCATAGAGGAATAGGAATATATGAATGAGGTGTGATTATTAGACACATCATACTTCATAAGTATATGAAGTGCTATATGTAATGAGCTATGAAACAAGGAAAATATAGAAAATTTAATATGTATGAGCATGCTCATGTTCTATCATTTATATTAATATAGATATGCCTACAAGATATGATGTATAAGTCAAGTAAGATATGATAAGATACGATAGATATGGTCATAAGATACGATAGTCTAAAAGTACACAATAATTGATAGGCACATATGAATATAAGATTATATGTCATGGAACATGATTGTCATACATGAACGAATAGATGGAACATGATAGAAAAGAGAAAGATATGAATAAGATAAAGACATGACAAAGAAGTATAAATGATAGGAATATATGATAGACATACCGAAAGGAATAAGATGGAAACATGCTAGGAACACATGGTAGAAAGGCATAAATGATAAGAACAACCTGAGATAAGTAAAAGATGACAAAGCTGAGAATGAGAACATTTGCATAAATAATAAGTACATATATGAAAATGTGAATGAGTAAAAGCCTACATGATAGGAATATAGAAAGTACAAGAATATTAAATCATGATGTAAATTATAACGAGTATAAAGAGATATGATTATATGCATTATATATATATGAGGAACCGTATGAAACTACACAGATATAGAATTAATACGCAGTAAAGTAATGTTAGTATATATGCATAAGCAATTATGATAACAATAGTTATTCATGCTTATGAAATATGTACGTAAAATGGACAAAGCCGATCACCGCTGTGACCAGAGAGACATGGGGATAGACATGCCCATGTGGAAGATACGCTTGTCGCAAAGATATTCATGCATTTATTATCGAGGTCCCTGCTTGTCGATGATATAGATCCCGGTTGGGATCAGTGGCCTCATGGTCACCACAATAGATAGAGATCACCGGCCGTACTGATAGTACCTTCGCACCGATAGCATATGGACATGTCACCGTCTCGCATGTTGATGATACCTTCCTGTATTAATCGACGAGATCATCGCCTCAGATGTTGATAAGACTCTTCGGGCATAGCTTCCGTGATCCGCTCTAGCCGTAATTCGCGCATATGAAAGCCAAAAGGAAATGATATGTATAGAAGATATGACCTGATATGAGAAGCATAGCTCTGCTATGTGATGAAAGTACAGACAATTACAAGAACAAGTAGTACAGTATAAATTGATATGAAAATAAGTATATGAACACAAGAAAAGTAATAAAAGTATACAAAAGCACAAAGTATAGGATAGATAGAATAAGAAAGTACAAATGTATATGAAGTATAGGAATAGTACGTAGATAACAGATAAGGAAAAGTACAAGATGAACACCTATAATAGGAAAGTATACAATAGTACAAGTATGAAAGTGAAGAATGCAATAAATCATAGAACCGAAGATGAAAAGACATAGACTGCAGACATGCTATGTAACTTGACAAAGAATAGAACATTGAAAAGACATATAATGCTGAAAGACGAACACAGATGCGATAGTGAATATGTGTGCACTCAAATAGGAATACGTAAAAAGTATAAATAAAGGAGATGCTAAAGACATAGAACATGTAATAGAAAAAAAGATTGACATGCAATAGAAATATCGTGATGATATGGAATTACGTTATAGAAAAAATGTTTAGATATATATAATGCATATGTATAAGTCAGGATAAGCCGCTTACTGGTGGTTGTCCATGCTTATGTTCCCACTAAGCGTAGTTTCAAGACGCGCTCAATCCGCAGAAAGGTATCAAGACAAGGATAGAAGACGTGACATTCCACAAAGAAAGCAGCCGACTCAGATGTGCTCACCGCCACGCTTCCGCAATCTCCGATGTTTTGTAATAGAAATTGTACATGTATAAGTAGATGGGACTCAGATATGTATAGATTGTGACTCCGACACCACTCCTGGTAGTTCTTTTGGTATATGTACAAATGATTTTTTGTTATTATCGAAATCGCTTTGTGCAACCAATAGTGCCGTACGCCCCGAGAAAGAAAAGGTCAATGAGAGTCCAAGACAAGATAGTACAAAGATAGTATAGATAGTATCGCGCCTCGACTTGCTTCTGTAATCCGCCAACCTGGTCGGGTCGGGATCGGGGGCGTGACATATGTATTGTATTGACATTGATCATCTAAAAAGATATGAAAGTTTGTTTAGTAAAACTGCATGATTTGATTTTAAATCGAAACCGGTAATGAAACAGCAACCACTAAGCACGGTAAATGCTTAGTGTGTAATTTTATCTATGCAATGTGTACCGGGTCAGAGCGAAAGCAAGATCGAGGAGCGCAAAGTTATAAAAAGAATCATGAGTATGTTCCAACATATGCATTCACCTCTATATCGGGAATATCGATATTTTGTAAAAACAATTTTAACTCTAAATATCTATTTTGTAAATCATTTGAAAAGGTTTGATATGGCTTTATAGTAATTTTACTTTTGCATGAATGAAATGAAATGAGCTTACCCCTTAAAAACGCTTCCGCATATTTAAAAAGAATTTTATGTCAACTGCTGCACGCTACTTCGCTTTGTTTTTTGATAAATAATTTTGAGAAGGTGGATTGAGTGACATTGTGAGCAACCCGATCTTGTCTGACCCTACGGGTCGAGCCGGGAAAAGGGGGTGCTACACCTTGACATGTTCACCTCCAAGATTTTCCTCCTAATAATCTAATATATACTTTTCCCAATAAGCAATACTCCAACAAAATCTGTAATGGTCTGCTTGTTTTCCAAGAAAACCAGTGTTGAATTCAATGGGACCAGTGAAGTGTCTGTGAGTATCATGATCTTTAAAATTCGCTACTCAATGGGCTCGAGGCCTGTTTGGCCTTGGACCCGACGTTTTTCCACTCGCCTCACCAAGACTAGGCAAACACTTCCCAAACAAGAGAGTTTAAAGAAGCCGCTTGGGCAAGCAAGGTCAAACTCTTCCAAGGCTTGCTTAAGGCAATTCGTCTAAGATTTTAAGTCCGCCAACCAGCCATTCTACCCCATATGAGAAGTTTACTACGAATAATCACCTAGAAGCAGAAAATCTGTAAAAGCGATATTATCAGCGAATTTTCCAGCTTCCGAATCCCTTACTCCTTAGAAAGATAATCCCTGACAAAGCCAGCGATAATCCCTAATACAAGCACTCAGATCGCCCCATTCCTGGGGGTCCGCTGATCACTGGCCAACCTCGCGGGAAATCATGGAATGCCTGCAACCCGACACGACTCACGAAAATCGGGGCAGAGCTCTCAGACGAGCTCTACCCAAGAACCACTTGTCCCAATCATCAACATCATCAAAGATAACATGAGTAAAAACGGTCACTTTTGCCCATAAAATAATACTCATAAACATACCAACTATATACCATAGTTACAAGGGTTAAAATATTACTCTTATACAACATATATTAAAATTCTAGAATTCTAATAATGTAACACATCATGTTCAAAGCCACAACCCTGCTTTTCTTTCTGTAGTCGCTCTATGATGAGCCGTCCCTCGTGCGCCCCCGTAATTAAATAATATAATTCCCCGATAGGTGAGCTATCGCCCGCAGTGGAATCACCCTAAATGGGCTACCTCCACCTGCTGAATGAAAACACACATTCGAAAGTAAATGCGCGATCCTACTAATGTCTACACGACCAACTCATACCCCGAGTCCTCACTCGACTCCCTCACACTCTGCCTAAGCCACAAAAGGAGAAACCTTATTTTCAAACAAAGATATTTCGCGCTTATTCAGACAACCCTCCGATATAAGTAGCGACCGACCGATGATCTTTTTAACGGACAACCCGATGGTATATCAATCGAAATGACCGACGATTGATATATTATAATGGACTACCGATATTGTAATGGACATAATTCGATAATTACATATCAACCCTCCGAAACCACTTTCAATAAACCACCTCATGCACTCACTCCTATCGCTCTAGTGGTACCTCACGCATACTGAACGCATGATGCAATTCCAATACAATTTATATAACACATGCAAATATATCATCACGCATATATTTACATAATTTAAATCACACAAACACGTTAGCGCACTCACGATCCATTGCACCAAAAGTTAGCCTATGTACATCAATGTCCACGAGCAATTGACTAATTACTCAACCAAACACATTATTTCACAAAATTTATTTCGTGAACACTATTCACGAAACGCGAAACCTCTTGCCATCACAGTTCACGCTCAATCACCAAACATCTGCCTAATTTCGTGAACTTAATTCATAGCCATTTCCAGCCTCATACACATCACAATACAATTTATTTCATAATTTATGAAATAACCATCCAAAACAGCCCTATCACAGTCACGTACTGTACAAATGAGCTTCAAGAATTAAAACAATTCGGTTTCAAGATTTGGGACAGACAAACAACAAGTAGCTCAAACCAACCAACATCATAAAACACTTAAACAAAATATAAAACTCATAGGATGAAACCCCTACCTCACGGTTCGGTCAAAGCCCTTAAACCGAACCCACGCTTGCAGGCCTTATCACAGAGCGACTTTCCTTCTTGCTCCGAAGAGTTCATCACGGACGTCATAAAACTTCTGTAGCAGAAGCCTATACTTTCTCTCTCTAAAAATCAAATCTCAAACCTACTGTAAGATTTCTTTCCTTTATCTCAATGTTTTATTTTTGTTTAAGGTAGACAATACTATTCACTATTTCGCCTTATTATCATTTAATCAAATTCAATAACGCTAATCATGTCCTTACTCGATTTTCAACATTCGGAGACTATCTCTACTCTTCCTTCCATCATTTCTAATTACGCAACATAAAGAATACGGTAAAGACATGTTATGCGCTGACTTTCGCGAAGTCACATGTTGTTTACCAAGACCGAAACGCCGACGCTCGAACGCTGGCCAATTCCGACTATTCGAATTCGACGAAATTCGACGCTAACCTGATTGCTAGCACGATTCCAACTGGTGAAATCCGTCATTATCCGAGATTCAAAAATTTCTGGTTTATCCAAATTACGATTTTACCCTTTTTTCATAAATTGAAATTTTCTCGCCTTATTAATTAATCGCTGATACAAAAACATATTTATCCCTAAAAATAAGATTTCTTTCTCGAGATGAGAGATTCGACAAACCATCGTTTATAATCAGTTAATATCCCCACGAGGCGGTAAGTACTCTAAGTACGTCTATTCTCTCCTTCCTCTTATATTTTTGTTGACTTAATCATTCGAGATTCATTTACCCACCATCGCTGTGACCTCCCTTTTACGTGCTACATCACGCCACCGATACCCAAAAAGTCGTATAATCGGGGTTTATATTGTGCTACTGATGCTCAAAAAATCTAACGAACAAAGCCCTCACAACTTGATGCTAAGAGAATCCCACGTTCAAAGTCCCAAGAGTGTCAACCCCCACCAATGGGACACCTAGGAAGTGCTCATCTTTTCTCCTTATTACTTATCCAACTAACTATCGATCCATGATTCTATGTGTTTGGCACTCGGCCTTTCCAATGGCTGAAAATCCGTGTTTTATTTATTTACTTTTTGTCTTTTTCAACAGAAATGATAATTTAGTAATTTATTGAGACTCAAAATAATTTGAAAATTAATAGCATTTAAAGGGTCAATGCATTCATCAGGTTTCCCAGAAACCTAAACAGCCTTCAGAAGGGAAGACATCTGGCTTGCTAGTCTGAAGTGGTGTCCTTACTCAGTTCAGAGTTATTGCTGACCATTTAAATACTGTTTTATTATTGGGGGGGGGGGGAATCAGAGCTAGGCCTGCAATTCTAAAGCACTAATGAAGAAGAAGAAGAAGACAGAATATATAGATTTAATTAGTTTGTTTCCCATGTCATGTCTTTGTAATTCATCTAATTAAACTTGACTTCTCTTCTGAATTTGGCCAGAAAAGGAGACAGATACGTAATTAAACTACCAAAAGGGGACAATATATCAACGTTACTCCAAATCCTTTGGGGTAGCTATTTTTAGCCTCTTATCCTCTAAGTCTAAGGGTATTGGAAAAAGGAGATCACCCGTTTGAGAGAGAGAGAGAGAGAGAGTCTTAGTGGGGGCAATAATGATCTATTGAATACAAGCCGGTGGAGGGGAGAGAAAAGGAAAGGTCCCCCCTACCCAGTGGGCAGTAGTACAATGTGAAAGGCAAGGGATTGTGTTAATTTGTATGTATTCTGAAATCAAATGTGAACCTCTCCTTCTCTGTCTCTCTCTGTTAGGTTAACTCCCAAGTCAAACCCAAGATCCTAGAATTCCAAATGCCAACAAATAGAGAGAGAGAGAGAGAGAGAGAAAGGCTAACATGTGGCTGGCAACTCACTTCTTTCTCTCTCTCTATATCTGGATGTGGATGTGAGAGGTTCCATCCATATGTCCATGAGCATTGAAGGCTGGCTGGGTTGAAATGAACCAACGCACCCATGAACCACCCACGAAACTCTCTTTCCCATCCTCTCATTTTAAACACGCAACCCACGTTCTACGCAGCTCCACCCCTCAACTTCCCTACTTTTACATGGAAACCTGACTGTGTGAGCCTATGCATCCCTAAATTATGTCTCATTTAAATCTATTTCTATTTTCTTTTATTTTCTCTTTTTCTTTTTTTTTTTTTTAATAGTGGGTATTCGATCTAGCTTATATGCATATAAACTAATCCCCATAAGATCCTGAAAATTAACTATTAGGTGAAACTCAAAGACCAATGATTCTTAGTGGATGTGAACAAATAACTATTAGGGTATCACATCCAAAGTCTCACATTGTTAAAATTGAAAGGTTTATGAATAAATAAACATGAACAATATTTAATTAATATAAGACTCCAAAAACATATCCAATACTTTTATTTTTTACTTCATCTCCATATTTGAAGATTTTAACCCAAAAAATACATTCCAAACATCCTTCATTTCCATCTCCAAATTAAATAACTATTCCCCTATTATTTTAACATTATACTATTATTATCTCATTATTTTATTATTATAATAATAAAATATTTATTTTAATAATATTTTTATAACATATTTTATTTTTTAAGATATTTTTATTTTTATTATTTATTATTTTATTAATTTTGAATTATTTTTCATATATTATATAAGAAATGATTTCGATTCCATATTTCATCAATTCGGCGAGGCGTGATTTCAAGGTAAAAAAATTAATATTATTGAAAAAATGACTCATAAATTCCAAGCAAGTGGATCCAACTGTCATAATGATGATAATTTTAGTAATTTTAATGAATATGTTGGTATAAATTACGAAAGTAATATACCATCGTATTAGTTTTTATATTGTATTTTTATCATTTTAGTTAGTGTAATTTTATTTTATTTTTTATCAGCAAAGATATTATAGATGAAGGGAAAGTTCCCAAAAGTACACAATAAGTGGACAAAAGCGAACTCAATCAAGCGGCAAACAAAGCCTCAAAAACTACTCCGCACTCCAACCAAGCTAGAATTCCACAAATGTAATCTGTTTCATTCTCCCTATACATGTTACCCTGCCCCACAAATTGGTTGGCCACAAAGGCTGATTTTTCGATCACATTCTCATTCTCAAACACCAATCCATTTAGCTCCATAAATTCAAAATAGGCACAAAAGGTGAAATAATGTGATTTTTCAGGTTTTTAATTCACTCGCGACCCCTCATTGCCTAAAAAGAGACAAGACCACCGAAGACCCACCTGGGCCCAGTTATCGACAAAAGATTCCACAACATTTTAACATCTTTACAAATTCGGACGTAAAGAATGATCAATATTCTCTCATCCCCTCGCATAAAAGATCTATTTACCAAAGCCATTCCATCTGGCTGTCAGCCACCCGCGAAAGATTTCTGTCCCATTTTCTTCCCAAGCAAAAACTCCAATTTTTATTATGTAGCTTTTATTAATGTTGTTTTATTTTATAATATGTATTTTTAGGTTTTTAATATATTTTTATTTATTTAATATAATTTCATATTTATATTTAAAAAAATAAAAATATTTCATATATCATACTCCTAAAAATATTCTAATTTGATAAAATAAAGATTTGAATAATAAATAATGATTTAAAGTTAAACATCAAGATTATTGATTGAAATTTGAACTCCAAAAAACGGACTCATCATCTCCAAATATAAAGGAGATGCTAATTTGGACTAGAAAATGCTCTTACAAGCCAAAAAAACAAATCTATAAGGACTTAACCCAAAATAGGCAATATCATATCAATCGTCTCATTTTAGTGTTCTATGGAGCATCCTATATGATGGGATTGCGGGTATTGCAGGTCCTTCCTTTACGGGGAAGGAAAAAAATGTCAGGCTGTTTGCTTATAGTTTTAAAACTGTTTTTGTTTTTTATTTTGAAAAACAAGTAGAACAGGAAAAAAAAAAGAACATGTTTGGTTTTTATTCTAAAAACACAAAATCACAAAAAAAAAAAAAAAAAAAAACACTAAACTATTAGAACAAAAACAGTTTTCAAAACAAACACATTCACTTTATTTTTAAAAAATGTTCTCAAGAATAGGTGGGACCAAACAAGTCCAAAAAATAAAAAATTTTGGCACTATGATGTGTGAACGAGTTTTAAACCATATAGAAAAGAATCCATAGCAAAGTAAACATATGGGCTACTTACTTAGTATATTAAAGAGCACTGTACATGAAAAAGAAAGAAAATGAGAGTTCTCATACACATGGCTTCAAGGAGAGAATACAAAAACAGTTTCGTTTTGACATGGGCATGCTTTGATTTCCACCCCATTTGTTTTCCCCTTTATCCCTGCCTAGCCTATCATCTACCCATCATCCCTTCCTCCATGCCTTTGTTCACAATTGGTTTCTACATTTTACAGCAGCTGTGATTTGAGTATATGTTTATACAACATTGGAAATCAATTCAAATCAAGCCTTGGAAACATCCTTACTGGATCTGTTGTACTTCATATGACTCCTAACAAGCTGTCCAGCTGCTATTGCAGACATCAGAGACAGCTCCCCTGCAAGAACCGAACCCGCAACAATGGCCGCCAGCTGCCTCGCGTTCATTCCTGGCGATTCTTTGCTCGCACCCTTCACCCCAAGCAGGTTCAGACAAGCTGACTGTGATGCTAGTTGGGTGCCACCTCCCACTGTACCAACCTGAAATTCAAGTCAAAATAGTCAGGCATTAGTTATTAGTAAAGTTATCGAAACTGTACCAAGTTGACTGCGATGCTAGTTGGGTAAATCCTTTAATGATCATTGACGGAACTCGAACCGATGATCAAGGGGATTCATTACCTCGATAGAGGGCATGGTGACAGAGATGTGGAGGTCTTTTCCATTGTTAACAGCCTCCATCATGGTGATACAGTGAGAACTCTCCATTCTGCAGGGTCTTGGGCCTGTGGCTATGTAGACTGCAGATACAATGTTGCTGGCGTGGGCGTTGAATCCGCCCAGTGCTCCGGCCATGGCGGAACCGGTGAGGTTCTTGAGCATGTTTACTCAACCAGCAGCCTACTGTTTTCTAAACACTTTCTTCACCACCTCCTCCTTTATGATTGCCTCGCAGACCACGGATTTCCCGCGTCCTTCGATCCAGTTCACTGCTGCTGGCTTCTTGTCCGAGCAGTAGTTTCCTGAAATTGGATTCAATGGCATTCAATTCAATCTAAAATTTTATCGAACACTGATCGTGCAGTTCGAAGAACTAAGAAGAAGAAGAACATACCAGATAAGCCGATGGTTTCCATGTCGGGGAAATCAGCCTGAAGGAAATCCAGAACATTCTGGACGCCTTTGGAGATCATGTTCATCCCCATTGCATCTCCGGTGCTGCATGAGAATCTGATGTACAGGTTCTTCCCCGCAATTGCGCATTTGATGCTCTGCAGCCTCCCAAATCTGCTAGTCCTGCAACCGGAAATCAAATACAATAAACAACATTTCGGGTTTTAGGTTTGGGATTTTTAGGTTTTGGGTTCATTACTTGTTGAAGATTTATCGACAAGGTGCCGAAGTTGAGGGGATTCTCCAGGAACAACATCAATTCAGCAGCCCTCTTGGCGGTGCCGAACCTGACGACCGGAGCTCTGGTCATGGCGTCTCTCAACAGCACGCTGGAGGCGCCACCGGAAGCGTAGATGGCTTTGCAACCCCTGTTGGTGCTCGCCACCAAGCACCCTTCGGTGGTCGCCATTGGAATGGAGTACTCTCTTCCGTCCAACAACAACGGCCCCGCGATCCCTACCGGAATCTGAACATACCCCACCGGCATCTCACAGCACTGCCCCAAGATCGACTCGTAATCGAGCCCCTCCAGCGGCAGCCCATCCAGGGACCTTCCGGTCATCCTCTGCAACACCTCGCGGCGGATCGCGGCGGCGCGCTTGCAGTCACCGAGCCTAGACTCCAGCGTGTACGAAGGAATCGCGCCGGCCACCACCGACTTGATAATCTCCTCGTCTTCCTCCGACGACAGAGGGGAAGGAACAGGCACCTTCGGCTTGGGAGAAGCCACAACCGGCGGAGCGCAGTCGACGGCCGCACCACAAGGGACGGCGCGAGCGTCGTCCTTGACGATGATATCATCCTCCGCATCCCACTCATTGTCGTACCGCCGAGCGATTAAACCCCTGAACGAAGTCGATCCCCAAGAACCCTTAGAAGATAAATAAACGAAATCCCAGAAAGGTGACGATGGCGAAGATCTCGAAAGAGTGACGACGTGGAGGGGAGTCGACGTACGGATCTTCTCCCGCCACCGCGTCAGGAGGAAATACACAACGG
The DNA here is from genome assembly GCA_016808115.1 of Tetrastigma voinierianum. NCBI lineage: Eukaryota > Viridiplantae > Streptophyta > Magnoliopsida > Vitales > Vitaceae > Tetrastigma > Tetrastigma voinierianum. The sequence goes on from JAEQBH010003975.1 coordinate 448,322, forward strand.
AGAAGAAAACCCCAAAGAAGACGGCGTTGGCGAGATAGAGCGGGAGAGGCAGCGCATCAGAAGCCTTGATGGGATCATGCACATCAACATTAACCCCGCCAAGGGATTTTCCGTTAGGGTTGGCTTTGATAGACCCAACTGACACAGGTTGTCGCCGTCGGACGTCCATGGCTGCAAATGGATTCACCGGCGGCGAAAATTACAGAGAAAAAACAAAGAAAAAAAGAAAAAAAAGAAAAGACGATCTATAAATGAAAAGTGAGAGATTGTTGCCAGTGTGTGGATTGTAGTTGATGAAGAGCGAAAAGGAGGAGATGATATATATAGAGATGCCGGCACGTGTTACAGTTGTCATCAAACCCCGCATCTCCATACTCTCCCCTTCTCTGCTCCTTCCCCTCTTTTGGTCTTTTCATCCTTTCTTCATAATTTTATTTTTATTTATTTATTTTATGTTTATTCCAAAACTATGTTTCTTATATTATTATTACCTGGAATGAGTTTTTTTGATTTTATTTAAATAATTTTATATTATTGTTTTTAATACACTGTAGTTTAAAGGTAATAAATTATCTTTATTAATACTCAAACGTGAAACTTTTCCTTTTACTTTTTACCAATTTTAATGATGAACATTCTATCAATGAGACCCTTATCCTATAGGTTTTAGTATGTACATTCTAATACTTGAGTTAAATATGAGAAATTTTATATTACTTTTTCAAAAGTTTTTGTTTTTACTTTATGAAAAAATAAAATATTAAATAATTTTTTTTGAGTTTTGATAACTAAATACTTTAATTATAATGTAATAAACTTTTTTTATTGGACATAAACATGGGATCCCTCTTTATGTCTTATCTTTTAAAATGTTGAGTAATGTATCATATAAAATAGGCATGATTGAAAAAACTATATATTTACTATAAAATATAAAAGAAAGGGGAAAATGTTGAAAAGAATTTTTTTTTTTTTCTTTATTTGAATATCATGAGTAATGTGGGTATAACAAGTAATAATTATCATGTCTTTTCTTGATTGATAATAAGTGGAAAATAAAATGGGGAAAATATTTTGAAAAAAATAAAAATTTAATTTAATTTGTAAATTTTATTTTATTAATTTCTTAAGTAGGTTGTTTGGTCATTGGCACATTGTAAAATACTATGGACAAAATGTTAAAGTTTTTTTTTTTTTTTTTGAATTTGATTTTCTAATGAAAATATCAAAGTAAATAAAATATAAATATAATTTTTTAGAAATGTATATATTTGTAAATATTTAATATTTATATCGACGAATTAAAATAAATAAAATAAGTTTGAAGTAACTAATTATAATAATACATTGGTTTCCACTTTAATTTTCTTTCTTTTACATTTTCACTTAAATTGTTCAAGAATCACTTAAATTTCCAAGAATCAAACATCTTCTTAATAAGAGGAGAAAAACCTCTTAGGGGTGTTTAGTTGAGCTAATTAGGGGAGCTAATAGTTGATTCACCATCACAGTTGGATTTGCAAATTTTAATACAAGCTATTGATAGCTATAATTGATCGTAAGATAAAACAATCCTTGATTGAAAAGTTACAAATCGTGGCTTATTCTAAACCCTCTTATTAAAATATGTGTGCCCAAATCTTTCTGTGGTGTCTTCTTTTTTTTTCTTTTTTTTCACCGTATGAGTTTGTCACTCTACAGAGCATCTCTCGTCAGGCACGCTGTTCCACGCAACACGCTGCTCGACCAAACCCCGAAGGTAACACTAAATACCCATCGCGCTTAGGAAAACTCTTTAATCGTGACCTTGTTGCAAGAGACCCCTACCATGGCCGAACTCTATCGCGACATGTTTTAGCGTAACTCACACTACACAATTACACTTTGTCGCATGATAAAACCTCGATCGCGGACCAACCTTTGTCGCAACATGAAAACTTAGGTCGAGATAGAAATACCCTCGGGCCGTGGCCTTGTCAGGCAAGACGCTAGGGATCTTGTCATGACACGGAGACCTTTGTTGCGACATTGTCGCGACAGTGCATAGGAATCCTTGTCGCGACATAGAAACCTCTGGCTGCGGACAATCGATTCTCTCCTCCATCGGATAGCCTTGCTACCTCGTGCACTTCCAAATTTTCAACACTTGACTCCCTCACGCACAATGGCCTAGTCGCTCCACGGACCAAAACACACTAAGATTACGCAAAATTTACATCGAATGCTTAAGGAGTTTAATTACAACTCTTTCCTCAGATAAAATTAAACCGGATAAATTGTCCATGATTTTACAAAAATACACACAAAGTTGATAATCTAGCCTTCTTCACCACTAAGGTCTCATATGAGTTCCATCTCTTGGTGTACCTCCACCTAAAATATTTTCCCACGACGGAAATGGAAAGAACGCCTGCAAGAGAATTCTCGTGACAAAGGTTATTCACTGCACCTGCGCATTACGCAATACCATGATTCAACATTTACAAACACTGAAAGCAAAAACATACATTTTACATGAATGTTCACATGTCATGCCAATATCCTGAACCCTCATTGACTCCCTCACACATGCATGTGCCATGTATGAAAACCTTCATTTCAAAACAAAAGATTTTTATTTTATAATTCAACTCATTAGGCAACCTCCGATAAACTGCTTTATTCAAAAGTCATGTGTCTTTTGTGGGTAACGAAATTTTCGGGGTCTCACTGCAGGCGTCGTGTGCCTTCCGACACTTTCGTGGGCTTTCAACACTAGATACATATGTCTAACCAAGGATGCATGCTTTTCACCTAAGGGGGTGTCTATCCCTCCTTATTACTACCTGACACATAATTTAAACCGTACGACTCTAAGACGTTGTCCCTTTGACAGAGCCCGCCATTAAACACCGAACATAGTGTTAATTTATGCCATGCACTCATACCCATTTCACGCGATGTCCCCATGCATATACAATGCAGAAATGTCACTACATGTTCTTTCATGTTACATGCATAATGAGAACTACATGCAATATTTATAGTTAATGAATAATTATATCTACTGTATCTAATACACATCCATCATATAACCCATGTTAATACATCAAGTAAGCATATATCAACATGATTTTCATACAATCTGCATGTCATTCAACCAAGCAACACAAGCAACCGGATCTTCATGTCGTAATCTTAAACCACATTAATACACCCAGCATGTCACCCATATCCAACAATGACACGCCACAAAATCATCATAATTTTTAAATCCCATATTTTCCGGAAGAATGATAACTGCTCTGCACTGTACTCGGGAACATAAAGGACTCAGAAACTGGTCTGTAAATCATCAACAATTTGATCACAACTGTTCTTACACCAGCCCCACCGTTAGGGCTATACCTCATGGCCATTGAATGACCTTTAAACAAAAAATAACCAGAGTAGGGGTGACCCGCTAAACCTCTCGCTGTTCAAACATTGGAAACCAGTAGAAGTTGGACCTCCTTTCCTCCCCTTTTCCTTTCTTTTTCTTTCTCTATTCTTCCTCTTTTCTTTCCCTTCTTTCTATCTTTTATTTTTCTTCTTTCTATATTTTCTCCTCCTCCCCACCGAACTCATTTTGATCTAGGTGTAGAACACCTTTCTCAATCATCTTGACACATGGCAATCACCATGCCATATGTTTCTCATGCAACTTTTCTCCCATTTCATTCATGCATGAGAAGAATATGACACTTGGCTTCCCATGTGCCAAGTGTCCACTTGTTTGATGCCTCATGTCACGTGTTCTCGTGTCATGTGTCGCCATATCGTTTGTTCACTTCACTCGGCATACGCAAATTCCTGGCCATCTCGTAATTCGACGCACCGACTACGCATCCAGATTTCACGATATGAACTCATCCAGATACCCATGCCACATCCGATATCTGTATAAATTCCCAGCCTTAAATTCTATATCATACTCAGATCTATCGTTTCGCTTTACCCGAGTCTTTACAAAATATCTAAATTCTCTTATTTTTATCATTCTCTTTCTTTTTACGTAAAAGATTGTTCACCTTTAATCATATTTATATAGGTAAATTAACTTTCAATCAAGTACTTTACGAAATAGTAATTTATAATCAACTATCAGCTATTAATTGAGTCAAACCTACTATTACTTATGTTTTGTTTGGAAACACTAAGAACTAAAGATGCGATGGACTTTTCGTTTTTTTAATGCAAATATTTTATATATAGTTTAAACGAGTATGTAATCAAATTCCATCATATCTGGAAGTATGTTTCTGCAGAGCATTCAACGTCAAATAGTGTAGCATGATGGCATGGTTTTAACTATTCAAAGGCTCGAATTCCAATTATCGCTTTAATATGATATAATTAAATTTGATAGGTATTAAAAGAAATAGGAATGTAATTATGGTGCCAAGGAAGGGTAGTTTGGATAAAAAGAACAAGACAGGAGTAGTGAGTTGGAAAGGGATTTGAATTTAGGGAGAGGAAAACGAAATGTAGTAGTAAGCCCATTTGTTTGAAAGCAGGTATATCCCCTACCTCCAATTTCTCCATTTTCATCCCCAATTCAATGTCAAAGCTTCCATTTATATTTAATTTCTGTGTATCACACTTTTCTTTCCTCATCCCATGTGCTTCTTGTTTTTTTTTCTTTTTTTTCCCATTATTATTATTATTATTATTATTATTAGATTATTATTATTATTATTATTATTATTGTATAACATAAATTACTGCTCATGGCATCATTATATACCACCCTAATATAATTCTTCAACTAATCAGACGAGAAAAATTTATGTCGTTGAATATATAAAAAATATAATCATACTTTTCACATACCTAAAACTTTACAATTTGAAGACTCACTAAAATTTAAAAAGACTGAGGGGCTGTCTTTGGCTGAGTTGGTGAAAGCTTAATAAAGACTCACAAGGTTGTTTTTTAAAAATTTTATGATTTATTGTTAAAAATTTTAAAAAAAATCTTAAATAAGAAAAATGAAAATATTTAGCATTTTCTATTCAGAAAAAGTCATATTCTACTAAAACAAAAAAAAAACTTCATCATTATCGAATAAAGCAGGCAAGCAGAATACTCACTATTACGAATGACACCGAGGGCTCGGACCGGCTACCATCCCGACCTCGTCGCTTTATTTTTTCAATTTCAAACCCGTCTCATTTAAAAAATTAAACGGTACAGGCTGAAAAGAGGCTTAAGGGATTTAAAATTCTCAAACCTACCTTAGAGCCATTTGATTGCTTATTTTTTTTATTTTTTATTTTTATTTTTATTTTTATTATGGCTAAAATTAATATATTTCATAAAAAATAAAAGATTATGAATTTTTATAAATTATTTATTATAAATATTTTAATTATTATTACTATTTATATTAAAGTATAAAATAAAATAATAAAAATATTTTAAAATATAATCGTGACGGGACGGATAGTTAATAACAATAACCGACCTCATGATGAACTCCGTTTGACAAGCAAATAAACTTAACTTCTGCTAAAGATCCGACATAATTAAATCAAACCCGGTCCCATTAAAGACTCGATGGGACTCCTAACCGAAATAATTTTTCACGTTGTCATCCCTACTCACTACCTAATATTAAAAAACAAATAACTTAATACTTAATAATATTAAGTACTATCCAATACAAGTTTCAAGTTAATTTTATTCAATATTAAGTAAAAATAAACGCCTCATGGAGGCTTAGAAAATTTAGCACATCATTAATGATCCTCATAGCTATGAAGTGACTAACGGAACTTTCCAAAAAATAATAAAAAATTTAAAAATAAATCTTAAAAAATGCAGTTTGAAAAATAATTCTACATATGATGTAGTTCTCTCTACATCATCAAGCCACGTTATATTAAAGCTTGAAAATTTTCAAACTACAACAGTTCCTTCAAAAGCACACTTCTGCATTGTGAATAGAAAAATTTTCAAAATTACGAAAGTTTGTCATTCAAACGACACTTCACGCGTCTCTTCAAAAGACACTTTCAATGAAATTAAAATTTTCCAAAATTATTTGGCTTCATTCAAAAGACATTTCAAGATAAATCGAAAATTTTCAAAATTACGGCGTGTCTATTCAAACGACACTTTCAAAGAATAAATAAGAACGCTGCCTCTTTAAAAGACATTTTAAACAGAATTCAAAATTTTCTTAATTACGTAAGATATCTATTCAGCACACTTTCAATCGAAATATCGCAAAGTGATTCTTCAAAAGACACTTCAATGTAAATCAAATTTTCAAAATTACAAATAAGCTCAAAAGACAACTTAAATAAATAAATAGAATGCCTTTAAAAGACACTTTCAAATAGAATTAAAATTTTCAAAATTATGAAGGTGTCTATTCAAACTACATTATATTTAAAAATATTTTTAAACATATTATATTTGAAGGATTTTTTATTGTTTTTTAAACAAGATGTCTAAACCAAACAAATCCCAAAAATGGAAGATGGGCTGTCTTAAAAGAATTCTCCTTTTAATACCAAATTTCAAACCCATGTGCCTTTGATTTTTCTTTTTTTTTTTTTTGAAAGACATGCGCTTTTGATTTTTGGCTCACATTCCCGTACCAAACGCCATTCATTATCTTCCCATCTCCCCCGAGTCCAATAATATTTTCACGGTTTATCATATTTAACTTATCTAGTGGAGTGTTCAAAGTTTCAAAAAAGATAGGGTGTGACGTCCTAAAATTTGAGGGTCCCGTTGACAACCCGTCAACTTATGTAATTCTCAAGGATTTCAGAACTCCGATATCACACTCAAAGGCCCTATATATCAGATCCATATTTTCACAAAACCCGATAAAGTTTTCTATTCGTAGTTCTACCCCATATATAATCTGTATAACAATATATCCATGACCCATCCAAGGCTTCAATAGAAGTAGTAATGACCATACATGGCCCATCTGTCCATATCCCCAATATACAGCTATATCATAATAGTCCATAAGAGTTTATTACAACACTCTTATACATAACATATAGTCTTGGTACCGGACTGGTACCATTACTCGTGGACACCAAGTTACTCGATACCACTTCGATTCGTCCCTTCACCGGGACTCATTCATTCATATTTAAACTGAAAATATGATAATAATACATTTAAATACAGTCCGTAAGAGTCCAGTCATAACCCTCTTACCATTATTACATACCCGACTATATTGGCAATAGTCTAAAAGAATTTAGTTACGATTCTTTTATACAAAAACATACGTTAAATTAGCTCATCTCTAAGCACTTTTACAAAGATTTATCAAGGCCACATGCTCCGGCCTCTTCGTAATCACCTCGTTCGAGCCGCCATCCATCTGCACCCTACACGCGAAAGGGGGTCCCACGATGGTAATGGAAGAACGCCAAGTAGGCGATAACTCCTACAGCTAATTCCCCACTTGGGCGGCACTTGCAATGTCATTTCACACATTCAAGTAAAAAACATACACATTCTACCAAATGTCTACATGCCGGATAAGAATGTAACTCACCATGTCCCATGTCCCAGTCCCTGACCGACTCTTCCACATACTTATATACCGGGTGTGAAAACCGTCATTTATGTTCCATCAATGATCTTTTCAAAACAAAAGCCTTTTCGCTTTATAAATAAAAATCCATCGTGACAATCTCCGATATCAACTCTTCGTTTTTACCAGTTTCGTGGAGCAATGAATTTCCGGGGTCTCACCTCAAAGCCGTGACGCCTTTCAAAACTTTCGCAAACTTTCATCGCTAGATACATATGTCTAACCAAGAATATTGTTATACCAAACACATGTATTTTTCATTTCCTTTTTCTTTTATGCGACTGTGAGACTCATTTTGGACGTTGTCCCATTTTACCGAGCCTATCATCAAACACCAAACACAGTGTCGATCTACCATGTACTCACGATATACCATCGAACACCAAACACAGTGTCAATCTCTACCATGCACTCACGCCTATGTCATGAGATGTACCACGCATAAATGCAATGCAATGTCATTGCATGCATCTCATGCTACATGCACAATGAATGCCACTTGTAACAATACAAATCATACTTCGTGCCAAGTATCATGGATAATCATATTTAATACATATAATTTACATCCATTCAACTCAATATGCTTATCACACATATTTCAACATGCTTCCATACAATCACCATGTGATTCGTTCTTCATGCACTACAAGTATACATCACACCAAGCATCAATCATATATGCAAAGATAACTTAGTATCATTTACCAATTATGGCATAAACAATGCCCACAACAATCCACACAGCTCTTTTTGACAAGAGCAGAAAACACACGAAATCGTGGAGCACCAAATGTCATTCACTAAAGATATACAATCTCCTCTAGGATCAAATATTTTTCATAGAGTCCAAGAACGTGCAACCGTAGTTCGAACGAAAGTTATGGCTATCCAAAGTCGGCTTAACATTCGCATGGGGCGTGCGAAAATTGTTCGGGACTCAAAACTAAGCACTAATTCCACGACCAACTCCGTGACGCCCTAACCCTAAGACCCGATGGGGTGTCAAGCGAGGGTGTCACAATTCGGGACTGGGACTCTTTAACCTTTTCTTTCTCATAGCTGACACCGGTACCTGTTTTCTTATTCATATGCATAATTTCTGTAATAACAAAAAAAATTCTTTTACATATACATTATACATGCCACCATAATGGCATTCATTATGTTCTATACACATATACTGAATTCCTTTACTCATCATTACAATTTCACTATTACAAAACTATACATATAAAATCGTAGATCGCGGAATGCAAGCAAGGAGCACCCATCTCCGAGATGGTCCAGGGTCATGTGGGATGTCATATCCTCTATCCTTGTCTTCTGCTTCTGTACCTACACGGATTAAAAACCCGTGATAAGCTTTACGCTTAGTGGGAAAACATATACATGGACGACAAATAACATTGATCGTCGCAAGCTTATTCAAATGTTTTCATATGTCTTTTATCTGTTTCTAGTATTTCATCTTTCAGTTCTATGACTTATTACATTCTATGTACTATTACATATATCATTTCTTATCCTGTACCTATATCATGTCTCCTTTCATGTAGTGGCTAATACCCCATGCTATACTCATTTATTTCTTACATATCGTTTTTATCACATTTTCTTATAACATCTTATATTGTCATATACTTTACATTTGCGTTTCACTCGACTATAGAATTGACATTCACGATGTGATTCGAGAGGGAATCTCATCATGTTCATTCATTCCATCTTTGTACTTTATATACTATATTTTCCTATGATTTTCATATACTGTGTTTTTCATATACTGTACTTTCATATTATCTGTCAGATACATTTCTCGTGGTCAATATTAATTTTATTTCTTATAATTTATATACGGTCATATACTTTTCTCTTTCATATATTGTAATTTTGTTCATATACTTTCATGTAATTGTGACTTAGACTTTCCATATACTCGTCAAGTATACAATTCTTTTTGTCCTTTTCTATATACTTTCATGTACTATGTACTTTCATATACTCCATTATATTTCATATACTATCATATTTCATACCGTCATCTTCAGACTTTACTCTTAATTTTGTAATCAGATATTTTATCATCGCATAGCAAAGCTATGCTTCTCATATCATGTCATATATTATATACATTTCATTTGCATATACTTGTCATTTTCTTTTAGGTTTCATGTCTGCAAATACCTTAGAAGCGGATACTTGAAATAAATCGTATGTACCTCAAGGTACTATTTGTATTGTACGAGACAAGGATTCTATCTGCTGTACCCGGCCAGCACTATCACCGTACGAGACAATGATTCCATCCGTACGACCCAAACGGGCCGTTATAATGATCCAAACTGATCTATGCTGACCACCCAAATGGGGCCTCGATATCCAGAACTCGTATGCCGCAAAGAACTATATCCCTATGTGCATTTCTATTTATCCCTCTACTAGGTTCTAAGTAGACAATCCATGTGTATTTTATGTTCGCATATATTCATATTCCCGAATAATTGTTATTCGTAATCATATGAGTATTTACAACCATATATTTGTATATTTGCATTTTTCATATATCTTTAACTTCAATTTACTAGATTCATAATTCTTTACCATACATGTAACTATTTTCCTATCATTCAGGTATTTCTAAGATGCTGCTGTCTAATTGTATACTCTAATCTTATGTAGTTCTATCATATATTCATTTCATATATTCCTATATTCATATTATTCATCTATTCATATCATATCATATATTCATATATATTCTTATTCTTTATCTTAATTTATATCCTTAATACAATCCTGAATCGCTTCGAATCCAAATTCCCAAAATTTCATTATTCGGGCCCCAAAATCTGGGACTAAATCACACCCAGATATTCCTACTGAACAACTTATGCCATTACATGGCTTTTATTCCAAGTAGGGAAATTTCTACCTCTTTGAGCTCGACGAAACCCAAGATTTTGGTACTCACGCCGTAGCTCGTGGATGCGGATCAATCCTGTCTCGTCCGACCACTCCGACCACGTAACGCTGCACCGGGCAGTTAATCAAAGCTGCGATTTTCTCCGAACTTATTACTTGAATTCTCGATGAAATCCCGTGTTTTTGGTACTCACGGTAGCCTCTGGCCGAGTAGATGAACTTTTTGTTCTCGACCACGAATTCCGAATTTCCATCGTGCTCCATATATCGAAGCAGGTAAGAAAAAATAAAGAAAAGAAAATTTCTCTCACACGCCATCTCTCAAGCATCCGCCTGGAGACCAAATTTTTTTCTTTTTTATTCTTATTTTATTTTTTTTTATTATTATTATTTTTTTTATTTAGATCCATAACTCATATTATTTCATTCGGGTCCGTTTTTATCCCGAAAATTTTTATTTCTTTTCAGTTCACTTTATTTTAAATGAACTTAGCCCACGTCATTTCCTAACTAACGAGATTTTCGTAAAAATCTCGTCCCTGAAGTCACTGGCGACTTATCACCCAGAAAATCGTAAAATATTCCGACGGTCTCAGAATTTGACGAAACTTTTCTAGTCACTAGATTTCATGAGACGAATTCAACGACGCGGTCCATTTCGTCATCCGAGATATAGAGAATTTTCTAAAGCGATAAAATTACCGTTTTGCCATTTTTCATAAAAATGTCATTTTTTTCGAACGAATACAATTTTAACTTATTTTATACCCTTAACATGTTATAAAACTGTTAGGGCATATTTTGGGATGTTACAACTCTCCCCCCCCTTCAAGAAATTTCGTCCTCGAAATTTTATTACCTGAACCGAAAAGCTGAGGGTATTGTGCCCTCCGCATGCCTAGCTTATGTTTTTACTTCTTGAACATTTGATACTCCTCATATATTCTTGTACAATAAATCCTCATTTTCTATCTAGTCCTTCCTATCTCCATTTCCTCGACTGCTCTATTTCTCAGAATCCTGGCATCTATTCTCGAATCGCTAATAGTATCCAACTAAATTCCTGTGACTTCACCTTTATCACTGTAAGGTCAATTCCATACCTCTGCATTCTTATGGCCTAGGGAATGATAAGCCTGCTAGCCAAAATCACATTTACTTTACTTTATCATTAACTTTTTCTCTCTCAAATTCTATAACACTATCCTCAATGCTATTCATGTTCCTGTGCATTTTTAGAATACATAAAAATGTCATCTATAAATACTACGACACACTGGTCCAAATAAGGGTGGAATACCTTATTTCCAATCGGATACCAAGTAAAAAATACCTTTGGATGTAAGAACATTCGATCCTTACTCGTTCTTTATCGGGCCAATCAGAGTCTCGACAAGCTCATTGCAACCAATCCATGCCCAAAATTAACTCAAATTCATGGAATGGTAAAGCAAGGAGGTCAACCGAGAATTCTCTATCATGAACCAACATGAGACAATTTTATATGCTCGCTGACTCTTAACACTCCGGTTCCGTAGGACTAGTAACAAGCATATCATATAGTAATTGCTTTAACATGGCATTCTATCGATTACATACTCAATAGATGTATATACGTAACGCTGGGTAGGACCAAGACTCCATCAACGATACATCCCAATATCATAAAGCGAAAATACCCACTATAACATCTGAGCATCCCGATCCTCACGAACCCGCATAGCATAAGTCAGGTCGGGGGCTATGTGCACTAGACGATCCACTCGTTCGACACTAGACCTCCACGTCCTTCCACGTGTTAAATTAGACCACTCGACCCCGGAAGTCAAGGTGTCATACCTATCTCCCCTTTGTAGACTCTGCCATTATCCCCATACTCGGGGACACTTTCCAGAAAATGTTCAGTGCTTCCCCACATCTCGAAACATCCTCCCCGTCAAGACTAGAACACCCAAATGCCACTTATGGCAATGAAGGCATTCCGCACTTTCTCCTCAATTCCGAGCTGCCTCTTATACTAATCAGAGCAACATTAGGGTCTCTCGCTCTTTCTACCCCCGGGTAAACAATCCATGTAATCGAATCACCAGTTTCTTACCCTTACCCGAAGAGGAACCACCTCTTGAGAATTCCTTCTTCTGAGACCTTTCTTGGTTACTTGATTCAGGTTTTTCTACTTTCATAGCATCTTATACCAATTGAGGGAAAAGTCACACGCTGAAGAGAATTTAGTGCTAATAGTTTCGATAGACTCATGCATTCCATCCAATACCCTGAGCTCATGTCTTACGATATGCTTAGCAAGGCTTTATTTGTCTGTTAGGACATTACTTGGGGTCGAGAAGTCGATAACCCTTGTTCCTCAAGTTAACACTTACTCACTTTCTTCGTGACGTACCATCTATACAAATACAAGGACATCCACATCATGCCAACACATTTCTATACACATGTATTTTCTTATCTCTTCCATCTTATACTTCATCTATGCTTAGGCACCTTAAACGCCTAAAACCTTGCTCGATATCACTAAATTGTGACGCCCCCAACCCTAGCACCCGATGGGGTGTCAAGCGAGGGTGTCACACTTCGTGACTGGGACTCTTTAACCTTTCTTTCGTATCGACACCGTCCCTCGTTTTCTCTATTCATATGCACAATTTCCTAATAACAAAATTCTTACATATACATTATACATACCACCATAGTGGCATTCATTGATATTCCCATACACACATACTTGGAGTCCCTTTACTGTACTCATTACAATTTCACTATTACAAACCATACATATAAAATCGTAGATCAAGGAATCAAGTGGGAGCACCTATCTCCGAGATGGTCCGTGTCACTACGCTGGATGTCCCGCCTCATCCCGCCTTCAGTTTCACCCACGGATTAAAAACCCGTGCTAAGCTTTACGCGAGCGGAAAACATATACATGGACGACAACAACATCGACGGTCGTGTTTATTCAAATGTTTACATAGTCTTTATCTGGCTTTCTTAGTATTTCATCTTCGCCTCTATGACTTATTGATTATATGTACTATTACATATATCATTTCTTATCCCGTAATCTATATCATGTCCCTGCGAATTATACACGCCGCATGCTATACTATCATTTCTTACATATTGTTTATCATATATTTTCTTATAACATCTATATTGTCATATACTTTACATTTATGCTTTCACTCGACTATAGAATTTGGACATGTTTCAAGATAGATTCGAGAGGGAATCTCATCATGTCTATTATTCCCTATATCAGACTCTTTTCATATACTATATTTTCCTACATGATTATATACTGTGTTTTTCATATAATCGTACTTTCTCTATATATTTATCCGTCGTATAAATTTTCATGGTCATTGACACTTTATTTCTCAGACTTGTATATCATTATATATTTTTCTTCATATACCTGGTGACTTATTCATATACTACTGCATCGTGATTCAGACTTTCCATATACCGCCATATACAATTCTTCGTCCTTTCATATACTTTCCTCATGTACTATGTACTTTTCTATGTATAATCGTCATATATTTCATATAATCCGCCATCTCTCAGACTTTACTTCGTTTCAGAATCAGATAAATTATCATCGCATGTTAGTTGTTATGCTTCTCATATCACGCCATATATTCTATACATTTCATTTGTATATACTTGTCATTTTCTTTTAGGGTTTCATGTCTCGTAAATACCTTAGAAACTGGATATCGGAATGGAATCAGAGAAATCTAAGGTACTATCACTGTACAAGATAGTGATCTCTATCTGTATGTACCCGAAGGTACTATCACTGTACAAGACAATGATTCTATCTCCAGATGACCCAAACTACTTATAATGGATCCAAAAGGGATCTATGTTATCGACCCAAACTGGGCCTCGATATCTGAATCAGATGTCAGTGAACAACTATATCCCTATAGGCATGCCTATCTATCCCTCTACTAGGTTCTAAGCAGACAATCCATGTGTATTTTATGTTTAGTACATATCTCATATTCTCGAATAATTATTGTTATTCAGTAATCATATGCGATATTTATAACCATATATTTGTATCTTTGCATTTTTCATATATCTTTTAACTTCAATTTATCAGATTCATAATTTTTACCATACATGTAACTATTTCCTATCATTTGTGCATTTCTAGCATGTGTCAGTTTAATCGTATACTTCTTAATCTTATTGTAGTTCTATCATATATTCATTTCATATATTCCTATATTCATATTATTCATCTATTCATATCATATCATATATCTATATATTCTTATTCTTTATCTAATTTATATCCTTAATACAGCCGGAACCGTCGAAATCCAAATTCTAAAATTTAATATCTGTCCCAAAACTGGGATTAGAATCACACTACTATCTCCTACTAAACAACTTATGCATGGCCATTACACGGCTTTTTATTCCAAGTAGGGAAAATTCCTTATCTCGTGGAGTTTGACGAAACTCCAAGATTTTACACGTCAGAGTTTCAAGGAGCGCAGATCAACTTCTGTTTCTCCGACCAATTCCTCACAAATGTAACGCCGTATCCGAGAAAGTATCGGTGCCAGGGATTCCTCCCGAACTCTCTCTCATCAATTCCCTGTGAAATCCCGTGTTTCGTGTACTAATGGTGTCTCTCATTTGAGTAGATAAACTTTTGTTTTTGGCCCGACAAATTCCGACGGTCGAAACTCCGTATATCAAAGAGAGAAGAAAATAAAATAAAAAGAAAAGAAAATTTCTCTCTCACACGCTCATCTCTCACATCCATCTGAGACCAAATTTTTTTCTTTTTTATTCTTATTTTATTTTATTTTTATTATTTTTTTATTTGGATCCATAGCTCATATTATTTCATTCGGGTCCATTTTTATCCTAAAAATTTTTATTTCTTTTCAGTTCACTTTATTTTAAATGAATCTTAGCCTTACGCTCTATTTCGACTTCCGAGATTTTTGTAAAATCTCATTCTTAAAGTCACTCTGCATGATTATCACCCGTAAAATCAGAAATATTCCTCGACGGTCTCAGAATTTGACGAAACTTTTGTGGGTCACTACATTTCACGAGACGAATTCAACGGCACAGTCCATTTCGTCATCCGAGATCTAGAGAATTTTCTAAAGCGACAAAATTATCGTTTTGCCCTTTTTCATAAAAATGTCATTTTTTCCGAACGAATACAATTTTAACTTATTTTATACCCTAAACATGTTATAAAACTGTTAGGGTATATTTTGGGGTGTTACACCAACACTGGCCAAATTTCCAAACCACAAATGGTCTGCCCAAATTCCAGGACTTATCTTTTCATTCATGGCTACGGCAAAGTGGATGCTCAAATACGCCTGGGTCAGAACCAAGGCTACACACATGTAGCCAAGAAGTCCAGAATTTATGTCTCGAAACATTGGGTCAGTCGCCGACCGTCAATAAACCTGACCCTAAAATTAAGGCCCGAACGAAATGGCGCTACGTAGCCTTTAGGTAGAAATAGCGGTGTGGAGCTTTATCTTTTTGGAGCAGACGAAAAGCTGGAGTTTTTCTGGTACCTACATGTAGCTCGTCGCATGGATAACTTTGTCTCTTGCCACAGGCGATGTTCGATTCAGATTAAACGGAGATCGAAAGGAAGTGTCGTTCCTTTTCTCAGTCTCTTTCCTCACTCTCACACACTCTCTCCCTTCTTTTTGTTTTTCCTTTTCTTTCTCTTTTCCCTTTTTTTTTTTTTGCCTTTTCTTCTTTTTTTTTTTCTTTTTTTCTTCTTTCCTTTCTTTCTCCCTTATTAATAAATTTTTATTTCATTCAGTGAGGAGGCTTATCTCACTCTACTATTCATCTTGCCATGTGTCACATTTTCCATGGTCCATGTATCACATGGACACATGTTCTAGGTGGCACTCTCCACACAACATGGCTCTCATGACATGTGTCCTTCTCCCATGATGTCATGTGGCAACCCCTAGTCATGTCATGTGGCACCACCCCATGTGTCACCCGACACCCAGTAACTCAAAAAACCTGAAATTCCGATCATCTTAGAATTCAACAAAATTTGATTAGATAACTAGATTTCGCGAGACGAATTCAACGGTGAAGTCCGTTTCGTCATCCAAGATCTAGAAAATTTCCAGATTTTCCACATATACTATAGCGGCAAATTACTGTTTTGCCATTTTTCAGAAAAATTGAATTTTTCCCGGGTTTTACAATCTCCTCCCCTTAAAAGAATTTAGTCCTGAAATTCACACACACTAGCACACACAATCACATGCATAGTCGAAAGTTCTTGTCCTTCTTCTTAGCAAACAGAATCAAAGTGCCCCAAGGTGAAGTGTTCGGTCTAATGAAACCCTTATCCAACAACTCTTGTATCTGGACCTTGAGTTCCTGCAATTCAACTAACGCCATCCTATGCGAAGTCATAGAAATGGGCAACGTACCAGGATGTAACTCGATACATAAGTCTACATCCCTATGAGGAGGTAATACCAGTAGCTCATCCAAAAAAATATCCTCATACTCACAAACTACCCGAGGTAGATCCAAATCTTGTCTCACCTCGTCATCCAGGATAAAACTGTGACCATCAACTTCGGTACCATCACGAGTCATACACGTTGATTTTAGGGTAAAACCATCGTGCTTGTTCCTGGCATTAACGAATACTATCCACCATCAATCTTAGGCGATAACCCTCCTACAATCACAATCAATGACGACAAACTCTGACATCAAGGATGACATCAAACTCTTACATGTCCATGAGCCTCAGGTCTACAGTGAGAAGAATCCTGGGGATCTCTAACTCATAATCTCGACACATCAAATCAACTCTCACCATAATCCCTAGGGGAGAACTCACATTCAACGGCTTTTCCAAGGTTTCAACATCTAAGCCCAAATCTCACTTAACTTTAACACCCGCCTCTCGGATGTTCAGTGCATCATCCATCTCCATCTTAATGGTCATAGCTATCTTAACCATCAAGTTTGTGTCTTGTAAGAGGAGTCTCACAATTTTACCCCGGATGGACATCTTCAGACCATCCTTAGACTTTCTCACTTTGGCCATGTCTATGGCCACATAATTATCAGTGAAAAGGGTTAATTCAGTGAACTTAGCCACGTATTCGAGCACTACATCGTTCCTTGTTTAAATTCTAGGAACTCCCGAACTTTTGCATGTCGAGCAAATGCCAGAATTACTTGCCCATGAAGAGCTCATGGAACTCTTCCCACGTCATTGCCTCAGGTCGTGAGGCTTTGACCCCGATCTACCATCTTGGGATTGCCCTCTGCGTTGGAATGCGATTAGACGGATCTGTGTAGCATCAAAGGTGATCCATAGCCTCCAAAACTTTCTCTACCTGTCGGAACCAATGGTTAACCACCATCGGATCCTCTCCGCCCCCCACATAGATATCGGAGGATGATGTGGCTTAAACCTGCGGAGGTTGCTGCGGCCCTCCCCAACCCCCCAGCGCTGGTTCGTGCAGTGGTGGTAAGCGACGCCATTAGCCTCTATAAAGACTCTTGATCAAAACCCGGGTGGCTAGTGCCCCATGGACGACCTCCGTCCCACTTCCCTTGACTTGCATCTACAGCTGTCATATGAATTGAGATTTCTTTTTCTTATTTCATTAGTTGTGCATAATACATGAGCACTAATAAATATCGAGTTCAGGACTATCATGTTTCATTTTATTAACTCAGAACCCTTAAGATTATGTTCTCCAACCTAGTATTCATCACTTTATATATATATCCTATCATGCATATAGTTCCCACAATTTGTAACACAATATCACACAACTTGTTACACATTATTACACAACAATTTATAAAATTGCACAATGAATACTTTGATACCAAGCTATGATGTTGATATCAGACATTGAACCCTAGGCATTCATAACCTAAGCTCTATACTATAACCGCATGTCCTAAACCCATACCCACCAAGCCCTAGGTACTCGTATACCTAGGCTCACGATCTGTATGAAGTTGGCTAGATGTGATACGTGCCACGTCAGGGCCCTAGGTAATCGCATGCCTAAGTTACGATGCAAGTTGTGGCCTTGAAACCCAGGAGTCTCATTGACAACCCGTTAACCCGCGGAATTCTTGTGGATTTTGAGTAACCCGATACCACACTGTTGTGTCCCATTTATCGGGATCCATATTTTCACAAAAATCGGGTAGAGTCTCCTTTGTTCGGGAAGCTCTACCCAATATACAACCTGTATAACAGTATATCCATGACCCATCCATGGCCTCAACAAAAGTAGTAATGACCACCCTGGTGTCATCTATCCGTATCCTCAATATACAACTATATCGCAATTGTGAAGCCCCCAATTAATCGAGTGCTTTTTTTTTTTATTTTTAAGTCAGCGTCAAGTCTGCTCGAGACATAATTCCCCTGATAGCACTCACCTCGTTGTGCGCGCGCCAGAACTGTCATGCAGCAAGCAGTGTCGCATCTTTGTGGCCTCCCTCTTGTTCATATCTATCTCTTTTCTTTTATCATGTATTCCAATTGACTTTGCAATGATTAGTACATTTGGTATAACAATGGAATTTTCAAATGTGGATACGAATTCCATTAAATAGCATATGGATTAGATTCTCGCTCGACAGATCTTTCCATAGAGTCAAGAACGCCGAAAGCGAGTTCGGACGAAGGAGTTATGACCTTCCAAAGTTGGAGGTCAATACGTAGGGTCAAACTCAGTAGATTTAGGCTAGGCAGCCTAGTTAACGACACGGCCGAGCTAGGTCGACACCTCCCGATCGACACCTGCACTATCCTCCACGGGCATATGAATGGATTCTTTACTCAATGGGCTTTCCATAGAGTCGAACACCGACGAAGTTGAGCGAAGGAATTATGACCTTCAGTTGGAGGTCATCGTAAGTTAAACGTGGTGACGTTTGAGGGCGGCCGGCGACTTGACCTAGCTGAGCTCAGTCTAACACCTCATTCTGACACCTACTATCCTCCACAGGCATATGAATGGATTCTTGACTCAATGGGCTTACAATAGAGTCCAAGAACACTCAAAACGGAGTTCGAAAGAAGGAGTTATGACCTTTCGAAGTTGGAGGTCATATGTAGTTAAACCCAGTCGAGCTGACCTAAACTGGCTCAGCTAACCTGACCTGGCCCGACCTCGTTCGACACCTGCACTACATCCTCCCAGGCATATTAGTGTGGATTCTTCTTGACTCAATGGTCTTTCCATAGAGTCCAAGAACATCCGAAACGGAGTTCGGACGAAGGAGTTATGACCTTTCGAAGTTAGAGGTCATACGTAGTCAAACCCGGACAGTGACAGGCTGGCCGGCGGCGACTGTGTTTCGATCCTAGCACCTCGGTCGACACCTCTTTAATGAGACAGAAATTCTAATTTGGAAAAGGGTAAAATCGTAATTTCGGTAAAGAGTGCGAAATTTATTCTGGATCTCGGATGTGAAAAGCGGTTGCCCAGTTGGAATCGTCTCGTGGAAATCTAGTTAACCGCGTCCAGACTCTTCGAATTAGGACCGGTCGAATTTACAGTTTTTCGGGGCACATCGAGTATGAGTCTGGAAAACGAAATTTGAGGTGTGAAAATCGCGTATAATATGTCTGCTTGATATTCTAGCGTGTTGCATGGGTATGAAGATGATAGAAATGGACGGCCGAAATAGTGCCAAATGTCGAAAATCCAAGCTAAATGACAAAATGGTCATTTTGGAATTTGATTAAATGATAATGGGACAAATTTGGGAATAGTGGCCGTCTCCTTCAAACAAAAGAAAAGAAAACGTGCAGGAGAAAGGGGGGAAAAACACTTACAATAGCCAAATTTTCATTTTTAGAGTGAGAGAGTGTCGCCTACAGAGATTCTGTGGCCGTCAGGCCAGGTCGGGTCTTCGAGGCCCAGAAGGAAGGCGTTACTGCGCGGCGAGGGCAGCGTGGAATGCCAGGTTTATTGGAGTTTTGACAAACTCCGTGAGGTAGGGGATTTATCCTACTTAGGTTTTACACTTTATTTAAGTATTTTATAATGTTTCGGTTGACTTGAGGCCTTGAACAGCCGTTTGATCGGTCCCAAAACTTGGGACCGAATTGTTAGAATTTTTTTTTAGCCATTGAGGCCTCATTTAAGCCCCATATCAGGAAGTCATATACCAACTTGCTCCATGATATGTTTTTCAGGGTTTCCAAATTATCCAATAACTTCGCAAAATTTAAATAAATTCCTTTGGAAGAAATTGGGAACAAAAATGAAGACCATAAGATAATGATATACAGCCTGCATAGAATTTCAATATTTGGCCTTTCCCCTTTCAATTCATCTTCAAACAATGACACTGCATCTTTAAGGGTATTGGACAGTCCGCAGGTAGGTATGGGCCGATATTTGTTGGAGTGTTATTTCGCAAATTTATGAAATAAATCTTACATGTTGATGATATGAGGCCGAAAATGGCTTAAATTATGTGGAAAATGTAATGTGGTTGTGAGCGCGAAACGATAACGGGTTTATTTATTCCAGAATAGTGTTCACAAAATAATTTTTGTGAAATAATGTGTTTAGTTAAGTAATTGAATCGGTGCTCGTGTTGGATAATTAGCCCGAGTAGGCTAATTTTTTGGTGTAATGAATTGTGAAATTACATGACATGTTTATTAATGATTTAAATTATGTGAATATATGCATTATTATATATTTACATGTGTTATATAATTGTAATTGGAATTGGCATCATGCATTCCATATGCCTTTGGGGCACCTTAGAGCAATGGAGTGAGTGCGGGAGGTGATTCTTGAGAAAATGGTTTGGAGGATTGACTAAAAATGATAATTCACCAGGAGTAGTCTATATAAAATATGTCGTGGTCGGCCCAATTGATATACATCGGAGGGTTAATCCACTAAATATAACATCGGTCGATTACTACTTATATCGGGTTGTCCATAAATAAAACAAACATCTTTGTTGAAAATAAGGTTTCTCATACGTGGCTTAGGCAAGTGTGAGGGAGTCGGTGAGGACTCGGGATATGAGTTGATCATGTAGACATTCAAGTAGGATCACGCATTTACTTGAATGTATGTTTTCATTGGAGCATTGCATATGCACTTAGGTGGAGAGTAGCCCAATTAGGGTGATTCCACTACTGAGCATTAGCTCACCCTGTCGAGGGATATTATTTTTCGAATTACGGGGGCGCACGAGGAGACGGCTCATCATAGGGGCCGCTTTAGAAGAAAGCTGGGTTGTGGCTTTGGTTTTATTATGTATACATGTATTAAATTCTAGAATTTTGATATATATTTGTATAAAGAGTGAATTATCGACTCTTGAGTGAACCATGAGATATGTATTTGGTTAGGATATATTGGTTGAGTGATGATGCAGGGGCCAAGTGGCCATTATTTACTCTCATTTGGACCCTATGTGGTCGTTTGGATTGTGTTGGGACAGGTTATGTACTAAGGGTAAAGCTCCGTACAAGAGACTACTGACCCTAAATGAGAGATGTCAGTCGCTGACGTTGCTGATGTTTTCGCCCGAGTTGACGGGTAATCAACGGACCCCCGGGATTTGGGGCGTCACACCTACTATCCTCCACAGGCATATGAATGGATTCTTGACTCAATGGGCTTTCCATAGAGTCCAATAACACTCGAAACGGAGTTCGGACGAAGGAGTTATGACCTTCCAAAGTTGGAGGTCACATGTAGTCACACCAGTAGAGCTAACTGGTAGCCGGCGGAGGCCTAACCTCGGAAAGGACCACTAACTTGGTCTACGGAGGTCAATTGGGAACATTCAAAGCCTAACATCATTTGACTCTATGGGCATTCCATAAGTCAAGAATTTCTCATAAACGGAGTTGAGCGAAGGAGTTATGACCTTAAGTTGGAGTCATATGTAATCACACCAGTAGCGACTGAATTAATGGGCGGGGCGACCTCGAAGTGAGGACCATAACTTGGTCTCTGAGGAGGTCCAAATTGAGGAATTCAAAATCCTAACATCAATTTCATTGATGGCTACAATTTAACAGAAGGACTCACTTCTAAATTCCCTTTATTTATTACCCGAAAAGTGGGTTCTAAGGTGAGAACATCATTATGATCAAAAATAGGGAAATTTTCTTGGTTCAAATTGCAACCAGACCTGTCCTAAAACACATCTATAGGAGCCTTAGAGCTCTTCTCAACTCAACCCTAACAAGAAATGAGTTTGGGAGTTTCCAAACCCAAACCATACACAAAATAAAGGGTTCCAAACCATGTATCTACACTTTCTAAACCAAAACTAGACTTCCATACACACACACATAGTTTCCATACAATTATTCATAGTTCCATACCCGTGATCTTCTTTTTCCTTTCCTTCTTTCTTCTTTTCTTTTCTCTTCTTCTTCTTCTTCTTCTTCTTCTTCCCTTATCTGTTTTTCTTCTCTAAAACTTTCTGAGGCAAATGAGATATTTCTTTTAGTCTTTATCTTTATTTGATCTTATCCCTTTTTATTTCACTTTTTCTCTCTTTTGGAGCATCCTTGACCATCGTTAAAGGAAGGAGGAAACTTATAGCTCTCCTTCAAGCCCTTGTCTCTTAACCAATTTTTCTTATTTGATTTTTGTAATATCTTTCTTTTATTACCCTTTGGTCCTCAATTTCATTTTTATTCTCAATTCAATTTATCAAAATCCTACTTTGGCATATGAACTTATTAAATTATGACCATTGGGTCTTGAATTAGTAAATTATTAATTTACCCTTAAGCATTGTATTAATTCAGGATTCTTATTTTATTTTTATCTTTATTTTATTAGGATAAATATCGCACTACTTTTATTATCGCAAACATGTATAAAACCGTTAGTGTATAACTTGGGGTGTTACAAAACTCCTTGATTTCGATGTCCATGCGTAGCCCTCATCAAGTAGATGAGCTTTAACTCTTAGCCTAACGAGATCTGACCACCCGATCTCCATAAATCTTAAAGAGAAGGTAGAGCTTCTCACTCCTCTTTCCCTCTTCTACTCTCTTCCCGTAGACAAGACCCAAAAACCAGGAAAAATGACTTCCCATTTTCCCTTTTTGCCCTTTCTTTCCTTTTCTTTCTTTTCTTTTCTTTCTTTCTTTCCCTTTCTCTCTCCACCAAACACCCCTTATCCAAAGACTTGGATTTCCTTTATCTAGGAGTATGACACATGGCGTCTGTAGAATTCCGTCGTAGGCTTTCACTTTTTGTTTTGACTTATCTCTCCACGTAACCACGTGTCTTAATGTCATGTATCGCGTGGATATATGCGTTAAAGTTGCAATCGCCACACCACGTAGCTCGTGCAGTATCTTTACTCATGACATCTTAAGTAGTGGCGAAATTCGTAGTCATCTTTATGTGACACCACTCCTTATGTTGCGACCTCGTCTGCCAGCGTGAAATTAGTTGTCTCGGGTGTTGGATAACTAGATTTCGCAAGAGGATTTCAACGATGAAATTTGTTTCATCATCTGAGATCTAGAAAAATTCTATATTTTCAGCCTGTACTATTACAGAAATTTTCATCTTACCTTTTTTCAGAAAAATTAGAATTTTCATGATTGCTAGCAATGATCGCCGAGTTTATTACAACACTCTCATACAAAACATATAGTCTTGATGGGGCCAGGGTACCAGTTTACTAAATGGACACTAAGTTACTCGGCACCACTTCGATCAGTCCCTTCACCGGGACCCATTCATTCATATTTAAACTGAAAATATGATAATAATACACTTAAATACAGTCCATAAGAGTCTGGTCATAATCTTCTTACCATTATCACATAACCGACTATATTGGCAATAGCCAAAAAAAATTAGTTACAATTCCTTTTTACAAAAATAAATGCTAAAACTAGTTTGTCCTAAGCACTTTTTGCGATTTATCAATGTACATCTTAGGCCTTCTTGTAATCTTGACCTTGGAATCTAAGCATCATCCATCGGTGTAGACCCTACACGTGAAAGGGGGTCCCACGACGGGGTGAGCAATGTCAAGTAAGGATAACTCCCCTCTGAGGGCTTGTAACACTTTGAAAATCTTATAAAATTTTATAATAAAAATTATTATATATTAGGGTATAATTGAGCCAACTTGAATTATTTTAAAATTTTTAAATATTGATTAGATGATTGTTGAATCCGAGGAAATGAACCCAGTGAAAAAGAGAAAATATAGAAATTGTAAATGGGGACGAGGGTCAATTATAATAGATTTATATGTCTAAGTGATATTAGGAGAAATAAATGAGTAAAAGGAAAAAAATTCAAGGAAATGACATGTGGCATGTAGGAAAGAGGGAGGAAGCTTCCTCCCTTTTTTTAAAAAAAAATAAAATCTGATTAAAGTGATCCATAAAAGAAAGAAAAATGGAGGGAAAGAGAGGATTAGAAGAGGCTCCACCTTCTCTCTAGATTTTCGAACGATCGGACCATAGGTCTCCGTGAAGCACGAAGGGGAAGTCCTTTCCCCAGTGACAAGAGCTACAAGTAGAGACCGGAGACGGGGAGTTTCGACAAACTCTATGAGGTGAGTCTTCTCTGTAGTCTTCTTCTACCACGGGTTGTTGGGTAGTTATACGGCCTTAGGGAAAGTTTGGTTGCATTTTAAACCATGGGAAGTTGCCACATTGTGGTAGTCTTGTGACTAGCCAGACATGGGCTGAGTTTTGGTCACGAGTGAAGGGGATTTGGTAGTGTGTCCTTCCTAGTAGAGTGTAGCCACATCAGTGCTTGATGTTAGGCTTTTGAATTTCTCGATTCGGACCCCTGTAGACCAGATTATAGTCTTTTTATTACGAGAGCAGTCAAATGGGTGCGACTTCGGCCAGCCGGGAGTCGTCAACGAGTCGTCGATGAGCATTAATTCGACCGCGGTGGGCCCGAGGGGGTGTCGACGGGTATTAGGTGAGCAGTGGGCGAGAATTAAATTCAATAGGGTCGTCAATGAGCGGTGGTCGTCCAGCGGTGGGCGAAATTCGTCGAACAATGGGGTCGTCGATGAGCGGTGGTGCCGTCCAGCGGTGGGCTGAAATTCGTGAACGAAGTCAAAATCGTGAATAGTGATCGCCAGCGGTAGCCAACTCGTCAAGGCGGCTCTTTTTGACCTCCAACTTCGGAAGGTCATATCTCCTTCGTTTGAACTTCGATTTGGGTGTTCTTGGACTCTATGGAAAGCCCATTGAGTCAAGAATCCATCCATATGCCTGAGGAAGATATTAGATGTAGGACCGGGTGTTAGACTAGGCTCGTCGCCCGGTGCAGCTCGTCGAGTTCAGGCTCGGCTCGTCAAGGCCATTGCATGACCTCCAACCCCGGAGTCTATCTTCTTACGAACTCCAGGTTGGGTGTTCTTGGACTCTATGGAAGCCCATTGAGTCAAGAATAGTTCATATGCCTGAGGAGGATATTAGATGTCAGAACAAGGTGTTTTAATGGCTCGTCACTTCAGTGCAGCTCGTCAGTTCAGGTCGGCTCGTCAGGGTTGACTACGCATGACCTCCAACTTCGGAAGGTCATATCTCCTTCGTTTGAACTCCGATTTGGGTGTTCTTGGACTCTATGGAAAGCCCATTGAGTCAAGAATACATTAATATTCCTAAGGAGTATAGAAGATGTTTGACTTAGGTGGTAGATGAGCTCGTCCAGTTCGGGTCTGCTCATCAGTTCAGGATTTGACTGTGTATGACCTCCAACCGAAGGTCATAACTCCATGAATCGAACTCGATTCGGGTGTTCTTTGACTCTATGGAAAGCCCATTGAGTCAGGAATCCATCTATATATATCTTGTTTAAATTGGAACTCATAATAACCTCCGAAAATCAATCCTAAACAAAACTACTAGTACGCATGAATAATATTATTCTTTAATGGTTTTGGAATAGGGAGGCGAAGAGAGGAGGAAAAGACAAGCGTGATTGAGATTCCAAGGGTTGGAATCAAAGTGCAAAGATTTTTTTTAGGTTTGTTCTTCTAAATCCTATTCTCTCATTTCAAGTTTGAAATGTTTGTTCTACCGACTCCTATTCCTCCTTTCAAGTTTTGCATGTTTGTTGCTAAAGCATATTGAATTGATTTAATTGATTTGAGAAAAGTGATTGTGAAATGTTTGCATATAAAGTGCATGATTATTGAAAATAAACTGTTTATACAAGCGTAAATATTATACTATATTTTGCTATAAAGTTTGAGGCATCATAATAGAATGTTAACCCGTTTATTTCGCATCAAGGATAGATTGGTATACCAATAGGGTCAAATCGCGATCACTACTTGAACTATTAATGTGTCACTCCGATCTGTGACCCGGCGAGGACCGTATCGGTAGTGTTCACTATTTGATTGTTTATAACCGGTCGTGACCAGCGGAGGCCGTGCGTGTTATAAAACCATGTGATCTGGGCTGGCCAGCGGGACGTCTTGGTGACTACGATCTCTACATATCAGAGGCAGAGTTCATTCGTTAAGGGCATAACTGAATTGATTGGCATAACTGATTGGATTAGCGCAAGCGGAATTGATTTTGAGAATTTAATTGATCGCCAGGAACTGGAATTGAATTTGTGAGCATATTTTGGATAGTTTTGAGATTAAATGTAGTTGTAAAGTATATTAATAGAGATAGTCAGACTATAATTCTGTGTATATATATAACAAAACATATGTAATTGTATTTATATTGATCATCCAAATGATGGAAAGTTAAGATTATTAAATTTGGCAGATTGATTTAAAAAGGTATAGAGCTGAGGAATGGATTGTATAGAACCACTAAGCATGAAAATGCTTGGCGTATTGTTTACCAATGCGGTGGCCAGTGATAGATAGTGATCGATAGCGGACCCGAGATCGAGGGCGTCAGTCATAAAAGAAGAAGGCATCTCGGGTGTGCTCAGAGCATATTACTTACTTTCATTTCATGTGTTCTTTTGATATGGATGTTTTGTATAAAACAATTTGGATACTGTACATCTTATTTGTAAATCGTTTTGAAAAGGCTTGGATGCTACATTGTAAATAGATTTTGTTAAATGTAAATGTTTATGGGCTTGCCCGATTTAAATGTCGCTTCGCAAAGATATGATTTTTGAGTGATTTTAGTGGCATCCCGGACTTGGTTCGGATCCGCCCAAGCGGTCGGTCGGGTAAGGGCGTCACAGGAGCTACTCCCCCACTTAAGGTGCGTGCAATGTCATTTCACGCATTCAAAAAAGTAAAAACATACACATTCCTACTCAAATGTCACCACATGCCATGGATAAGAATGCGCTCTACACATCCCATGTCAGAGTCTTCACCAACTCCCTCACACATTCATGTATACCCAAAGTGTGAAAACCGTTTATGTTATCGATGACCTTTTTCAAAACAAAAAGCTTTTTGTTTATAAATCAAAATCCATTGGGCCCGATCTCAATATCAACTTGTTTTACCAAGGATTCAGTGTGTTTTTGTGAATAGCGAATTTTAAGAGGTCTCTACCTGGGGCTTCTACCGCGCCTTAAACTTTCTTTCGAACTTTCGCGCTAGATACATATATCTAACAAAATAGTATTCATACCCAGCTTATACCATTTTTCATTCTTTTCTTTTATCGACCATGAGACTCATTTTGGATGTTGTCCCATTTCACAGGAGCCCACCGCCGAACACGAACACGATTAATCGATCCTACATCATGCATTCACTGTGTCATCTGATGTATCATGCATAAATGCAATGCGATGTCATTGCATGTATCTCATGCTACATGCACAATGAATGCCACGTGCAACAATACAAATCATAATTCGTGCCAAGTATCATGGATAATCATATTTAATACATATAATTTACATCCATTCAATTCAATATATTTATCACACATATTTCAACATGCTTCTATACAATCACCATATGATTCGTTCTTCATGCACTACAAGCATACATCACACCAAGCATCAATCATATATACAAAGATAACTTAGTATCCTTTACCAATTGTGGCATAACAATGTCCACAATAGTCCACACAGCTCTTTTTGACAAGAGCAGGAAACACCCGAAACTGTGGGCACCAAATGTCATTCACTGGCATATGGTTAAATTTTAGACTCAAAGATCTTTTCATAGAGTCCAAGAACGCGCAAATTAGAGTTCGGACGAGAAAGTTATAGTCGTTCGAAGTCGAAGCTATCGATTCGTATAAGTGTGCGAAAATTGTTCAAACTCCAAAACCAAGCACTACACCCACGACCAACACTCGGCTAGCCCAAACCACAAACATGATCCAGGTTCGGTATTTGGAGTGAAATATTCATAACTGTTGTTTGGATACAATCCACTTCGATAGTAAATGAGGCTGCCTGGCTTGTGAAAGTATAAAAATTGTTTTTCGGTCGATTTTTCGTGCTCGATTTCCGATTGGGTTGGAATGATTTTAAGGAAGAAAAAATCGGAGTAAAAAATCGGGAATCGAAAAAACGCCGATTTTTCGGAAAAATCCGATATTTTCCCGAAATTTTTTCCTTAGCTCCAAAAATATGAAAAAATTGCTTCTTAAGGGTTTCGAACCTACCCAAAGTGCCTGGAAGTGGCACCCTTCAACCACCAAGCCATCAATTACACTTATTATATATAATGCAAACTTTTTTTATATTATCTTATTATTTATTGGTTCATAATCCCTTTATAATATTTTATTTTATTTTTATTTTACATTAACATAATATTTTTAAATCAAATATTAATTTGAAAAGGAAAGAAATAAAATATTATTTAAAAATTTAAAATTATAATATATGATATTTTGAATCTACATTATCTACATAATATTTATAATAATAACAAAAAATAAATAAATAATATCTCTTTAACATAATAATATCTGAATAATATATTAAATATAACATATTTAATTTAATAATTATAATCCATTTGATTTTTTTTTTTTTAATCTACATTAATTAGATAAGAATAAGATATCATAATCTATATAATTAAAATATAAAAAATTTTAATAGCAGATATTTTGTAAAATATCTTATAGATATTTTACCGATATTTCCGAGTGTTTGATATTTACATAAATCACAGTGGAGATATATCAGTGTTTCAGATATTTTGATCCTTGCACACAGGTAGCCAAGAGGTTCCAGAATTTCTATCTCGAAACACTAGGTCCGGTCTTGAGTGATAAACACGACCACAAGATTAGAGCATGGGACAAACCTCTCTTACACCAGCCCTTTAGACGAAATACTTGATGTAGGAGAAACCCTATCTTTGGGCGCGACAAAACGCTGACTACGAAATCTGCGTGTAGGCACGTCGCATGGACCAACTTTATCTTTGCCTTGGCGTGTTTGTGGTGGTTGTGAAGATCCACAGAAGGGGAAGTGTCGATTCCTTACTAACTTTCTTTTCTCCTCTACGCACATCTCTTTTCCTCTCACAATCACACACTCTCCCTCCTTTTTGTTTTTCCTTTTCTTTCTCTTTTTCCCTTTTTTTTTTTTTTCCTTTTCTTCCCTTTTTTTTTTTAACTTTTCTTGCTTTTCCTTTTCTTTCTACGCTACCATAATTTTATTTAATTCAGTGAGAGGAAGCTACTCTGCATTCTCTTATTAAATCTTCTGAAGTGTGTGCTTTCCATAGTCCATGTGTCACATGAACACATGTTATAGATGACATTCTCCACACCACATGGTTCATGCCATGTGTCCTTCACGTAATTAAGTGCTCTGACATTGCTGGTATCATATGACATATTTTTGATATCGGCGACAGCGCGGTCTTCTGAAAAGCGTGAAGCTTGTGTCGAAATTGTGAAATTGATTGGATAACTAGATTTCATTTAGATAAATCGAATGGTAGTTTCGTTGCTCCGATATGAAAAATTCGGGATTTTCTCTTATATTCTGACGGTAAATTCTTAGTTTCTATGAATTTCGGAAAAATTGAATTTTCCATATTTTGAGGGTATAAGGAGGGAGAGTCGAGTTCAGAATCTCAATGAAAACGATTTATTATATTATAACTAAAATATTTAGTTATAAAAAAGAATAAAATTAGTACCAAATCCCAAAAATGGAAGATGGACCATCTTAAAAGAATTCTCCTTTTAGTACCAAATTTCAAACCCATGTACTTTTAATTTTTATTCTCGTATTCCCCGTATCAAACGCTATTAATTATCTTCTCATCTCTCCAAGTCTAATACTATTATCATTGTTCATCATATTTAATTCATGTGGTGGAGTATTCAAGGTGAAAAAGATAGGGTATAAGAAAGGGAGAAGTCCAATTCAAGACTCGATATAAGAGATAATTTACATTATAGCTAAAATGTTTAGTTATAAAATAGAATAATATTATCCACTGTTTATTTAATTGATTATTGTATCTATACATCTTGATAGTCTTAAGTGGATGGCTCCAATTTGTTTACTAGGACTTGGGAAATTCATTCAAACTACCAACTCACTTCTCAACATTTATTATCAAAATTATTTGATGGCTTTAGGTATTATTTGGATAATTATTTGAGATTAAAATAATAATTTTAAAGAATCCTATTGATATTATAAGGAAAAAAAGTCATTCCAATAATGTATGCTAGAACGTGAGAATCATCTATCAAGTGCAATCGATATTATAAAGTGAAAATTTGTCAAACATTTTGATTTGAAACAGATATAATAAAATTTCAGAAATTTTCATTATAATTTTACGAAAACATTTTAAGAAATATTTCAAGAATTTGTAAGTTAAATGCCACAGTGTTAATACCGAAAGTGCGGGAATTGAGTTGAGTGGCATACAATGAGTTAGGAACCATTTGATGACTTTCGGATAAATCAGAACTTAGACCGTCGCAGTTACCTTCAAGATAAAAATAAGTCAAGATATAATTCTTAGATAGGAATGCAATAAGACAAGGTTCCTATTTTAGAAAATAATTAAGAGTTATTATTTTTTAAACATTACTAAATAAAGTCCTTACTATTTTTTTTTATTTTTTTTGAAAGCGCAAGGATAGAAATCAAAGCAAATAGGATAAATTTCAAACATGAAAAGTAGAATAAAACCAATAATACAAAAATGCAACCTCTATTGTCCTCTGTGTTTTAAATAACCACATAATTAATCTCTAGTGGAATAAAGGAATTGATAATTCAAATTATACAAAGTTTGACAAAAGAGTGAGTGCAAGACTAAAGACCTGTAGGGACAAATTTCTAGACTATCATATCAGCTAGAACACATCCATTCAACAACAACGCTGGTGGTTGGAAAATGTGTACATTCATAGTACGACTATTCATTAAGGTTGTGGAAATTTGTTTCTTAGTCTATTGTGATGATGGGGTCATGGACTTTTCTTCTGGAGGAAATATGGGTCTATTTGTGTTCTTTAAAAACTATTCTTGTTCTCTAAACTTAATATTTTTTGTGGTCTACATGTTTTACATGTTTTTCAGAACAAAAAAATTGATAATCAAACATGATTTTTATATTTTTTTTATTTTCCTTATTTTTAGATCAAAAAATATTCAAAAACCATAACAATGACATTATCGATGCCTAATTTTTCTATGAACAAAAGAAACTTATCAAGTGGATGCACCATAAGTGAGTCACATTGCATGTGTGGTTGACTCCCTTTCATCCACCCATTTCTTTTCTTTCTTTTTTTCCTCCTATTTTGGGTGTTAAAGATCGAGGAAAACATTGAAAGAAAAATGGAATAGTAAAGTGAAAGCTTTGGATTAGTAGATCTAGATTCCCTTTTAAATCCCATTTTCTCTCATGTTCAAGACTTAGGATCCAACATTTTTTAGTGCCCTTCTAATACTACTCTTTTGACCAAAATGCTACTAAAATCCACTTTAATTAAGTAATACCTATATGAGTTATCAACTTTATTCAGGGAATTTTATCTTTCTATAAAATCTCCTTTTCCAGGTCAAAAAACAAGAGAAAAAAAGAAGAAAAAAAAGCTCCACTTTATATTAAGGAAGCTCTTTCAAAGTTGACAGTCACTATAGGACATGGGTTCCATGCATCCCTTAGCCTCAATTCTTTACCTTTTCTAGTTCATTTGTCTTCTTGCTTTCGTACTGCTAAGTTTGATAACATTCGAACAAAAGTATATTAAACATAAATCTCAACAAGAATGCAAATATTTATCAAAAAAGTAATGCAAACTATTATGAATTAGGAAGTTTTGAGTCTGTAAGGAATATATAAATTCACTAATACAAAAATAAAGAAACCAATATAAAAAGTGTTAAAAGTTTTAATGTGATTAGATCAATATAGAATATTTCTGTTATTTTAAAAACATAAAGAATAAGATTAAGTATCAAAGCATTGCGATGAAAAAATTGCAAAACCTAGATACCCGCAATATCAAATAAATACCTCATAAAACTCTCAATCTCTAAAATTCTTACATCTTTGCACACATCAAATCTCTCTAGCTTTTTTCTATTTATAGGGATAATCTTAAAAGTTTTCCTTATTCTATAAGGAAACTTAATATTATAATAATATAACAAATATGAACAAAAAGGAATTAATACAAAATAGAATAAGCATTTTACATTTCCTGCTTTGCTTCATTTAAATAACATAAAAATAACTTATATAATAAGTATTTTACGTAGACGTATTATTAGATTAATTTTTCCAAATTCAATATTAATTCGATGTCTTAATCCAATAACCTTGTACATTTCTTTAATAATACATGCAACATTAGGTGGTGTAATTTTATCTAAAATCAAGAGGTGGTACTCTTTCATTCAAACAAGCCAATTGGCTGATTCTGTGGAGTAGAAAATCATTAGTCTTTGTGAGTCAAAACCATACTTACTAAGTATAAGCAGAGTACCTGAACTAAACCTTACACAAAGTATTTAATTAATATTTTGACCATACTACTTTAGACTTGTTCAATTAAAACCCAAGTAAAATGATAGATCTATAAAGTAACAGATTTATCATTTTACATGTGGACCAACCATAATTGGTTATTCAAATTATACTTGAAATTGAGGATACTATCAAGTCTAGCTACATGTAGTATAGACTCCATATTTTGTATGGCTTTAAAAATATAGTTGGGAAAGTCTTAAGGATGTAGCATCAGTAGGGTGTTGGCATGAAAGAAAGATGAAGGGTTGTTTTGTTGTGGGATTTTATGTAGTTATCTGCATCACAGGTTTGTCTTGCAATTTTAAATTGTGAGAACAAAACATTGGTGGAAGTGCATGCACTTTCCTTAGTTGATGACCCAAGTCTTGAAATTATGAAGGAGAATTATGCTTCAGGTTAAAGGGAGCCTTGTATTTAATAAAGGGTCCATTAAACTACTAAAATTAAACATAAGCCTATATAACTTGATGAGATAAAAATGTTCTTAATAAATTAACTTTGTCCTGACTAAACCTACCCAACCAAATTGACAACACCCCACATGCCCTCCCCCACCCCACCCAAATCCAAGACCCCAACCAACCCATCCAACATTCTATCTTTTTTTTTTTTTAATTGCACCAATTTTATGATTTTTAACTTCTTATTTTTAATTAATTTGATAAGATAATATCTTTTTTTCACTTATTTGGAAAATCTACTTAACTAATTTTTTTTAATTTTATTTATTCATTATTTTTTATTTTTTATTTTTTTATTAAAATTTTATTTTGTATATATATATATATATATATACCATATACTCATTTTAATTGCAATAAACTTGAAATTACAAAATAGAAATAAAAAATATTATTCAGAGTTACATTATTCTCTATAGAAAGGGTGGAAAAGTAATATAAAATGTCACTAAATAACCAAGAATTAGTGATAATCGTTTTAATATTTAATTTTAAAAGAAATATTTGAAAGTGAAAAAATTAAATATTTGAAAGTATATATATATAATTTAAAAATATTAGTATTTATTACACATTTATTAAATAGTCAATTATTATAGGTGAATGACAATGTATTTATATATTAAAATTAATTTATTTCAATGGATTAATTATATAAAATAAAAATAGAATAACAAATAAATAAATTTTAAAGAATAATCTTTCAATTGAGTAAACCTTCATGTTCCTCACAATTAAGGATAAATAAAATAAAAAAAAAGACAAATAAGGGTTTGTTAAAGAAATAATAATAAAAAGAAAAAGAAAAATAGGGGTTTGTTAAACTGTATAAAGTAATTACACTTAAATGTACAAATAAAATGTACTAGTCATATGCTAATATACTAACTATGTCATTATTTATATGTATTGGTAGATGTAATACTCAGCTTACACATACATAAATTTCCCAAATTTAAAATATACAAAAAATATAGTTTATCTCATTTTTTTTCATTATTTTTTTTAAGTTGTTCAAAAAAACTAATATTGCTCTATTAGTTTTTTCATTATTTTCATCACCAAAAAAAATGAAAAACATGCTTACATTAATTTTAATAAACATCAGGTTATTGAATATACGATCACCATTATCTAGAACAAATATTTAAATAATAGATTTACACATCTTCTAAATTTATCTTTTATAAATATTTCTTCATAACATTACAATATATTAAAACTATCACCTTTGTATTCGTTAAAATCATTACAATAGACTTATATATTATGTACTCGTAAGAAAAAAACTAGATTTGTTGTAGTGTGCAAGGTGATTCAATTAAGCATACAAAATAAAATGTATAAATGTACAAGTAATCTACAACTGGCTACATTAAGTTTGATTTTCTTTCTTTTTTGAAATATTTTTTCTAAATCACTTGTGTTATTAACCAACCTAGAACATACTTTATAAACCTTTTTTTTTAAAATATTAATGAAATATATTATACCATGATTTTATCATTTATAAATAAATAATATTAAAAATAATAAAATATTCAATTTATTAATTAATTTATTTATTTATAGATAGATATATTTATATATTAAAAGTTGAGTTTGTTTTACTACATTTATTAAACCAAACTAAAATATAATAAAGAAAATAAAAAATAATTAATAAATAAATTTTTTAACTTATAAAATTAATTAAAAATATAAATTTAATTTATTTTAAAATGTGGAATATGAGTTGAATATGATATTAAAAAAAAACTGAAAATTGATTGAAAAAATAAAAGAAAAAAGAAAAAAGAAGTCAGATTAGTAATGTGGCCAAGGAATTAAGTGTTGACATTTCATCTTTATATCCTTATTTATTATTTAATTTTTGTATGTTGTTATAGGTTTTGTACTTCAAATTTGCGATGCTTTCATAAACTATTTGTTAAATAAACCCATCTAATTTTAAATTATAATTCCACGAATTAATTAAATATATGTTATTCTTAGAGTTCTCATTTAGTTAGGAAGTCATCTGTTAAACCTACCCTTCTATAAACAATAAATTGTCGTTGGTATAATGCAGAGAGTTATATTCATAAGCTAGCTGTTTCGGAAAACATCAATGATACTGAAATAATAATAATATATTTCTTCAAAAAAAAATAATAATATTGATTAATATAAAGAAAACAAAGGAATATAGCTCAGTAGCTGTTTTTTAGTCTGGAAAGCCAGGTCTGAAAGCTCTTTTTCCAAGTTTGGAAGAATTTGAAATCGTGTAGTTTTATATTTTCAATGTTATTTATTCATAGTCTAAAAGGAAAAAATTCTGAAAAACAAAAACATATTTCTTTTCCATTTTTTTGAAGCGTCTTTAAAAATATATATATATATTGATATAAAAGAAAAAGAAAATATATTGATATTAGACTAACCGTTTCTTTATGAAAATAGTTTTTAAAATGCTAAACTGAGAAGAGAGAATAGTACAACTTATATGCAACTTGAATAAATGTTAAAAAAAATATTTCTAACATTCAAAAAAAAAAATTTGATTTCTAAATTATTATCCATGTTTAGTAGAACAAAAATTTGTTTAGAAACCTAATATATTTTGGACGTGTTTTTAATATTTTAAAATATATATTAAAATTAATTTTATTTTTTAATTTCTTTATATGTTTTATATAATTATTTCTAAAAAAATAGAAAACAATTATAAAAACACCCTAATTTCCATTCTTAAAGAATACAAAATAGAAAATAATCTTTGACCATCACTTGTATTTTCCTAATATTTTGTTTCAAAAAATAAATTATTATTTTTAAAAATAACTGTCACTCCTAAGCAGCCATTCGGTCAATGATTATTCCAAAAATTATTATTATTATTATTATTTTAATATATTACCATTAAAAAAAATCCTAATTTGTGTTCTAACAACTATAGCAAGAATCCAAATTTTCTATCTCTTATTCATTTAACAATACTCTTTTTACATAGGAATTACCAAATTATTCTACCACGTGATATGGAGTGTTAAAGGGAGTCAAGGGGCTGGTGTCCTTTGATACAGTTGTTGGGGGCAAGTAAAGTAAACGACGGTGTGATACAATTGCATATAGTTGTGTGTCAGATTTCACGTTCTTGTATTGGTAGCTGTTGATGGCTAACAGAGCCTAATGACAAGAATAAATAACAAGAAAGAGATTACCAGATAACAAAACTTTCCTTATATATGGGAATTAGCAAATTATTTTACTACGTGAAGTGGGGTGGTAAAGGGAGTCAAGGGATTGGTGTCCTTTGATACAGTAGTTGGGGATAGGTAAACGACGGTGACACAATCGCATACAGTTGTGTCAGATTTCACGTTCTCTTGTTGGTATGTTGATGAGTGCAAACAACGCTAATGACAATAAAAGATAACAAGGAAAAGATTACGAGGATTAATAGAACTCTCCTTATGCATAGGAATTACCAAATTGTTCTACTACACATGAGGTGGGGTGGTAAAGGAGTAAAGGGGATTGGTGTCCTTTGCTACAGTAGCTGGGGGTGCGCAAACGACGATCACACAATCGCATACAGTTGTATCAGATCTCACGTTCTCTTGTTGGTATGTTGATGGGTACAGGCTAACATGTGCCTAATGACAAGGAAAAGATTACCGGTTAACAGAACTCTCCTTTTACATGAGAATTACCAAATTATTTTACTATCGTGGGGTGGGGTGGTAAAGGGAGTCAGGGGACTGGTGTCCTTTGGAACACCATTACATACAGTTGTGTCAGATCTCACATTCTCTTGCTGGTGTGTTGACGAGTACAGGCTAACGGGTGCCTAATGAAGGAAAAAGATAACAACGAAGAGATTACCATCTAACTAATTCAGTTAGGAGTAGATTTGATCTGAAAGGAGGCGGAAATCACAGCCTTTACAAGCAGATGTCAATCACCCTCTAAAAATTGCGTGTACCACCAAAATTGAACATTATTCCAAAAAAGAATAAAGTGATGCATTGCCAATTCATCATCTTATAACTTATAGTGTATGGTCAAATTGAGAAACCCAACACGATAGTCGGATCACATGCCTTTTGTTTTGTTTTGTTTTTCTAAATCAAAAGATGTTTTGAAATTAGTTGTTATTGATTTTCAAATATGCCAAAGAGTTGAACTTCCAAAGATAGACAGAAAACAGAAAACTTTCAATTTTAGTCATAAATGGGGGAGCTGACTAGTCAAGATTTGGTTACCAAAGAAGTAAACTAGCAAACCTTTATGGACAAAAACAAACATTATGTTAGAGAATCGTGAGAGATGGGATCCCAAGCAATAGAAAATGCTAAGCCATAGAAGAAATGAGGGAGTGAGAGAGTTTAGCCATCGAAGATTTTTTATCATTTTTCCCTTCCCTTGATAAAAAGCCATCAAAGATTTTTCTAAGTGAGACCGTCAACCTTGGAAGTTGGAAAGGAAAGTCGGAGGATGAACATGCAGAGCACGAAAAGAAAAACAAACAAACTTCATCTAATTCTCTAGCTTTTTTTTTTTTTTGGCAAATAGATCATTTTATTGATTCAAACTAGTAATACATTCGATAGAAACACATAATCAAATTCGTTAAAAACTCTAAAAGACACCAGCCTTCCAAGACAAGATAATTAAACTACCAAACCTACATATTCGATCCTATAACGACTAAAATACCTACGACCTTTGCCTCCACAACATATCGACAATCACGATGACCTATTGCTTACGTTTGATCAATATATTTTCATTATCCGACCGCCTACACACTAATTTATCAGAACAAAGACGATCAAAAACCAATCATCGATTAAGCACGACACAACCACATCATAAATGCTCGATAAACGCTAAAAACAAATTAAAAACTCAAATATGTGTAGAATAATTACATTATTAAGAAAAAAAATGATAAAAAGAAATATAGAATGTTAATTTCAGGCTTTGAATAACTAAAATAACTAAAATATCATCCATTCTTGCTAACGGAAAAGGGATTAGAAGAGAACACATATGAGAGAAAATAAGAAGCGGCTAAGGTTTCCTCTACACAGGATGATGAAGCTTCTAAAGCCTAACTCTCTAACTTGAAGAACAACCAACGTAAGGAAAATATAGGGAATACCGTGAATACCTCTCTTGAGCTTGAAGTAGAACAAACCTAGGGCTATGTTTGATTCTCAAAAAATTTAAGGGAAAATACAAGGAAATAAAATAGGGAGAAAAAAATAAAAGAAAAAAAAAATAACTTAATAATTCATTTTGTTTACTACTCCAAATCAATCGAATTTATTTGAACTCATAAATGTAAAGATTAAATAATATAAAAACATGTAAGTTTTTAAATAGGTTCTCTTTAAGATTTTCATCAGACAATCCAAACATTAAAAAATATATAAATAAATAAAATCATTTTCCTTACTTTTCAGGAATCAGACATAATATAACCTAAGGAAAGTGGACATTGGGAATACCATTAATACTTCCATGTGGGGGGTATTTATGGGAATTTGACACTGAGATCTCTCTATGAAGGAAAAGTGGGTAAATCAACCATCATTTTACTTTTTTTGTGTATGCATATACCTAAGAAATACTGGCCAACAAGTATGAAGCTGTAAAGAATCAAAGACGAAAAACTCTTTCCATTTATATTATCAGCATTATAAATGCTTGCATGATCAATTTTCTTTTTTCTTACAAAAACATTGTTCCAGCTAGCCTCTCTCTCTCTCTGCATATACTACAAAAAAGATAAAGATGGATTATGGGTGTGTTCCGTTTCCATACGAAAGGATAAAACTGACTTCTGGGGCTTACATGTGGCAAACTTCATTTGTAATATAAATCACAATTTCATTATGATCGGACCTATACATGATTGAAAAATGTAGCATAGAACGCGTTGCACGTCTCCCGAGCTATGCTCGCATCGAACAAGGTCTACTAACAGAGGGAAGAATTGTGAAATGTATTTACTAAATGAATCTGTTCCCAAACTACCCAGTACCTGTAATGCTGATACAGCAATGGAAGTCCTAGCAGCCATTTCTTCTTTTTGTGCTGAACCCAATGGAAGAATCCAGTGCAACACTGGCTGGCTCGATTGCTTTTGTGAGGGATTGTGTAATCCAGTACAGTTCAGGTATATCTGCAGTATTTTTTCGCAAATTCCCACGAGTTGTTGTTCTATGTTTAGTTCCTCGGCCACCGATGAATTATCCATGATCAAAGCTGCAGGAAGTTGAGGTAATTTTGATAGGACTCGTTTTCGAAGTGAACCACGGGCGGTTCAGAGATCTCCAGGATGGAGCATGCTTTCTGGAGCTTCATCAGTAGCACTTTTTCAGAGTTCAGCTGGTGGGCATGAGATGCAATGGTGGAAAATATTTCAATAAGTATTGTTATGATGTATGCCGAAAAGGACTGTCTCCGGATTTTGTATATGTCAGTTACAACCTGAAATGGGAAAAAGGAAAAATAAAAAGAAAAAAGGGAAAGAACAATTAGATATTTTGGTGAGATGTTAACACCAATGCCAACCCATTTAGCAACTTATCACAATGAAAAGCCAAGATATCTGTAATTAGTTATATCACATGGATGCACATGTTAACAGCCATCTCATATCATTCCGAGCGAAAAAGCTATTTTCTGATGGACAGAAAAATGAAAGAGAGAAGAGAGAGAACCTGTATAATGAGTAGTTGCATCGCTATATGACTCTTCATTCTTGAAACGACATAAGACGCTGTCTGCAGAGTGTCATCTCCAATATCATTATTGTTCAATCCACTGTCAGAGAGCGTTTCGAGATCTGGAGAAGCTTGAGAAACTTCAGGCACCTCCATACCATCCATAACTCAGGATAACCTTGAAATCTGCAATGTGGAAACTGTCACTTCCTTCAGAGCAATAAATATAGTTTTCCATTCATCTTCAGACAGTCTGCTGCCCAAATCATCTACCAACCGCACCAATTTGGTGACCCCAGTGCTAGCAGAAGCCTGAGCGGGACTACTTATGAAACCGGTCAGTATGGAAACAACAGCAAGGAGTTGAGACCTCAATACATTGAAGAAACTGACGAATAGGTCCACTAGACACTGAGCTGCTATGGCAGAAGTTTCTGAATCCCATGCGCTTACATCAGGATGCGGAGGCCTTGAAGCTTGCAAAACCTCGTCATTGTTTGAATCTGCTCCTTCTTTGTCACTAACAAAATTAAATATGGGGAAAACAACCAAACTGAAAACACCAGCCCAGAATGTCCGTGAAAAAAGATGACCATGATCCTTTAGAAATGTTAAGCACTTCTAAAGAACTTTTCTGATAGCTGATCTTGGATCAGATGTCAGCTTGATAATCCTGGAAACAATATTTGCAAAACATATATTACTTGACAACATAAAAGACTGATAATTTTGCAACATTAAAGGTTCTTAATAATGAAATCATAAATATATTATCCGCATGCATGAGAGCAGAAAAAACCATCCAATTCAGCAGGCAATATGAAATTTAACATCCAAAGTGGATTTACAAGATATTAACCATTAAGCCTGCAACATCTTCTAGAGATTTAAATAATTTGAGATAGATCAAGGCACTAATTCAAAAAAAAACTGACTGAGTGAACCCTCATTATCCAAAGTCATAGGTAGCTGTGTGTAATCAAAAGTGCTCATCTGCAACAAATATATGTGTTTTGTAAACTATCCAGTATTTGCTTGGACTCAAACTTGTAAAACAAGTTACCTGTGAGCAATGGAATCCAATAGGACGCATGATCCTCTCTATCTGTGAATAACTGTCCGTCTGATGCATCTTTATCTACTGGTGCAGAGCAGGAATCTCCTTCCGCATTACTCTCATTGCAAACAAGTCCCCCTTCTGCAAGTTTGACAGCACAGAATCGAAGGAATGCAATGGCATTAAGGCTTACATCACTGTTAAATCTGCTATTTGTGAAGGTGATGAGGCATCTAACACAATCGGTAAAAATTGTTGTCTCCGTCTCAGTTATGTAAGGGAAATATTCTCGCACTATTTTTTCCATGGTCCTAAACGCCTAACAGACTATATTCTTCCCCTGGCCAGCAGCAGTAAAAACCTGAACATAGAACGGTGCCACATGAGGAGCAAGAAATTTGCAGGACCACGTTACTCACTTCTTAAGCTTTCAAACAGACAAAAGCAAGCTGGTCTAGAGGCTTAAGCTTTAAATGGAGCAGATCCATCTCAATTTCTAGCACAGGGAAACAAGCTAATATCACAGCACCTACATTTGGCACTCAACCAAACTATGTATTCAATTCAATAATCGGAAGGTTAGCAATTCTTAACTTGTAACAAGATCCAACCCTGGCATCGTTTGCACAATTACAAGATGCAAGAAATGCAAGGG
Source organism: Tetrastigma voinierianum (assembly GCA_016808115.1). Classification (NCBI taxonomy): domain Eukaryota; kingdom Viridiplantae; phylum Streptophyta; class Magnoliopsida; order Vitales; family Vitaceae; genus Tetrastigma; species Tetrastigma voinierianum. Next base: position 490,743 of record JAEQBH010003975.1, read on the forward strand.
ATAGTGAATTCTTGAACCATTAAGCTAAGTACTCTCAGGAACTCTACCTATTCAATTATGCCGTAATGTTACCTTTTTAACTTGGCTCCGAGTCACTGCCTGAAAGTACTTAGCAAAGTTTGGTATCAAGGGAGGTTGATTATGGATAACAAGCATTTCAGCCGACATTCAGTCTGAGATTGAGCTATCTAGCAAGAAATTGTGGAATTCTTATTTCTGGTTTTCTTATAAATTTATTGATGCATGACCAAAGTAGGTGAAATCAATTTCCAATATTTATTTTTAGGCATCCACTTTTCCTTAATGTATAGGCGTCCATGTCTAATTACCCATAATATACACCTAGATTTCTTTTATAAATAAAATCAGACACTGAATGATTGAGATTTGCGGCATTTGCCCTAGAATTTCTTAGAGGACAAATCAATTTCCAAGCCAATTGTGTCCATACAAACTCTGATTAACTTCAACAAAGTTCCCAGTTCAAATATGCAATTGTTTGAGGTTCTACATAAAGCAAAAAAAAATCTCAAATCAGTGATGGTAATGAAAAAGTAGTAACAAAACATACCATAAAAACGCTTTTCCAGCCAGATTTCACATTATTCACACGGCTAAGCACCATCTGAGAAATGCACCGAACTATTAATTCCCTAATTTCTGTAGAGTTGCTTTTCTGCATGACAATCACAAAAGGTCTCAGAAATTCGTTTTGGAAGTTGTAATTTGCCAGCTCTTCACGCTCTAAAAATTTCATGGCAAGTTGCCGCAAAGAATCCATCACAAATATTGCAACTGAGAGGTTTTCTGACAAGCCAACCGACACAAAGAAGTCAGATAGAACAGTCCATATGCGAGACCATACTAGTCTGATGCGGTTCATATTGTAATGCCTGAAAAAAAAACAAAATAAATAAATTAATAAATATATTGTGTATAAAAAAAGGACATGGCATCATTATAAAACACATCCCATATCTCTTATCTGTTCAAAATGACATATTTTTACTGCACAGATCATTGTTACAAATGAAACTGAAAAAAATAGCAGTTAAACATTATTTAATAGTTGACTAAACTTTAAAATCCCTAGAAACTCCTGCAAGAATTCATGTACTTTCTGGGATAGAGAATTAATTTACTTAGAAATATAAAGAACCTATGGGAAAAAATATAATTAGTTTATCAGTGCATTCACAGAATGGAAATTTGAGGATATTTAAGAGAGACTGAAAAAGAAAAGATATAATCTACGCAATCTCAAATACTATGAGGCTGAATACACGAGGATCCGTAGGAGACTGCAACTCTGACATGGAAACTTTGCAAAGAGCCTTCACAAAAGCTACTATTGCCTCACTATTCAACCTTTGGCTCAGGGCAAATATGTGGTTCAACTCAAAACTTCCAATCTGATCCAGCAGATTCAAGTTTAAAATGAAGTTATTCATCTGCTCTGAAGTTACCAAGTTTGATGTATTGACTGCCAGTGTAGTGCTATCATATGATCCCCCTCTAACAACAGCCACCTGTCTCACAGCTGGATTCTGAAGAGTTCCTTTTCTCTTTAGAGATGGATAACCAGCAGACTTGTGTGTTTTTTCATCTGCTTCAATGTTAGATGTAGTGAAAAAGGACGCATCAGTTGGTGCACCCTCTCCCAACAATTGCAGATGCTCAAAACGGGAGAGGCACGTTAATATGTGCTCCCATGCTTCCTGAAGATAATTACCATCTTCAATGGCAATTGATATTATTGCCTGTCCAAGATATCATATGTGGGTAGAAGTTAAATAACAGGATGTTGCTTAGTAACTTGCTGACACCACAGACTAAGTACATGCATTGAGTATAAGGAGATACCATGCAACATTCCTTGTTCATTCCTATATAAATACTTTAATTAATTAGAAAACCATAACTATCACTTGTTCCTTGTTCATTCCATGCATATGGTGTTAATGGGAGAGTATTCATGTTGCTTATCTTGATTTGGGACTAACCAATTTCATCAGATGTCTCTCCAAGGAGTATCATTCTGATGGAAGCATTTCTCAAACCTTGGCCTGCTCATGCTGTGAAGCATCTATTTTATTTATCATATTTGAAAAAAAAATGGATTTATGAGGCCAAATGAACCCTATGCATATTTACCTTCACAGCATCAGCATTCTTTTGTTTCATGTCTGCAACACAGTGGAGGAAAGTAAACTTGGCAACAGTTGTAACAAAAGCATCTCTCTGAGTCTGCATGCCCATGACTGCAGTAACATGCACAGCATGTCGGATGCCCTGTAAGCATTGAGAAGTACCAACCTTGTCATCACTTTGATCTAGAGTTACACTGAAGGCAGCAAGCATAGGACCCCAGCAGGCCTCTACCATAAACCTCAGTATAGCTACATCTGTAACTGCATAATAAACAGACCTGCAACATCAAACAAGAATAGATTTCTCATCAGTAATGTAAGTTGCCCAGCAGTGATTAGATTGAATGATCTCAACCAATCAATCATGAATTTTCATGATAATTCAATTAAACAGACTGTTGGATCAAAATATCATCCAGATACTCATATGGCCTAAAACCATGCAGGACCTGTGTGCTGTCAGTCATGTGTGCATGGATAGATACTCATATATAACTTACCAAGCAATAATAGCCTAAAAAGAATTCAATAATTAAAGGTATTTTATTATAGCTTACTCTGATTTTCCTGACTTTGCCTTAAACTGCTCCTGGATGTCCTTTATGAGAAGACCATTTGCACCCAGTGGTTTTTCTTCTGTCTGCTTCCAATTGACTAGGTTGAAAATACCATCCAAGCCCAGTAGTTTATTGAAGCTGTTTGCCTGCTTGTTTTGTGGCACAGAAGAATCAGCATTCATTTTTATTTCATTTTTTACAATGTTATCATAAAGAGTGCCCAGATACTCTTCAGGTAGATCCTTGCCATCATCAATCCCTCGGTTATTCCGGATGAAATCAGCCTTGGTCATCTTCATAGCCAAACCCAATGCAGAATACAAGTCAGACCATAAGTTACAAAATATAAATCAAATTCCATATTTATCAATATGTTGATAACATTTTTAGTTGCTATGCAAATTTGACTACTGAATATAGCGACCAAAATTTTGTCTTAAAATATAAATATTTTTTGACAGGTAATTTTTTTTTGGGTCCACGTTGGGACTTGAATGTGGAACCTCCCATAACCCCACCCCAACCCTTTACCACTTCAAATATAAACATTCATTATTCTTTCTTTTGATGAATTGCCTTTTTTTTAATGTACAGATTAAAAAAATATATATATCACAGAGAATTTGCAGCCAAATATTATTTAAGAATTAAGATGTTCTAACCAAAAAAAAACATTCAAGATAGTTGCAAGGTTAAAAGAAGATTAAATTATGAAAAAAAAAAAAGGCACAGAAAAAAATTGGAAATGATATTTCAAGCTAGAAGAATTACAACAAATACCACCCATAAAAAACTAATCTACAAATATTAGGCACTAAGGCATGTCTTGAAAGCCTGGGTGCAGGGTGGAACACAAGTAAAAAAATTCTCAAACCTCACCTTATCTTTCACCATGTTATTGTGGGCATCCGTGTTCAGCATTATCACAGAGTAGGCAAGAACATAAGCAGTATCAGCACTGGTAAAGGAATTTGGATTGCATTTACAATACCGCTCAGCAAACTTTTCCATGATGCGGTCAATCTTCTGTGCCTCTCCAGGTAACCTGAAGCCCCGCAGAAAAAACCTAATCGCTTCACCAAAATCCATTGCTTCAAAATTAAATGAATCTACATAAGCATGCATAACTTTTAATGAAAAGTCCTCTCTTTCACCCAAATAGTCACCAATCACGGTTTCGTTTAGGCCAGCAGTATTTTTAAGAAAAGAAGCCACCTCTTCTGGAGAACCACCAATTTTCTTGGAGCTTATCAGAAATTCTATGCCCTTGGAAGGTTTCCTATTGAACAGTGAGATGCCTTTCTGCATTTAACCCAGAAAAGCAGTCACTACATAATGGACCAGGCAAATTCCAGGAGAAAATGAAACATAATATGACTTGAAGTACAAGCAAAACATGTAATACAAGAGGCCTATAAGGGTTCAATGAGCACATATAAAACCATATCATGTTATAGCTGCAATTAATAATCAAGGTATATCTCTGCATGAAAAGTAATAATCAACCTGGAACTCTATTTTGTAAGCTCGACGTTGCTCAAAGGCAGCAGCATCTGATAATCCAGAATTTGTTTCTGGATGAAGCTCATAATCAGGGATGGTTCCTTCTTCTCCATTGATGATTGCATGATTCTCTGTTGAAATCTCACTCTCAGAGCTCTTTGGTGTAGAGAAATCTCCTATTATTAGCTGTTGATCCATCCATGCTCCCATTGACTTAATAATGCTAACCAAGCACTTCACTGATTCAAGCCGAAATGTCAAATCTTGGAAAGGAGACAAGGTTGTAGTAGAACCAGAAGGTGGACCTAGTGCAGTTTTCAGAAGGCCATTGACAGTCCTGCAAATATCTGATGGAATTAAAAGGGTTTTAATACATGTTAATAAACAAAAGGCAAAAAAGAAATGACAATGCAAACAGTAAAAAATAACAAATTATGCATTTAAGACACCAGAGATATACAAAAAAGAGAGTCCTATGATATGTATAAATAGTGATGATCTACTAGCAAAAGCAAAATAGAAATTTTCTTGTATATTTATAACATCTAAGAAAAGGACAGCCATCAGATTCTCTTGAACCTGCTGGCATAGCCTTATTGCTAAAATTCTACAATGTACTTTAAAAGGGGGGAAATTGCTGTTTTGTTATTCTTAGTTTTATTTTTGGTTAAGTGACAGAGGGTGCAACCCATGTAACACCAGAGGTGTGCCAGTAGTGCCCATCAGGGCTTGAAAAACCACCACAAAGATCATAGAAAGGATTCAAACAATCAATGAAACCCACCTAAGAATGAGTCCCTTATCCAAGATTACTTAGAACAGAAGAACAGGAAACAAAACTTCAGTATGAACCATCACTAACACTTCAAAGATCCTTTGATAAACCTACCAATCAAAAAAAAAGATCCTTTTGATAAAACTCCTTTCATATTGTCCAAAACAAGCAGAAGAGAGTTGCTCTACAAAAATTTTCAGCTATTTTCCAAACAAATCTTTCATGCTAATCTTAATGAAAGAAAATCCCCATATTTTTTAACTCACATTGCCTCAAACCATATGAAAGATCAGCTTAAGTGCTCCAATTGGTCCTGATTAGAGTCACAAAAGATAAGAGTATACTTAACAAAAAGGAGATGGAACACCCTCCATTCCCATACCTAACTTCCACAAAGATGAGGCCTCTTCTTTTGCCCCTCTTGGAATCTTAGAGAGCATCTCCATAGCCAAGATACATAGGTATGGTGAAAGAGGATCAACTAGTCTCAAATCGTTAAAACTCTGGAAATAACTGAATGGGGTCCCATTAACCAAGAAGTAGAAGTGTTTACAGAAATGCACCACATGATCCATCTAATCCACTTGAAAATCAAATCCTATTTTTTTCCAAATTGCCACTAAATAAAAACAAATAAAAAGCAATTGACATGATCATGTCATCTTGTTATCAACATACAAATGACCCCATTGGTAGGTCTCTTTAACTTTGAGTCAAATGCTTCATTCAATATAAAATCATGTCCAAAATTTTACGACTATCCACAAACACATGTTAAAAAGTTGAATCCATGTTCACCACCACTTACTTCAGTTGGACAATATTTTTTTAGAAGGAGTTTGTCTAGTTCCCCAACAAGAAGTAAAAAATCTTCTGCACTTCCCTTCTTCAATATTAGCACAAAGAAAGTGGTGTTCAAGCTTCTTTCAAAAGACTCTAGCCCATAAAACTCCCCAGAACAAACCTCCCCTCACTCTTTTATAAACTACCAATAAAACTGCTAAAAGGCCATGGAAAAGTTGTGATGCTTCACGAGGAAGAGAGGGAAAAGCTCCTAAAACACACACACACACATACAAGTTCCTCTTAATTATGTATGCACATCCCAAATTTGTGTAAAACTCATTGAGCCTAAATGAATAATATCTACACAGTTGGGAACTAGTCACTACAAAGAATATCCAAGTCAATCCCTAAACCCTGCATAGAAGTTTGTTTAGCCTCTCAAACGGTGTCTATCTGTTTAACCTTGCAATTATATGGGACACAATGAGAACGTTGTATTTACATGGAGGTGTGATTATGATATACCATATCAAATAAGGGAAAAGCTCTTGGGATAGTCTCCTTTTGATCATATAGACTCGTTTCAAAGCTATAAGAGCCACATCAAGCCTAAAGTGGACAATATCTACATGACTGGGAGTCATGTAGATATTGTCCACTTTAGGCTCCCTCTTGTATACTCCCAATGTACTTCTTGGAATATCTTGGTTCTTTTTTTATCAATATATTGCTTTTTATCGATAAAAAAAATTATATACATGATTGAGAGCTGTCCATCCAAAAGTTAAAGTCTTCAAAATCATAATCATCCAAAAAACAGCATGAAAAGCATTAGTCATCCCTGCCCCTAATAACAAAAGATGGCAATCCCTCAACAAAACCCTATCCAGTTCACAAGACTTTACAATACAATAGGGGCCAAAGCAAGAAAAACTCAATCACACTCAAAAAATTACACAAAAGATTGAGTTTAATCCTATGAACGGAATGCCCTTGTTTATGAATATTCTATGACTCCCTCCAAATCATCCAATAAAAAAAGCTCAAAGATACATTGCATTTTGAGACATAAGGGAAACATAACAAAGAAAGGAGGCATGATCTGTACTTTCAACATATTTTGGAGCATTCACATCACAGTCATAGTTCACAAAAATGTCAATGATGATATAGAATCACAAGACATCTTTCCAGTATGTTGAGGACAGTCATTTTCTGCAGAAAACTAGGCTGAAGCACATTCTCAAGCACCCGGAGGATGAGCATGGGGAAGAAAATTCCAATTTCTTCTTTCAGTCCTGATCTATATTTTGATAACAAGCTCATGAAAATAGAACATAGAAGCTGGAAAATAGTCATAACGGATAGTGCACTGTTCTTCAACAATGATAAGCAGAGAAACTGCTTTATAGCACTGAGAAACCTGCAACCAAAAGGAAAAAATAAAGAAGAAGACGACGAAGAAAGAAAGAAAGGAAGGAAGATAGTGACTAATTAAGAACAATAAGAAACACCCAAAACAAGGTCATCCATAACATAAAAGAAAAAGAAAATTGAACAACCAGAAGTGGAATACCATTTAGATTATTGGTATTTTGTATCTGACCAGTATTTATTTCTTGTTATTACTTTACTGTTTTTTTTTTTGATAAGTAAGTTGGACAATATATTAACAGAACAGGGTCAGGCCCCAGAGTATACAAGTTGTATACAGGAAAAAACAAAAAAAAAGGAAGAAACAGAACCTACCACCCAAGGAATAAAAGGGCTAGGAGTACTAGAGAATGCATATTAATAAATTTACACAGAGTACTCTTAGATAAGGTCTGCCCAAGAAGTAAGGGAGGCTATAAAGGAGTGTCAACTCATTTGGAGAAAAGTTTACATTATCAAACCACCCACTTTGTTCCTTCTAAATTGCCCAGCAAAGACTAGAGGGAGTTGCCTACCATAGATTTTTTGCTTTCTTCCTTATAGGAAAGGTTGTCCATCCCACCATTAAGTCTTTTACTAGGAATAGGCATACCCAATCCATTCTTGGCAAGAAAATGAGGGCAGCCCAAAAACCCCAAACAGGGGCAGAGAAGCAAAAGGTGGTTTATGTTTTCCTCATCCTCTTCGCATAGAAGGCATCTACTTGCAAGCTAAAAGCCCTATTTCTTCAACTGATCCGTTTTCAGCTCCTTGCTCCACTAGATCTCCAAGGTGAACACACTCACCTTGGGGGGGACACAATTGTTCCAAATAAGGCATGCTGGTAGAGTACCAGAATGAACACCTTTTAGATGCCTATAGTTGGCTTTGACTGTGTGCTAGCCTTTCTTATCCACTAACCAGAAAATTTTGTCCTTCTCCCCTTGATTGATATTACTCGACTATTAGAATATAATTTATATCAAAAACCTATTTTCAGATTGAATTACTACTTAAATGAAATATTAACGTCCTCTACAATTACAAAATGATTGTTCTTTCCAAAATTGCATATAACAGTATAGCTATAGTCGGGTGTCAATCGCTTTAGAGAAAAAGATAAGGTGCCAATTATTAGATTGAGAAAGTTTAAAGCTACTGAATTGATAATGTAGATTATGACTGACCAATAATATAAATTAACAGGAGAATCCACTGTGTATATCTTAGCCTAATATGCATTTGTATTAGGAAGAAAGGCAAAAATTTGTGGATGGGGGCGCCGCATAGTTTAATTTGGGCAATTTGGAAATAGAGAAATAGAGTTGTTTTTGAGGATGTGGCTTTTTCTCCAAATAGAATGAAGCTATCCTTTGTTAGTGCATCAATTTATTGGCAGGGTTAATCCCTACTTATGTTTCGCCAGAATTTTTTAGGCCTTCATAAACAGTTTTTTTAAATGAAGAAAGTTTTTTTCGCCAAGTGTTCTTTCTTTTTCCTTTCTAGAAGCTTCTTTTAATAATAATGGAAAACACAAAACAACAATATTTCTTATTAATGCATACAATGTCACTGAATGGGTAGCAGGTGTGCGGTGGTGCTGTAAAAGTGTAAGGTGAATAATGAATAAACCAGGAATGTGGAGAAAGCAGGTGAAGCAAGGTCTTAGCTGGAAGAAACTGGGTGGGTTTGGCTTTAACCACTGGGGGGAGGGATTTTGATGATATCAGCAACTGGAAAGGATATAACATTTTCTTCCTTGAGATGCCTTAGCTGATCTAAAAGAATATGACAAAGAGATATCTTTAGGCAGATATGAATCTTCGCCTTCAACTATTTAATAAACTGAGGTGGACTTATGAATATTTGTTGGCTAAATTCATAAGAAGGTGATTCCTGATATGAAGATAGAGTGTATTAAAAGAATGAAGACTGGGAATTTCATCACAAGTTCTCTTTTTGCCATTTTCGATACTATATGTAAACCTTTTCTCCATATAGCATCATTTGGAGTCACACCTCCTACAATGGGTTTTTCACTCTGGGAAGCTTCGTGGAAGGTCTTAACAACATCGCATCAACTAAAGAGTAGAGATGGGCTTTTTTCTAAATAGCTGTTTTCTTGGACTTGAAGAAGTATTCACACCATATATTCATTCTTTTGTCCAAGGTTAGGTTATATGGAGTTGTTTTTCTCTTTTGAAGTGATAGGTCCTTCCTTTGGATAGTAAAACCTCATTTAGTTATCATAGACCAAAGGTTGGTAAAAAGTGGCTGAATATGGAAGACCGCTTCTCCCTTATGGCTTTTTGACATTTTACAAATAAATATAGTACTTAGGAATGGGGATTCTTTCTATTTAGAGATTTTGTAAACCTATTGAAAGATCCTTTAGCATCACAGCCTACACTAAGTTGTTTATAGATGGAGGAATCCTCTACCTTTAATCAATTTTTTGGATTAGACGGGTCACAGATGATGGGTAGGTGAGTTACTTAAACCTTTTTTTTGTTATCCTGTGTTTTGAAAATCTTTTTCTTTTTTTTTTCTGTTTTTAATAAGTAAAACAGTATGATCACAATATATATGGTTTTGAAGTACTGGCTGTTATAGAGATATATTAATAGATGCCAGAGGCCTGCAAGTTTCAAAGTGAGAAATTACCCACTGTTCACAAACTGCCCCTTACTATACCCTTTAAATTATACAAAATTGTATACCTACCAATTTGAAAATAACATTTAAATCTTTCTGTTGATACAATCTTTTTGTGAGCTTATCTATCCAAAAGTGTTTGTTAATTATTGATAATATAGTACTCAGAACTTTGAGAGTATCTAGAAGCATCAAGTTCAAGTCTCCCCTTTTTCCTTTTTTTTTTTTTTGATGCCAGTTCAAGTCTCCCTTGTTACAATTTATTTCTAATCATTTATTTGTGATCCAAAGATTTTCATCATGAAGTTTATTCACCTGTATAATCAGAGTAATGACACTTTAACAATTCATGTTTGGCGCTTTAATTTTTGAACTTTTAACAATCATTCATTTAAGGTGAATTAAGTAATAGAGTTAGGCTATTATATGTTAAAACTGTGAGATGTCAGAAATAAAACCAGACTCACAATTTGATTTGATGATATAGATTAAATGTAAACTAGCTATTATAACCAAGATTGGCAAAGGAAACATCCAAGAGCCTTATGAGCATGATCTCAGGACTCCTTTTCTGTACTTGGAGAAATTATACTGCCCTCTTTCCTCAGTTTTGTACTTGGAAGATTATACTTGTACTGGAAGATTATCTAATGGTTTCTGCAGAGGAAGCCTCTTGGTTGTTTACCCAAACCCACTCGTTGGTATTTAAGATAATTCCAGATGCCAGATCAGCAAGCACTTTTAAAGATCCCCAGGATGGTAGCTACTCCAAACATGCAAAAGTGAGGTTGACACTATGAAGATATTATTGTTTGAATCAATATTGATCTTGCCAACATAGAACTTCAAACAACAATATGGGCAGAGGAGACTCAGCATATGACAGATTGGGCATCAAAAGCAAAGAAAAAGGCAGAAGATTAGATTTTGTCGCACAAAATCTACTGACATTAATCAGAGAACAAACAAAACCAATAACATCATTCCCATATGTTCTTTCACCAGATAACAACAAGTTTAATTACAGGACTATTTGGTTATATGGCTCTCTCACTTCTTATTATTCCCATAGGGATTTTGTGTCCTTCTCAGTATAGTTGCTTTTATTTTTCTGCCTTTTTTTTCTTTTGTTATGACTGGCAACCTTGACTTACAAACTAGTTTCAAGGTTGTCTCTTGTTTTGTTCTATGTTTTGTTTCTGCTTTGTTCTCCATTTTATGATTAACTTCCTCTTGAATTTCAACTATATTCTCTAAGAAATATATTGGTGGTCTAATGAAAGAGTAGGAAAAATTATGTGTCATGCTCATAGTAATATATATAGGAAAATTACACAGAGAAGCACTGTAAAGATATTGTTGGATAAAAACACATAAGTAAAAGACAAATTTGTCAGACAGTAAAACACTCAAAACTTCAGACAGTAAAGAAATCATAAACAAACCAAGCCACACAAAGTAAATATCAGTATAAGCAATTTGGATCAGATGGGAAACTACTGATAACTGAAAATTACTTTTTACTATATCTGAACACAAAATCTAAGAAATGCCCACATTCTGGTCCAGAAATCATACAAATATCAAGCTGCTATAGTTCAGACTCATGATGTTAAGGTTTGAGATAATTAATTGAAAAGCCAAAGGATCCTTCCTTTCCTTGCATCATACAGTTGGTACCAAAATTTAGTTCTCTTAAAGTAATGTTATCACTTTTTTCCCATGAATCAACAAATTATAGTATTAAGATGGCGAAGTGTTTGCGGTGGCATGAGCTGAGGCACAACAGTTTTTTAAGCAAATATGATCACTTGCCCTTTCTATTTAAAGTGCCAAATTAACCCATTGTTCATCACAACTTTACAGTTCCAAGAGGTATCTTTTCCCTTAGTACGATCAGATCGTCGCATTGTTCTGCATGAGAATACTGACAACTGCAAATTTTTGAAAAATAAGAAACCCATCCTCCGAATTACACTCTCAAGAACAGATTCAGTCCCATTTTCCACTTCTCCACATCCACTTCGGTTTTCCCATCAATTTTATCGCTGCTTCTTGGAAGCTCACCACTGGTAATAATGTTTCGCTCGTCATCACCATATAAAACTCTGAACAATCTGTATAGAATTCTTCATTCAAAGTCTCATCCGTAAACTCCAACAACTCATTCACCGATATCGGCCCGAATACTAACAACCTCCATGGAATCCTCCTCCATCCTAAAATGTTCACGATAATTTTGCAAGCAATCGCCTGCAACAGATCGACGGGTCCCACTAACGCTCCTGAGACATTATATAACACGCTCACAACATGCACCAAAGCATCACCCCGACACGCACGAGATCAAACCGCGGAGAGAAGAACCGGTTACCATGTGAGGTCGATCTGCCGTCGCCGGTACCGGCCGATTTACACACATTCGCCTCGATCATCCCCTTTCCATCAATCGCCGTGATCGCCCGTGAATACAACTTGAACGAGTTACTCCAGCGCCGGCCCATGACCTTCGCAGAGCCCGAATCGGGCGTATCAACAGAAGAGGTTGTAAAACGAATTCGCACCGGTGTTGATAACCCGAACACCGGCGAGCTCGAATTAATCCACGAATCGGTGTGCCTTCGTTTGCCGGAGCACGGATTACGCGCAATGATGAGAGCGCTTCCGCAAACATTCTCTAATGACCTGGTCCAGAGACTGACCAACATACACGGCTGGCTCCTGGAAGAGCCGCTGAGGCAGACTGACATGAAGTAGGAGGCTGAAAACGATCCGAAAGCCAACAAGATGGAAAGGAAACGAAATGAAACGTGGACGCTGAATAAAGAATGAGTTTACATTATGAGTTCGGTCGTCATCGGAAAGCGTAGCGCGCCATGATTTATTTACGCTTCGCAGGCTCGGGAGCCGACGGATTTGGCTGCGTAATCGTTACCGCTCCTCGATCGATCCTTTACAATAAATTTTGGAGTTTACTAATTGTTTACTTTTTACTTTTTTTTTAATTTAATTTTAAGGTAACACTTCAATTTTCAGTAGCCGTTTCATGGGTGCGGTCCAAACATTTAAGGTGAGGTTTAATTAATCACCCTTTGAAAACTTCAAAACAAAAACACTGCAAATTATAATAGTGTTGTAAGATAAAGAAAATTGATGGGGAAGAAGAGAATTGTATTTTTCTGATTCTATTACAAGACATAAGATGCTCATTGACAGCTTCTGATACAGACTTGTTCGAAAAATCCTTCATAATAATCACCATAAAGCAACCATAATAAATTATCAACTAAAGCTGGTAGTAGAATCCTTTTATAATGGTCACCATAAAAGCAATCATAATGACCATTATACTATGTTTACAATCTTCAAGACATCGATTTAATCACGAAATCTGGGCAAGATGATCGTTAATAATATACGACCTTCACAAGACGTCTGATGAATTTTCAAGGTTTATTTAGATAAAAAATTACGAAACCTATGATCAAGAGTCTCTTCCACATTCACTGGACCATTTAACGCCCATACTTTTACATTTATAACACTTCTCGAACATTACTGTTACGACTCATGTCTCAATGAAAACCTCATATAAAAAACCAGGAAAACCAAATGAGAAAAGAGTACATGACATAATGCGCTTTTGTAAATATTACATTAGTCGCTCATAAAAACCTTTAACTGAAACCTCCAAAACTAATACAAAAAGATATGTCGAATTACCTTCGTGGACCTAATCCTCATGATTGTTTTAAATGTCGCCCACCACGACGCCTTTCCAAGGCTTCACGATTCATCACTGGCGAACATATTTTTCAAAAGTAGACGAGGAAGGCACTAGTGAACAACGCCAAATTGTCACAAGAAAGCAAACTTTCACAATACTGCTCTTTCCAAGTTCATGTGGATAAAAGAATTTGGTGTAATATGTTTTGTCAAGTTGCCTTTACCACACTCCATTGCTCATTTGTGTAATAATAGCACATCCTTCATAAAGAGTACAGTGATATATCATTTGTATCGATGTCACACAAACTAATTTAATATGTCAGTAATTAATGGTCATAACCATACACACATCGTGAAGCCTCATATAAAGTTATACCCTAAGTGGTTTGAAGAAGTGGTAACCATAGTTCGTTTAATGTAATTCCACAAAATTAGTACCATCACAGAGAAAAACATAAATCGATTCGGGACTCAGCACATGGGACCAAACATATAGCAATATTTCAGTAGCTCACCAATGTCATATATTCGATTTCGTATAGCAACTAAGATCCTAAGAACCTCAAGATAACTAAAATATGCTTAATGGCATTCCAATGCCTCCTTATAGAGAAGCACTAAACCTTGTTAGCAAGTTTATCGTGAATGTGAAGATCAGCCCGCAACAGAGATAAAGCACGTCTAATATACTCATGATAGAACCTCTCGTCCTAAAGTATCTTCAATATCTTCTTTAGGTCTAAATGGGTCCTTATCCAGTTCAAGGGACCAGACAACCATTGGTGTGCTAAGTGGATGAGATTTATCTATATAAAATCTCTCTAAAACGTTCTTCAAGTAGGTTGAATGATTTACGAAAATTCCTTCAAGGAGGTGCTCGATCTACAGGCCGAGGTAATACTTGGTTTTGCCCAAGTCTTTCATTTCAAACTGCCATACATGAGCTTTCAAGCTCTCACTTCCTTATGTAAGCCCTAATAACGTTTATGTCATCGACATAAACCGAGATAATACAAAACTCATTCAACGACTTCTTTATGAACACATAAGGATATGCATCGTTATTTATATATTCTTTTTTTAAGAGGAATTCACTGGACGGGACAAACACATCCCACCCGACCGCTTTAGACCATATAATAACCTTGCACTTTAACGCAAGTATACATAAGCTGCGATTTTCATTTTCTTTGATCTTAGAAATCTTAAATTTGTAAGGGATTTTCATGTAAATATGAGCGTCTAATAACCCATATAAATATGTGGTCACGACATCCATTAACTGCATATCTAAATTCATATTTGCTGCTAGAGATATTAAGTAGCATAACGTAATGCCATCCATGTGACGCCCCAAAACCCGGGGGTCTGTTGACAACACTTCAACCCGCGGAATATTCGTGGATGTCGGGTAACCCGACACCACTCATGAAAATCGGATAGAGTCTCCTTTATACGGGGAGCTCTACCCAAGGTACAACCTGTCTCAATCACATGACAACCTGTCCTAATATTTTACAAAGACCACACCGGTCCATACCGATAAAATGAGTAAAATGGCCACTACCATGCATTACTAATTACAAAATTACGCATCAACTATTTACCAATAGTTCAAGAGTTATTACAATACTTTAACCAAAACATATATCAAATTTTTAAAGTTTTAATACATGTTCTAAAAAACGAATACCAAAATATCAAAGCCACACAACCCGACTTTCTAAAATCGGCCTCTAAAGAGCGCTGCCTTCTCGAATCAGCCCCCCGCACTGAAATAATTATGATCCTCACGTGAGCATGCCCGCAAGGGAAATCTCCTACATGGGTTACTACTTCACCCCAAGTGCACATGCAATGATCCAACATAAACACACACTCAAGCAAAATGGCATTATCCTACTCAATGTCTACATACCCAATCCCGTGGCCTCAGCCTCATCGACTCTCACGCATGCCTAAGCCAATGCGAAAACCTCCTTTTCATTTCTTTTCACGATTCACACCTACTTTGCTGCTGCCACAGCAGAAATGCATTATGCTACTTCCAAAACTACACATATCAATATATCACTATGCATATATTAATGCAATAAGATATATACTAATATATTTAATTCACATCAATAACACTAAATGTAGCTACTTGAAGCATCAAAACAATCCATTTTAATTCCAATGGTTATTCCACAATTATATTTCATATAATTTAAACATCATGTTAACACATTTAATTTTCATGGTCATATTATTATTTCACGACAACTCAAGCTATTCATTTTGTGTACCGCGCACGCAACACATGGACATTTTAGGTCCAATCAACGAAATCGAATTATTATTTTTAATAGTCAAAACCGAAGGGGTCGTCTGGGTGGCGCCCACTCACAAGCACCTGGCTCCACTTCTTGTGGAACCGAACCATGGCCATTTCTACTAACACCTAAACCATAATTTATTACATAAATTATACCATTATGGGACATATAACAGTCCGCATCACCTGACCTAAATAATCCTAAAAATTCCAACAATTCAGTCCCAAGTTTTGGGACCGATCAAACGACCATTCACGGCCTCAAACACTCCAAACCATTAACAAAACACTTAAAAAGGGATTAAATCAAGTAGGAGAAAACCCCTACCTCTTGGAGTTGTCGAAACTCTCCAATACCAGTGCCCACACGTAGCCCTTACCGCGTAGAACAACTTTACTTTTTGGTCCGAAGTGAACCGACGATCCGAACGATGGGAAATCTAAAGAGAAGTAGCTCTCTCTCTCTCTCTCTCTAAAACTGGATCCAACAATCCCATCGCACGCTTTCTCCATTCGGGAGAAGAAAACTATTTCATTGGCCTTATACCATTTAACTTTTCATTAATTCCCATCATGTCTCATTTCTGATTTTTGACATGGCTTAATCTAAGCCATTCATTCCCATCCTCTCTAATTATGCAACATATGTCACAATTTTCTAGCATACGTAGAGAGTCACTTTGTCACATCACATGTCTTTCACAGTCGCTTTACTAAGACCCGACACCCAAATACACTAAAATACGTAAATTCCAACTGTCTTCGTACGGACGAAATCGACGCAAGAAATCAGATTTCAGCGAGACGATTCCAACTATGAAGTCCGCTTTGTCATCCGAGATCTAGAAAATTTTCTCGTGATTTGACCGAATACCATTTTGCCATTTTTCAAAAAATTGATTTTTCGTCATTAACTGGCGAACTGATAATATGTTCGATCAAAATCAATATCGAAGTTCCCACGTAAACCCAGCAACCAATTCGCTTATATCTCACCACCTCATTATTTTCATTTCTCTTTCTAACAAACACCCATTTATATCCTACTAGGATAACATTTTGAGGTGTACATACTACAAAGCCCAAAACTTTTCTTTTATTTCAATGAGTCAAGTCAGCCTCAACTGCTTAAGCCTATCTTACTCCATTGGAGCGCTTCGGCACTCTGCTATTGACTTAGGTTATGGATATGGATTATCATTCGAGATAGTAGGAGCAATTATAGAGGCTAATATGTTGTCAACGACTATAATATTTCTATTATATGTTTCTCTCGTATTCACGAAATTCATGGCAACTTCTATATTTACATCAACCAGATCCTCATCATTTCCCAAAATATTTTGATATGGTCGTTCCACAATCCCAGTATTATGATTATTATGCAATAGTTCAAATTTGAATTATAGCAACAACATGCAAAACCGCATGCCCCTAACAAGAGATAGGTAAGTCGGAATCTTGTAACAATGGTCTAGCAATTAATTTGATGCATTTAATCAAGGACTCGGTTAGACGGATGTGGACGTAAGGAACCGGATGCTCCACTTTAATACCTAATGCCATACAATAATCATCGAATGCTTTCGATGTGAATTCTCCAACATTATCCATTCAGATGGATTTAATTGAATAATCAGGGAATTAGGCTTTAAGTTCAATAAGTTTAGCAATAAACTTGGAAAATGCATTATTTCGTGTAGATAATAAACACACATGAGTCCATCAAGTATAAGCATCAATTAGAACCATGAAATATCGGAATGGTCCTGATGCTGGATGAATTGGTCCACATATATCTCCATTTAATCCGCTCTCATGAAAATAGAGATTCTATCTCCAACTTTAGTACTTAGTTGCTGTACCATGATTTTCTTCTGCACAGTCACAACAACTGACACAATGATTCTGCCGCTTCTCGGGCATATTATGCCCAATAAATTATCAACCGACACTATGTTTTGGTCCAAGCATTTACTCCAATCGCTTCACACCATAATTTGAATGAATATGGTCTTTAAATTTTAATCCATCAACATTTGCATGAAAAGGTCTATATGCACTTAATTCCCTCTCTAACTCCAAGACCCAAAGGTTAGTGAGGTTTTTTTTTTTCCAATACTATAAATATAAACTCTAAAGTTCTCGTTTTCATTCATATAATGTTAAACATTTAACTTGTACTATATTATGTAGTAGCTGATACAAATATATACAAGCTCCATACACGAAAGTTGCTCAACATTTACAATATTTACATCAGTACAAAAGAAACAAAATACATATACATTATACCAAATGGTCTTCCTCCAATGGGCACCTAGTGATGTGTTGACTTGACCGATGCGAATTGTCTTTGTCCTCCCGCTTTCCTCTTCTCAGACTCTACACCTGACGAAACACACGCTTAACCTTATAGCTTAGTGGGAATAATACTCTTTGACGACCCCTAATAAGGATCATCTTACGTTATATACATGCATATACTTATGACAAATATAAAATTTACATATACTTATCCATTTCTCATATCTATTTTTTCATAACATGTTTCATTTCTTATCATATTTCATATACTTTTCATGTCATCTCACACTTTACTTATTGTTTTTGTAACTCGTGATAATTATCATCACATAGCAAAGTTGCTATGCTTTCATCAGTAAAGCAGATACCACACACATCCATCGGCGTATACTTATCACTTGCTTTACATTTCATGCCTACATAAACCTAGAACGCGACACGGAAAGAACTCGTATGTACCGAGGTACCATCACTCACAGACGGAGTTCATTCGAGGACCAAAACGGGATCACAGAATGATCCACAGATCGCAGGTGTCATCGAACCAAACGGGGTCTCGATATCTATAAACTATATGCTGTAGCAACTATATCCCTATAGGCATGCCTACTTATTCAACTACCTGGTCATAGCAGACAATTAGTTTTATTATGTTTTCTCAACAATCTTTCATGTATCAGAAAAAGATATCTCATATACATGAATAACTACTAATATCGCGGTATACTTGGGCGAGATATTCATTATCAACACCCTTATAAGCATTTTAATTGTACTTTTTTCATAACAAAATTATACGTATTTTCTTTAGCTTTCTTCATAACACATGTTATCATGATCATATTACTATGATGCATTATTTCATAACAATACATTTCTTATATAACTCAAGTAATAATTTCACTTCCATAACCAATTCTCGCTTGAACAACAGGCGCTCCCCAAGTTCATTTTCGATTACAATTTTGACCATGTAAACAAGATTGTTAAAGAAAGTGATATTCTAACTCAATATACCCCTATGTCTTAAGTTTATTATGGTTCAAATATCATGTCATTTGGACTGGGAGATATGGTCTAAACATTCCAAACTGCTCTTGGACAATTTCCATGAACAGAATATGAAATTGTGTCCTATATTTGAAAATTCTTCAGAATGTTGGTATATAATTTGACCATAATTTGTCTATGAAAGCCTATTCTCCTGCATGTCTAGTTTGTACATAAATTTGAATCACCTCATTTAGACCAGTATAATTGAAGTTATGATTTAAACAACCGGAATTACTCCAGTTCAGGGGACTATTCTGAGACAGATTTCAGAGACATAATTGTTCCCTTACTTTGATGAATTTTATGGGTCCAATGGGGTCAAAATTTGGATATACTTATTTTAGGGATATTTTTTATCCTAGAAGTCTAGTTTACCCAAAAATTTGAATTACCAATTCTGGATGAGCAAAAAGCTCACTATAGCTCTTAAATACCAAAATCAAGCCTTAAAACCCAAATCAGATCAAAACACCAAAATCGCAGCCTACCCTTTGCCAAATTCTTCTGGGTGCACTGGGGTCTAAATTTGCATACACCTATTTCAAGAATATTTGTTCTCCTAGAAATATAGTTTAACTAAAAATTTGAATCACTCAATTTGGATGAGTGATGACCAAGTTATAGCCAAAACAAAAACACAGAGTTTAAAAAACAAATCGATAAAGATCTCCTGCTCAACATTTTCTTCTATATATAATTTTTTCCTCCATCATGGGACCACAACCAAACCAAACAACCATTCCAAACAAGGATTCTACACAAAAAAAGACCAGTCCCTAAACAAGTATCCATACAAAATCCTAACAAGTTCCATACACAAATTCATACCAAAATTCCTTACATATCCATATCTGATTTCTTCTTCTCCTTGAACTTCTCTTATTCCCTTCTTCCTCTCTTCTTCTTCCTCTCTTCTTATCTTCTCTCTTTCTCTCTTCTCCTCTTCTCTCTTCCTGACAAAGCCCTACCAAATGAGATATTTGTCTAAGATAAGGCCATGTTTGGCTCATCCAATTTTTTGACATCAAATTCCATTTTTTCTATTCAATCCCCTTTCGCCTATTTTCCATTCTAATTTATCTACCTCATACTTTAACATACAATCTTTTTCTTTTTATGTCACTTGGGTCCTTAATTTGCAATTCCTCCTACTTAATTCATTCCTCACTTTTATATTAATTTCGGTTTGCTTATTTGATTTTTAGTTATTTTATTCCGAAAAATATATTATTTATTTCTATTATACCTCAAACATGTTATAAAACCGCTGCAGTATAATTTGGGGTGTTACAATGTATGTACAATACAATCCTGAAGATAAAGAGGGAAGTTTTTCGACTATTTACTTCCGACATCCTATTGATCAAGTCATGAGGAGATATTCAATTTCATTTTCAGAAAACCATTAGATCAGATGTCCTTAAAACTGAGAAGAGTACGTGTGGATTGTGAATATAGTAGCACATCATCAATAATCAATTATGTACCCATAGGAAGGATTAGTGAAGCTCTTCTAGAGTCCACTATTAAAACATTATCATTTGCAATTGTAATAACACTTCCTATTTTCTCAGTTAAAGTGTGAAAGAATTTTATATCTTTAAGGATAGTGTGTGTGGTAGCACTATCTACCAAGCATAGAATATCCTCAGTCTTCATGTGTTGCTATCCAAAATTTTTGATGCTCTAACAATAATAAAAAATAGAAAATTAGGGTATTAAAATAAATCATTACAAACTAAAAAACTAATAGATGATAGTCAAGAATCAAACCGAATCTCATAAAAACAAATAGGGAACAAACTTAAGAAAACAAATTGTCTGATATAAAACATAAAATACGATCACTCATTATCTCCAAAATCTTCCATCAATCTCTCCTCGTCTCAAGAAATCATTATCAACATTCAGGGTCATGTTTGCTTTAGGCAAACAAGCATGATGTGATTCACCTCGAGGAGCCTTCCCCTTTTTGTCCTTTTACATTCTTTGATATGCCTCAACCAAGTGTTTAGGTATGCGGCATGTGTGAGACCAATAGCCATCACATCTACACCTATAACAAACTTGCTTTTGATTTATAGTTTGTTTAGTTGAACTTGGTTTTTGTGGAGGAGGTTCAACATTGTTTATGGCCTTTCCATGGCCCTAAACCTGATCAATATTATAATTACCCCGACCTTGACCACCTCTATGAGACCAACTGGTATTTCCTCGACCTCGACCTCTCCCTCTTCCTTGTTTACTATCATTTCTATGAATTTATAGCATGTACTTCAAGCATTGCTTATGAACTAACTAGCTTTGCATTATGATTTTTCATCAATAGTTGATTATGTTTTTCTGCCACCAATAATGCAGAAATTAGTTCATAATCTATAGCATAGTTCCTGGCCTTGTACTGCTGTTAGAGTACAAGATTGCTAGCATGGAAAGTTGATAGTGTCTTTTCAATCAGTTTAGTATTTGTAATGTTTTGTTTACAAAGCTTCAACTGTGAGACAATGTGGTGCAGAGCTAAGTTATATTCCGTCATAGATTTAAAATCTTGGAATCGTAAGTTCGACTAGTCATATTGTGCTTGAGGGAGGATTATGTTTGTTTGTTAATGAAAACGATCCTTCAAGGATTGCCATAAAATATGTAGATATTTTTTAGTAAGATATTTATTTTTGAGGTCCTGATTGAGGTGGTGGTGGAGGAAAATCAACTCTTTTGTCTTCTGGGCAGAGTTGCATTTAGAATCCGGGACAATAGTTTCACTTAAGTCAAAGGAGGTGAGGTGAATTTTAGCATCAAAAGCCCAAGTTAAGTAATTGTTGTCATCTAAGGCAAGCTTAGCAAATTCCCTCTCAGTAATGTCAAACATTTTCAAAAGTCTGTAATTAAAATGAAAACAAAGATAAATCAAATGTAAACATAGATACCGTAAATCATCAATATCGACTTTGTTCACCGGGTGATATAACACTCTTACTGATAACGTGTTTAAAGGAAAGAAATATGGACGAGAGAATTTTATTTTTCGGATTCTATTACAAAACATAAGTGATACGTGTATCTTGAAGAGTCTCTTCTACATTCATGAATCTATTTCGTAATGTCCATACTTTTATATTTATAACAATTAGAAAATATTGTGGGAGAAATGGCCCAATTTTTCCTCGTTTGAGATGTTTTGAAAAATATATGTTGCATAAATTAAAACTAAATAAGGATACATATTCTTGGTTTAAAATCACTACCCTATACCCTTTTTTTTTAATCTTTTTCTTTCTGAATAAAGTAGTATTCCACACAACCCAAAGATTTGTTATTTCGCGATTTAAGCCACATACAGCCGCGATTACTGCCTTAGTACGATATGTGATCGCTGGCTGCCTAATATAATGATTTATTGGGCCGTCGCATACATCGCTTATTTGGCAAGCCAACGATTCGTGACTAACAAAATATATATATAATAAAAAAACAATAAATTAAATCACCCGCTAAGCAGATGTCAAGCAGAATTGAAGTCATAAATATTATAATCACAATAGTAATATCAAATAGAGAGACTCAATTATTAATAGAGGTGACAATTTAAGCCCGACCTACTGAACTAGCCTATCCAATTAAATTGTGTGGACGGCCGTTAATTTATCGACTAAAAATCGCGCTAAATTGACTACCGATCCACCTGGATTTAGGGTCGAGCTAGGTTGTTATTTTTTTTTTTTTGCTGGAAAAAATCGAACCAAATTTAACTCAAATTTCAATGTCGGCCCGACTCCAAATTCCCAACCCAATCAGTTTCATTTAATTACCACCTCTTAACTATTAAATGTATAAAGCTGGCGAAATGCTTCATTATATTATTAACCTGTACGTTGCTTTTTATTCTTTTTTATAATTTTTAAATGATTGATTGCATGCTTCTATCGATGTATTCTTAATTTGAATCAATAAAATTTTTTTCTCTTAAAAAAAAAGAAAAAAAAGTACATGATTCATGTTCGAAGAAAGGATATTATTATCAAACAAAATATAAGATTGAAAATAATGGAAGGTCAAATATAAATCATTGAAATAAGAGTGGAACCGTGAGACACATGTTGACATTATACCGTTTTTGAAAAAGCGAGATACCTTCTAAAGCACCACGTTTACAATTAAGTGCGTTACTTTATATTAAATTTGTCTCATTATACTGTCATTTTATTTCATTCATTTGTATCTTAATATTAATTATTTATAAAAAAAAATTATCTTTATAGAAAGTAGAAAACTTGAGCAAAAGGAACTAATTTTAACTTTACGGCATTTTCCATAAATATAAACCCCCTGAATTTTGGAAAATTAAAAATTGTTATGCTTGTAATATAAAGCACTCGAAAGTTCTCATGTTACTAATTTAATTAATTTTTCCTTATCTTGACTTGTTATTAAAATTTCCTTATTTTTATTACAATTATAGTTTTAGTGTCTACTCTTTTGTGTAAATGGACTTTAATTTTTCTCAAACTTAAATGAACATAAGCTTGCTCAATGATAAAAGGTGGGATGGGTAACAACTTACAGGAGATCATAAACTCAAATTTTTGTAAGAACTGAGAAAGTATTATAACTTAATATGCAAAGTAAATATAAATAAAAAAGATGAACATAAAAGCAAAAATACCATATGGGAAATTCTAGAACTGACATACTCATTATTCAAAAAAAAAAAAAAGAAAAAAAAAAGGACTAACATACTCAAAAACAGTTGCTTAAAAACTTGTGATGATTTTTCAAAACAAAATTTGGATAATTTGACTTGTGTTTTATTTGGGTAATTCTAATAATCAGCAGCCACAAAGAGAGAGAGAGAACCAATTTAAGAATAAATTTAACTTGTTTTTCACTCCTTCAATAAGGTAGGCCGGTCAGTTATATACAGAGAAGCATCGTCCAACCGCCAACTTCTATTTTCATATTATCAAGTGGATGAACTCATGACTCATAAGATGAATATCTTTATTTGCATCCGAATTCAGAAACCATAGTAAATGAGGAGTTTGGAAAGGAGAAGAGACAAGACGTTAAATGATCCAAAATTTTTAAGTACAGGACAAAACTGTGAAATATCAATTAGATGCAGGAGCAGCAGACTCTAGAAGAGATTCATCCTTGTTTAATGCTTCCCATTCTACTTCTCTTAGCATTTTGAACCTATCTTCCAGTGTCACAAACCCAACCTGAGGAGCAACAATTCCATAACTTCCAGCTTTGTGGAGTAAAAGCACACTAGCCCCCATGTCCGGGCCATGGAGTTTTCCGGTTAGCAAAACTCGAAGAGGCATGAAAAGTGATTTCCCCTGCAATGAGGATGGAATCAGCATAACATTTTTGTCCATTGAGAAGATTGTGCATTATTCAGTTTGAACCCACCTTGCGTTTCAGTGTTTTGCCGAAGCTCTTCACCCACCTCTGCCAGCCAGCAGGGCCTTCTTCCAGGGCTTGGAGAAGTTCGCCACTGTCATAAGCGGCTAACAAGCTGGATGAAACTTCTGAAAGTTTATCTTCCAAGACATGTTTACCTTCAGGACTGCAGATGGAAGTTATGGTTATATGTTTATCCCACATTAAGGAGATTGGGCACATTGAGAAACCCCAAAATAAAGCAACTATGAACATATCTTGCCCTTTAATGTGTCAGTTTTTTTTTTTTTCAGTCCAGTAGAAGAAACAGAATTCCCACAAAAATCTTTATAGATTGTATGGCAAAAGGGTAAGATATCAGAAAATCAGGAGGAATTTCTCAATGTTCAGAAAGAGTTTCTGAAATATTAGTGCAAAGTTTTAGGAGTCACCTGGTTAAGGTAGCCCATAGAGGATAAGAAAGCAAGTTAGAGAGGGCCTTGTCCGAATCTGTTATCAAATCGATCCCGTCCTTGAGCAGTGCAACAGCCTCCTGTTCATAAAGATTTATTTTGCAAGTATTATCGTCATATTTGTCAAGCCTTGCATATAGAATTTTTAAGGGCATGGGAAGACTATAAGAACATTCTCAAATTGCCAAGGGCACCAACAGGTCGAAACCCTTTTTTAGAGCTTCCCAGAACATTCTAGAAGCTTCCAGATATAATCGTGGAGTCGTACCTCTACATAAGGCCCATCTGATACAGTGAGAATACCAGAGCTTTTCCAGCGCTCTCCAATGAGCTTGTTCAACTCTTCTGATGGGAGTGACCTTAAATGCTGACCATTCATCCACCTAAGCTCATAGGAACGCGAAAAAGAGAATGTGTTAAGAAACTATCAAACAAACCAATGTTGTGTGAAGCATAAAACAGTAGAATACCAAAATGAATCAGTATACTACTTCAACAGTTCAACACAAAAGATAAAAATGATGATCAGCCTGAATCAATTTTTGTCACAGGACATAATCCAAAAGTAAATCATGGAATGAAATATGGAACTGTAATATTATCCCAAAAAATTTGAACATGCAAAAGTAGATGAAACATAGTATGATTGCAGAAAACTTGATATATCTGGAACTTTACCTGCAGAGTGCTTGGCAAAATAACAAAATAACAATTGTAAAACATTTTATCAGATATATAGTAGCTGACCATAATTACCTCAACTTTGTGGAATCAAAGATGGCACCACCTTTGTTAACACGATCAATTGAGAACTTCTCAACTGTGAAACCACGTGAAAATCATAACTACATATTTATGTCTGTCGGCATAGATATGCAAATATAGAATGACCTACCAAGGCTCTCAAGAGTGAAGAATTCATTTTCAGTGCCATCACCCCAACCCAACAGAGCAAGGTAGTTCACCATTGCTTGAGGCAGGAAGCCCATCTCCTTGAACTGTTAGAATGCATACATTAGACGTCGATAATTCTATCCTTCTTAAGAAAAATGCTTATCAAAAATGTAAAAAAGAAAATAAAGAAAACAATTACAATCAAGAAATAATAGGAAGAAACAAATTTTCTACCCAATCTTTACCAAGGAAATAAACATAGAATAGAACAATCATTAAGTACCTGGCCCACTGAAGTTGCGCCATGTCTTTTTGATAGTTTACTCCGATCAGGTGCAAGGATAAGGGAAACATGTGCAAATGTAGGCATGGCAAATCCAAGAGCCTGTGATTGAATAACATACATAGATTCCAGGATAAGCTAGTGCAAAGTTGAGGATTTTAGAGTACACAAAAGAAGTGTGCCCATATTGAGCAAGGGGTGAGTTACCAAGGAATGCAACTTCTAGTAAAAATTACCTTATACAACAATGCTTGCCTGAGAGTGTTAGGTAAATGCTCTTCTGCTCTGAAATTGAAGTGTTGGATAAAATAACATAATACAATTCATAAGCTACAATGCAAAAAAAAAGGTAGCAGATTGGACGGATATTTAGACTGACAAACAGAACATTCCCATGTTGAAGATACCAAACTTTTACCTGATAACATGGGAAATAGCCATGGTGGCATCATCAACTGTGACACAAAAATTGTAAACTGGTTGTCCGTTGCTCCTCATAATCACAAAATCTCCAAGTGTATCCAAGTTCCAGCTAACCTTCATGACACTATCAAATAAAATCAACAGCCTTTACAAATCAAGATTAATTAGATGTGAAAAGAGAATGCTATAGTGATGAATGATGGGTTACAGATGCAAATTTAGATAGTTCCCAGAGTTTAAGGTACCCGCCTTAAACAACCATCAACTCTATCCCCCACAATCCCTCATAAAGATACAAATAAACATCAGTAGCACCATAGAACAATGTCCCAAGTCATAGTGCTTTTAGACCATGTATTTCATGAATATAACAAGCTACGAAATCTTTTTAGGCCTTCTTTTGGATTTTGAAGATATTTTCAAGTTCTGGGAGTAGACGAAGTCAAGGGAGAAAAATACACCTAATATCAGCAAAAGACATTTACATCACATGTTACCAATGAACATAGGCTAATTGATCTTTTAGTTGAATTCTAGCATTCAGTTTCACAGAAATCAGAATGAAAACAACAACAGATTCTTGGGAATAATCATGGA
This sequence comes from Tetrastigma voinierianum, assembly GCA_016808115.1. Classification (NCBI taxonomy): domain Eukaryota; kingdom Viridiplantae; phylum Streptophyta; class Magnoliopsida; order Vitales; family Vitaceae; genus Tetrastigma; species Tetrastigma voinierianum. The sequence goes on from JAEQBH010003975.1 coordinate 518,040, forward strand.
CAGACCAATATACGCCCTTATCACTAAGGATATGAAAACTGATTGTTAAAAATAAAATGTTGTTACTTGCTAGTATAAGACCTCATAAAACAAAGAAAATTCAAGAAGAAAACTTACTTCGTCACGGATAAGGTCATTAATTTTCAAACTCCCCTCTTTTGGCACACGAAATCTGTATGTATAAGGGGTTCCCTTTTCTAGCTCTTCTTGTACTTCTTCATCTGTTGCACTTGCCCACTTTCCTGTGTATACTGGAGGAAGTTGCTTTAGCTTTGCAATTTCCTTCATCTTTTCTAATTCCTGGAAAGAAATGCAACATAAACATTCTTACATACAAGATATACATACATCAAAGCAAGTGAAATAAGATTAAAGAAAAATAAAAATACCGAGATAGCCTTAATGAAGAGTGAAAAGAATAATCATAAATTAAAATACCGGTTAAGGTCAAGAGGCAAAAGTAACCAAACCCTGAACGGCCGAACCAAGAACAAGGTTCACAATGATCAAGTAGTCCATAATATGGAATCACCCTTGAAACTAGTTTATTGTCTAATATTGCAAGGCTATGTATCATAGGCATGATAACATTCTCTATAAAACCCGGGAAAAATGCAATTTTTTTGAAAAAGGGCAAAACAGTAATTTGCCGTTGTAGTACAGGTTGAAAACTTGAAATTTTCTAGATCTCGGATGACGAAATGGACTTCACCGTTGAAATCGTCTTGCGAAATCTAGCTACTCACCAAATTTCGCGGATTCCGAGGATAGCTGAATTTCCTCACGTATTTCCTCAAACACAAAGCGTTGATGACATGAGCTAATGCCACACGATACTTCATTCATACGACGCCACATACTAAGAAGCTTGGAAGAGTGCACATGACATGAGAGACACGTGGTGTGGCAATTGCCACTTAATGCATGTGTCCATGTAACACATGACACATGAATAGTAAAAGGAAAAGATCCTTGGTTCACCTTAGGACATATGTCATGTGGTGAGAGAAGTCAAAATTGAGAGAGGAATAGGAAAGTGAGAGGAAGTTTCATCTTTTTGGATCAAACCAAGGAGAACAAATTCGGTGGAGGAGAAGAGGAGAAAAGAGAAAAGAAAGGAAAAAAGAAAAGAAAGGAGAGGAAAACAAAAGAGATGAGAGAAAAAAAAATCAGCTCGTGGGAAAGGAAGGAAAAAGGGAAAAGAAAGGAAAAAAGAGGAGAGAAAGGAGAGAGCAGGTCGTGCGCTCTCCACTTCTCGGTGTTTCAATGGGTCGAAAGTCGACAGTGCCGCAGACCAAAGCTGCATTTCACTGACAAGAGCTACGAGTAGGTGCCAAAACAAAAAAGGGTGGTGGGTTTTCCCACACCGGTTCCTCTTAATCTAAAAGTCGTAAATGGCCGTGTGATTCAGCCCCAACCATGGGACCAGCTTTTCGTATTATCGGGACCGGCTTTTCGAACGTCAGACGGTTTTGAAGGTTGGTATTTGGGCCGGTTTTGGTTCTGGGACGGTTGGAAAATGCATGTTGGATTTTGTTATGAACTGTTTTTTAGGATAGTTTTCGGGCCGAGTGTGAGGACTGCTTCATGGCTGAATTTATAGCCGCACGACGCCTTGAAAGCTGTTAAAAAAAAAAAACAAAACAAAATCGAAATTTTGGACCGAAATCCGCATTATTTCCAAGGTCGAAAGTATGACCGGATTTATGGCCGCTGGTGGACTGTGATTGCGGTGTTATTGCTGGAAATTTAATAGCATGCTAAATGTGTTGTAAATATGTTGATATATGGGTGTTACATATATTAGCATGAATGGATGTAAATTATATGCTTTTGATATAATTATCCATGGTACTTGGCATAAAGTGCTATTATAAATCGCTCCATGTAGATATACATGTACATGAGCTAACATGCAAAGGATTATTTTGCATTGTATATGCACGAGGGCATCGCATTGGGTTGGGTGTAAGTGCATAGTTGGTAAATCGACGCTGCTTTTGGTGTTTGATTGGGTGGGCTCGGTAAATGGGACAACGTCCAACAGAGTCGCGCGGTTAATTGAAATGATAAAGAAAACATGTGCTGGGTATTAACAAGAAGGGATAGATCCTCCTTCGAGTGAAAAACCCGCCAATCATGGTCAGACATAGTCCCCAGCGGTGAAAGGCCGTAAAAGTGACTGGGTTTACGGAGCCCGCAGTGAGACACCAAAAGTCTGCTACCCACAAAAAGGCGCATGGATTTTGAATATAAATGATCATTGTGATGTATCATCCAAAAAGCTTTCAATTTATAAACAAATGAAATTTGTTTTGAAAATGATCATTGGATGTCATCCAAAATGATGGTTTTCACATATGGGCTGTACGTGCCGCGCTGGCGAGTTAATGGCGACTTATTACTTAACGGGCGGTAGTCACATCTCATTTCATAGCATGTAGGATTCCATTTAAAATCGAATAAATTCTTCATCGAATGTTGATGCGCAGATATTGTGTGAATATGGTATTGCATGTGCATTTAAGTGGGAGCAAATGGTAGGAGTTAATATCCTTATCGGAAAGCATCGCTCTTCACCTCGTCAAGGGAACCTCCTTTCAGGTACAAGTCATGTGAAGGTAGCTGACCCTCATCCGAGACCTCATGTGTGAAGAAGGCCGGTTGTGGCTTTGATTTTATTTTGTAAAACATGTATTAGAACAAACTAGTTTTGACATAAGTTTTGTATAAGAGTAATGTAATTGAACTTTTAAGGATTATGGTAATATAACCTTGTGTATTCTTGAGTATGGATAAATGGGCCTGGTTAGGCCACTTTTACTCAAAAAAAAAAAAAAAGGGTCTTGGTCAATGAGACACGATAGTGTGGTATTGAGATGCAATACCCATAAGTATTCCATGGGTCGACTGTCACAATCCACCCCCGACGGTATTGGCCACAAATACCTGAGCATTGTGGGCATGGGTTTCGGGATTACGCGGTTATAAGACGTATTTAGGTTATGAATGCCTGTATTCGATGTCTAATATCAACGTCACTTGGTATCAAAGTATTCATTATGCATTCTTATGAATTGATGTGTAATAATGTGTTACACCAGGGAAATATATGGCATGAGATCATAGTGGGTATGTGTGTACTGGGACTAAATTGTTTTTAAAGGGAGAATGTAAACCTCGGTAAAAACTAAGAAAATCCGGTATTTATCGTTGTAGCACAAAAAGTTAAACCCGAAATTTTCTGTATCTCTGACGATCGAAATGTACTTCACCATTGAATTGTCTCGCGAAATCTAGCTACTCGCCTGAATTCTCGCTGGATTCAACAGCCACTTCACATATTTCGGCGCCACGTGCCGAATGATTACATGGAATGGTGCTTACATGAGACTACATGCATGCCACATGGTAAGCTTAGCGAGTGCACATGGCACGGTGGTGTGGTAATCGCACTTAATGCACGCTATCTACAAAGGGACATATGACACATGAAAAATAATAGGAAAAGATCCATGGCTCGCCTTAGGACATGTGTCATGTGGTGAGAAAAGTCAAAATTGAGAGAGGAATAGGAAAGTGAGGAAGTTTCCTCTTTTTGGATCAAACCAAGGAGAACAAATTCGGTGGATGAGAAAAGAGAAAAGAGAAAAGAAAGGAAGAAAGGAGAGGAAAACAAAAGAGAGGAGAGATAAAAAATCAGTTCGTGGGAAAGGAAGGAAAAAGGGAAAAGAAAGGAAAAAAGAGAAGGAGAGAAATGAAAGAGTCGGCCGTGCGCTTTCCGATTTTCGATGTTTCGACGGTCAGAAGTCGATAGGCCGAGAATTAAAGTTGGTCTACTTGACGAGAGCTACGAGTAGGTGCCAAAAACAAAAAGAGGTAGGGTTTTCTCCTACAATGATTCCTCTTAATCTAAGGGCCGTAAATGGCCATGTGGTTTAGTCCCAACCATGACCGAAGCCGACATCGGGAACTGCTTTTCTGGAGAAGTTCTAGACCGAGTTTTGAAGGTCGGCACTAGGCCGCTGGTTCCCGCCGATTGGAAAGTAATGCCGGATTTTGTTGTGAACCCGTAACGCTTTCGCCGAAAGTGTGAGGACCGCTTCATGGCTGAATTTATAACTGTTAATGACAGTCTTGAAAGTTGTTAAAAAAAAAAAAAAACAAAACAAAAGCTAAAATTTTTGGACTGAGTCCAAATTATTTCTAAGGCCTAGTATGGTCGAATTTATGGTTGGGAACACTGTTATCAAAATCGCACGACTACCAGCCGCATTCACGACCAGGGTAAACGATCCCGAATCTTTAAAGTTAATCAAAAATATGCATGAATCGAAGATTGAATCACAATCGCGACCGATTCACATGAATCGACACTACCGATTCTCAAGGTGACCAAGATCCTCAAAAGTCACAAAAATAAAAACTAAAATACCAAAAAAAAAATTTGCCAACTGTAGGAATTAATTAACGTGGAAAAAAGCAACTCCAACCTTTGGTATTACGAATTTGTGAGAAGAAACGAAAAAGGGAGAAGAACACCAACAGTTTGGTATAAGTATAACGAATTTATGAGAAGAAACGAAAAAGGGAGAAAAAACCAGAAGTTGAAGAAGAATAAAAAAGGAGAAAAAAACCTGGAATTTTCGGCTTCAGCCCTCAGGTATGTACCGTATGTTTTTTTTATCGAACATCTTCTCTCTTCTTCAAGAAAAAACATGCATTGAACCATCATGGTAAAAATATCATTCGCCCATCTTTTCTTTGTTGCTTCTCTACTTCTTCCTTCTTCTCTTCCAGTTTCTTCTTCTTCTTCTTCTTCATCGATGACAAATTCAATTTCTAGCCCTAATCTAGGTTATTGTTTTCAAAGAAAAATGTTTATTTTTGTCTAAATAAAAACAGAAAAACGGCCATAGTTAGGGCTGGAACTTGGAAGGAGATCGAAGAAAAAAAAACGGAAATAGGGCTAGAACTAGAAGTGATCCGAAAAAAGGAGAAGCAGAAGAAGAATGGAAGGAGAAGAAGAATGGAAGAAGAAGAGGGGAAAAGAAGTCGTGGGTGTTGCCGTGTTGGAGAAGCTTTTGTGCCCACAGTGGATTCAATGATTCATAATATATTAAAATATTATTTTAATATATTTACTTATTTAATATGTTTTTATATTAATTAAAATATTTGATTTATCTAATAAATTAATAATAAATTAAGTGGTTTTAAATAAATAAAATAAATTATCTGTTTATAAATAAATAATAAATTAATAATGAATTATTTTTTTTATAAATAAATAAATAATAAAATTATTTATTTAAATTATTTGTAGATAAACAATACTTATTATTTAAACATATTTAAATAGCTTACAATTTATGAATTATATGAAATTACATATACTTTAACTATTATTACAATGTAAACGACCCACGATTCAATCTTATTCTCTTGGCTCGATTCACTAATCGAGCATTCCGATTCTCGATTCACTAATCGAGCATTCCGATTCTCAATTCGAATCTCGATTTAACAACTATGGCTGGGAATGACTGGTTGGTGTGGACTGTTTTTGTGTGTTATTGCTAGAAATTTAATAGCATGCTAAATGTGTTGTAAATATGTTGATATATGGGTGTTACATATATTAGCATGAATGGATGTAAATTATATGCTTTCGATGGTAATTATCCATGATAATGCAGATAAAGCGCGGCTTTTATAAATTGTTCCACGTAGTGATAATATACATGTAGAACATGAGCTAACATGCGGTGACATTTTGCATTGTATATGCATGGGGGCATCGCATTGGGTTGGGTGTGAATGCATGGTTGGTAAATCAATACCGCGTTTGGTGTTTGATTGGGTAGGCTTGGTAAATGGGACAACGTCCAACAGAGTCGCGCGATCGATTGAAATGATAAAGAAAATATGTGCCAGGTATCAACGGTGAGACACCAAAAATCCGCTACCAACAAAAAGGCATATGAATTTTGAACATAAAATGATCATTGTGATGTATTATTCAACAAGCTTTTGGTTTATAAACAAATGAAATTTATTTTGAAAATGATCATTGGATGTCATCCAGAATGACGGTTTTTCACACATGAGTTTAGGCGTTGTGTGAGGGAGTCATTGAGGACTCGGGACATGGGGCATGGTGAGTCACATCTCATTTCATGGCATGTAGAATTCCATTTAGAATTGACATATTTTTCATCAGAATGTTGATGTGTGTATTATTGTGTGAACACGGTATCGCACACAAGACCTCAGTGAGTAGCTCTTTATGTGAGTTTATCCCACGCATTACTCACACCGTCGGTGGACCCTTTCAGTAATGTATCATGCGTGACGATCGACACTCATCCGAGACACAAAGAGGTGAAGAAGGCCAGTTGTGGCTTTGATTTTATTTTGTAAAACATGTATTAGAACAAATTAGTTTTGATATAAGTTTTGTATAAGAGTAATGTAATTAAACTCTTAAGGATTATGATAATATAGCCCTATGTATTCTTGAGTATATATAAATGGGTCTGGTTAGGTTACTTTTACTCAAAAAAAAAAAAAGGGTCTTGGTCAATGAGACACGATAGTGTGGTATCGAGATGCAATACTCACAAATATTCCATGGGTTGACGGGTTTGTCAATGAGACCCTTGGGATTTGGGGCATCACATTCTCCCTCCACATCCAGCCTTGGCATTAACAGTATGTGATAAAATTGGTATACCATGATATGAACCCACATACCTGAATAAAAACCAATAGATAGCAACACACGTAGCAGTATAAAAGAACACTTAACTACAAGTACTCAAAAAGCTAGTAGCTTTAGGTTCCGAGTTTAGGGATATCTACTTAACCTAACCCTAAGCAACAAAGCATGAATTCAGAAATCATAAGTCATCTTTGGTTTATGACTCGAGATGATTAAACGCTCAGCTCTCCTTGTAATTCAGTCAGTAAGTGGCTTTAAAAAAAATTAGTCTTGAAGTTTGAACCTAATTACCTCATTGGAACAGAAACACCTATAAACATGACCAGATTGTAAAAGCTTCTCTGCATACTGCTTGTACAAAGAATTCCTTTCAGACTGCCTATAAGGACCATAGTCTCCACCAACACCAGGACCTGCAAGCAATTTCATGGCATAAGGTAATCATTAGCACTTTTCATGGATACCTCGTGACCCTTTTCTTAATCACATCCTATCTAAAAAAAATCGATGGGAACAAGAAATGTGGACAATTAACAGCTGATTAATCTCAGCCACCTAAATAAGATCAGCTATTAAAGTTGACAAATTTAGGATAATGACGATCAAAGGAGAGAGATTCAGAGAAAAAATTGAAGTTTTTAAAATGCATATGAAGTAATTACCTTCATCCCAGTGGAGACCGAGCCAGGTCAGATCTTGCAACAGAGCTTCCTCTGATTGCTTAGTAGACCTCTCCAGGTCAGTATCTTCAATTCTAAGAACAAATTTCCCACCCTTGGACTTGGCGAACAAGTAATTGAATAGAGCAGTCCTGGCACCGCCGACGTGGAGGTTTCCGGTGGGAGAAGGAGCAAAACGAACGCGAACCTCCCCTTCAAGCTTCTTCGGTGGCGCTTCAATCGAACAAGACACCGAAAAACTCCTCCGAAACAGAAACGAGGAGCGACGAAGAATCGACGGAGCCACCTCCGGCACCACTCTCATCCTCATCCAAGGCGACCCTACCAAACTCGCCATTCTTGCTCCAGTACTCGAACCTTGAGCAGATAACGAGTCTTCAGTTATTCTTGATCACTTGCCTTTGAAGTAAGATTTGGCTTTTCTTCTGTTTTTTTAATAACCCTAATGATTTTGTTTTGACCCGACCCGTTCCGGCCCAACGAGTCGATTAATAAAGGAGACAGAGTGGACTCGCGCAACTCGACAGAAATGAGTCTCTGTACGCTCTGGAGCTCTCTAGCCAGCGGCAGAACCCTAGAATTGAAGGGAACTGGAGGAGGATCAGGGAAAGTGGAGAGGCTGAACAGAGCGGCTTTCACTTTCACTGTAAGTATGAGAGACAGAAGCCAGAATCGGAAGCAATTGCAGAGAGGGAGAAGTCTGAGCATCGAAGCGATTCAAGCAGTGCAGTCACTGAAGCGCGCCAAGAGAGATGAGGCGTTGCTGGAGAGAGTGTTTGAGTCGAAGGTCCGGCGTTTGTTGAAGCTTGATATGATGGCCGTTCTTCAGCAACTTCTGTACCAGAACGAATGCCTTCTGGCCCTAAAGGTATGCAACCGACCAACCAACCAACTGCATGAATAAACTCGACGCCATAGCTGATACAGCTCCTGTACCTGTCTGTATTGGAAAAAAATTCAGCTTTTCCATCGGTATGATGAAATCTAAGGCTATGTTTGGAACCGGAAAACGCTAGGAAGGGGGAAAAATAGTATGGAAAATCATTTTCCTGTGTTTGGATAACATGGAAAACTTAGAGGAAAAAAATGTAAAGGAAAGCTGAGGAAAATTTTGGGAACAATTTTCTAGTTCGACTGTGAAACGTTGTTAGACGGTAAGAGTGGAAGCCAGGATTGGCGTTCTTCGCCGGAACCGGTATAGGAAGGTCCGTTGCCGGTCATCTTCAACCCAAATCTTACCTCTTCATTCTCAAAAATAAATAAGAAATATTAAAATTTTAAATTTAAATAATGATATTATAAAAATTAAAATTTTATTTATTTATTTTTACCTAATAAATTTTCAAATATTATATATTTATTTTTTTAAAATTATGTGAGTATATTTATATTTTTTAAAGATAAAGTATATTTATATTTTCTTTTACAACTAAACACTTTAATTATAATTTATTAAACACATAACCTAAGACCTTTTCCTTTCTTATGTTCTTACTCAAACCTTTTGAAATATTGGCATTTATCATATGGAGTTAACGTATTAAGCGTAGTATATTAATTAATTATAGTCTTTAAAAATTATTTAAAATTGCAGGATTCTAATAATATAAGTTAAAAGGGAATCCATTTATTTACTCCAAGTTAAAACCAATTATAAAACTTACTGTGGCTAGTAATTGAAAAAACACACTATTAATAAAAAAAAATTCAAAATATATTTTTATATAATTAATCAAACAAGAGAAGCTAATAAAACCTAACTCATGGGGTAAAGGGTTGGGGCATGTTTCGTTAGAACATTCTAGTAGTAGATAATGTAAAATAAATACTAAAAAATAAAAAATAAAAAATTCCAAACATAGCATCAGAGGTTTTCCTGACTACCAGCGTTTTCTGAACCAGGTTTTTGAAGATGTACGGAAGGAGTATTGGCACAAGCCTAAAGTTTCACTCTATGCCGAAATGATTAGGGTGTTTGGCAGCAATGGGTTGTTTGAACAGGTTCAGCTTCTCCTCTGTTACTTGAAAAAGGAACCTGCTCTTGATGTTGAAACTGAGGGCTTTAATGCTCTGTTCAGGACTTTGATTGGTTTCGACATGACTGGGCCTGCAATAGAGTGTTTTCAGTTGATGAAAACATCTGGATGTGAACCCAATAAGTCCTCCTTCAGGATACTGATAAAGGGTTTAGAATCAAAGGGAGAATTGGATCTTTCAGCCACTGTAAAGCTGGATGCTAAAAAATATTTTGGTGAATCAATGGAGTTTCTGGAGGAGGAAGAGGAAGACATGACAGTGGGCTATAAATATAAGTGATCATGTGAGAAGAGAAGTACTGGGATTGTCTGAAAACATGCATTCGGCAGAGTGATAGTCATCATACAGCATCTGCCCAAAAATATGTAGGGTTTTTACGGGTTTTTCTGATACTGCTAGGACCTCATCTCTTGATGTATCCTTTGTCAAATTGAGAAGCTGAGTGTCTTACATTCAACCCTACTAGCATTAATTCTGACTTGGGTGAGTCTTCATTCTTGGATGTATACATACCTAATACATGATATAAAGGGGGTTGCTTCTTGTATATTTTCTTTGCAATAATGCAAATATGCAACCAATTCTCTATTTTTTATTTTATGGTTTTGGTTTGATGATTGTTCTGGGCCTTCTGGCTGTTTGCTCTTAGCCTTTCTGTAATCTTTCCATCTCAGTGAATAGCTAGTAAGCTTCAAATGATGTTCCCTTTAAGGGAAGGGTAATAATTTGATGCCTTCAAGCCTTAATAGATGTTGTGGATGTTGGAAATGATGGAATAATAAAGCATTGCTAAAGCTTGAAGATAGCAGAAGATTTGAGGGCACTGCTAAAGCTAGAATATAGCAGAAGATTTGAGGGTAAGGTAGATTAAGCTTTGCTTTCTAATGATTACATATTCCATTATAATACATGTTTTCTTCTAAGTATATCATAAGGAGACAAAAATGGGACCTCAAATTCCTTAGTTCTTTCCCTTTCTTCTCCACTTTCCACTCCACTTTTTGACCTTGAATGAGTGGATGACTATGTCTGGAAGGCCAGGAGCTTTAGTGCTGATGAACTCATGATCAACAATTGTAAGCTTCAAGCCTTCAAGATGCTGCCCAAAATTTCAGAAACTGTTATTTGAAGAGCCCTTTTTTTTTTTTTTTTTTTCCATTTTCTGTCTGCTGCCCAAATTCTAGAACTGTTTCCCTTCAAATGTCTGACCAAATCTCCATTTTGCAGGAGCAACATTGTAGGAGGTGAGTGTTTTTCCACTGCTGGATGTCACCTCAAAAGATAGAGGTTGTCCTTCAAGATTAATACTGCATTGCCAGATTTGTCCCCAGTTTCTTGCCATAGGCATCCATCCTGTTCTTGATCCCTTCACTTTCACTGCTACAACTTCCCCATCCAACCCAACATTGGTGATTAGAACTTGGTAGTAGTGGGGATTTCCACTCACTGTAAATCTAATTCCTCCATTTCTATGACACTTAACCCTATACAAAGTAACAAAAATATGTATATTAGGAAACATATTCAATGGAAAAGAACTTACTTTGTTTTTTCTGTTTTCAACTAAACCGCATTGAATCTTGAATCTTGAATCGCAATCTGCAATTTTTTTTTTATTGTTGTAGTTGTTTTGTTACCTCCTGTACTGAACTGGAACTATATCAGCATGTAACTCTGCAATTTCAGAAAAGGCTGTTTGGGACATCTGAAAATGCTCTTGGGGGAAATTGCACCAGCCACCATAATCTGTTGGAAGCCCAAAATTTGGAGGACAAAAGTCTGTGGCAGTGAGGATAACAGATGGGCTACCCTGCAGACACCACAGGATGTGATCTACACATCTCAACTCAAAGCATCCCCCACAGGTACTACCTCTATTGAACAACATGGTACTTAGTCCAGCACTGTACTTTCCATAGCTGATCTTGTGGAGGTCTCCATAGCCACAAGCTCCGTCTGCAATGGTAAACAGAAATTAAAAACCCGCGAAAAATTTAACCCCATTTGAATTGGAGAAGTATAGAGGAAGTACCAGTGATGAATGAGGCATCGGTTTCTTTGGAGTAAGTTGCAGTTGCAGACTTCCATTGCTCAACCTGGGCAATGGTTGTGCAGGCATGCAAGAGAAAGAAGCTTAAAACCATTGCCTGAAGAGCACCCATTTGAGATGATGAGCCCGAGTAAGAATCTTTTCCTCCTCGCTCTTTGTTTTTCCTTTTCTTCTGGGGATTGTAGAATGTAGATAGCTACTGAAGACTAAAGAAGACCCTCCTTTTCTTTCCCAAATACCCTCAATCTCCGGCTCCATGAGATATCCATTAGAAAAAAGAAAACTAATTTGAGCTAAAGTTGACTTGACAAGGCTCAGTTCACATTAACAGAGAGAGAGAGAGAGAGAGAGAGAGAGAGAGAGGGTGGGATGAAGGCTGTGTTGGGACCCAGATAAACAAAAAAAAAGGGGGAAGCTTTGATTTCTTTTGTCTCCATTTTCTTTGAGACTCAAAAAGGGTTTTGGTGCCTGGATTGGCTCCATTTTTTATGAAGGCTGTGTTGGGACCCAGATAAACAAAAAAAAAAAGGGGGAAGCTTTGATTTCTTTTGTCTCCATTTTCTTTGAGACTCAAAAAGGGTTTCGGTGCCTGGATTTGGCTCCATTTTTGAGAGCAGAACCAGCTTTGAGAGTTGGGACTTTGTGTACTTGTAATGGAGGTGGCAGACAAAGAATGGAGAAAGCGGAAATCCAAAGTATTTCTGACACACTAAAGGAAATTGCTTGCTTGGAAGGCTCTTCTTTTGAGGAGGTCCAAAGACTTGGATTTGGAAGTTCGACCCAAATCAAATTTTGGCCCTGGGAAAGTCTGGTCTGGGTTCTGATTTCAGCAGACTATGGGCTTAATCATCTGATGCAGATACCCCTATCGTAGCACTCATGTTCCTTCCACTTGGAGGAGTTCTTGGAAAGCATCATCACTTTCCAAGGATTTATACATTTTGCCTGCAACTCTTCCTGTTCAATCAACCATACAAGTTTAAAAAAAAAAACAAAAACAAAAACAAGAAATGGGTCTTAACTTTCTTTAGAAGCATTCTGCTAGCGGGAGTTGTTATCGGTGTCGTCACCGTATGGAGTAAAATGGCCAACGAAGCGATAAAAATCGGTTTCCAATGGAGGTGGCGTTAGGAGTGAAATCTGAAGTAGGGTTTTGGGATGGCATGTTGACAAACTTTTGTTGAGAAGTGAGATGTTATAAAATAGGTTCAATTATTCTTGATATTTGGCAGTATATTCGAATTGATATTTGTGAAGTTTAATTATATTTTTAATAAAAAGCGTTAGTTATTAAAATAAGCGTATTTTGATCACCTCTTATTGACAACTTATTTATTAAGCGGACGATAAAGCAGTTAGGAGTTCTGAAAATGGCATTTGGTATCACATTGCAGCGGCCTCGAATTAAATTGCTACAACAATTAAAATTAGTACTGTTAAACTTAAACTTATGATACCCTGAAAATAAACTGATGGGTCCCATTAACCAATATAGAAATGCATCATTTAATTGACCTTATCCATTAAAGTCAAACACCCCCTGCTAAAACAAAAGAATCCCAATTAACATGATCAAAGAGTCTTCTTTAAGCAAGAAAGGTTTGGAAGAATCAAGAAGAAAATTCATACTCGTTTTCCAATTCCTCTATTGAACACGCTTTCACGCCAATTTATGTGCCTAAAGATGAAGCGCTAGGGAAATCTAAGCAAAAAGCCTTGGATATAAAGAAGATGAAGGGCGTACTCCGTAATATGATTCCTCTTTTATTGTATTGAAATATAGTATAAAATCATTTTCCTCTTGTATCTTCATTTTTACATATTTGTGAGAAATATAATAGAATACTATGATGTAAAGGGATGTAAGACATAGTAAATAGATATAAAAGAAAAAACACATACATGTCCTTTAGATCATACTCTTTCAGTCTTTCCTTAATGAATGAAAGAAAGGAAAGAGATATTGTGGAGAATCAACATTTCATACTCCAACAAGCATCTAATAACTTGAATGTTAGGCTCCTTTTTAGACCAAAATCAAAATGTCGCCTTTGACAAATGCAATCTGATAGGAATGAGGGAGGCCGGAGGACAATATTTCAATAACATTTCCAAAGGTTAATCAAAATGTCAGAAACATAGAGTTCCTACATTTTACTCCAAATTCATTGATCATTAAATGACTTTTGAAAAGGAAAGGTAGAAAAAAATTCTGAAGCTTTATCATCAATAACCGATAGTAATGGTTAACAAAACCAAGAGCTCTAGCGTTTCCAATACAAACAGTAATAGATCACACTTGACGAAATAAGTTGTTCCTACTGGACTTTCATATAACATTTTTTTTTCCATTTCTTAATCAGATTAATTCTCTTGGTGGCGAGAAAGCCAATGGAACATGCAATCTCTTCTTTCTATCCCTCCAGGATCGTACAAAAATTAGTATGAATGTGATATAACTTAAAGTCATCTTTCATGTAAATGCATAAACCCGCTCAGCCTTCCACCAGCAGGCCGAAATTTCATGCTGAAGCAGGTTCTCATCCTTTCTGTCGATGACATACCAGCAGTTGGCTTTGGCAGCTTGGAATCTCACGTTTGCTGTAATGATGATGGTGTTCATCAACTAGGAAGTTTGGACAATCCTGCTTTAGAGAGTAGGCAGCAACAGGAAAAAAAAGAATTATGTTACATGCATTTAAATTTTATACGGGTGCATTATCTTATGTATGGTCTTATTTGACAACTAACGGATAGTGGATAATTGATAACTTAGTTATTTGCTGTTAGTTGATTCAAACAATTGATTCTATTAGTTGTTTGTAAAAATGTGTTTGGTAAAATTTAGTTGATAGTTATTTAATTGTGTAAAATAATCAATAAGGACATTGACACAAGTATTTTTTTTGTTAATAATTTAGATTTATAAGGTGAGTTTATTGGAAATAAGGTATCTTATTATTGAAGAATTAAAACATCATTTACAAAAAAAAGATTAGTCTTAAAAAATTTAAAATATACAAATTTATTGAGTTGTTAATTTGTAAAAATATTAATCTTATGTAAATAGATAAATATTACTATTATTTTATCAATAGAGTTGAGAACACATTTTTTAATGTAAATTAGTGATAAATATGTCATATTTTTAATATGTTAATTTCTTCATAGTAATTAGGTATAAATTATTGAAGATAGGACAATTAACTAGTAATTTCTCGTAGGGTTTGTGAAGCGCTAGAATAAGGAGATAATTATTGACATTTAAAACAAAACACATCTTCATTCTACGTATACAAATCCTACATTTAAAAATATTTGCTGTATCTTCTCTCATACCTCTTTACATTTTGTGTTTTTAAACTAGCAGTTGGATCAAATCTACTATTTCAATAATCTTTTCATCAAATAACAATATTAAAGGTTTTGATTGGTCGTCACTTACAAAATGGAGTGCAATAAATCCCAATTTTGATACAACTATTTCTCCCATCAAACGGGCCTATGTCTCCCTCTATATTTGAATAGCAATAGAGCAATGAACAATCTCATTCCATCAAGAAACCAATTTCTTCATCAGTAGAAAGTAGGAGATTAGAGTGGTTGAAATTGATAACTTCTAACCTAAAAGTCTCTTCCAACATGTATTTGGAGCTAGAGCTGGTCATAAAACTCTGGTTTCCTTTAGCCTTATTTTGCAACCTAAATTTTTTCCCCTCATTTTTGTGATGTGACTCATAAATGTAGGTATTCTCGTCTTCTGTTGGATTACTTTATGCAGTGTTAGCACCAATCTGTAGATTATCGATTTTACTAACATCTAAGTATAAAAAATAACGTAAAATCGTAAAAAATATTGATCAATAATACAAAAGAACATTAATAAAACTTTCACCTTATAGAATAAC
The DNA here is from genome assembly GCA_016808115.1 of Tetrastigma voinierianum. Taxonomy (NCBI): domain Eukaryota; kingdom Viridiplantae; phylum Streptophyta; class Magnoliopsida; order Vitales; family Vitaceae; genus Tetrastigma; species Tetrastigma voinierianum. Next base: position 533,439 of record JAEQBH010003975.1, read on the forward strand.
AGAGCTAGTAGCCTGGTGGAACCAAAGGGTCCACTCAGAAGCGGATCACAATCAAATATATTGATAGGGTGAAATTAAAAAAAAATATATTTGGTATAAAAAAACTTAAAATTTTGAAATTAAAAATTAAAATATGTAAGCTTTCATGAGATGAGTATATGATTGTATTTTTTCTTATTTGTACATGCACTATGTTTTGAGTAGTGTAACTAGGTTTTTCTTTTTCCCTTTTTTCAAATGGGTTAGAAAGTTTTTATTGGGCTTTTTTATTGAAGTTTTATGGTGGAATTGACTGACTATTTCAGTTTTGGTTACAGATTTCATTTATGTATTTTGGTTCTTATTTATTTATTTAGCTCTTATATATATATAACTTAACAAAAAAAATTTGATTTTCTTGAAGGGGCCGACTGCCCCCACATGCCCCCAAGAGGATCTGCCCCTGGGTGCACTTCTTATTTTTTGCCAGGGCTCGATACAGGCTCCGTTGATATAAAATATTTTAATGTTTCACCAATAAATCCTTGAAATATCAGTGAAATTAGCAATAAATGTTTGAAATTTCCTCCAACCGATTAGACTATCGGTGAAGAATATCGTGATGTGCACCCTACTTTACATTCATATTTTCTTCCACTTACACTAAAGTATACTTGAGTTTCACTCTCATTACAAATCAAATTATCTAAGTACTAAAGAATAATTATCCACGAAAGTTGTTCTTTTTTGAAAAAAAAGAAAGAAAGAAAGAAAGAAAGGAAATGAGCATAAACAATAGAATAAGTATCTAAAATAGAGGAATCGAGGATCTATCTGTATCCTATGTGGAGGTGTCATCCCTAACAGGGTGGAAACTACATGCAACCTAACTTTATTAGCACTGTTCCAAAATAAATCCACAGTCCCAAGCTCCTGTCTAGAACCTCAAAGCAACATGGCCCAGTATTAGTCTCCTAACCACCATGTGAGATTATTAAGTCGAGATTCAAGAGTCTGTCCAACACTATACTACCTTCCTCTCATACCACTCCATTTGCAGCTACTTATCTTACACAACTCACTCTCAAGCCAGCTAACCTCCGTATAAGATGCTATGTACGTAATAAACACATTGAGAAGTATTGCTTTGTATTTCAGACACGCATAAGTTCGAAATTTTCTTTCTTTATTTGGTTTTTAGGTTTACATCATTAATCCAATAACAAAACAAACAAAAGGTGGTGCTGTAAGAGAAGAAGGAACCATGAGAAGGTGCTGGGTAGAGCTGAGATTGATACAGAATATAGAGAGCTGAATTGCCGATGAATGGTTATGATAGGTACACAAGCCCGATGGAAGAGTCGAATCCAAAAGACTAACTGCTTAGATAGGAAACCAAGAAGTGAGTTTAAAATGCTACATACTTTTGTATGGAGCGATGTAGATCGTATAATTCATATCCCTTGAGAAGCTAGATGTGCGGATAGCGTTCAGCTGGGTGGTTCGCATTCGTTAGCATTTACGCGGATCAGCATTTGGGGCATCGGTTAGCCCTCTTCCAAGTAGCCCTTTCCCAGGTAGCCCTCTCCTAATTTGTATCAGCTCTCAATGAAAGCACCAATAATAGGTACACAAGCCTAATGGAAGAGCTCAACCCAAAAGACTAGCCTTTTAGGTGGGAGAACCCATAAAGCTTAAGTACCACTCTACACTCGTATGGAACCGATGTGGGATCGTATCAGGTTCTAACCTAAGAAAATAATGACCATAGAATAATAGGGATGAATTACTAAAGAATATGCTGTTGGAATGAAGATGCATGATCAAACATAACTTAGAACGATGTAGAATAAAATAACATTATAGAACTCAATAATCCTAATCCTAATCCTAATTAGCAAATACTAACTCCAAAAGTTCATCAAAGCACTAAAGTGTATCACACAAATATGTAGTAAACAAAGAGTTTTGTCCCATTATAGATGTTTATAGAAAAAGTAACTATGGTGCCCCAAAACCCGGGGGTCCCGTTGACTAGCAGTCAACCTGCGGAATTTCTACCTTAGGTCATTGCGCACCTAAGTCTTGTTATCAGATCGGTACCAATTACTCGTGGACATCGGGTTACTCGACACCACCTCGATACGTCCCTTCACCGAGACCCATTCATTAATATTTAAGTTAAAAATATGAGAAAAATACACTTAAATACAATTATTAAGAGTCTGATCACGACACTCTTACCATTATTACATACTCGACTATATTGACAATAGTATAAAAGAATTTAATTACAATTCTTTTATACAAAAATACATGTTAGAACTAGTTTGTCCCAAACACTTTTTACCAAAAAGATTTATTAAGGCCACATGTTAGCCTTCTTCGCAATCACGGCCTCGTCTGAGCACCTTCCACTGGTGTAGACCCTACACCTGAAAGGGTTGTTCCATAAAGGGTGAGCCACGCCCAATAGAGAATACTTCCTACAAGGGCTACTCCTCACCTAAGTGCACATGTAATGTTTACTTAACATTTCACATTCATATTCCAAAAAGAACATGCCAATTCTATATGAAATCCTACATGTCATACCATGAAATGAGATGAGACTCAATCATGTACCATGCGCTCGAGTCACCAACTTCTTTCAACCAAGCAGCCTTTTAAGCCTGTGTGATAAACCATCATTACTGGATGACGTAAATAATCGTTTTGAAACAAATTTCATTTTTTTATAAACCAACAGCTTTTTGGATGATACATCACAATGATCATTTTATATTCAAAACCATGCGCCTTTTTGTGGGTAGCAGATTTTTGGTGTCCCACCTTAGGCTCAGCAAATCTAGACACTTTTACATCATTTTTCCGCTGGGGACTTTGTCTGACCATAATTGGATGGTTTTTCACTCGAGGGGGGATCTATCTTTTCTTGTTGATACCCGACACATATTTTCTTTACCATTTTATTCAACCGTGTGACTTTGTTGGATGTTGTCCCATTTACCGAGTCCACTTAATCAAACACCAAACACGGTGTCGATTTACCAACCATGCACTCCTTTTGGATTTAGCGCGATGTCGTCGTATGACATGACGTATTATAACACGTGCAATATGTCATAGCATGTTATATCATGTCACATGCATAATGAATGCTACATGGACAACACAATCCTCACCACTTATCGGTGCCATGGACAATCACATCACCTGTATATGACTTCCATACATTATTTCATTCATGTCAATATATCATAGAAGCAAATATCAACATTCACATTTAAGATGTCATTCTATGTTCAAGCAATGACAAACACACAAGCAAACCATGTAATGGCCATTACACATAACAATTCATCACATGTCGATACGTTGGAGTACTTACATTGGCACCCAAACAGGTCACTACATTGTCAAGTAGTGGCACACTCACAATCAAGCCATGTCATGACCATTTGCACGTATAAACTCATCACATGTCAACATATATTAGAACACACATATTGACATCCAACATGTCACTCTTAGTCAAGCAATGACATATTCAAACAAGTCATACAATGGCTCCCAAAGCAAGCCATAAACAGTCACAAATCGGGCCACGAGACTGACCCCAAAAAGGCCATAAACATAGGCCTCAAACGGTCGCAGGCTTGCCTAGGTGTAGCCTCCCTTCGCCTAGGTGAGCAACAGCCTCGCTTAAGCGGACTAGAAAGTCCCATTTTTCTGGCCTTAGGCTCGCTTAGGCGTGGGGCGTACTACCCGTGTATCACGAGTAGGAAGCCTCCTAAACCTGACAACTTCGATCTCCTGAGATCTCATTTTTTGGATCTTTGATGAAATATGTCTTTCTAGGTATCCACGCATACTCCTCGTCGATGCGATGAACTTTCGTTCTTGGCTCGATGAAAACCGACCAACAGAACTTCATAGATCTTGGGAGGAAGCCTTGGCTCTCCTCTTTCTCTCTTCTCCTCTCTCTCTCGATCAAACCAGGAAAATGGGCTATTTTTTTGCCCTAATTCCTCTTTTGTCCCAACTTAAGTTTAAGTTGGATGTGACCTACGATCGTGCCGCATTAATCACCCTCGTTCTAGGTTTGATTATGGGCGACGGTGATTTATTTCGTTTGGATTCGAGTTCGACTTATATCGTGAAGGCTTATTTCGAGTCGTCGGCTGGATTTCATCGTTAAATCCACAGACTATATGTGAAACATGAATCCAGCATCTGGTGATTCAAGTCAAATCGATGCTCAGTTCATCGCAAATCAACGATAGTTCAGTTTCATCATCGATCCGAGTTATAGGTTTCAGCAATACTGTTTGATTTAATTGTTTTGCCGAAATTTCGGAAGTCGATTTTAAGGTTTCTGATCTTAAATTAAAATTTGAACACAAAATTATCTTTTTAGCACACCTTGGCCATGTGGACATCAATAGTTTACAATTGATGTAAAGCAATAACTAAGAGCAGCATTTTTATCTCACCATCAATTTTTTTTTATCTATTTGTTCGTGCTTTTCAAATTTATTAGGTTCGTTCTTTTCAATATTTTTTTATTGACAACTTTTCCTAATCATTTCTTAGGTCGAATAACTTAATAAAATCATTCAGTTTTTTGTTTTGTGGGGAATGCACCACATATTTGGTTGGCTTTCGAAATAGTGTATTGTGTCTTTCATCTCTCTTTAATCTCTTTTAACCATTAAAACGCCAATATTCGCATTGGATTGATTGAACTTTATTGCTACCTCCAATCATTGTTCATGCCAAATAATTACTCGTGTGTTTAAATTCAAGACCTCTGCACTCAATACTAATGATAGAAGCCAAGAAGGCATACGGAGTAATGCCCTTGACCAATATTTCGTCTATATTTCAAAGCATCATAAGCATTCTTCAAAGTTCTTGTACTATTTCACCAAAAATAGTAATTTGATAGTTGATAGCAGTATTGCAAATTTTTAGCCACAAATATGTTCTCACGAAAGTTACATGAAGGCTGCCCAAAACTTTAACCCTTTGACCTTATTACATCCTTATAGAACATAGTAATAACAATTTTGCTATTTTCTTACTGAGTATTTATTTTTGCATTTAAAATCTTGGAGCATTACTGAGTATGTTTATTTTCAACAAATCCATATTTGTTTTGGAGGTAGTCCATTCCAATTGCTGCATTTTCTAATATGTTCAGAATTCTATTTTGAATTTTTGTGTATTAGGCTATTGGTCAAATAATACTAGGAGTTCTCACAATCATGACAAGCATTAGTTACTGTTTGCTTCAGCATGTATGGTCTATTTTAAGATGTTGGTTTAAATTAGCATTGTCTTTTTTAGTCTCAGTAAATATTCAAATAGCTTAACTTGGCTCAAGCATGGTGGTAGCAATTTAATCTATAAAGAATTGTGAGATTGACGTTCAATTGTATGTTAACATAAATCATCTTCATCAATGTCGTTCTGTTACCTTATCTTTAAAGTCGGGTATTTTTTGTGATTACTATGCATTCAGTACTATATTTTTATTGACTTTGTAACTTATACTATGTTGTACCGGTTAATTTTTCCTCTTTGATTCATTGAGTATATCTATGTTTTAAATTACAACATGTAATATAAATTTGTATGAAATTGGAGGCAGTTTGATCTTAGAGAGTTTTAGGACTATTCCATTTTGACTTCAACTTCATCAGTTAGCAATTGTAATCTTTTTTGGCCATGTTTCATTAGAGCATTGCATTGATATCTAAATTATCTTGATTGGATTATGAATCATTATTTCTCTTAATTTAGGTGGTGCAAAAATGTCATTGGACCTTCGTTTGGGGCTTCAAACCTCTCATTTTAATAGAATTGCTGTATTTTAAAATTGGATCAATATTTCTTTTTATTTCCTATTCCATCATTCTCTTAATCAGTATTTTCAGCATTTTGGCTTTTTATTCTTCAAAAATGGTATGCATTAAATAATATGGTCTCAACCAGGGATTTTTAGGTTTGTAAGTCCAACTTCAGTGTTCTAAAAATTTGAATGTATAATTTAGTCTACGTAATCAATAATAAACGTTGTTGCAATAGTGGATAGCCTCGATTTTTTTTTGCTTTGTGCACCTCTAGTTGCTTGAAATAGAAGTAAAACCTTAATCATATTACCAATTTTTTTTTTAATGATTTTCATACACTTATTCCACAATTGTTTTCTCTGATCCAAGATTATATGTGGTTATATCCATCATATCGGTTTGTTTATATGGTTTAAGATTTGATTGAGTCTCAATCAGCATGTTTTCTCTTATTTCTTTATTATGCGGTTTAGAATGAAAGACAGAAATGAGAGACTATAATTCATAATACATATATATATATATATATATATATATATATATATATCCAAATCTAACTCTTTTCTATATGATTTGATGAGTGATATCGTATCCATGTTAATGAGACATCTTAAATCATGCTTATGTCCCAACAAAATAAAATTTAAAAATTAATACAACAAAATTCAAATTCATGTACTCATCTTGTTTAACTATTATTTTATTTTTATTCATTGTAAATAATAATATATTTATGAATAAATATATAATATAACATAACATACTTTATCCCATAGAAAAAACATAATATATTTTTTATAATATATTTATTAAAAAATGATTTTAATATACTCTCAAACCTCAAAATCGAGTAATTTCATAAGTAGACATTGTTAACGTTTTATCGACATATATTATGACTTTAAAACAAGTCTATATATCGATGCTATTTAGCAAGTGAATGATTAAAACTATGTAATATAACAATTAATAATCCATGACTACATTGATTCATTAAACATTAACTATAATGTAAATGGGTTGAGTTATCCTAACATAATTTTAAAATAATTTTCTCCGGGTTTTCCATGCAATATTAGATTTTGATCAACTTGATAGAAAAGCTTTTTGGCCCTTGGCTATATGCAACCAGCCTCTAAATTGGGAAAAAAAAAGGTGAATGAGGGCTTTGGCCATCCCTATCAGAGAGACGAAATTTGTGGATGAGGATAGCATGATAAGATCAATCAGAGACGTGAGACCAACTAATTTGACACGTTATGCAAAAAAAAGTAGAGGAAATAATCCCAATAGCAATAATGTAAATGGAGAATATCGCATGCATGATTTATCCGATGAAGATTCTACCTTAAAATATCATGGTCAACAACCAGTCATTCCAAATTTAGAAAAGGTAGGCGATTTAGAAGGCATCATTGTAGCATATTTATGTCGAAGATGCAGAGATTGATGCCATAGTGGAAGAGAATGTCCAGATAAAAGCAGTTAGAAGAAACACTGCGGCTTCTCTGGTTACCAGACCCGCCAATTCCAATCAGTACAATCAATTGGAATTGTCATCGACTGGGCAATCCACAGACAATAAGAATCGTACAAGACATTATATCCAAATGCAAGCCCAACGTTAAGGCTTTATTGAAAGATGTACTAATAAACAAGATAGTATTTGTGGGAAGATTAGCAAACAGTATTTCATTCGTAGGCAAAAGCTGTCAGTTCTACGTCTGGTTAAGGGGCTGGGTGCTAATCATCTTATGAGTATCATGGTCTTTAGACTTAAGCATTATTCGATGGGAACATGATTAAAGCAGCCCGTCGTATGCTACGCTTTATGTAACTCAGAGATTATATCCTGATAAATTTATTATATTTTTAGGATATAATATAAATAAAATTTGTATTTTTCGGAAATTTAAGTGTTAAGGGTAAAATGGTAATTATCAAATTAAACACTCAAAGGACATAAGTTAAAAAGATTGTATGTTAAAGTAGGATTTTGATAAGTTGATGTGCAAATAGAATGAAGAAGAAGGACTTAATAGCAAAAGAAGAGCTTTTAAAAAGTACAAAAATAGGATAAGACGAACAGGGTCTTATGGAAGATATTTTCTCATTTTTGATTTGGGAGATTTAGGGTTTACTTGTTGAATGAGAAGGAAGAAAAAGAAAAAACTGTTTTTAAGGTTCAGAAATCGAGGTATGGAGCACATGTATAAGATTACTTGTGTGGATACTTGTTTAGGTTTGTATATGGATTTGTTGGTTAGGAAACCCTCATAACTCTCTCTTTGTCTATGTTTGGATTAGAAGAACCTTATCTCTATATAAAAGTGATTCTTGTTGGTTTTAGTTCAGTTTTGTGGTTGGTTTGGGTTTTGGTTGGAAATTTCGAGTGAAAATGAAGCGAAGCCTGCCCAGTTCATCTTAATCACGGTGAGTACTAGTGCGAAAGTTGAGTATTAATTACTCAAAGTTGTTTACAGTCACAGAGGATGGTAGTACCCAGTCTGAGCATTTGGTCCAAAGGATATTGAGTACCGGTACTAAAAATTGAGTATCGGTACTCAAAACTGTTTTGGTCCAGAGCATGTTAAGTACCGATACTAAAAGTTGAGTATCGGTACTCAAAGTTGTTTAAGGTCCGCGTACCGGTCTGCAACCCTGTTTTTGTTATGTTCTTTCGTTATTCCGAATGAAAGGTCAGTATATGTATACAAGTTGTATGAAAAAAATACGCTGTACCTCACCACCGAGGCAAAGCGATCATTAGGCAGACATTGTTTTTTGCCTTATTTGCTAACGTGATTAAGAATAATATAACAAGCTTAGTAATCTATATAATTGTATGTCTGCCTAAGACCGAATAACGAATTAATATGCACCTTTGATAAGTGTTACGACACTCTTTGCTAGTCTTTATGACCTTTTTTTGTTCACGTGGGTAGGCAGCGTCTGCATTCGATACTTGACACTCCTGCTAGTCTTCACGGCGTACATTACGTGGGCGGGCACGTCTACGTTGATCTTCAGCACTCCTGCTAGTACTACAGTATATCTGTTACGTGGGCAGGCATGTCTCTGTTCAGTGTTGTATTGTACATTCAAATACCTATTATGCTGTGTTCCTATCATTAATTGTTACTGGTCTATATAGGCAAACATTTATATGATAAGAATCTGAATAATGAACAATAAGAAAGCATAAGGAATCAATTATGTTCTATAATGTACCTATGGGTACCTTTTGTACAAGATCTCTGTTCTGAACTCTTATGGGAGATATGAAAACCCATTATAAGAATTATGTTATATGAAAACTTTATTATAGATTTCTGTTATACGTACACTCTGATAAATCCCTTTTGTTATATGTATGTGGACCACCTTAAGTGGTCACATATTTGTTATCTATTTCCCATTAAGCTATAAGCTTAGCACGAGTGTTTCATCCGTGTAGGTACTGAGGAGGACATTTGAGGCATTTCGCATACAACATGGCTAACACAGCAATAGAAGTCCACATGATGTAGGCTTTTTGATTTTGTTTTGGAAAGTAAATGTAAAAGTTTTTGTAATAGTGGAGTTTGTGTAAGTACAATTAAATTGGACTCAAGCATGTATATACAGGACATTTAAACACCACTACGGTGGTTGTATTACAAGTTGTATTCCATTATGAAATTATAAATTAAATGGGCCTCCTAATGTTCGAAAAGCAGGTTAAGGAGTCACAATCCCGTGTAGCGCCCCCTCTCTTCGCCCAGGTGGGAGTAGGGGCGTGACACACTTACCATATTAAAACCAGACGGGAGAGTCTTAAAGCTCATATGAGAAAGCCAGAGTGTCCTATTAGAGACTCACTTCATGGCAGCCCGTCTAGAGTTTCAAGTCTCCCAACTGGCCACCCTATCGCGTATGAGAAGTTCGTTATGGATAAGCATACAAAAGTGGAAAATACGCAAAAGATATATTTATCAGCGGGTTTCCTAGTCTTCAAATCCCCTATTTTTTGGAATATTAATCCTTGATAAGGAATAACATATTTTATCCCTAAAATTAAGAGATTTTATTCCTAAAATTAAGGGAAGATTGGCAAATCACGCCACATAAATCGAGAGGTATACATCGAGGTGGGGGCATTATTTATCACTAAAACTCTACGCTGTCTTCTCCATTCTTCGCTGACTTAATCATCGGAGAGGTGGCCGACACACCTCTGTTGGATCACCTTTTTTGCAGGTTCACATTGCGCTGTTGATGCTCGGAGGTTCTGACGATCAAGGTAACAATAATTGGCACTGTTTGTGGGAAACGAACAGAAAGTCTATTTTATAGGCTGCGAGGGCTTAGCTCCAACGATTGTCCAGTAGCCCTTCATCACTTAGACCTTTGTCGATTCCCTTTTCCACATCTGAATCGTCCGAGGTAGTCGCAATGTCAACCATTCCAATGAGCCAATCTCTAGAAGATCAGTGCTCGGAATTGGAGTCGGGACATGGAAGCAGGGGAAGCGAAGCAAGATAGATGGAAGGGCTATGGTACATTCAGCTGTAGAGGAGAATGACCGGAGTTGGACCCGAGATAGAAAAGTCATTATCTTGGAAAAGATGTTCGAGATAGCGGTCGAGCTGCGCATCTAACCGCCCGCAATAAAGGGAAGGAGCCCATTGTCCTAACAATGTTGATACCCCAGCAGATGACGAGTTACCCTCGGGAAGTTTCCCGTATTTGAGTCTCTCACTAGCAAAGGATGCTCGAGGGAGCACAAAGACTAAATTGCGCAAGAGGCCTTCACATCACCTGCCTTCAGTGATGCCATTAGTGGCCCATCTCGCAAGGCAGGGAGAGGGGCAAGTAGGAGGTAGAACCAGCCAGTTCAGACCCATGGGAATGCGTCAGTATTACTTAAAGGTATGATGCCACCAGTATTGCCCGCTGGCACGATGCCACCGATGCCGCTTGTACATCCTGCCTTTGGTATAGGGCCAACGTTCTATATGCCGCCTGTAGCCTTGATTAGCAAACCCAATGTGTGATGCCCAACCAGAACACAGTGCACCTTCCATCGATGTGGAGGGCCCACTCTGTCAGGTGAGGGTTTTCACAATGCTAAGAACTTCAAACTTGATTAACTTATATAATCCTGACAAAAAAATTTCTAATCCAGATTATAATTTTCTGGAAATCTCAGACTTATCAGAATTATAAAAGTTTAAGTTCATATTCTTACAAAATATTGCAAAGCCCTACTATAGGGTTTATGTAAAATTATTATTTACATGCCATTCAATATATGATATGTACAATATTTCTCCAAAATTCAATCTCTACCTTGATAAGTTCCAGCGAATGTGTTGGCCTTGACATTATGTGAGATATGCTTTAGCGATTGCTTTAGCTCCCAAGAAACCTACAGGACAAAACACACATTGCTAAACATAGCTTAGTGGGGATCATATAAAATGGACGACCACTAATAATGATCGTCATAAACCTCGCTCATATATATGGACATATATTTCACAATACATCATTCATTTTTCATAGCATAACAAATAAGTATAACAACACAAAGCCATAATAATTCAGTATATCAATTCTTTTCATGCTCTTGTTATTCATTGTTTTATATATATATATAAATTTTTTTCTAACTGAAGTCTTATGCCTGCATCTTCCAATGGAAATAGATAACGGGAAACAGAACAATAAGTACCTATAGGTACATCATTGTACATGACAGTGATAACAAAGTAAAGTATGACCTAAACGGGGCCCAAGTAATGACCCAAACTAGGCCTATAGAACGGTAAGTTGTAGCATTAGAGATCCCTATATGCATGCCTATCTATCCACTACCTGGACATAAGTAGACATTCAGTTATTTATGTTTCCAAATTAATCATACCAGTATTCTTAACATAAATTTCATTCCTAAAATAAATTATTCTGATCATGCAATAAATATACATACAGTGGAATTCAGGTCACATATGTGATCATGAAATATTCATTGACATATAACATTTTTATGCATTAGGTTCTTTCACATATTTATCATGATCGTTTTAATGGACTTGCACTAATTCATGTAATATTTATGCATTAATTCACATCAAGCATCATCTAAGAAGATTAGGCAACTGCCTACATTATAAACCAATTATGCTTGAACAGTACGAGGCAACTCCCAAATCCATTTTCAACTACAAATTTTTAACCATGTAAACGAGATTGTTTTTAGACAAAGTGATCTTCTAATCAAATATTTCCCTATGTCTTAAGTTTCCTATAGCTCCTAAATTAGGTCGTTTGGACTTTTAAATTGGGAGATATGGTCCTAACATCCGAACTGTTACGAGACAAGTTTTAGGGACATAATTATTCCCCTACTTTAATGAATTTCTGGTAACAATGGGGACTAAATTTAGCTATACTTCCTTCATGAAAGTTGTTCTCCCAGGATGTCACAGTTTGTCTGAGAAATTTGAATCCTGCTTATTTGAATAAAAAAACTCGAGTTATGATTGAAGCAATAGAATTCTTGTCGTTTGGGACGAGAATCGGTAGCCTGACTTCAAACTCAATTACAGGGGTCTTAGGACAGGAATTCGATCTAGGTCTCTTCTAGGAAAATGTAGCCATGGGTCTTAAATTTCCTTACAAATAGAAATCATGCAGTTTAAAGGTCGGTGGGATAAGTTATGGCCAAAACAAGAACATAGGGTATGGGGAAATTTTGACATAATCTCCTCATAAAACCTTACTTACCTTTTTCACACAAATTGTTCCTAATTAGAGTCCTGACGAGAAACAACAACACAACGAATCCAAAACCTTACACACAAACAAGGTAAGGATCCCAGACCTTAGATCTACTTGCCAAAATGTCAAGCCCTACCATCTTCCTCTTATTCCTTCTCATCTTCTTCCTTCTCCTTGAGATCTTCTTCAAGAATTTCTTAAATCAAAACCTTAGATTAAGCTTTGAAAGGAGAAAGATGGCTGAAATGGAGAGCCCTAACTAGTTCTCCTTCTCTCAAAAAATCGATATTCTTAGCTGAAAAAAAAAAACGAGCCAAAAGATTTCTCTCCCCTCACTCTTTTATTCTCTTCTCACCTTTTCTAGAAGAGGGCATGTGGCACCATCCCCTTTGCTCATAATTTTCTTTTATTATGATTAAGCCCCTCTAGCTTTTTCCGTTATGCAAGAAACCCTCCTAGGTATTTCAATTTTTTTTTAATATTTTCCATGCTCTTTCTCAAATCATATTTTAGCCTAACAACTTCTCAACTTTATACCATTTAGGTCCTTGCTTATCAATTTACCAAAATACCCCTTAACTTCTAGATTAATTCCGATTATATTCTTCTACTCTTAATTATTTTAACCTCCTAAAACATATTCTTAACCTTCATTATCCTCTAAACATGACATAAACTACTAGGGCATAATTTGGGGCGTTACACGATGACATGCTCTATTTGCCCATAGGGCAACACATTCTTGATTATGAGCCTCTTCTGGGGTTTGTCATACTAGCTTTCACCACATTCGATGGCTCCGTTGACCCTTACGATCATATGCTCTACTATAACCAGATTATGATACTAAATGCCGACAACGATCGGCTAATGTGCAAAGTATTGCCGGCTAGTTTACGAGGGCCTGCATTAGCTTGGTTTCACAAGCTTCAACGCAACTCAATAAACTCTTTCAATGAACTATGGGCAGCATTCGTATCGTAGTATCTTTGTTCGATGCGACTAAAGAGGAACATCAACTCCTTACAGACTATCTCAAGTAAGAAGAAGAGTATGTTCGAGACTTCACAAGGAGGTTCGGGCAAGTCGTCCAGCATATAGAGTCGTATAACATGGATGCAGTCCTCCAAAACTTTAGGAGAAGCTTTGGGCCATCTACTTCTTTCTTCCAATCCACTTGTGCCCCAGGTCGCCGGCGGCTTGATAGAGGCATTATACGAGGCGGCGATAGGTACTCCAATCTTTGGGAGGACAATATCGAGTGCAGCAACCAGGACTATCATGATTACATTAAGCCCGGTAGAAATAAGTCTTTGGGAAAGTCGTTTGAATCTAAGGAAAGATTAGTAGGGAGGCCCGAAAGAGATCCGTGATCGGTCGAAAAAGAAAACTACCATGATTCACCCCCTCAACATTTCTTATGAGAGGCTATTGCCCACGTCGTGTGACTTTCGAGGAGTTTAAATGGCTGCCAGATCCGAGACGGATCCCTCCCGAAAAGAAACAAATCCCTCACAAAAGAAACAAATCTTTGCGATTAAATTATCATAGAGATCATGGGCATGAGACCCGATAAGGTCTTAGAATCTGAGTTCTTGGTAGAAAAGCATATCAAAGCAGGACACCTCAAGAGGTATATTAAAGAACCTGACCACGGGGTGGAATCAAAGCTGAGGACAGAATCACAACGGCGTGGTATTCGGGTTAAGTCCAGACCACGCCACCAAACTATATACTTGGCGGCTCGTCGACGGCCCGGTGTTCATCGATCCAGCGTCGACAAGGAGACTCTTAAGAGCCCCAGTTAGGCGGGAGTAAATGCTATCTATCTGAGAAAGCTGAGACATGAAGAAACCAAGCCAATGATGGCCACATATCCTTTCCTCACAATCGGCAGAACAAGATTATTGTGCCCCCTTTATGATGCACTATAGTAACACCCTACTGTGATACTTGGTTTTGATGTGCCGCAGGTACTATTAGATCCCTTGCGGTCGCCGGCGGACTTGTTCTGACTACCCTTCAAGTAGATGAAGCTTTCCTTAGGTGTGGTGAACTCAATAGGGCGAGTTCTCTCTGGTTTTAATGGTGCAACTCTGAGTAACTACAGGAGATGTCGCTTCGAAGTAAAAGTCAGGCGGTCCTTTCGGCCAAGTTTTGTTCCTAATCGTCGACGACTTGGGGCCTTACAAAACTATAATGGGGCGGGCCTGGCTACACTTGATGAAAGCTATCCCTTCAACCTACCACTAGACGATAAGATATTTGACTAACGTTGGGTAGGTTGACATTTTAACCGATTAGGCTGGCGCTCATTAATGTTATCAACTATATGCGGCGGGAGCACGGAGAGGGAGAAAAAGCTTTGAAAGACACGGCTTAAGGTCGAACCTCGCCTGACAATGCATGAGTTCGCGGCGGCCCGGATTAGGCGAAAAGAGAAGGAAGGATCCAGCGGCGTGGATCCCTTGGAAAAAGCGTTGGGTAGCCAGGAGAAAAAAGTTCACTTTTGTCAGTTCTTTCCTGTCCAATGAAGAAAGGGAGCAGTTATGATTTTTGCTACTAAATAACAAAGATATATTCGCCTGGAGCCACTCAGATATGGTTGGGATTAACCTGACGGTGACCTCTCATAAACTAAATATTATCCACACGGCCAGACTGGTAAGACAAAAAGTGAGGCGTTTCCACCCGGATTGCCATCAAATCATTCGAGACAGCGAGACAACTGCGCGGAGCGAGGTTTCATTTAAGAAAATGGAAGTACCCGAATGGCTAATAGCGTGGTGGTGGTTCCAAAGAAAGGAGGAAAGTGGCGAGTGATGAGCTTGAAAGTCATCTATTTTTAGTCCATTTTTCAGTCATCTATTTTTATCTAAAAACAAGGCCCGGTTATATGCGAATTATGGAATAACTAACCAAAGCTGTTAAATGGCGGGGAATTCGAGAAAAGAAGAATATTTGCGGAAAAAGAAAGAGCGGAAGGTGGATGAGGCGTTAATGAGATAATTGGCTGAAGCAAGTTCTGCGTGAGAAAAGGGGCACAAAGATAAGGAACCTGATGTCGTGAAGCTTTGCGGCAATCAAAATGCATATCGGTTGCGGCGATAAAACTCGATCGAGCGAAGCTTACTTGAAGAAACAATTGGTACGAGGAGTTAAAGAAAACTCCGGTGAAGCAACGGGAAATGAAGAAGAAGAAGACTTCATGTCATGGCGACATCACGGATGCGTCGTGACATCGGCTTGATGATACAGAAAGCGATCATAAAAGCGATGGCTGTCGCGACGTTAGTGAAGAGAAGGAATTCGCGACATCCGCGAATGATCAAGCTTGTCGCGACATCGAAACATGGAAGAATTTGATAGAGGTCGCGGCGGGAGAATCGCGAAGCTACCAGCGGAGCTTGGTGAGATGAAGCTGATGTAACTCAAGTTGTTGTCGCGACAGAGAATTGAAGTCGCGACATCAGTAACGACCACTTGAAACGTAGAGGCATGAATTGATAATGGCGACAGGAACCATCAAGTGAAGGCTGCCAGATCCATAGGCGATGTCGCGTAGTGATTGTTGTCGTGACACGAAAAGCGTCGATGGAAGCTTGTAAGTTCCTTAAGCTGATGTCCGCGACAAAAGAAAGGAATGGCGTCGCGACACCAAAGCAACGGTTGAAGCCTTTAGAGAACTAAGCCGATGTCGCGAAGCAAAGAGATTGATGTCGCGACCGGGAACCATCGATAGAAAATTTTGCAAAGAAATGAAGCGCTGTCTGGCGAGGGTGAAATTGGAAGGCGTCATGAGCGTTCGATTAAAAGCTGCAGAAGAATTGAGCTGATGGCGACAAGACGCCGATGTCGCGACATCAGGGAGAACCACTATTGAAGCTGCGAGGTATAAAGTGATGTCGCGGCGAGGACCCGGTCGCGACATCGGCGACATTATCGGTTAGGCTGCGGTCCATGTAGTTGATGTCGCGACAAGAGACTGATGTCGCAACATCAGAAGACATCAGTTGAAGGCTGCGGGCTTAAGGCGATTATCGCGGCGTGAATCGATGTGCGACATGGATGATGTCGTGACAAGGGATTTGAAGTCGCGACCTGAACATTAACATGGGCGGTCCACTTGGAAATCCTGAGGCGCATTGGGATTAGGACGGCGAAGCCCTATAAATACCGGCTACCCGACATGCTTGGTAGCTTGGCGGCGACATGCAGGTGAGAAGATGGGTGGCCCCGAAGGCTCATTTTCTTTATTTTTTCTTTTAATTTTCTTTTCTTTTCTTTTCTTGATATTTGATAGATTAGAGATTAGATTGGGATTATCGTTTTAGTTTTAGTTTATTTTACAGGCTGGATGTTATCGTTTTGAAGGCGGCGAATGCGAATTCAATTCTTTTTAAATTACTACGGAATGTTGAAGTTCGGACAAATTTCTGGAGTCGGCTCCTCCGGTTCATAATACGGTTATTCTTATGATCGGAGAATCTTTGTGAGTGTGTAGTCGGTGAGGAACCCGGCTTCCATTAGAGTGAATCTTTATTAGTCGAAATTATGCTCGTAGTTGTTTCCCGGCAAAATTCACGAATTTCGGTTTATGAATTTACTTTCGGTTATGGTTTGTGTTTTGATCTGAATATCAATTTCTTATACGTATTAAGAATTGTTTCATTGCTTTCCCGATTTCAAGGAGGTCCTGCGGGTGACACGGAGATGTGATCTGGGAGTTATGAACATTTCTTTGAAGGTATTAACCTGCTATTAGAGATCTAATGAGCTTTGTAAGTTTACTTGATAAATCCTCTTCTCACTTGAAATCGAGAATGAGTTGAATGAGTTATCAATTTAAACAAGCAGAGAGTTCACCTCAATTCGAATAGTGAAGCCAATCCCGTGTTAGCTGAGATCTAATCAAGGAGAGGGTGATCTATTCTAATTTTGAGGAAGAGTAACCTGGAAGTTGTATATCCTTGCTTGACCGATAACTTGGGAGCTAAGGTTTACAGTCCGTAAAATGGGTATAGTATTGCGAAAGAAAAATACCGAATTAAGGAAGTCTCTGTTAAAGTAGTTATCTCATTCCCTTTATTATTCGAGAGGATCGAATTAAAAATTGAATAATGAAATGTGAATGTGGAGAATCGAATTTGTCTTGCTAAACGCCTTGGAATGATTTTAAAGCACGAAATACACAAGCAAAATTAACGGTGTTAACAACGGGGAATTGATACTTCCGCGATAGCATTGATCTTAATGTGTACTCTAAGCGATAATTACTCGATTTCCATTTATTTCTTAACTATTCGTTATTCATTATTCTTTAGATTCGAGTTTATTCGATTGTTCATTCTTTTATTATATACTTGTATAATTCTGAGCTTCTTAGTACGGGAACACAATGTCATTTATAGTCAGTAGTATGGAGCTTGAGTAGTCGGGGTAGTTGATCTAAATTCTTGAGATCTCACGTGGGATCGAATCAATACGGACTTAAATCAATTTATTACTTGTCGACACATTGCACTTGAGTATATTGAATGAAACCAATATTGAAAATGATTTACTCTTAGGAATGTTTGGTGCAGTCAATAGTTTTATGGCGCCATTGTCGGGGATTGAAAGAGTGGAGTAAGTAATATTCGAGACGAAAGAAGGAATTACTAATTTGGACATTTTGAAAAAAGAACAAAAATAACTTTTCAAGCGAGTGGTTATTTTTAGCCACTAACCTTTAACAAAAACCATATTGAAAATATTTGTTGACTGAACTAATCCTATTATTAGTAAGTGTGTTTGATTTAGGGGACAAGGAGAATTTAATGCATAGGAAGCGAACTCTTGATACGATTCCGGTGACCGCGAATTAGAGAGGACACTGAGAAGCTTGAGAAAGATAAAGAGGCGAAGAAACTCAACCATGGCGGATGAAGCGGGATCGGGATGGGGTACATATAGAGCTAGAAGACCTCCCGATCGTCTGACGGAGGAACCACGGAGACCAATTATCACGGGATGAATACTCGTAATCCAGACGACTACTTGATTGATGCTAATAATTTTTGAGCGAAGCGACGCGATTACAATGGTCCAATAGCATCGGTTTATTGGTCATCCCAGCGAAGACCGAATAGGCACTGGGAAGATTTCTCGGGATGCCATTGTCTGATGAAGTTGAATGGGGTGAGACGAAGTCATCAAAGCGCATCTATTCCCATTCTCTCTAAGAATCTGACTGACTACATTGTATGAATCCTTACCATATGGTTACGGTGATGCTTGGGAGGGAGTTAGTGAGGGCTACTTAGGTAGATTCTTTCCCCAGCCCTCACACAGAAAGGAGGAAATCATTGTGTTCAACGGGGAAGATGAAAACGTATGTGGCAGGAAAGATTCAAACGGTTCTTGAGAAGATGTCCAATATGGGATAGTCGAGGCTTCGGATGGACATTGTATATCATGCCTTGAATGATATATCAAAGGGATCATTGATGCTTCATCTTCGTAGACATTCAAACGAAAAAGAATCTTGAGGAGACGAAAGAGGCGATTGAAGACACGGCTAAATGTAACATGAAAACTCCTTACGAGGAGCTTTCCAAAGGCTGCTTGAGGAGAAGGGGATCATGGAGGTGAGCAAGATGAGCAGCCATGGAGGCCAAGTTGGATGCCGTATGCACGGGTTGGACAAGCGAAGAAAGACCTGCATACTTTCGTAAATAGGAAGAGCGATTAGAAAGAGAGTTATTGAAGGGAAGTCTTGAGAGAGATGGCGAAGAACAATTCTATGATCTTGAAGGAGTTAATTATACAGGTGAGCGAGAGACTACCATTTAAACTAATACTAACTGCCCGGCACATTATCACCCAGCACTAGGAACCATGAGAATTTCTCTTATGGTGGAGGAGCTCCACGAGGCCCCGAGCATGGAGCGGAGAACCCTCACGAGGGGTTATCAAACGACCACAGTTCCGGCGGAAATGAGCACGAAATGAATATCGGGGTGAGAGGAGGGCCCGATCTTTTTGAAGAGCAGTCTGCAGTTCATGGGGGATAATAGAAGTGTTTAATCTCCATGAACAAAAAATTTGCAGAGTTGGAAGCAAGCTGTACCAATTCTCAAAAATTTTCAAAATTCTGATGCATCCACTGAAGAACTTTTGCAGAGACACAAGTAGAGACGGTGGCCACAACCACACGCAAAACCGGAGGAAGATGCCTTCCCCAGTGACCTGAGGAAGAACCCGGGGCATGGGTACGTACGGCTTAGGAGTGGGAAGGGTTAGAAGAGATGAAAGAGAAAAATGGCGTGTGAAAGAAGAAGAAAGTAGCCGAGGAAAGGAGAGTGCTGGAGAATGAAAAAGAAAGAGTAGAAAGGAAGAACATCCAAGGATCAAAGCCTGCAGTCCCATTTCCACAAAGACTGCAGAAGTCAAGGATGGAGGAGCAGTTTGCAAGGTTCTTGAAAACTTTCCAGAAGCTGGAGATCAGTATGCCTTTTACTGAAGTGGTAACTCAAATGCCACTCTATCTGAAAATTTTGAAGGGCATCTGAGAAGCGAAAGAAAAATAGTAGAGGAAGGAATAGTGAATCCTCACTTTGCCACTTGCGGTCACGATGTCGAAGAAAGAACTACCGAGTAAAGATGAAAGACCCGAGGGAGCTTCTCGATTCCTTATTGTTGGAGGAATTGAATTCCGGGAAGCTCCTACGTGACTCGGGGCTGATATCATTGATACTCTTTGGCACCAAAAACTGAGGTTTGGGAGCTTCCATTACTCTTCAAAGTGGCAGACGGTCGATGGTAAAACTGAAGGAGTCATTGAAGATGTCTTGGTCAGCATTGGGAAGTTTGTTTTCCCAGTGGAGCTTCATCATTCTGGACATGGAAGAAGATTCACAGTACCCACTGCTATTGGGAAGACCATTCCTAGCCCCTCTTTGGGAACGCCTGATTGACATGCAAAAGGAGTTCTTACCTTGAGGGTTGGAGAAGAAGCAGCTGCTTTTAACTTGATAAAAAGTATGAAAAATATAGACAGAGACAAGGAAAGTTGCAATGTAGCTGATTTTGTCTATACTTCAAATCCTGATGTTAACAATGATTTGTAACACTCCGGTTTTATCAATGAAAAGAGATGAATTCTAGTATGCGGGAGATGTCTATTACGATTTCCATCTGACGATTTTTCATTCTATAAGCGTGTTGAGCTTGAAGCAAAGCGAGAAGCGATAATGGGGAAAATATTGAAAAGGAAATTCATCAGAAACCTTGGTGCGGAAGAATTTAGTTTGAAAGAGTTGCCATGTCATTTAAAGTATGCTTACTTAGAATTACCAAAGAAAAACCAGTGATCATTTCAGCCAGACTTAGTGATGATGAGGAACAAAGATTGCTGAAAATATTAAGGAAGCATAAGGAATCGCTAGCTTGGTCCATTGAAGAGCTGAAGGGTATCAGTCCATCAATTTGCATGCATAAGATTCTGCTAGAAGAGACTTCAAAACCATGCATTGGAACACGAAAGGAGGCGGCGGAGAATCCGGTGATGAAGGAGTAGTCGAAAGGAGGTACTCCAGTGGCGAATGCGGGTTTTATCTATGCTATTTCGAACCGGTCCTTGGGTGAGCTCAGTCCATGTGGTTCCAAAAGAAAGGGGGTTTACTATGATCCTTGATAGAGAAAAATGAATTCAAGCAAAACGTTGGCGAGGATGGGGTATGCATTGATTACAGGAAGCTGAACACAGCCACCAGAAAAGATCATTTCCCTTTGCCCTTCATTGATCAGATGTTGGACAGGTTAGCAGGACACCCTCACTTTTGTTTTCTGGATGGGTACTCAGGATATAATCAGATTGCTATTGCACCTGAGGATCAAGAGAAGACCACATTCACATGCCACTTATGTAACACTTGCCTTTAGAAGGATGCCATTTGGGCTATGTAATGCTCGACTACATTCGAGAGGTGTATGATGTCTCATTATGATTTGGTTGAAGAAGTGATGGAAATTTTCATGGATGAGTTTTCTTGTGTATGGATCATTTTTTGTTGATGTTTAAGCGATGCGAGGCGATGCTTGAATGCAGACAAACGGCTAGCAACGAATTGGGAAAATGCCATTTATGTTGACGAAGGTATTGTTCTTTGGGCATAAAATTTACGCTCTTGGACTAGAAGTTGACCGGTCAAGGTATCCATTATCAAGACTCTTGCACCACCTACACTCAGTAAAGGGTAAGAAGCTTCTTGAGAATCTTTGATTTTCTGGGAGATTCATAAAGACTTTTCAAAAATAATGGTTACTATCTGATTCTTGGAAAAAGATACAAGGTTGATTTTTGATGACTCTTTGCAAGGATGCTTTTGAAGAAATCAGATCAGATTGGTACAAGCACCTACAATGGCTGCACGAGAGGAATGGAATCCAGGGATTTGGAAATAATGTGTGATGCCGGTGAATTTTGCCATGGGGCGTGTTGGGGCAAAGAAAAAGTATTCGAGGCCATATACTATCTTGGTAAGGCTAGTCAATGAAGCCTGAGAACTACTCCAACAAGCGAAAAGGAGATGCTAGCCATAGTGTTGCTTGTGAAAAATTTAGCGGTACATTTTGGGGATCTCATGTGGTAATTCCTGCTTGATCATGCGACGATCAAATACTTGATGTCAAAAAGGAAGCTAAGTCAAGATTGATAAGGTGGGTCTTCTTGTTGCGGGAGTTTGATTTGGAATCGAGGATAAAGAAGGATGTGACAATGTGATAGCTGATCACTTGTCAAGAGTAGAAAAGCCGTGATGAAGGAAAATGTGATGGTAGCAGAGAACTTCGGATGAGCAATTGTTTAAGGTTTCCTTCTGACTTCCGCACAGTATGCGTGTGTGAATTATCGGCGTGGAGTAATGCCTTCAAATTCAGCTACCCAGCGAAGAAGGAAACTTCGAGTGACGGAGTATTATATTTAGGATGACCCATTTATTATTGAAGAGGTGCGACATGATAATAAGAAGATGTGTGCGGAAAGTGAACAAGGCAACATTATAAATGAATGCCATGCATCACCGTATGGGGACATTTTTGGAGAAAGAGCGGCTTTGCAGATACTCGATTAGGATTTTATTGGCCCAATATCTTGAGAGGGTGTCTTGAGTGGGTTAAATTGTGTGATAGATGCAGGTGGAAATATCAGCGGCGGGGAATGAAATGCCCTGGTATTATGGTGATACAAATTTTTGATGTATGGGGAATAGATTTTATGGGACCCTTCCCACCATCATTTGGAAACCTATACATGCGCTAGCGATGAATTCACGTTTCCAAATGGGTGGAAAGCGGTGGCAATCAGGAATGATCTTGGCATACAGTTGTGAGTTTCTTGTAAAATAATATTTTGGCGGTTGGAACACCCGAACTATCATTAGTGATGGGGGGAACCCACTTTGCAAACAAAATATTTCGCAAAAACTCATGGCCGAGGAGTATGGGATCAAGCATGTAATGAGTTTGGCTTATCATCCCAGACGATGGACAGCGAAATTTCCAAACGAGGAGATGAATGCGAAAAGGCGCGAGCTCAGCGGGGAAGGATTGGTCTTCCGACTTGATGATGCACTTTGGGCTTCTCAGGTACATACAAAACCCCCCCGTTGGAATGTCCCCATACAGTTGTTTTTGGTAAACCATGTCATCTACCTCTTGAATTAGAATACAAGGCAATGTGGGCCATCGAGAAGTTAAACCGATTTTAAAGAACGAAAGGAAGAAAGATTGCTCAATTTGTCAATTGGAAGAGCGAAAGTAAAAGCCTATGTGTGCTAGAATATACAAAAACAAAAGACAAAGAAATGGCATGATCGAGAATTTTGAGAAGAGTTCGAGAGGGAACAGGTTCTGGCGTTTAATTCTAGGCGAAATTGTTTTTTCGGGGAAATTAAAATCCAATTGGAGTGGGTATACCACCAGGTGGTGTCAAGTACTATTTGGAGCGGTGACATGAGGGCGTCTTGGAGAATTCAAGGTCGATGGATGAGGTTAAGCATTATCTAAACGAGGGGAAGAGAGGAAAATGAAGAACTCAAGCGGTTCTTGAGGAAAAAGAAGAAGTGATACCACAACGACAAGTCCATTTAAGGACTCAAAGCGACGGTAATGGGAGGCTGACCCGCCCAGGATTTAATTTACGGTTTAAGTTTTGAAATATTTTTCTTTTAGTTGCTTAAATTAGGTCGATTTGTTTTTTATAAGGATAGATTTAATTTTTAGAAATCAATTGTAGTTTAATTAGATTTTCTTGAATATTGCGGTTAGCACGCAGGTTCGAAGACATGGATGACAAAGCGATCAACCGGAACAGTGCGTGACTTGCGGAGAAGTCACAACATGAGAAAAAGGGAGTAGCTTTATCCACCCCAACCCGATGCAGTAGATATACTTGAATTGTTTGTTAAAACACTGCTTGGAGATGCGAGAAGTAATGTCTAAAAGAGTTAGGAACAATAAGAAAAAAGGTTCTTGAGATCATTGAGTTAAGGGCTTAGGTAAGCGGCGAGAGAAAGGTTATGTATCGCGACATAAGTGACCTGTCGCGACAAAACATTGATGTCTTGACTTTGTTTTGAAAGGGCTTGAAATTTGGTGAGTATTGAAGGAAGAAAGGTATATGTCGCGACACCCACTTTGTGAAATCGCGACAGAGTGGATTTCAAAATGAAAAAAATAGATGTCGCAACATGAAAATCAAACAATTCCTAGAAAGTTATGTCGACAAACTTAGTATGTCATGACATAAAAGAGGGGGCCAGTGCCACTCACTCTCACTTTAAAAGCCTAGATTCAATGATCTCAAATAAAAAATGAAAATTGAAGTCGCGACGTGTTTTTTAATAAACAATAATTAGCCCACAAACATTGATTGAATTAGTTGTTGGAAACTTTCTCATTCACTCGAGCCACATGGCTATTCACCTTCTTCCTCCTTAAAGTCTGAAGCCCACGAAAACCCTAGCTTCCCAAACCTTACGAAAAGCTTTTCTCCCGTTTCCATGTTTGAAATTCCCCTCTAGTCCTAACCTAGACGAGATTATGAGGGAACATGAACAACGGAAGAAGAAACTTCGCCAAAAACGGTTAGATGAGATTCGTCGAAGAACAAGCGGGGAGAGGTGCCATCGAAACACGAAGCTCCGTGACTTCGAAAAGACGAGAGAAAGGGAAAGGGAAAGATGAGAGAAAGAAAGAAAGAAGTAGAAGATTTCGTGTCGACAGACGTACTCAGTGGAAAAAATATTATGCTAGCAAGGGGTTTTGTCGCGAGAGAGGAGATTCAAAAATCTGATACGCCTTCCAAGGAGGGAATGATAAACGAGAGAGGGTGGGAGAGTCTCTGCGCTGGCATCGGGGTATCTGACGGTAAGAGAATTTTATTCAAATTTGGTAGGAAGGAAGGATGGAGCAGTTTTCGTTAGAGGAGTCTGGGTTTCATATGAAGCTAAGGCCATCAACGAGGCCTATGGCATGGCAGTGCACAAGCATGGTTCCAAATTTAAGAAACTTTTGGAAAAACCAGATTTTGGAAAGATTGCCAAGAAGCTCACTAATGGTAGATGTGACTAAACCAAGAAGAAGGAAGGCGAGAAGCATTGAGCAGGGGAAGCTAAGCGAGGAAGCGAAGGTATGGTTTACTTCACAGCCCACATTTTGGTTCCAACAAAACATGTGTGCACAGTGAAACGAAGGCGTGTTCTTTGTATACTTAAGCTGAAAGGATACAAGATCAATATAGGAGTTGTCATTGAAATTCTATCATGAGGTATCATGAAGGGAATAAAAGAGTCTTATTCCTCACCCGGCAACAATCCTTTGTTCTATGTTTTGAAGGCTGGGATTGAAAGGAATATGGGAATCGAGAAAGAAGAAGTACCGAGCTTCACCACTCCTTCGTGGGGAGTTAGCAAAGGACCAAGAAACTAGAAGAAAAAGGGGGTGTTGGTAGAGAAAAGAGATGAAACCCAAGCGGAAAGACCGAGGAAAACTCGGAGGTTCTTGATCAAGGAAGCGAGAGCGACCCGAAAGCTCACACGACAACGTGATTTCATTTTTGCGAACTGATGAGACGGGATGAGCAGCCCAGTGGGCTTCTCATTCCATGGCAGTTCTCTCTGTGCGAAACGAAATTTCCAACATGGAGAAAGCTTAAGGGGAGCACAAGAGAACGGGTTCGATCTTGGAAGCTCTCGATGCCATGCAAAAGAGAGAATGGATGAAAACGAAGAGTGGAACCTAAAGCGGGAGAATTCGGAGAAGGCATTTATGAAAAAGAATTGAAAGAGACCAGCCGTGGGAGGAAGAGCTAAGCAGAGGAAGGAAAAGGAGCATGAGATTGAGCTACAAAAGAAGAGAAACGACGGTGGGGAGAAAGCCCACGAGAGCAGAAGAGAGGAGCAGGATGAGAAAAATTTTGAAGCCCGTGAGGGAAGAATTTAAGAAAGAAATGAAGGAAGAATCCTGTCTGATTCTGAGAAACTGAGCCTTAAGTCATGAAGCTTTTTATAACAATCGGTTTGAGCGTGATTCTCAACTCCTAACATTGATAAAGAAAGGAATCTGAGCTTGAAGCTAAATTTGGGGAGCAGGCAAATCCAAGGGCTTCAAGTTCCTATACAAGTCTCTACGAAGGATTTTGAGAAATAAGTGGATGATAGAGACAAGAAGCTTGAGGATCTTACGAATCCACATGGCGAAAAGAATGGTAGAAAATTTGGATGCATTCAACAATAATCTCTCCAAATTTTTAGAGGTCATAGCGAAATGGAGAGCCACAATGAATGGTTTGGGAAAGGCGAGGATGAGTTGAACAAAAGGTTGATCTCTCTAATGAGATTTCATTGAAGAACAAATGGAGGAAACGAGAAGAGAAAGGAAAGAGGTGAAAAATGCAATTCCCGAGCTCATTTAGGTACACTGGACCTAGATCCCCCCAACATCTTTGCTCCTGGCTATTTCAAAAGAAAAAAATAGACCTTCTCCCTGCCTAACCTTCTTTACCCTCTTATTCCCATTTGAATTGTATCCAACTGTTGCAATTGAATCAGAAATAAAATAAGAAATTTGAATTGAATTGTTGTGTGCGTGCTATTTTGAATTTGTTTGTTCAATATTGTGTTGCTTTATGATGCATAGTTGGGAAAATATAAGTAGTAATTAGTTCCAGAAGAAAAACTGCTGAGATGTCATGAGCTGCGTTGAATGAAGCAGTTAGATTAGAAATAAGCTGAAATCTAGAATAGGGCGGTGAATACAATTTATTGAAACACGAAAGTGCAAAAAATGACTTAAATTTAGATTGTTGAGTCGAATAGAGGAAAGTAATGAAATTGGAAGGAACAAAACTTATTTTTGAGATTGTGGTATGAACAATGAGTCAAGGAACCTGTTGGATACTAAAGAGTTTAACTACTCATCAACAAAAATTCAGCAAGGAACTCTTAATGGTCAATAACAGTAGCTAACCCAAATTCTAGAACTTGTTAGATTATTGATTGAGGAGAAATCCTAGGTGATGCAGCTGACAAGAAATGATGCAGGCCATTCTTGGAAAGTTTGAGCCATTCAAGCCATCCCTACCTATATGCTAAAGCATATACCTTAGTTCCAGAAATTGAGCCAATCAAGCCTTATTTCTAAGGATCGGTAATTTAAACCCCAAACCTTCCAAAGAATCAATCTTCAGTAAGAACCTGTGATTACCCAAACTGAGAAAAGAGAGGAAGAGAAAGAAATCAAGTTTGGGGGAGGTTGTTTTTAAGAAGAACTCAAGGAGAAAAGATAGAAAAAGGGAATGAAAGAAAAAGGGTGCTTGATACAAAAAAAAAAAAAAAAGGGGGATAAGTTTTGCCTTGGCCTAATTCTCTTGAACTATTAAGTTCTTAGGAATTGTTTCAACACCTAGTACCCTAATACCATCTGGTGTCTTGGGGTTACTAACCCCGAGGATTCGCTAAGGGTGTTAGAAAGCTTAAGAAGGTAAAACATTGCACCATCCCTGAATGGTGACAAACAAAGCAAATTCCCCCAGTTAAATTACAAATGAAAAATGAGAGCATACAGTTCTGAATAGGAGAAATCCAGGAGATGTCTTAAAAATGAAGTTTGGGGGAGTTTATTAAAGAAACTACAAGGAAAAAGAGCGATGAAAGAAGAAAGTTCGGGGTAATCTAAACCAAAAAGTTCTTTCTATCACACTACCCAAGCCTAACTTTACAAGCCAAAGACACGATTGATCACTTGGAAGGGTGGAATTACTATTGTTGGAATCAATATGAATAACAAGCTTATGGAAATTTGGAAAAGCAATAACAGTAAAAGCTGTGAAAGAGGACTGGGAGTTAAGTGAATAATTATGAAGATGAGAAAGGAGGAAAACAATTTATTTTCAACGAGGATCAATGATTATGTTGTTTGTAGGCTTTCATTCAACAGTTTAGTTTTGTATACTATAAGAGTAGAAACCAATATGAAGGCTGGAGAAACGAAGCTAGATGTCTGAAAATAATGCATACCTTGTATTTCAATTAAATTGAATGCTCTTTGCGAACAAATCGAGAAAAATGTCCTTAAAGAATTTTCTTTTTATTTTGTTTACGAGACGAACAATTCTACTTTCTTTATGAGGACAAGCAAAATTTTAAGTTGGGGAGTTTGATGAGCAGAAAGTCATCTATTTTTAGTCATTTCGATCTATTTTTATCTAAACGAGGCGATTTGTAATGCGAAATTATGGAATAACTAACGGCTTGTTAAATGGCGGGAGTGAAGAATATTTGCGAGAAAAAGCGAGAAGGTGGATGAAGCGTAATGAGATAATTGGCTGAAGCAAGTTCTAACGTGAGAAGAAAAGGGCACAAAAGATAAAGACTGATGTCATTGAAAGCTTTGGCGGCAATCAAAATGCATATCGGGTTGCGCGGTAAAACTCGGTCGAATGAAGCTTACTTGAAGAACAAAGGCGAATTTGAGTTAAAGAAACTCAGTGAAGAACCGAAGTGAAGAAAGAAGAAGACTTCATGTCGACATGCGGATCGTCGTGACGCCGACAATGTCTGAAGCCGATCATAAAAGCGATAGATTTGTAGACAACGGTAGTGAGAAGAGAGGGTCGTGACATCCCTTTGAATGATCAAACTTGTCGCGACATCGGGGAAACATGGAAGAAATTTGATGGGAATTCGCGGCGAGGAGAATCGCGAAGGCTATGACGAGCGGTGAGATGAAGGCGATGTAGCTTTCAAGTTGTTGTCGAGACAGGGGATTGAAATCGCGACATCAGTAACGACCACTTGAAACCTGCAAGGGCATGAATTGATGTCGGCGACAGGGAACCATCAGAAGTGAGCGCAGATCCATAAGGCGATGTAGCGACAAGAGATTGTTGTCAGCGACACGAAAATATCGGTGGAAGCTTACGTAAGTTCCTTGGAGTGATGTCCGCGACAAAGGAATGACGTCGCGCGCAACCTTGATTGAAGCCTCTCAGAGAACTTCGTCGATGTCGCGACAAGAGATTCGATGTCGACGAGGAATTCATCGGATGAAAGATGCAAAGAAATGAGCTAGCACGTCGCGACCAAAGAGATTGAGGTAGGGACATCATGAGCGTTCGATTAAAGCTACGGAAAAATTGAGCTGATAACAGTGACGAGGCAGCCGATGTCGCGTTTATCGGGAGAACTACGATGAAGCACGCAAGGTATAAAGTGATGTCGCGTGAGGGACCGGTCAGCGACATCGAGAAGCGGGCTATCGATTCTGGAAAATTTGCGGTCCCATGTAGTTGATGTCGCGTGAAGATTGATGTCGCGACATCGAGAGACTTTTATCGATTGAAGTGCGAAGACTTAAGGCGTGTCGCGACGTGGGCTATCAGATAATGTGACATGGATGATGTTAATCGCGACAAGGAGTGAAGTCGCGACACGAACGATAGCATAGGCGATCCGCGGGGAAATCCACAAAGGCGCATTGGGATTAGGGCTGACTAAGAGCCTATAAATACGCGGCTGACTCATAACGGTAGCTTGGCGGCGACACGAGACGAGGATTACGGGTAGGCGAGAGGCTCATTTTCTTTATTTTTCTTTTAATTTTCTTTTCTTTTCTTTTCTTCAATGTTGATAGTTAGAGATTAGATTAGATTTATCATTTAGTTTTCGTTTTATTTTCTGGAACTGGATGTTATCGTTTTGAGCAGAAGCTGAATGCAGAATTCAATTCTTTTTAAATTACTACCTGGAATGTTTGAAGTTCAGACAAATTTCTGGAATTCGGCTCCTCCAGTTTCATAATGCAGTTATTCTTATGATCAGAGGAATGTGGTGTATGATGATCAATTGAGGAACCCGGCTTCCATTAAGTAGATAACTATTGTCAGAAATTATCTTTCACGTAGTTGTTTCCAGCAAATTATAATTCGGTTTATGGTACTTTCGGTTATGGGTTTAATGTTTTTTGATCTGAATATCGGTTTCTTATACGTAGTAGAAATTGTTTCATTGCTACGATTTCAAGGAGGTCCTACGGTGACACGAGATGACAATCTGGGAGTTATGAACATTTCTTTGAAGGTATATTAACTGTATTAGAGATCTAATGAGCTTTGTAAGTTTACTTGATCCTCTTCTCACTTGAAATCGAGAATGAGTTGAATGAGTTATCGATTTAAGCAAAGCGGAGAGTTCACCTCGGTCGAATAAGGTGACCAATCCGTGTTAGCGAGGATCTCTAATCAAGGAGAGGGTGATCTATTCTAATTTTGAGGAAGAGTAACTGGAAGTTGTATATCCTTGCTTGTGAATGTGGGAGCCTAAGGTTCTGAGTCCATAAAATGGGCATGAAGTATTCTGAAAAGAAAAATACGAGAATTAAGGAAGTCCTACATTAAAAAGTAGTTATCTCATTCCTTTGTATTCGAGGAAAGGGATCGGGTAAAAAATTAGATAATGGAAATGTGGAGTGTGGAGAGATCCGAATTTGTACTACTAAGCCTTAGACGTATTTTAAAACCTGAAATACCTGAAACAAAATTAACTGATGTTGCTGCTTGAGGTGATACTTACTTATTAGCATTGATCTTAATGTGTACTCTAAGCGATAATTACTCGGTTCCATTTATTTTCTTAACTATTAGATTTATTCATTATTCTTTAGATTCAGTTTATTCGATTGTTCATTCTTTTATTATATCTTGTATAATTTACGACTTCTTAGATTTAGGTGCAATCATTTATAGTCAAATAGTATGGAGCTTGAGTAAAATTAGAAATTTAGTTGATCTAGAATTCTTGAGATCTACGTAAGGATCGATATCACAGGACTTAAATCGATTTATTACTTGTCGGCACATTGCACTTCTTGGTATATTGGGTAAAACCAATATTGAAATGATTTTACTCCTAGGAGATGTTTTGGTCTAGTCAACAAAGATTTTATAGGCGCCGTTGCGAGGGATCGAAAGAATTCGGTAAATCAATATTGACGAGAAAAGGAAGGAATTACTAATTTGGACATTTTGAAGAAAAAGAACAAAAATAGCTTTTCAAGCAGTGGTTATTTTAGCCCACTAACCTTTAACAAACCATGAAAATATTTGTTGACCAAACTAATCCTATTAATGTAAGTGTTTTGATTTCAGAATGAAAATTTAATGCATAGGAAGCGGAGACAACGATCACGATTCAGTGACAAAATTAGAGAGGACACTTTCGAGGCAGAAGATAAAGAAAGCCCAGAAAACTCAACCATGGCGGGATGAAAGGCGAGGATCGGGATGGGGTACATATGAAAATTCAAGACAATGAATTCGATTTTCTTGATATTCAAACAATGAGTGACTGAGAAAATAAAAATACACTACAGGAAGGGAATTTACCCCAAAACACCGTTTGAATGCCGACATTGATCAACTGATTAGAGAACAAAAAAAAGGCGTGAATTAGGGTTCTCAATGCAAGATCCTGAAAATTAAGATGATGGAATGAGATTGTTAGGGCTAAGGGAAATTTTTATCACAAAATAAAAAATCGTGAGAATAGGAAAGGGGAAAGGGAAAATGAGGGAAAACAAAATAATAAGGGGTGGGCAGTGGGTTGGTATAATGATAAATTTATTTATTTTTACCCTGGGCTTCAGCCCACCACAACCCACTAATAGTTCCGTCCTTGGTTGGAACTCCAATGTAACTTATTTGAATATTATTGTAACTTATCAGTGTGATGAATGTCTTGTTTATCTCTTTGAGTAAGTGCCCATTATA
Source organism: Tetrastigma voinierianum (assembly GCA_016808115.1). Taxonomy (NCBI): domain Eukaryota; kingdom Viridiplantae; phylum Streptophyta; class Magnoliopsida; order Vitales; family Vitaceae; genus Tetrastigma; species Tetrastigma voinierianum. Next base: position 565,350 of record JAEQBH010003975.1, read on the forward strand.
GAAAAAGGCTTTGATAATTTTGAGAATAGATTTGCAACCTATATTCCAATATTTTTTATAACAACTAGCCTGGAGACCATTTGGACTAGGTGCTTTAAGACTACTAATATGCAAGAGAGTTGTAAGGATTTATTCTTTTGTAACTACTTTAATTAATAAATTCTTTGTTTTATTCTTCTTAAATACAAGGACAAAAGGAGTAAAAAAGATCAAGATTTATCCTAGGATTTTCTTATGTGAATCTCTTAGTGAAGTCATTAATGAATGTCTTAGAAATGTCATTTTGATCATCAAACAAAATTCCTTTTGTATCTCTAATTTTCCAGATTTTGTTTTCTTTTCTTCTATTTAGAGCTACCGTTTGGAAATAACGATTATTCTTATCACCTAAATGGGTCCAAGCTTGCCTTGATTTTTGAGCCTCTTGATTTTTTCTAATTTCAAAACTTGGTTAAGATTTTGAGATAAATGAACTTTTTTTTTTCCTAAGGACTATGTTATGAGATTAAGACACCTTGCACCATATCATTTTCTTTTTCAATTTGTCCTATATTTTCTTCCAAATTTCCTACTTCTCATTTATTTGAAGTTTTCAATTTTTGTCTACAGACTTAAACTTTTTTTCACTAGTTGGAAGGCATTCGACCTTATAAATGTTGTGTTCCAAGCTTCTCTAACAACATCAAAAAAACCTTAAATGTTGAACCAAAATTCCTCACGCCTAAAAGGTTTGGCTTTCATATCTACATTTATTTTTATCTAAATGCAACACAATAAGTCCATGATCGGAACCAATGATGGGAATATTTTCTACCCTTGCATCCTAAAATGTATAATTCATTGGTCATTAATGAGTACTCTATCTAGTTTTTCAAAAATGGATGAGGATTCCCTTCTTTTATTAAACCAAGTATATGGAACCCCAAAAAGATTCTAATTCCATCAATTGACAATTGTCAATGAATTCTGCGAAATTTTGCATTCTAGAAAAGTTGCCAATTGTTCCACCTATCTTTTCATGGGGCGCAAGATTTCATTAAAATCACAAATAACTGCCCAAGGCTCGATAATATAATTTTTAATACTACGTAAATTCTCTCATATCTCTTTCTGTTTGTGATGTTGAGGATAGTCATATAGGAAAGTAATAAAACAATCGATATTAAGATGAGAGAAATAGGTCATACAATGAATCATTCTATTGTTTTTCACAATAATATTCAAAGAAGTTACATTGGAGTTCCAACACAACTATAAACCTCCTGAAAAATCTGCCGGATTAACATAGTCAAAGCTATAAAAATGAAGCTTAGGCAAAGCAAGTGAAATGAATTTAAAGAAGTTATAAACATAATTGTAAAGTTTGAATTTAGTTTTTATTTTCTTCACTATTTAAAAAAAGAAAAAGAAATTCAAACATAACAATAACAAAAATAAGCAAGTACCATTATTAACTCTTTTTTTACATCTTTTCAAAAAAAAATTATTAACTTTTTTTTTACATCTATTTATTTTACATTACAACATTGTAGTATTTTGTTCTCATGAAAACTTGAACGTGATCCATATCCTAACCAATCTTTTAAAAATCGAATATGCAACTTAACTGAAAAAGTTACCAGTTCTTGATTTACTGGTTGATCCAATGGTTGAACCGTGGTCAAATCAATGATGTCATAAATAAATCATAAAGATATTATTAAAAATAAAAACAATTATAAATTGATTGGACCGGTTCAATCGATCTAATCGCCGTTTTGACCAGTTCGATCGATTCAAAGAAAATTGATTTTTTTTTTCCTTTAAATCGGATTGGTTTTGTTGTCAATTGATCCAACCGATCGGACCAATCGATTCGATTTGATTTTTAAAATATTGACCCTAACTGTTAGAAAAAAAAAAAACCTTGATCTCTACCTTATAACCCGTTCAATCCTTAATCGGGCCGGACTGTACTATTATTAATTTAGAGAATGAGAGGAAGGAATTTTTTTTGGATAATTAATGAGAGGAAGGAATTGAATACATTATTAAAGTTAAGATAAAGCTAAATTTCTCATGAATTCGTTTTAGACTTTGAGGTACCGACAATGTCAGTTTTCGCCATTTTTCTGCCTTTTGTCATCTATCTTTCTTGTCGATTTATGCTTTAAGGTGATACCCTGATATCAAATGTGGTACATGTGTATGTCTTGTGAACCACTTGCTGCAAGCTTTACAGATTTATTTGTTTTCATTCTCAGTTCTGATTTCACATTGAAAGACCTTTTTTTCCTTCTATTATTTCTATAAAGAACTCATTAATCCCACCTTCATTATACTTTCTATCAAATCAACCATTTGTTAATATACTTTCTTGGAAATTTTCTATTTGAATTTCTCTTGACGGAGTTAGTGTAACGTGTTGGGGAGGGTTATTCAGTGATCACTAGTTCGAGTCCCTCATGGGTATTAAATATTTATCCGGTCATTAACTTCAAGGCCTATGTGATTAGTACGTCCAAGCTGATTTGAACTAGAGCTGGGAAACGGGTAAGGCCAATTCGAGCCAGCTTTTGACTGGCCTAGCCTGACCTTACACGGGCTGCAGGCCTAAATGGGCCAGAATATTAAAAAAAAAGAAGCTAAAATACATATTTCCTATTTTTTTATTCTTCAAATAAAAATAACAATATGCAAATAAGTAATAATATTTAATATACAAAAAATGATAGAACCTAGATGATATAATAGTATTTAGAGTTTATAGTCTTAAATAAACGTAAACAAATAAATAATGTTAAATATCATCCTAACCTAATTAACTATAACCACATCAAGGAATCGTATCCGAGTCCACAACCTAAGGTTAAAACATGAATGTAAGAGAAAAAAAATTAATTTTCTTTAAATAACATAAAAGTATCCTTTTAATATATATATATATATATATATATATATATATATATATATATATATATATATATATATATATATATTGTTATAAATGATTCACAGAGATAAGCATGAATTTTCCACACATTACCGGTAAATAATTATTATGGTATTAATGATTGTAACACTATACATATGAGTTTCTATAAGAATGAAAATACAGTTTTCTTCTTGAATTATCTCTTTTCTCTTTTATCTTTCAACACGTTATCAGCATGAGAGCTCGAACAATCACAAAGTCAGAAAGCTCAAATCCAGGGAACTCAGACCTCAGACGATATTACAAAATCATAAAACAAGAAAGGTACATTTCAATTTCATAGTCTGCAATATTTTTTTGAAATTTTTTTCAAACTTCCAAATTCAGAGTTAAAAGCCTGATGCTTGAACTCTATTGCCAAGCAAATGCGAAGCCAGCTGATTTGAAATATTCAACGATGTGAAGATGAAGAAAGAGTATTTTCTTTTCTAAAAATTAGGCACAAAAACTGCTTTGAAATGTTCAAGCCTGAAACTTGAAGAAGAAGAAGGAAAAAAAAATTGTTTTTGTTATTTTGATTTTGAAAACAAAAAATTGTTATAAAAAAAAACAAAAATTTTCTTTCAAACCGATTTGAACCCTTGATTTTCGGTTTTAATTTTACACCAATTACCCCTTAACCTCAATTATATTATTATTAAATACACCACAAATTATAATTTCTTCTATATATATATATATATATATTTTTTACTTTATTAATATAGTGTTAATTATTTCGGACTGAAAATGTCTAATATCACCAATCTCGAATTTGCTGCCCTTGATATTGCAATAATTATTTATCTTGGATCTTGGATGCTGAAATCCTTTTGGATGCTATAAATCTTGGAAACACAATCAAATGAGGAAATACCGCATCCCTACAGGATTGCGCTAAGGCCTTAATATTCCTTCACCATCATATTGATGAAGGCCTGAAAAGTGAATATCTAACGGTCAAGGATCCATTGATCCTCTGGACGAGTTTGAAAGAACAATACCTCCAACAACCAGAAGTTGAATCATTCAGAAAAATTATCTGAAAAGGCAACAGGACCACATAACAAAAAGGTTTATGAAACTGAATGTTACAGATGTGGAATGAAAGGTCATTGATGCCGTGCAATGGAATGCGGCGAACATTTGGTTGACCTTTATCAGGCCTCCATGAAAGGAAAAGACAAACAAATTGAAACAAATTTTATTGACAGAAAAGACACTATGGATCCTGATGATCATTTCTTTGATGATGATGGTGTAGTACCTTTGAACCATTTTGATGTTTCTGATTTTTTTTTAAGATCCAAGTGGAAAAATTGACCATTTAATTGGGGATGGCAATGTGTGCTATGATTACGACATATAATTATCTTGTTACTTTTTTTTATGTTATTTTCTTTTTCATACTGTTTTTCCATACAGTTATCTATAATTCGAACTTTGATTTTCTATTTAAATTTCTTTTTTTATTTTGAAGATATATGGATCCCTCCTCAGAATTGATCAATTATATGTCATCTGTTGGTGATGCATGTCTTATTGACATGCCCCTGACCCACACGATCTTGCGTGATAAGAAATATTTTTCAAACTTCACATTAGCTCAATCTAATGTTCATACTATCTCAGGTCCTATTAACCTGATTAAAGGCTCTAGCAAAGCCACCATTATTCTACCAAAAGGCACTGAATTTCAAATTAAAGATGTCCTTTATTCTAATAAATCTAGTAGAATTTACTCAGTTTTAAAGATATTTGCCGAAATGGATATCATATTGAAACTATGAATCATGATGCAAATGAGTATTTACTCATTACTTCTTTTATTTATGGGCAAAAATGTATCTTGGAACAATTTCCTTCTTTACCTTGTGGGTTATATTAGACAACTATTAGATCTATTGAATCTTATGTTGTCATGAACCAGAAGTACAATGACTCCAATGCATTTTTACTTTGGTATGAACGATTTGGGCATCCCGGAATTTCCATGATGCATCGTATAGTTCAAAATTCTAATGGGCATCCACTAACGAGCAGACACATCTTAGTAACTAATGGTTATACTTGTGTTGCTTGTTCCAAGAAAAGTAGTGATAGACCATCTTTACAAAGGTTACATTTAAATCCCAGCTTTTCTAGAACATATTTAAGGGGATATTTGTGGGCTTTATTCACCCGCTAGTGGACCTTTTCGTTATTTTATATGGTTTTAATTGATGCATCCACTCGATGGTCTCCTGTATGCCTTCTTTCTAGTAGAAATGTTGCCTTTGCTAGATTATTGGCTCAAATAATTCGACTCAGAGCACAATTCCCTGATTCCCTATCAAGACAATTCGTCTTGATAATGCTAGTGAATTCTCATCTCAAACATTCCTTGATTGTTAAGCGTAATACATTGGTATATATGTTCAACAGCCTGTTGCTCATGTTCATTCTCAGAATGGGTTGGTTGAATCCTCTATCAAACATTTGCAATTTGTGCTAGACGTTATTTGAAATCAAATTGCCTTTATCGGCATGGGGACGTAACTTTATTATACATCACCGCAAAATTTAGTGTAGCCGTCCTACATTGATCGCGATTTATCACCATTACAACTTGCTAAAGGTTATCAACCTAATATTTCGCATTTGCAAGTTTTTGGTTGCGCTGTTTATGTTCCAATTGCCCCCACACATCGACCTAGGTTAGGTCCTCAATGCCATCTTGGTGTTTATGTTGGCTTTCAATTTGTAACTATTATAAATTATATCGAGCTTGTGACGCCCTATTTCCCGGGGGTCCCGTTGACAACCCGTCAACTCGCGGAATACCTGTGTGTCTCATATCATGAGACCCATACTGCCATACATGAGTAAAAATGGCCACTTGGGCCTATACACCAATACTCACCAATAATCTGGCAACTAATCATATCACAATACCAAGAAATTATTACATTACCTTAATACAAACAACACTTTAAAATTTAGAATTTAATATATAAGTTATACCAAAAAACATCAAAGCCAAACCCGACTTTCTTCTAAAAACTGGCCCTAAACGCAGCCGCCTCGAACACCCTATACCCGAAATAATGGATCCCCGACAGCGTAGCAATGCCCGTGAGGTCAATTATCCCACAGGTTACTCCTGTTCCACGCACATGCAATGATTCAACATAAACGATTCAAGAAAATACGATCCTACCAACGTCTACATGCCCAATCCATGTCTCAAGTCCTCACCGACTCCTCATGCACGCCTAAGCCAACGCGAGAAAAACATTTACTCTTCACGCCATGCACTCACATCTAATTTTCTAGGGTCAGCCTTTGCATAAGTGGAAATGCATTTTTCATTCCAACCTTACACATGTCAATATATCATTTACAGCCATATTAACAAATTTATATTATTATTGCTCATATGTTATTTAATTCACATCAATATTAAAATTAGCCTAATGCTGAGCTTTTACCATAATTCATTTCCAATGGCTTACACACGCTTATATTTTTTATATAATTCTACATCATGTTAACACATTTAATTACATGCATTAACATATTTTTTATCACACAATTCCAAGTGTTTGCCTTTGCTTATAACACATGCATGAACCATTTCCTACCCAACCAGGAAGAACCGACTATCTTTAATAAAATTCCAAACGAGCAAAATGGCTGTCCCAAAGAACCCACTCACCAAGATCTGCTCCACCTTCTCAGGAATGGAAACCAGCGGCCATTTCCTACCTAAAAACACAAAACCATAATTTATCAGACAACTATCACACAACCACCCAAAACAGCCCCTAAACTCAATGGGTCCAAAACAGGCTCTTATATATTCTGTGGCAATTCACCTCTAAGTTTGTAAATCGATCAAACGATCGTACCACAAATTTCTCAAACCAACTAAAACCATTAACACGCTTCAAAACTAACCGAGTAGGAGAAGACCCTACCTCTTGAGTCATCGAAACTCCCCAAAAACCGCGTGCTCACAGCAGAGTCTCTCGCCAGAGAACAACTTCTCAGATCTCACCAAAGCGATCCGACTGGCCTGAAATGAGAAACCAGAGAGTGTTTGCACTTTCTCTCTCTAAACCTCTCCATTTTTGGATAACTTTCTCACTTCTCTCACTCCATCGCACGCTTCGCAGAAATGGAGAAGAAATGTCTCCTTTTTGTTCCCCTCTTTACCACTTGTCAAGCTACCATCGGGTTTTGGATTCTTATCCACTATCCGGCACCAACTATCGATCGCATCATGCCGCGTTCACGGGCCCTACACTTGAGCCTGTTGACCAACTCACAGATGACACGTGACACACCGCAGCCACCAAATGCCGCTGTTATCCCGCACTACGCCGCCGCTCGAAAAACGCTGCGAAATTCGACCGTCCCACCTTTGAAAAATTCGACACGGTAGCTAGATTTCAGAAGACGATTCCAATCTGAAATCCGCTTCTTCATCCGAGATCTAGAAAAATCTTGATTTTGACCGAAATTACCATTTCATTTTTAGAAAAATTAGATTTTCTCAGGTTTCACAGAGCTCTATGGGGAAGTTTCATCGCTTGATTTGCAGATTGTCACTTTGATGAAAATCTTTTCCCCGCCATTAGTAGGGAGATAAGCTAATTTCGTAAGAATGACGAAAATTACATGGAATGAGTCATCTTTATCTCACTTGATCCTCAGATAAAGCAATCAACTAGGAAGTCAGAAATAATTCATTTTACAAGGTCTTATGAATCAATTCGCTCGATGCTTTTGAATTGATCAATAAAGTTGGCAAAATCACATATCTTCGTAAATATCCTAGCGAGGATTGAAATCCCAATAGGAAAATTACAAAGTAGCATGACAAATGAACCTAAGCCACGATTAAATGAGCCTATTGGTTCCAAAGACGCACTTCAAAAAGGAAAGTGCTATATCTACGACTTACAAAGATATAATCATGCCTCGTGTCGATAACAAGAAATGCAGAGATCTACCAAAGAGTTATTCTTAATGATGTACCTAAGATACACAATGAAGAGGATCTCTATCAATTATATACATGAGGGAAGAATATGGACTGCAAATACTACCCATATAAGTCAATGCTTTTTCTTTCTTCCAAGTTGCCATGGATATCATAAGAAATGATGAAGATCAAGAGCCGTAAAATGTGAATGAATGTCGACATCGAAACGATTGGTTAAAATGGAAAGAAGCAATCAAAACAGAATTAAGATCACTGGCTAAATGAGAGGTATTTGGACCAGTTGTTCAAACACCTACAAATATACAAATACATGGATATCGATGGGTTCGACGAAAGCAAATGAGAATAATGAAATAAAGGTGATATAAAGCACGCCGCCCAAGGTTTCAAGCAAAGACTTGAATCACTACGAGGAGACATATTCTACAATGGACGCAATCACATTCCGATATTTGATAAGCTTAGCGCCTCTAAGGACTTGATATGCGTCTGATGGACGAGTCACAACATATTTATATGGATCTCTAGATGCTAATGTACATGAAAATCCTCGAAGGATCTACATTTCCTAAAGTAATGAACTAAAACTGACGAGCATGTATTCAATCAAATTGAAAAGATTTTTATATGGATTAAAAAATAAATCATTTAATGGTATAATCGTTAAAGGCATTTACTCAAAGAAGGATATGTGAATAATTCAGTTTGTCCATATGTTTTCATTAAGAAAACAAAATGGATCGGGTACAATAGCAAGATATGTAGATGATTTAATTTGATCGACTCAAGAGCTCATCAAAATAGCCAACTCATTTAAAAGGAATTTGGGATGAAAAATCTTAGAAAATAAGATATTGTCCCATCATAGACGAGTATTGTTTGAATGCGCTTGATTCATCAATCATCATATATGTAAAAGTCCTGAGCGCTTTTATATTTGATGTGGCATTTAAATCAAAGGAGGATATATTAAAGATGATCGAACTAAGCACATTTCGCCAAAAGTTCTTCTACACTCGCGAACTCCAAAAAGATGGTGAAATTGATGTGCAACAAATAAGTGTCCAACGATAATCTGAAGTAGATTATTTACTAAGGCCTCGCTTTCGTGAAAATATCTGCCAAGAAACTTGCACGGTAAGTTGGCATGTGCTAGCTTAAAGATCTTCAAATTGAAAAGTTGAAGACAATATAGTCATGTCACTACCAGGGGGAGTACGAATAAAGATGTTAGATACTATACTCTTTTTCCCTTCGCCCGGCGCCATTCCCCAATCGGGTTTACTAGCAAGGTTTTTAATGCAGACAAGATTCAACAATTTAGCATTGGCCATTCATGAGCGTTATAAATTATCTATTGATAACCGTGGAATGACTACACATTTATCATTTAATAATTATTACTTATTAATGATCAGAACACTATATATATGTTTCGAAGAATGAAAATACAAGCTTTTCTTTCTTGAATTATCTCTATTATCTCTTTTCTCTTTTCTTTATCTTTCAACATATATATATATATATATTTTGAAGGTTTATCGAACCATTAACTTAACTTAAAGGTCTATAGAATTAGTTAACATACGTGCAAGTTGATCCGAACGGGAATGATAACAAAAAAAAAAAATATATTGCATTACTCCAATTATATTTGAGTATAAGTGCTTGTGTAGTTTCTCTATACACTATAGATGTTGTATTATTTAAGAATTCTTGTCAAACCAACTCTTAGTTCTTCAATATGCAACAAATGCAACTTGGATCAAGTCACATCCGTATTACTCTACCTTACATTGAAAACTGTTGTCCTAAAAGATTTAAAAAAATTGTAAAGTATTGATGTGATAAGATTGAATTTTATCTTGAAGGGGTAAGTTTTAAATTTATTTTGGTTAAAGATTAAAATAATTATGATACTTTTAGATATTTTAATTAAGTAAATTATATTATCTATATCACTTTTGAAAGAAAAGTAAATTTGAACTGTTTTATTTAGAAAACAAAATATAGGAATGAAAATATGCTTGAATCTGATAATTAAGCCAGAGTCTGAAATCAAAATCTGATAATCTGATGATTAAATTTAGTATTATTTAAGGGTCTCATTTCTCCCAATTCACAGTGCTTTCAATTTTCCATTATATTAAAATGTTGAAACACAAGTTAAGGAACATGAGACTTGTAATGGGGGCATCTGCATCTGATAATTAAGCCAAAGTCTGAAATCAGAACCCAGATTTTCCAGTTCCAAAATTTGATAGTTTGAATCAACCCTCCTTTTGTATTCACATTTTCCTCATCCATGAATTTCCTATCCAAAAACCCAATAAACCATAACAAAATGTGTTGGAAATAGTAAATAAAAGGAATATATGTTAAATGTGACTCTTTTTTTTTTTTTTTTTTGAAAATATATAATTTTATTGATTCAAACTAGCTATACATTCAATTTGTTAAAAAACTTTTGAGGATGACGCAACATCCAAAGCCACAGCCATCACCTTGTCTGATCTCTGGGGCACTACCGTGTGCAATGTGAACTAAAGAAAAGGGCACCCAGCGATCTGCAGGGTCATCCGCCTCCACGATTAAGTCAAGACCGTGGAGAGGGGAAGCAAAGGCGAGGCCGAGATAGCTGGAATTGTATACTCTTTTTCCTCGTGGGATCTTCCTAATTTATAGGGTTCATTCCCAAATCTCTATTCTTATTTAGGAATAATATATAGTTTTTCTCTTATCGGGTGATTACTTTCCAACAAAGGATTTAGAAATTAGGAAGTTCAGGGATAAATATCTATTCGGGCGATTTTCCATAACAATTCCATATGCTGAGATGGTCAGGGTCAGACTCGAGATCCCGCATGTGTTCTAGACTGCACTGCTCCGTGGGTTCCCCGTGTGGTTTTACATAGTGGGCCGCCTTGGGCCGCTTCAGCATGAGGCGTGCGGCATCGAGCCCATTGAGCAAAGGTCCGTCTGCGCCATGGTACTCCACACAGTTAATAACATTAATGATCAAATTCGTGAATATATTGATGATCATGACGATTTGTCTCATCCGACGAAGCATCCGACCGCTTCTTACACATTAGAAAATGATAACAAGATAATGTGACGTCACAAGACGATACAACCACAAGCTACAACAAGTCAACAACAAAATCACGAATAAAACAAATTAAATACTCAAATCGTTGTAGAATAACCACTTTATTGAAAAGAAATGAAAGTTAAAAGTATTGTCGATTTCGTGCCAATAACGATTAAAAATCAAATTTCTTGCTAACGAAGAAGGCTAGAAGAGATACATATGAGAGAAACAGCATGACTGTAGTGGTTTTGAATAATAAATTTAACTCTTATTTTATTTTTCTTTATATTGTTTCTTTTCATCTATTTTCTTTCTCTTACATTTTCCCTTAAGATTTCTAAGAATCAAACTAAGCCAAAAACTTTTTAATTTTTAAAACCACATACCTTATACTCTAATTTCATTTTATGGCAATTTTATTACCCTCAACTTGAATGTGAAATGAAAAATACGAGTATCAATTGTGTCTATAATGTAAGATCATTGTCCTTGATCCCATTTTAAGAAGAAAAAGTAAGACAAAAATTATATATATATATATATATATATATATATATATATATATATATATATATATAAAATTTAATTGAATAAGAGTGTGTTACATTGGAAGGACAGAGGAAGGATGTGTTGTTACCTTGATCATCGGAACCTCCGAGTATTAGCGACGCAATGTGAACTTACAAAAAAGGTGATCTAACGGCGATATGCCGACCCCGCTCCGATTACGGGTCATCTAATACTGAGAAGAAGAAGCTGAGAGTTTTAGCACAAACAATGCCCGCCCACTGGAGACTCTCGACGATGGTACGCGGTCAATAATCTTCCTTAATTTTAGGAATAAAATATCTTAATTTTAGGGATAAAATATGTTCTTCCTTATAAAGGATTAATATTCCGAAACATAGGGGATTTGGAGACTGGGAAACCCGCTAATAAATATATCTTGCGATTTTCACTGCAGCTTATCCATAACGAATTTCATACACTTAGGTGGCCTACTAGAGACTTGAGAAACCTCAGACGAGCCGCCATGAAGTGAGTCTCTAATATACCTGCACTTTCCTGGATGAGTTTAAGACTTTCCCGTCCTGGTTAGTTCCCGCCTGTTTTACAGGCTGGGCATGGGCCGTTTCATGATGCTGCCCCCGGAAACCAATCGAGTAGTAGGTCTAGGGTCTAAAGACCATCAGACTCACACATGCTTTCTCGATCGTTGCCTGCGGCTTTTTCAATCAGGGAAAACATGTGTTTCTAAACTGGAGCGTGAAAGTCAAAGGATTGGGAGAATTAATGGCTACATTGAACGCAAGGCTATGCGTGTGAAGTGTTTGAATATAAAGGTAAAAGGGCAAAGGCATCGCTTTCCCAACATGTCTACGACTTATGATGTTTTGAAGACACATTTAATACCCTCGTTGATGTTTTGCCCCTATATATAGTGGTTGGGCTTCGAGGCTTTCTCTTTTTACAATTTCGCAAAGCTCTTTATCTACTGCAAATTCATTTATCTTGTGTTTCTGCGAATTGTTCTTTGAGAGGAATTTTCAGAGATCCCTTCAAAACTTTCAATTTTCCAATGAGTTTTAAAAAAAAAAAAAAAAACTAGTCATGTATCTCCTTTGTGTTCTTCGTGGCTCGCTTGTTGAGTATTTTTAATGAAGTTCTGCTTTCTTTCTATAAAAGTAACATTGTTCGCTAGTGGGGTTCTTAAGTTTTGTCGCTAGCGGGTTGTTAGACCTCCAAAGGGGGATTTCTTTTGTCTTGTGGCTGATCCCCTTTATCTATTTGTTTGCCTGTAGAATGACGAGAGGTCACAAAGAGGCTGCCACCACCAAGGCTCGAGGCAGGGACCCCAGAAACGCCCCACCGTAGCGCCAGGCCGCTGTTGGCGTTCATAGAGCACTCGAGGTCCTTCGCCGCATAAGTTCCCCGCAGCCTATCAGTTCGAGGTGTCGGCGCACCTACTACCGACAATAGGAGCGGTAGATAATGTCGTTTATTTTACTCGAGAGCAGTTTGCTGCTGGACTTTGCCTCCCCATCCCTTCTTTGGTGAAACAGTTTCTGCACTTCATTAGGGCACCTCCATACTCCTACATCCTAATGTTTTTCGGATTCTGATGGGTTGAATTATGCTAAACTTTCTATACTAGTTTGATATTTTGTTGGTAGAGATTTGTTTTATTTACACTTTGAAGCTTAGGATTGGGGGTCGCCTATCTATGTTGGCCCATAGCCCCTAGATGCAATTTGTAATCGGGCTCCCGGACTCCCCTAAGACTAAAGCGAAAGGTGTTGTTTTGGTTAAAGGTCCGTGGTACGAGACGCGGGGCTCTCCAAGGCTTCCCTTTGATATGAACTAGTCTCTCTCGTTCCCAGGTTTGTTTTAGCTTGGTGGGACTTTAATTCCCTGAAGCCGTCCTGTGTTTTTGACATAAATTCTTATTTTCCTCGAATTTTATGATTTGACACATGCCATTATTTTCTAAAATTTTGTAGGTAGAAAAAGCAGGCTTCATTAGTTACCTGGGTTTAAGGCTGCCTGAGCACATTAGATGGCTTCTAGAGATCACTAAGGGGGTTTAACCAAGCCTCTTTATCTCGTAGAAGAATCATGAATTAGGCACTCAAATTTCCCTTCCCCTTACATAGTCCTCACTATCCCCTCGCCCCTACACAAAGCTTGTTAGGCGACATTTCGCCTCGTCACCTTGCCGATCCAGCTTCTCAAGCGAGGTGTCCGTTTCATGAGCAGAGCTCCTTGCCGAGATCAAGAAGAAGCCTTTATTAGCTTTTTTCCACTCGATCAACCTACACTGGCCGAACAAGATTCGCGGCCCCATTTCTATACTTCAAAGAAAAGAGAAAGAAAGTAAAAAATGTTGGACAGGTTAAGGTTGCTGGCGTTGGACTAGAAAGCTTTGTGGATTGGGTGGATCCAATCTCAGGTGAGTTAGCTGAGAAGAGGGAAGAAAATATGTCTAGCCTCGGGTCACGGATTCGCACGATGCGCAGTTTTACCCGCAAGTGCTCAAAGAGAGACTACCTACGCCCGGGCGGCCAGCAGAGCGCCCCAAAACGACCGATCCGCATGAAAAGGCCTTAAAGTCCCAGAGGACACGTGGACTCTCTAACGAGCCCCTAATGCCATGCCGGCTCATGGGCCGCCAGACGTCCCGGAGGCTTCAGGCATCGCCGGAGGACGGGGGTCCCACTGAGGGACCTCCCAAACTCGATCGCTTGGTCCCCTACTGCAAAGACAACCATTGGTCCGACACTGCAAGCTAAATGGTCCAGTCTCATAATTTTCGGCGCTCGCAGAGTAAGGCTACTTGATAGGTTGATGTTGGGCTCAGATGTTATAGAGTAGACTAGTGGTCGCCCTTTTTATGGAATGACGTCACTTGGCCTAGATGAAGCCCAATCAATTATTGATCGTTGGAACCCCTTTGACAAGAGGGACTCTTCGGTAGCACATATGTGTGAACTCTACCCCAATCTCCTCCTAAAATCGATTTACGGGCCATGTCGAGAGGAGTATTCCATCTACTCCCCACCATACGGATAAGAAAACTACCAAGATGTGGTCGAGGGATGGGATGTTCATTCGCAACCATGACTTCGGAGGAAACGACCGAGTCAGGCGACCAGACTCTATCGTTTAATCGTGGTTTTATGTTGATTCCTCTCGACACCTCCCCTCATTTCATGATGTCACCGCTTATTCATATCATTGGCCGCCATCATGTGGAGTTTCACCATAGGCTGGGGATGCGAAGTTGCGACTATATGCCCAAGTAGCCTTCCAAGCACCCAAGCCTTAGACTACGCCCCACAAGGCCAAAGCTAGGTCTAAGATCGGGAGCAGAGGCTATGGCCACAGAGGAAGATTATGAGTGCGGAGAGAGAGGGATGAGCCCAAAGAAGAGTAATAACTTACCCTAAGAATGCATTGCTGCGAGCGACGCAAAGGTTACTCATGAGAACAAACTAGCTAGTGGTCCAAGATGCCCCAAAGGTCATGAGGAGGCCAGCGAAGGCTCCAGACTAAGGTCACTGGGCCCCGAGGTCGAACTGACTTCACTCTTCGAGATCGGACGACTAAGGCAGTAAGGACAAAGAGGTTAGCGAGGAGATTACCATAAGGCCTCGAGTCGATCTTCGCCTATATTATGAGTGCCACGTGTGTTCAAACACAATGACTTATGGAGACCAAATGTAGGTTCCAGATGGCATGCCCGATCCGATCCGTTTCCTCTAGAGTTCTTCTGAACCTTAGGTGTGCTCGCGAAGCCTCCCAATAGCCACTTAAGGCCAACAATGAGGCAACCTGTATAAAACTGAAGAAGGCAAATATCCAAAGAGGAGCGCCCGCGAGGACTCACTAACATCTTAAGCCCCCTCCCTCCCCATTTTTTCAGACCCGCCATTCGCTACCATAACTTATATGTATTTTTCTGATGCTAGTTTATTTATGAAATATACTTCGTTTACTTATACTGTTGATTCCTTTTATCTCACAACTCCTCCTACCGACCTCACATTTCAGATAATTGCTTAGTGGATATCAATGTTAATCTCAGAGCTGTGTCGGTGGTTTGTACTGGGCTCACAGGAAGGCAATCATACCGCTTTAGCCAACAAGTTAAGAGCCACTGCTGCAGTTAGGCATGTGCTAGCAGGCTAGGAGCCACATGTGGCCTTTTGAAAGTGTCAGCAGGCTATGAGCCACATCTGGTCTTTTGAAAGTGTCGACAAGCTATGAGCCACATCATCTTTTGAAAGTGCCAACGAAGCAGGAGCCACATCCCCGCTCTCAGTGTCAGCTAAGAGCCACATCTCGGTCTTTGACATGGGGACTATTCCAAGAATTGCAAGAAAACACTTTGAAAAGCGAAATTTTTAATTGGATAATACTCTTAAAGAAAAAATTTATTGATAATATTCCTAGAATCGAAGAAAATGCTTTAAAGGAAACTTATCGATAATACCTTTTAAAGAAAGTTGTTGATAATACCTCTAAGATGCATAAAGATCCACATCCTGTGCACCGGTGTCCCGCCCGCCTTTATCTAATGCATACGATCTGGCTGCCCCCACTTTAACTATTGTGTATGACTCTTCCCAATTTGGTTGGAACTTGCTGGTTGTTGGGTCAACCGTGTTTTCAAAGACCCTTCAAGACCAGGTCTCCGGCTTGGAACGCACGTGGTTTTACATGTCTGTTATATAGGTTTGTCATTCTTTGCTAGTACGATGTCATATGTACATCCGTTGCCTTCTCACTATGTTCGCCCCGCTTACATCTATGCCCTTTGGCAACGTTTCCAAGATTAGCCTTCCCGCGGTTTCCTGCTCAAGCGCTGGCACCCTAATTTCTATAGAATGATGGCCTCTATCCTCGCAGGTGGGGTGAGGGTGAATGATACTCCAATGCATTCCGGGTCGGGTCGTCGATGTGCCCAAAGAACTCCCGTAGCTTGTCTACCCATTTTCCTTTTAAATTAACATAGTCAAGCCAAAGTCATCAGTTTTGTTAGATTCTTCCCACTCCTAGCTGGTATCATCACGGCAATCGCTAGGTCGAGTACTAGTTTTTTATTTTCAACTCATGGCAGAAATTCCTGTATACTCTAATATCAAACTATGGCCCATTGTCAGTTACAATTGACTAAGGTATTCAAAATCGGCAAACTATATTCTTCCAAACAAATTGAACGACTTCTTCATCTTTGATGGAGGTGAAGGCCTCAGCTTCTATCAATTTGCTAAAATATTCGATGGCAACCAATAATAACTTTTTCTAAGCCGATAAAGAGGGTGGTGGTCCAACCTATATCATCCCCTATTGCCGGCGGTCGTGGGGGCTCAGGATGTGTGGTTAGATTCGGGTCGACACTTTGAGATGGGGGTTTGCTGCCGGGTACGGCCAGACTTCCTAACGAGGGCACGCAAACCCGTCCTCATGGTCACAATAATAACCTCAGATGTAATGCCCCAAAATACCCTAGATTTTTTTATAATTTTATTATATATTCCTGTATAAATTAAGCCAATTTTGCATTTTCCAGAATTGTTAAATGAATAAGCCGATTAAATTATTATATAGCCAAACTAAATTCAAATATTAAACGCTAAAAATGGTAAAATTAATCAACCCAAATCAACCCAAGTGAAAAAGGCAAAAATTAGAATTAGAAATAAAGACCTAAGGTCAAGGTTAGAAAGAAGAAATGTCTAAGTGCGACACTTGCACTTAAACGCAAATAAGAGATAAATAATGCAAGAACCTGCCAATAGAGTAACTTAAACCTAAAAATGGATTTTTTAAAGAAGGCCAAACAAGGCCTTATGTGACATGGGATATTTAAGACCAAAAGTGGTTTTGGAAGCTCATTTTGAGAAAAATGGTTTGAGAGAGAGAGGAAGGGAGAGCTAGGGCTTCCAAAGTGAGGAGGTTGTGATTCTTGCTCCTTTAAAGTAAGAGTTTAGTGACTTTCAAGTTGAAGAAGTTTGGCATTGAAGATTGAAAGGGATTTAAGGTAAGAAAATCAAACCCTAACCCCTTCTACTTGTGTCAGTTTACTAAACCCCCAAATGTGGTATGTGCCATTGGACGGTTTTGGGCTCACAGATTGCTTTCAGATCATAGATTGGGTTGGATTGGCGAGGAGTGTTTGTAAAAAAGGAAAATGTTGAGTTTCAAAAGGAAAAGTCACAAAATTCCCTGTTAAGACTGCTCGTTTTACTATGTGATTAAGTTAATCATCCAAATGAAGTAATTCTAATTGGTAAATCACCATAAGAGATAGGTATACAAATGTATAGAAGGGATCAGGAGCAAATTGTAACTCTAAGGCTCCCAACACGGAAGCTTAAAGGTGAGCCTTAGCCCACTAAGTTATGCTCTGTTTTGGGTATTGTTATAGTGTTTTGGCCATAAGTTGAGTTTCACTCATCCAAATTGAGTGATTCAAAATTCTTGGTAAAATATACTTATAGGGGAATTATTTATGTGAAGGAAGTGTATTCAAATTATAACCCCAAAGTGCTCAGAAATTTGTCAAAGTGGAGCTATGTGTAAGAACAAATTGACATGCTAAAATCGAGTAAATTCTGATGTAAAACGAATAACTTGAGTTTTGGTGCTCCAATTTGGATGATTCCAGTTGAAGAAGAAACCTAGGAACCATAGGATTCAAATGTGTAGAAGGGAACTCATTACCAATTTAAGGAGTTAAGACCCCGAAATTGGGAATACCAAAGAGGTAATCGAGTGAGTCGGGCATACCGATCAGTTTGACATTAAAATGTCGAACTTGAGTTTGGGCAATCCAAATGAGATAGATCCCACCTCTACTTCAAAATAGACTCCTTACAGAGCTAAATTTTATCGAATGAAGCATATGAAAATTATAGCTCATGTCCTCAGAAAATTTTCATAAGTGAAGGGTATCGTAGACATAAACCTCACCAAAAACTCCTAGAATAATCCTAATAATATGTGATTGTCATTGTATTTGAATAGGGGCCGACGAGGAGGAAAGCTCGTGATTGAAGCTCGAGATTCCAAAGATCATAATCAAAGTGACGATTTCTGCTCTGTTTATCTTCACTTATTTTCGTCAAAGATTCAACTATTTTGCTCTAAAATGCATAAGCAGTTATTAATAATCGTTTTAATTGGATTTGAAGAAATTGATTGTCAAATGTTTGCAAATGAAAATTGCATGAGTATTGAAATGAACTGCTTATATAAATGTACATATTGTACCGTATGTTGTTGATAAAGATCAATCTCCTTAATCGAATGTTAACCATTTAGTTCGTATGAAGGATAGATCGGGTATACCACGAGGTCAGTATTAGCAAAGATCAAAACGATTGTATTGATGCGGTCACTCCGATCGCTGAAATGGGACCGTATCGTGGTTATAAAATCGTTTTTTATACCGACCTTCGCCTCAGCGGACTGTAGTCGCTTGGATTCCGATATCCCGTATATCAAAACATGTGTTAAATTATAAGTGGTAGAACTAATTAAAATTGATTTGAGATTGTGACAAATTGAATTGAAAAGCATGATTATGTAATTGAAATGAAAAGAGTATTCTGAAATGCATGATTTGATTATCAATGACTTATCAGATATGGGAAGTGTATATTCGATTTGATCAATGAACCATAAATGATTGTATATGAAATAAGTATATGTATTGTATCGACATTGATAATCCAAAAGATCTTAAAAGTTTGTTTAGTAAAATCGATGATTTGATTTAAACTAAAACCGAGAATGGAATTAGAGCAGAACTACTAAGCATGAAAACAGTTTAATAAAGCTTTATTATGCACAGGTACCACTAACAGACAAAATGCAAGATCGAGGAGCGTCGAGTCATAAAGAAAGAATTATGAGTGTTCCGACATATGTATCTTCACCCCATCTCTCTTTTTAACATTTATATTTTGTAAAAAACAATTTCAACTCTAAATATCTTTTCAGAAATCATTTGAAAATGCTTGATATGCTCTTTTTTATCGTGAACAGATTTCTTACATTTAATGAAATGAATGGCTTACCCTTTTAAAAACGCTTCCGCATATTTGAAAAGGATTTTATGTCAACTGGCATAACACTACGCAAAAGTTTTTTGATAAATGATTTCACAAGGTGATCGAGCGACATTAGAGCAACCCTGACTCGCCCCGACTCCACCAAACGGTCAGCCAGAAAGGTGCTACAGAGAAAGCTAAATCACCATTTCAAAATCTTCATGAGTTTATGAATGACACTTATCTTAGCAATGAAGGAAATTTTGTCCCTCATAAAGTTGAAATTTTGATTTGATGGATTCCTCCAATTAATGAGAGATTCAAATTAAACTTTGATGGTTCAAGAATTAATAATATAAGTGCTTCAGGTTGGGTCATTAGAGACTCCGATGGAACTATTAAAATACCATGAAGTAAAAATTTAGGTTGTAACACCCCAAATTATACTCTAACAGTTTTATAACAGATTTAGGGTATAATAAAAGTAAATGGTAAATTTCCAAAAGGACCCAAAAGATATAAGAGGAAAAGATGATTTGTTAAAAGGAAATATGAATAAGTTGGTTTGCAAAAAGAAGGGAATTGGTGATCAAATATAATTGAAAACCCTGACCTCAAAGGTATTAGACAAGCAAGCCTCAAGAAATATCTAATTTTTGCTTTTGGCTTTGTCTTGGCTAGGGCAAACCGGAAGAGAATAGAGGAGAGGAGAAGAGAAGAAAAGAAAGAGAAGAAGAAGAAGGAAGAAAGGAAGAAGAAGAAGGAGATTAAGGTATGAATTTTGTGTAATATGGAATGTATGGATACTGGTCAAGGTTTAGACATTTCTTTTCGTGTAGAATCCTCATTAAATAAATCTTAAGGTATGGATATTTGATGGAATGTGGTTGTTTGGTTTGGCTGTGGTCCCAATGAGGAAAATTCTATAGAGAAATGTTGGGTTTTAGGGGAGATGTTGTACTTTTTTTTTTTAACCCATGTTTTTGTTTGGGCCATATCCCTCGAATTCATCACCATCCAAATCAAGGATCCAAAATTCTGTGCAAATCCAAACTTTTATGAGAACAAATCTCCCCGAGTCAGATATCCAAATTCGATAAATAATTATGTCCCATAATAGTCTCCCCGAATCGAGTAATTCCGGTTGTTTAAATCATAACTTGAGTTATACTGGTCCAAATGAGGTGATTCAAATTTCTGTACAAACTAAACATCTGGGAAAACCAACTTTCATAAATAAATTATGGTCAAATTATGTCTCTATCATTTCCAGAAAATTTTCAAATATAGGACACAATTCCAAGTTATGTTCCTGGAAATTGTCCAAGAGCAGCTTCACGTTTATATCATTCTCAAAATTAAAAGTCCAAATGATATGATATTTCGGAGTGTAATCGTTCAAAATACCTCTAGAATTTTATAATAATTATATTATATATTCCGGGTATAAATAGAACCAAACTTGGGTTTTTCCGGGAATTTGTTAAATGACATATGATTGAATGTGTATATTAAGTGATTAAGTGATTGAACCCGGAAATAACCCAAAGTGTAAAAAGGGCAAAGAAATGGAAATTTGTAAAATAAGGACCTAAAGGTCAAATGATAAGCTTAAATGCTGATGTGAAATAAATGATAAGTGAATGTGCAACATGAGACTAGTGTTTTAAGTGAGAAAAATGGAAAATGGGATTTAATGAGCAAGCCAAACATGGCCTTATATGGGTAAGTGATATTAGACCACATTTGGTCTTAGAATGCTCATTTTGAGCAAAAACGTTTTTAAGAGAGTGGGAGAGAGAGAAGAGCTAGGGTTGAGGAGAAATCAAGGTATCGTGGAGATCATCCTGCATTTGCGCTTCCGGGCCGATCATGAGGAAGAAGGAAGTTGGGGCAAAGAGTTTCAAGATATCTAAGTATGAACCCCAACCCTAGAAAGTTGTAATTATGTTCGAAGTTAGAAACCCTAATCCATCCATGGGTTTTGCTCATGGTTGGTTTAGGATGATATTAGGATGTTATTGGGAGTTATTCTCATGTTTTGTTTTGGGATTTTGGCGTGATTTTGGAGAAAAATCACAAAAAGTGCAAAAACCGAAAATTTAGGTGACATCGTGCCCTAAGACCGCAAATATAGGAACCCACGCCACGGCGCACCTACGCCAAGGCGTGGGATATCCTCGTCGTGGTGCGTCGAGGTCCCAAAAATGGCACTCCTCAGGTCAGCCACGGCTGCATTTCTACGTCATGCAGAAGCAATGCTTACAAATCGAGCAATTTTGGATTGTTATTCCGAAAGTCTAGTTTTAGTACACCGATAGTATAGGAACCCTAATAAATAACTAATGGGGGTTCGAATAAGGATAAAATCTAAATTGAAAACGGTGATGCATCACGCCCCTGGGCGAGATTCAAGGCGTGATAATCGGTTACCCACCAAAAGTGGCATATCGAAAGATTTACTAGGGACGAAGGAGATCACCCAACCCAGGACCGAGATCGATGGAAGGAAACGAATCGACGCTTTTGTTGGCCAAACCTCTATTTCCGATTCAAGTATTGTTAGTTCTCCTTGTCTCTAATCCTAGTTCAAGTATTTATTATAAAATCTTTATATCGATTGGAGCTAGGGAATATAAAGCATTGAAATATTGAATTGGAAATGTTTGTCAAATATATGTATGTGTGCGTTTATTTGAACGATAAGTGGAATTACTGCATTCTAGTAAATTGATTTGAAAAGTGTTGTTTGATCGACCAACAGACGGATTCACCAACTGAGTCCGTCATGAGGGTAACTGTATTTTTTCAATGCGAAATCACATTGAATGACAAACAAGACAGGATTCACCAACCGACCACCAGGCATGTCGACTTATGGGCCATATGTGGGATTGTAATATTGAATGGAAATCGTTATCATGCATCAATGAACATGTGACATGATTCACCAACTAATCAAGCTGCGGGAATGTTTAATTTTATAGTCATATGTGAAATTGCAAACCGATAAGCGAGAATCATATTAAAAAGTGTATATGTATCTGTATTGATTTGCACCGAACATTGAAAATGGTTAATAAGGCATTGTTTTATAACATGCATGATTTGTATTAAACTAAAATGGAATTAGAGAACGGTATAGAACCACTAAACATGAAAATGCTTAACGTATTGTTTTTATCAATGCGCAGGTACCGAGTGATAGCAGTGATCGAAGTTTAATTAAAGTCGAGGAGCCTCGCAGTCATTCGTAAAGTTCACTGAGTATGTCTGGCCACATGCATCATCACCATTTTTGGAAAGCATAACATTGTTTTTGAAACAAAAAGGAGTCTAACTCAAATTATTACCTATATCTCGAATATGATTTTCGATATTATGTTGTAAACGGTGATAAAATGCCATTTTTGTTAAATGTACATGCTAAAGGAATTGCATTGAATTTGTAAATGCTTATTTAGCCGCTCTAAATTGAAATCGCGTTTCCGCAAAGATTCGAGAACGAAACGCTTTATATTAATTAAATGTATTGATGAATGGTTTATTTCAAGGCCCTCAAGTTTCGCTAGATCAGCCAACTCGTCGGGCAGCTCCTGTGGGTCGCTACATTTGAACCATAAGAAACTTAAGACATAGAGGTATATTTAGTTAGAAGATCACTTTTTCTAACAATCCCGTTTACAGGGTCAAAATTGTAGTCGAAAATGGACTTAGGAACTGCCTTGAACTGTTGAGGCAAAATTGGTTATGGAAACTAAAATTGTATAAAGGTTATATAAATGTATTTTTATATGAAATAATGCATCATAGTAAGATGATCATGATAACATGTGTTGTGAAAGCTAAAGAGAATACACGTATAATTTTGTTATATGAAAATGTATAGTTAAATGTTTATAAGAGATTATTTGATAATGAATATCTCATAAGTATATGATATCGCACTATTCATGTATATGAGATATCTTTTTCTGACACCGAAAGATTGTCGGTGAAACATAATAAAACTATTTGCCTACTTATGACCGTAATGGATGTGCAGGCATGCCTATAGGATACAGCTTACGCAAAGATACAATTTATAGATATCGAGGCCCCGCGGTCGATGACATAGATCCCGTCGATCATTATAGCGTCACTTTGGGTCATACAGATAGGAAATCATTGCTCGCATAACGATAAGAGATCTCTAGCATATTACAGCTTTCTCGTATCCACTTCTAAGATGTATGCAGGCATGAAACATAAAAGCAAATGACAAAAATATGCAAATTATTTGAATATGATAAATGACATTATATGGCATGATATGAGAAGACACACCAGTGGATGACAAGTATATTATGACAAGAACAAGAAACGAAATGTATATGAATAATGATAAGTAAATATGAAGTGTGTATAAGGATGTGTAAATTACATGTATGAAATATGCATAAGCATTTGTATAAGTATATGATGTGTTAAATTTATATGCATATGTTTAAAGTGATGATCCTATTAGCCGCCCACGAAGATTATTCCCACCAGCCTACAGCCTGAAGACAGCGCTTCATCCGCCAGAGATACATGAATCTCAAGTTCCTGCATAACTGGTGATAACAACAACAAAGGTCAACACAATACTAGGTACCCACTGAAGACCTCTATGGTCTATTTTGTATATGTATTTGTTTATGTAAACAATGTAAAGTTTTTATATGTTGAACACTCACATTTATGGAATTCGAATATATTTTGTAACCGTTGCTACAGAATATATTTCAAGTTAAATGTTTAACAGTATAAGAATGAACAAGTTTATAGTAAATAAGAATAAAAAATAAAATAAAAAGAAAAGAAAGACACCAAATTCGACAATCGGTGCCGAGTTGAGGGCGTCACATGCTAATGCTTCGATCATTATCATGAGCGTAGGCTGGTAGCTGACGCTCTAGCCGCAATTTACAACAATGATTTGGCAACTCGAGATCAAGGATATTCCAAAGTAATTATAGATTGTTATAATAGAAGAAGTAGTTCATCTAGTTCAATTATTCCTTTAATGAAAGATATTTGGAGACTTTCTCAAGATCTAAATATTTACGAGTATTGTTTAGCTAAGAAATATATCTATGATACTAATCTTAATATTTAGTGCTCAAATTTTCCTATGGACGTTATAAAATTTGGTTTTAAAGATTACTATGGTTTATCGTTCAATCGTATGTGTAAGTTTCCTAATTATTCGTAGTCCTTTTTCATCAAAAAATAAAAATAAAACAATATAAAGAAAAATAAAATAAGAAATAAATTTATGGACTAAAACCCTAGCCGCCCTTCTTATCTCTCATATATTCTCTCTTCTAGTCCTTTCTCCATTAGCAAGAAGGGATGATTTTTTGGTCATTATTGGCCTGAAATCACCCATCTAGATCTCTTTTTTTCATTTTCATTTTCAATAAAGTGGTAATTCCACAAAGATTTGCAACTTGTGGTTGTGTCGTCTTGGTACGACGGTTAGTTTTTTATCATCTTGTTACGACATTTTCTAGTGTGCGGGCGATTCAAACGGCTAGATTAGATAGAGATAACAAATCAAATCAAAGTCATTAATATATTGCAAAACTTGAGTCATATGTATTATAACCATTATAGGATTATCGAATGTGTAGACTTTGAGTCTATTCATTATGTCATTTTATAAAGTTTTTAGTGAATTGAATATATTGCTAGTATAAATCAATAAAATTATAACTTTTCAAAAAATAAAAAAAGAGTTAAATTTAACATATATTCTTTTTATTTACTATTTCTTACGCATGTTGTTATGGTTTATTGGGTTTTTGGATAGGAAATTCATGGAGGGGGCAAATGTGGATACAAAACGAGGGTTGATTCAAACTATCAAATTTTGGAGCTGATGCAGATGCCCCCCATTACAATTCTCACGTTCCTTAGCTTGTGTGTCAACATTTTAATATAATGGAAAATTGGAGGCACTGTGAATTGGGAGAAATGAGACCCTTAAATAATATTAAATTTAATTATCAGATTTTGATTTCAGACTCTGGCTTAATTATCAGATTCAAACATATTTTCATTCCTTTATTTTGTTTTCTACATAAAACAGTTCAGATTACTTTCTTTCAAAAGTGATATATAAAAGATAATTTACTTAATTAAAATATAAAAAAATATCATAATTATTCTAATATTTAACCAAAATTAATTTAAAACTTACCCCCTCAAGATAAAATTCAATCTTATCACATCAATACTTTACAATTTTTTTAAATCTTTTAGGACAACAGTTTTTAGAGTAATAAGGATGTGACTTGTTAGTTGTTACAAAGTTTCGTTATATTTGTTGCATATTGCAGACCTAAGAGTTGGTTTCACCAAAATTCTTAAATAATACATCTATAGTGTATAGAGAAACTACACAAGCACTTATACTCAATATAACAAGAGTAATGCAATATATATTTATTTGTAATCATTGTTGATGGGATTAACTTGTTGGTTAGTCAACGATCGAATAAACTTTTAAAAAAACTATATATATACAAATATAACAAGAGTAATGCAACATATATTTATTTGTAATCATTGTTGTTCGGATCAATTTATATATATTTTGACTAATCCCACAGAGCAAGTTAATTAATTTTTAAGTCTACAGCTCTCAAGTTTAATGACGGATAAATCTTTAAATAAACTATAAAGATTTCAAAGTAATAATCATTTAGTAACCCACCCCAACATGTTACATTAACTCCGTTAAGAGAAATTCAAAGAAAATAAAACAAGCTGTTGATTGTTTTTCCTAATATAATCTCAAGAAAAATCTATGATACAGTACCTGCATGCAAGAATTCTGTCAAGAAAAGACAAAATTTATAGAATTATGTTTTGTTTTGTTTTCCTCTTTTCAAAAGAAAAATAAGGAAATCCAACAGGGATGTTATTGATGTGGGCGTTTACCGTTTACCTCTATGTCTCTATAGATCTTCTTTTCTCTTTTCTTTTTTTTTTATTTTTATTTTTTATTGTTTTTGGGTGTGGAGTGTGGACCATAAAAAGTAAAAACCAGCTAAGAAACAATGATATCATTCAATCTCACAATGGCAGTGTGGGAGACATTGGTGTCACCCTTATTACGCATCACCTTCGAATTGATGATATTGGGGCTGTTGCCACCACTATTTGGGCTCTTGCTCACGTTATACTGATTGTATGTCCCTTGTTCCAATGTTCCATCTCTGTACACAAATACGCTTTCCTCCTCCTCCATCCTTCTCCACTTTTTATTTTTGTCATGAATCCGATGCAGCGGCATCCCCCTACCAATAATTATAATTATGTTTAATTCTCCAAAAAAAAAAAAAAAATACAAAAATTTAGACTGTTTATTTACGCTTTGAAAGCAGTTTTTTTGATGAAATACATGTAAGCATACAGAAACATATAGTATTCTTTCTATGTCTTATAACATTAAAAATGATGTTTTACAAGTTAAAATTGTTTTTAAAGAAAGTTTTTCAAAAATGATTTCTTATCTATTTAATCTTTGTTATATAAAATAATTTTAAAATGAAATTTTTTTAACTAATTCTAATTATATTTTATCTATTTAATTTTATAATGAAATAGAAAATAGGAAATTATTCTCCTTTAACATTTTTTTTTTTCTTATTCTTGAGACCTAGCTTAAATGGTAAAAAGATGTGATGGGTTTAAGAGAGATCTCATATTCAAATCCAAGAACATAACATTACAATAATGTGAAATAAAGTGAACAGAAATAAAATTTACAACTTAAAAAAAAAAAAACCTAATTTTCTATTTTTCTTACTATTTTTCAAAAAAATCCCATATTCTAATTATATTTAAGCTTTTTATTTTTTCATCTTATTTTACAAATTTTCCGAATAAGAAATAAGCATACTCTAATTGCTAAAAATTTCGTAATGGTATCTTTATTACATTGAGTATACATGAGAAAAATAGCAATTACATGAGTACACACCACTAACACAACTACAAAAGGGCCTAATTCGAGAATAATTCTAAACATAAAAATGATATAAAGAATGTAAAATACATGAAATAATACAATTTTATAAAAAATGATTATAGTTTAGGTATGGTAATACTTAGATATTATTTTAATAAATTACACATGATTTATTATAGTAATACTTATAAATGTTAAGATAATATCTAAAGTTTATTAACTAACATATTTGAAATAGGGTTATTTTGTGAATAATGTATTTTGTATTTTTTATGTATATTTACAATTATTCTGGAGTCAATGCCGGGAACAAAAGTTTTCCAATACGAAAGGAAAATAAAAATTAACTTATGATTCTAACAAAAATGGCGAAATCGGTGGTTCCTTTTCCATGGCATTGACTTATCATTTTTTTTTTAAAAAAGGCAAAATTAAATATACAATTAAGAGCAGGTGGCAAAAGTTAATTTATTGATTAAAAAAAAGGGCATCGGTAGAGCAACTGTTCACAGCGAATCACTGACACGGCGAGACAGAGAGGAAATGAAAATGGTTTTGAGCGCCAAAAAACACAAACAAAACGAATCGCGGAAAGGAAAAACGAACTGAACATAAACAGAAATAAAGAAAATTGAAAATCGCAATAGAATATTGAAATAGAGAAGAGAGAGAGAGAAAAAGGAGCGTACCTAATGTGGAAGAGATCAGAAATGTTGCTCATCTCGAGGTAGAAGTTAACGGAATCGATGAAGGCGCGGTAGGTACAGATGTGGAGGCCGTCGATCCTAGGGTACGGCAGCCTCGGCCGCGGCGGCGGCTGCGTATCCGCCGGTAAAAGATAGCGGCATCCGCGAGCGACGTAGACGTACTCCTTCCAAGCAGGTGAGCCGGCGTGTGGAA
Organism: Tetrastigma voinierianum; assembly: GCA_016808115.1. Taxonomy (NCBI): domain Eukaryota; kingdom Viridiplantae; phylum Streptophyta; class Magnoliopsida; order Vitales; family Vitaceae; genus Tetrastigma; species Tetrastigma voinierianum. The sequence continues at coordinate 593,847 of JAEQBH010003975.1, forward strand.
GCGCCTCGAAGCCGAGCGTGTCCATGATCGGAACCAGCTCGTCGTGAGTTACGATCGGCTTGAAGGTTCTAGTGAACCAGAGCGCAAGCTTCCTCATACACTCTCTCATACACTCCTCCATTTTCGCCTCTTCTTCTTCCTTTTTCCTCTGGTTTCTGGAAAGAACGATTGAAAAGTATACGAATTTATAATTTTGTATACACTAAAGGGGTTGTATCTGTGGTCTGTTCAGGGAGAAGGCTTCAAAGTCGGGATTCGCTGTGGATTTTCGTTTCCTGAATTGCCACTGAAACTTTCCAGATTTACAGGTATGCCAACGTTGGATGACATTGGACGTTATGCCCCTTTTGGAAACTCACAAAATGCCCATTGGACTCTTTTATTCAATTAATATTATTTTTTATTCTTATTTTATTTAAGGAAAATGCTAAGTGGTTGTGTTAGTTTTTTTCCTCCACCTAGTCCGTGTTCTTTTCCATTAAATCTCATTTCACACAAATCCATTTAGATTTAGGGTTTTGGTTTTAAAACAATTTCCTAATTTTTAGAATTTGGATTAATTCTGTGGAAAAAATATATAGATAAATTATTTTTAAAATCAAAATTTTATCCTTTAAAACAAATTCATTTTGACTTTCTCAAATAATATATAAGTTATAATCTTGTTGTTTGAATTTAAGTGATAAAGGAGTAGGAATAGGTAACATGTTTAAATATTTGTAAAAATAAAATATGTAATAATATATAAAGTGAATAAATACTAAAAATCAAATTAAATATAAGTGATATGAAAATATTGAATAAGAATTTAATTACTTTTTAAAAAAAAATCGAGTAACCTTTCATCTTCAAGTTCTTAAGCCCAAATCTCGAGATATTTATCGTCTTAAAAAGATATCAAGAAGACGTAAAGTTATCGAAATTTACTCAAAAATATTAATTTTGTTTTAACTTTTAACTTTTAAGTGATAAAACAAACAATTATCAATGTATTGAATTCGTTTTATTAATAATAAAATCAGGTCGCTATAAAAAAATTCATATTTTGAATATGTAATTCATTCAAATATAAGAATAAAATGTTTTTTTTTTTAGAGATTAGAATTGATGTTTATATTATTTTTACTATAATTTATAATATTTTATTTGATATAATTCAAAGAATATATTGTTATATCATATATTATGTAGATGTGATGATTGGAATATCTTATAATTTAACTAAAGATTTTAAATTTAAATTTTAAAAATATAATTATATTTTATGATAAAGATATATTTTATCTCAAATAAAGATTATTATAAGTATGATATAATTAAAAAAGTAACACTTTTTTTTTTGTGTCTCCACAAACTCGATGAGTACACCTCGTAACCCGGAAAAAAAGAACATGTTAGAATACTGGCCTACAAGGAGGGAACTGACCTGAGTAAATCCGGCCCTTTACACGTGTGAAAAGACCAGGCCCACAATCTTGCTTTTCAAATTCACCAAACCAACATTTGACCAGCTGTTCATGCGTGAAAGGTGCCACGTCGCCCACGAAATTTAGCTTTGTCCCAAAACAATGTCTAAAACTAATCCGTATTCGTCAAAACCGTACTTAGGTTTGAAGTTAAAATTGTGCTACGATTTTAAGCATTAATATGGGTATTCTTTATAAATATGTTCTAAATTTTTATTTTTTTATTTTGTTTTAAAATAATACTTAAATTAGTATATCATCAGCAAAACTATAATGATGATTTCGTTTTATAAATTTTTTTAAATTAAAATTATTATTAATGATTATGGTTTTAATCACTAATTTTATATTTTTTTCAACATGTGATTTCATTTTTATTTAATTTATTTTAAAAGTACTGGGCGTTGACAAAAGTCAATTTCAGAGCACGTCTATTGTCTCGACTCTCGTAGCCTTCGATCACATCTGCAAGATTAACCTAACAATAAGGACTCAGAACAAACAAGGTGACTGACGCAGGCGTGGTCGTAATCACTCTCCAATGCTTAAGTTGGGGATAGAGAAATGTATTAAATACTAATGTTAGTTTTTCAAGTAAAGGTATTTTCATATACCTTCCTATCGCGATTCATTCCTATTTCCATGGCGAGAGGACGATCCACTTTTACAAAGCGCGATCAAGCCCCGAAACTAGCCGAAGGAAGGCCATTTGTGCATCAACTGCTTTTCCTTTCGATAACTAAGCCGTCTCAATCTTCCACCAATGATCGCTTGATCATCCTAAGAGCGCTTACGCATTTAGCTCATGCTGAGATACGTTCGAATGGCGAGATATCGCCACAAATCATCACTTCTGGCCATCTTTTAGACTTTGGCAACACTGTAAGAGGTGTGTTCAACCCATTAAGAGGACGTGCCTAGGCAATACAAAACCTCGGAGGCCTTTACTATGATCTGATAAATTACAGCTCGACCCGTGCCGGGCCCAAATCCACATGTTCGTGGGATACTGGGCCTTCTATGAGCTTTGATCCGCAGCTTCGACTAGGATGTCGTCAAAAGCTCACACCATTAACGCCCCCTTTTCCTACTAGTGGGAGTTTAGTCTTCCCTGGCTGGAAAAATACCGTATTTTTAACCTACTTATCATTAGGAACGGGGGACTATTAATGCTTGCGTGTTCCAATGTGCACATTTCCGAGGGGTTTTCTATTTTTGGTAATGCATTTAGTACGGGTTTTGGAGTTTCCCACAGGTTTGTAACCCCTATAAAAGGTCAAGTAGGTAACCTGGATTCTTTTATGTCATCGGTCGGTTTGAATTTTCTGGATGTACGCCGTGACACCGCGAATGCTACCAAGACGCTTTTCCCCTCGACGCTCTCCTAGGCTAAATGTGATGTTGATAGTGGTCGACCGACGGCCTCAATGAACGCTACTGAAATAAGGTTAATTTGCTTTTTTGAGGATACGAGCCTTATATGTCCCCTTGGGTGGTTCGAAAACTCGGATGGAGAACATCACTTTCGAATCATTGAAATTTTATTTCTCCATGTTTAGCGATAAGGCCCCTTCAGATCCCTTTGCTTCGTATCATGGAAAGATACGCGAATCATAGCAAACTGCAGGCGGCCTGGGCTTTTCATTTTCTTACATTCTTTCTTTCTTAGCTGCCCCTCAGAGTGTTGGCTTTTTCTATACCTTCTCTCTTAGCCTCTTCTTCAACTTTTTCTTCTTTCTTAGGCTCAATTTCCAACCCTAATGGGTTATGTAATTATCTTAGGCTCGCCAGAGTCTCTGGAGTGGCATGTAATTGTAAACGCCATTCGTGTAATTAATGAAATTGTGTTTCTGGAATTTCTCGCTGTCACCTTATTTTTCTCGTGCTCGGCTAACCGGTCAGCAACATGGTACTAACCCCTTGGGATAAGGGTTATGGCGTTTAATGAATTCTAGACGGATCACTTTGGACCGTGGATCAATCTAGTTTTTGCTGAGTCTACTTCAAGTCCGCCATCGTGAGATAAGGCCTCAATTTCTGGTCACGGAGCTCGCCCACACTTATTTACTATGCCCTAAAGGAGTGAAGCATCGCTGTGGATTCAAATCGCTTGAGGGTGATGAGTCGGGCGCATTTAATGCGCCCGTAGGTGCTGTGACGCCTATACTTAGGAAGTCATAATTGATTTCACCCGCTCCATCGTGGTCTACACTATTTTCTTGCTTCCCTTCCCGCCAAGAGCTTTCTACTAATACTTCACCGTAGGGTTACTTGTTTCATGGATAGTCTTTTCAAGCGTCGTTTTCCCTATCTTCCTCCAAGTAAGCCTTGTTTTTGCCCCAGGCATGTTTCAAAGTGATGTAGAACATGTGGGAGGTGTTTCTTTCGATACGCTTAACCGAGGGGCTTACCTGGCTTGGCTGGTTCATGTGCTACTTTTACCACTCGTATTACGGCATGGAACTCGACTCCCATTTTCATTCTTTTGTTGTTTGTCGTCATAGATGCCACAGAGGTGCCATGAAGAGACTTCAATAAATAAATGACGCATAAGAGTGGCTTCGCCGAGATACACCTTCTCGTGAAGTAGTGCATCATTTCTTCTCTGCTCATGGAGGAGTTGAGGGTCTTACCGCTAAAATTCCGATAATATCGATTTCGAAAGCCACCTGACAAATCGCAACAATCCACTATCGGTAAGGAAGACGATGTTGTATATTTTACACAGGAACAATTCGCAGCTGGGCTTCACTTCCCCATTTCGTCTCTGGTCAAGCAATTCCTACACTTCTCTGGAGCGCCGCCTCCTCTTATCCATCCGAATGTCATTCGTATCCTGATCGGGTGTAGGGTACTGAACCTCCTTTACCAACTGGATATTTCGTTGGTAGAGGTTTACTTTATTTACACCTCAAGTCAAGCACACTAGGCCTGCTATCCCCGTCTACTTGTAGCCCCTACCGCAAGCTGGTACGGACTCCCGACTGCCCAAGACGAAAGCATGGGCGTGATCTTCGGGTTAGAGGACCGTGGTGATGAGACCCTGCCTCCCCGACCTCCCGTTTACTCAACCTATCAATGTCATTCCTGTGTGTCTGTCAGGATTTGTATGTCGTTGTACGTTTATCCTACGTATTTTCTTAATAAACACTTTTTCATGCAAGGAAAAGCCGGAGAGGTAGACTGGTAAATTGGGTGGAGAAAGTTAGCTTCAAGAACATTCAGAAGTTGCTAGAGATTTCTGAGCGGGAACGTCATCACGAAATTCTCTTAATTGTGAGGAATCTTCGTGAGTTGAGTTGAATCCCTTTCCCTATATATTATTCCAGTTATTCCACGCCCTCTTCCCATAGAAATAGTATAGGGCGAGCATTATGTTATTGTCAACCTTCTGAATTTAGCTCCAAGTACCGCCTTTCAAATTCTGTGACTTTTGATACCAAGGTGGCTGGCCGAGAATCGTGATCGCCTTCGCCTCGAGCAACCTCTTTCGCTAAAGAGAATTCTGGCCCTGCCCCCAAGCATCTAAGGAGGTTGATAGGGGTAGCCGTCTCGAGCGTCTTCCTTTTACGAAAAAGGGCTCCCGTTTTACCCCCTAAGCATCTAAGAAGGGAAGGCAGGTTCCTGAACAACGAAGAGCGCATGGAGTGGGGGTGGAAGATTTTTTTCCTTGGGTTGCCCTAATATCTAGCCACCCCCTGCTAGCGAAGAGGAAGAAGAGGAGGACAAGATGGCTTTTCTCGTCCATAACTTCGGCGCTAGTTTCAAGCGGGTGACTGATGCTACCCTCGAGGTGGTTGGTGAGGCTGATTAACACCCAACTAGCGAGGGTTCTGACGGGCAAGCGATAGTCATTGGCGACTCCGCTGAGACGGGCTACGGTCAAATTTATAAATCTAATTTATAAGGCTACGTCTTCCCTGGCCCGAGATAAGAGTCGCTTTCCCGACGGCCGCCGCTGAATTCCCATCTTCACAGGCCAAGCTCCCTATGGAGGCAGCCGCTCCGGCCCGAAGGTGCCTAAGAGATTACCACCGCTGGAAGCCATTCATCAGTGGGAAAATCTCTACCGCCCCATATGGAACAATCGCATCCCGCACCGCTGATGCCTGGGTGAGTCAGGCGGCCGAGGGGAAGCGGTGAAGAATATGTCGCTCCTACCCCTCGCCATGCTTCAGAAGAAGATCTTAAGCAAAAGTGGTTGAAGATGGCATGCTAATACGTAGAATCAGAACTTGTCTAGTTTCATGAGCCGTATGTTCATAATTACTATGGACTGTTTTATTATCACTTCCAAGCTATTGCTTTACTCTAATGCGTTCTTTTACAGGCTATTACGGCTATCCGAAACATGACTTTGCAGCATCGAGAGTTCCAACCCATTGAGGGATGCGAGAGGTCGCGCTCTACGCCCAATCTGGCCGCCTCCGAACACAGGCAGACCGAGTGCTTCCTTAGTCGGGCAAAGTCAAGCTCCCTACTGAGAATGGGAGGCCAAAGAAAGCGTTGAAAAGATGGTCCGAGCTAAGGCAGAGAGAGATGCTGCTTACCATGATGCCTCAATGGCCCACATGGATGCTGATGCAACAGGGAGCGCCAGGTCGAAGGTAGAGTATCTCTTCTTTTAGAACCTGAACCTCAGGCGATGAAGTGTCCGCTATCCGGTGAGAGCCCGGCGGAGGCTTACGAGGAGGGCTTCAACCATGGGTACGGCTGTTGTGCTTTCGCATTACAATATCTGCGGGAAGCTAACCCGAGGTTCCGCACCCGGATGTTGAACACATCTAAGCCGTTATCCCAAGAGTTCTTTATTAACCCTCGATGCCCTCCGGCATCGCCCTCACGAACTCGCTCCATCTGTCATCTGCGAGGCCGACGAATGCGCTAGAGAGGGAGGCTCTCGCTGCAATTCTTAAGACGGATAATAGCGAGGTAGGCGAGCATCTCTCTACCGCAGAGGTCGGGCTGGGTAACGAGCCTGATCCTTCCGCAAGAATAACCGGGGAGATTAATAAACATGATTGTCTCTCAAGTGAACTAAAGGTTTTGCATTTTGTCCCGCTCATCGAGCTCGTTCTACACTCCATGTTACGTGACTCGTTCTCGTTGTTTTGAAACCGTGGAACAAAAATCGCTTTTTCACGATATTTCGCCGAAAATCAGTTTTCAATATCATGGAAACGATTTCAAATCAAAATCGATCAAGGAAAATCATGAAAATAGGAAAATCGGCGATTTTCACGGTGAGGGAAAAATTCGATTTTTCCAATTTTTGTGGAAAATCTACGTGTAAAGGCACGCGCCGTGGAGGCGCACAAGAAGAAACAACATCTCATTCACTATGTTTCCATCAATTGTACACGTCAATACCGTTCACTTCCATTGTCGCTGACTCGCCCATCACGCTCAACTCTCTCCTTCACATCATCATGCGCATTCTTCAATTCCTCCATCGATATCTCTCAAAAGACTCCATATTTTCCCGCAGATCCTGATGTAATCCTAAGATGTTTGGTCGCACCATACACGTTCCAACATCCAAGAAGAAAATATAATAAAATAAGTATCATTTCATGAACAAAAAAATCGCTTTTTTATGTCGATATATATCATTGAAAATCTGGCTTACCAGACGAGAAGAAAGCTATATAAAAATCGATCATAAAATCGGAAAAAATCGGTAAAATTGCCGATTTTTCTCCAAAAAATCAGAAATTACCGATTTTTCTACCGAAAAATTCGCGATCATGGAGCACTTCCAGCGCCAGGTCGAATCTTTAAAAATATCAAAGATCCTGAATGATTATTTTGACTCCAAAATTTATAAATATCCATAAAATCATACAATCTCTTTACAAACCCATCCATACACATCCAAGCTCCATTTAACTCTCAAATTATTTTTTCTTTGTGATTTATCTCAATATTTTGAAGATCTTATTATGAATATTATTTTTATCAAGAAGAGATCCCTTCATCAAATAATGTAATGGAGCCACACCGATCTTCATTTTGGTTTTAAATTACTATTGTAATGTAATTGCTCTATAAATTGTAATGAATATTGTTTTCAATAAGTATATATTTGCTTATTTATGTCTTTTTTATAATTCAACAAAGTATTTTCATGAATTTCAAAGTAATTTTATTAATTTTCGTTTTATCGATAACTTTGTCAAAACATTCACCGATATTTATCAATATTTTCGATATATCCGTAAAATCCAAGTACCGATATATCCGTAATTACCGATATTTTGTTCCTTGTTTGAAACCAAGCTCAATAATAAAGCACGTATTGTTCTTAGTAATAAAGCATGTGTTGTTCTTAGTAATAAAGTATGTATTGTTTGCTAAGTTATTGCTTTATCTCTATTGAATCACGTAATTAAGTTAATTTAGCCAGGCAAGAAAAGATGTACCTTGAGTAGGACATAGATCAGTTCCGGATGAACACTTTGGTAAGAAAGGTTCATTTCCGCTCTCATCTACCACTCTACCCGGTTTGATGTATCATTGACATCAACCATTAGGCCTTCAGAGGACATCAACCTTACCAAGACATTGTAAATGAGTCATAACAACCATGTACTGGCTCAGAGACATCAACCCATTTCGACTTGCACGAACCACCGGGCATTCAACTATACCGGGCCTATGAGACATCAACCTTACCCGCACTTTGTAATGAACCGTGGTCAACTATAAGCAGCTTAGGATATCAACCTTACCCGCATTTCTTTGGGCGGAACCACTGGCATCAACTATACCGGCCAAGAGACATTAACCTACCCTGATTTGTGAATGAAACTTAATCAAAAAAAAAACATCAACTATACTGGCCTGGTAGGATACCAACTTGAGCGACTTTGTATGAAAAATCAATGGAACATGGTTAGAAATTGAATCGTTTTATTGATAAGATCTTTAAGGGTGCATAATATCTCCACATTCTGTGTACAGTGTCCCTGGCCTTAGCCTGTCATCATACGATCCGGGATTCGCCGGCCCGCACATAACATATACGGTCCCTCCTAGTTTGGTATTTGAACTCTCCTACTGACTAGATCGACTGTTCTCGAAAACTTTTCTTGTGACCAAGTCCCCTCAAGAACATCTCACGTCACGCCCTCATGTATAGTTTTGCTAGTCATTGGTGGTATGATGCCATTCAGATACCGCTTTCTTCGCGCAGCCTGGTCTCGCTTGCGTTCAAGTCTTTAATAACATATTTTGGGTATTCGACTACTGGTATCGCCTCGAGCGCAGGCCACCGAGCCGCTGCGACTATAGCCTCCATCCCATGTGAGAGAGAAGGAGATATACAGCCGCCTACGGGTCAGTCGCCTGCAGCTCCAAAGTACCCCGAGAAGTTCATTAATCTAATTTGCCTTTAGTCGACCTAATCGCTTCTTTGCGATTAATAAAATCTTATTAGAAGCTTCATTGCCATTGCTCCGCGGATACCGCGGTGAGTATAGATTCTTATTTTCAATTCCCCGCATAAGTTCCTCGTGATGCCCGACTATCAAATCGAGCCCATTATTCATTACACCGATCTAGGTATACCGAACCTAGCAGACGATATTCTTCTATACAATGCTAAGTGACATCCTTATCTTGATTGATGCGAAAGCCTCAATTCTATCCATCATAAAATAACTGCTATTACCAAAGAATAATTTTTCTCGAGCCAAGGTGATGTGGAGCAGCCCGACTATGTCAAATTCTATCAAAGAAAGGCCAAGGGCCTGATGGAAATTAAATTTTGCCGGTGACCAAGACAGTGCGCGTCAGCCGCACGATCAGTACTTTCGCATGAGGCCTGCGCCGATCCTCATGGTTAGCCAATAATACCCCTGAGTGTGGGCTCTGTGTGCCAAAGTTTTACCGCCTGGATGATTACCACATATCCCTTCATGAAGTTCGGCTAATACATATTGTCCATGTTCGGTAGTTAAACACTTCAGGTAAGGCCCGCTCAGATCGCTTAACAATGACCATTAACCGTAGAGAACTCGTCAGATCGGATTCGATCTCGCAGCTTTGTTTCTTCATCTCGAGTTCTCCGTGTCGAAGATATCACTACAGGGTCCATCTGTATGAGACCTCGCCCACCCGACTTACCCGCAAGGATAATCACAACTGGCCGATAATACGGCAGAACACCGTTTTATTATCTAAGAGAAGCTAAGCACGCTTACTACGTCAAGGCGCCCAATTTCTCATCAGAGTCCCTGTGGAGGTGTTCGAAGCCGAAGTTTCAAGTCACTTGGTTGCTTAACCAGGATACATACTTTCACCAGGGTCTCGCAACTCATATTCTTCGCTTACTCGCTTACCACCAATTGAGAATCACTTCAATCAGAGTCATTTACCGATATCAGAGGTCGCACCACTTCGCCAGATGGCCTCAGACTTGATTCAAGTTGTTTGAGGCAATCGAAACCTAAATGGATAGCTTGCTCAATTTTCTCCCCGGACAGAGATTTAAGTTGCAAACCGATGTTCCGCCCACACGAGACGCCCGCCTACATTAAGGTCCATCAATCCAAGTTGCCTCGCTCACTCCGGATAGGATTTATGCTAGAAAATCGCGTAACCTCACATTTTACCAATCTGCTTGTACCGACAATCGAATTTGCTCAATTCACTACCCATCGCGCCATCCTCTCGGGAAAAGCTAGCTCGTGAATGGTGCTTCGAAGAGGAAGGTCAGTTAGCACAACAACGGGGCAGCCAAGCATGGCATGAGCCTGCTTCACTGGAGGCAATGTCGCATGCCCGAGGTATCAGATCGGCTCTCACGGTCTTAAGGACTTGCCGACGAAAAATACCTGCCTCTCGCTCTATTCTCATCTTCCTGAACAGGCAAAGACTCATCGAGACATCCGAAACCCGCTGGCAATAAGAGTGCTTCGTCGACTTGTGGCTGCGAAGGATCAGAGGAAGTATGGAATAAGTATGGAATAAGCAAGGACTAGTGTTTCGTCGTCGACTGCCAAGTATGCAAGTATACTTGTTCATGAGAAACTCATGAACAAGTATGGAATAAAACACATAATGAGTTTGGCTTATCATCCTCAAACAAATGGGCAAGCTAAAATTTCCAACATGGAGATAAAGAAAATTCTTGAAAATAATCGTGATTCCATCACAAGATATCGTTCCTAAAGCTTGACGACGCACGCGTCTACAAGATCGCATATAAAAACTCCCAATGGAATGTCCCCATACGTAATTGTCTTTGGTAACCTTGTCACCTACCTCTCGAATTGAACACAAAGCTATGGGCCATCAAGAAGTTGAAATTAAATTCAAGTCGCTTAAGGAAGAAAGACTACTCCAGTTGAATGAATTGGAAGAGCTGAGAAATGAAGCTTATGATAATGCCAGAATTTACAAGGATAAGACAAAAAAAATGGCATGATCAGAAGATTTTGAGGAGGGAATTTAAGGTAGGAGATCAGGTCCTGTTATTTAACTCCAGACTAAAGCTTTTTCCAAGGAAACTGAAATCAAAATGGAGTGGCCCTATACGTGAGTGGAAATACAACCTTTCGGGGGCAAAGGATATCGTTCTCGCAACGGAGAAGAGTTTAAAGTGAATGGTCAGCATTAAAGCAATATCTTGAAGAAATATGATTGATTCCTAGTTCGAAAGGGAAGAAATTAAGTAAAACAAGAACTTCATATGTTAAGTCCAATCGAGGACTCAACCGAGCAATTTTCAGGAGGCAACCCATATCACAATTTCTTTCTAAGTTTTTTTAAAATTTAAGTTTTCTAGCTAAGCTTTTGTTTATTGTTAAATATTATTTATGTTTTTCTATCGCTTTCAGGCTTACAAAGTCAAGAAGGGCATGAACAAAGATGAGTCCTATTTATGAATCGCTTACTATACACAAGACCACAAGGGGGAGTAATTCTAGTTCCCTAAACTTGTCTTTAATGAGAATGCATGATTGAATTTTGGGGGAAATGGAATTCCAAATTCACTGTTGAATATGATGCTTCATGAGTTAATTTGTTGCATATTTGAATGCTAAAAGTTGATTGTTTTTGTTTGTTTGAATTGGGTTTATCGAGCCACTTATGAATTGAATCGTTCGAAGACTAGAAAATTTTCTGTGTCGCGACATGCTTTTTGAGAGGTTGGCGACTCAAGAATTGGAAAACAAGAGAATAAGAAATTTCAAGTCGCAACATCAATTTATTGGTCACGACCAATTTCGGGGTCGCGACAATTATTATTAGAAATTAGTGTTGCATCTCGCTTATGGCTCCAACAAGACCAAAAGAAGGTCACAACATTAATCTCGGGTCGCGACAAAATGTGTGAGTTTTAAAAGACTGAGATAAGGCACAATGTCACGACATTGGGATCTAGGTCGCAACCAGAAAAAAAAAAAAAAAAAAGAACTAAAGAAATAGGTTGCGACATCAATTTATTGGTCACAACCACCTTGGGGTCACGACAAACTTAAGTAGGTCACGGCCAGAATTGTCCAAAATGCAATAAATTGAGGTTTTAAACCTTCTAATTTGGGCATTGCAACTTTAAATGGGACATTTAGTGTTAGCAATTAGTGTTGTAATGAGCCATTGTCATACATTCCATAAGACAATGATGACATTGGACCCATCCATCATAAAGACTGAAACTGAATAGCCAATTTCGTCCAGAACTCCAATCCAGTTACATCTTCACCCAACTTTTCATTGTCCTTCTCTCTTCGACTACCAAAACCCTAAAACTAGTGCTCAATTCCAAATTCTCACCCATGGCAGATAACCAAATCCCTGTTCCAGATCTTAATAGAATAATTGATGAGCTCATGAGTGAACATTGCCAAGGAGTGGAGGGTGGGTTCACCTGAACTCCCGCCTCCGAGACTATGACGAATGCAACCGTAAAACCAACCAGTCGGAGGAACAAGTTAAGGAAGAAAGGGCCGCAAAAAGACAGAGGGTAGTAGAACAAACTGAAGAAGGAGAATCAGAAGAAGACAAAGATTTTGTATCTGCAGAAGCTAAAGATTTTTGGACTAAGATGCTGGCTGACAAGGGCTTCGTTAGCGAAAGAGGTTTTGGAAAGTTGATTTCTCCTTTTTCTGAGATAATAGAAAAGAGAGGATGGGAGTGCTTCTGTGCACACACGGTGCCTGGATTCACTACTCTAGACAGGGAATTCTATGCAAACATGGTGGGAATGAGAGAAGACTCATTTTATGTGCAAGGAGTCTAGGTACCCTTTGGGCACGAAAGAATCAATGAGATGTTCAAACTAAAGGAACTCAAGCACGGTTCCAAATTTAAGAAACTGGTAGAAAACCTAGATCATGAGAAGATTATAGACCTCCTGACTACTGGGCAAGGGAAGTGGGAAGCCACAAGGAAGAACCCTCACTACGCTATCAACAGAGGATCCCTCACTGAGGAAGCTAAGGTTTGGTTCTACTTCCTATTCCTTCGCATCCTCCTGTCCAAACATCTCCGTGCGCTGGAGAGAACAGTGCACCACTCCCATATGCCCTTCTTAAAGGGGCTATAAAATGAATGTTGAGGTTTAATTGAGGGTCGACGCAGGGTACCACCTAAGCAACAAAAGAGGACTAATTCTCACCTATAACAATCGCCAGACAGATCTCTTATTGGTGAGAGGATCATGGGATGAAGAAGAAACCTGCCCCAAGGTATCTCCTCTAACCCTTACTGGGTACAAAGGTGCCCGTAAACAAAAGGAAAAAGGTGGAATGGTGAAATAGAAGGTATTTCGGGCCGAGGAGAATGGCAATAAGGAAATGGAAACCATTCCAAAGCAAATTCTTCTAGCAAAAGAGGAAGAGATTGATTAGTACCCAAATAGTGCTATTTTGAACCCTAATTATTATAGGTTTTGAATGCTTTTTGTGTACTAATCATTCCAATTAACCCAATTGGCATGTTAAGGTCCCTTTTATACTTCTGATCGCTTTATATGGCTATTTTTGTAGTTTTAGCTGGCTTGATACCATTTTTTTGTCGAATCGGTCCTAGCATATATAATTTGGGTTAATCTCTTTCAAATCCAAGAGAATCCAGTGCAGAAAGTTTGAAGTGCAGAAGGCCTGAAGTGCAAAAAGTTTGAAGTGTATGTCTAAGTGTAAAGTTTGAAGTGCGTAACGATTTCTTCGCTCTATTTTTCTGCATCACTCGCTTTTGCTTATTTTCCTTTTTTGCCCTTGATATAATACTGTTAACATGGGCATTTTTGGTTTTTCATTTCATTGCAAGGTTATATATAGCCATTTTGTGCACTGTTGACCGAACGGACGAGGGGATAGAAGAAAACACGAGTGCTTTGTTTTTATTCTCCGCTGTCTCTCTCTCTCTCTCTCTCTTTTTCCCTCCTTTCTCTCACTTTCTCTTCTAAGAACCAAACACTCCCTCGAGAGTCCCACGCCAACCCGGGGCCGAACGCCGTGGGCTAAACCCCTCATCCTCAAGAGGAGGGCCAATAGGCTAGGATGTGAGGTACTGTGTTCTCCTCATAAAGCAAGCATTGTCGTCATCTCATGTTCCGCTTTAACTTCAAACAAGTCTTTTAGATATAGATCCTCATAGGTCAAATATTTATATCTTGATTCAAGGATGTCAATATTAGATCACCTACATCCATTAGCTGCGATGTAATTTAGCCTCGTAGGGTGGGCCGGGCGTTGGATTCTCACTAAACATAAATGTTAAGAAAACGTCAGATCGCGAAATGCACTTATGTTAGTTTTAAAGCTAAATGAAGATCCTGCTCGGAAATAATTATATGTCATCATCCCTAAACGAGAGAAATGAACCCGAGGACCCTCTGCAGATACCCTTTCTAAATCTACTTAGTACAAATCCGGGGCACTTCAAGGACTTTTTTTTTTTATAGTTTACTCCATTTTACTAAGAATGCTTTCAATCTACACACCATCAACCTCACACTTTTACAAAACCCTAACTCCAAAGTGAGATTCACTATTTCAAGCCTGAAATCATTCTCGTACAAAGAAAAACCCATCCCCAGTTCGACTCCTAGATCATCACATCGGGTAAAGAGTTTGCTACTACAGCAGAGGGAATCCTAGGATATAAATTTTGTTGATTCCAAACACTCCATTTCTAGATGCGAATTTCGCGCATGCGCGGTAATCAAGCAGCCTACGAAATTCCTCCTCGTCTCGCACTTGCCTTTTTGCACTTCAAACTTTCTCAGACTGTGCCTTCCGCACTTCAAACTTTCTCACTTCAGCCTTCTACACTTCAAACTTTCATCGGATTCTCTCTGGGATTTGAAGGATTAAACCCCACTCTATGCATAGGACCGATTCGACAAAAACAGTACTGCCACTAAACTACGCAATACTATAAAGCCGGTCAAAAGTATAAGGGACCTAACATGCCAATTGTTATTTAGACTACAAGAGATAACAAAAGAACTCAAAACCTATAATAAATAGGGTTCAAAATAGCACCATTTTTGGGGTACTAACCAGAGATTTATTTCAGAATGAGCCTGAATCGGTGCCACTCTACCCTTGATATGACAAAGAATTTCCCCGATCAAAGTAAAGCTCCGTAAGAGATAGCGGAACATCAAATCATGGAAATGCTGAGAACAATAAAGAAAGATATGGAAGAAAGGGAACATAAATGGGAAAAACAGCAGCAATTTAGAGAAGAGTTCTTGGAAGATGAATTTAGGAGGAAAGAACAATTATTGGAGCAGACTCTTAAGACAAAGAGAGGAAGAATGGAGAGAAGAGATGAAAAGGAGAGAGGAAGAACAAGGAGAAAAGATGAAGGCTAGTTTAGAAGCCTTCTACAACAACCAGTTTAGAAGAGATGAAGAAGTGCTTAAAATTCTGAGAAAAAGAGAAGCCGATGAGATGTAATAATGCAGTGAAGATTTACCAAATAATTCCAAGAGGAAGGAGCAATTCAAGGAATGGGAAGCCGAAGGAAGGATAGAGATAAAGAGCCTAAGATAATGATGCTTATAGAAGAAAATATGGCATGAGAGCTGAATTTGATCACAAAATTTATCAAACATGTCAGTTGCATCTCCAGTTGGAAAACAGAACAGCAATCGGGAGTGGCTTCAAGCAAGACACACCTGATCAGCCTCAGAATTTACCACACAAATGATTTAATTTCCACCGACAAGGTAGGAACGACACCTCAAAGAAAAGATCTTGATATAACCTTTCTCAAAATTTTCCCATGTTTAGCAAGCTTTGACTTAGATCCTCTCAACATCATACCAAAAAAATCTGATAAGAGAAGGGAGGAGTGAGATAGCACAATTATACTTTTCTTTTTCCCATTGTATTTCTTCAACATCATTAGTCTATATCTTCACAGGCAAACAGTTCTTCACTAGAGTTCATTTCACTCTTGCATCGCTTGTACTTCGCATCCACGATTCACTCGTTTATTCACTTCTACCTAAGAGTAAGATATTTGTAGACCTCAATTTTGGCCCCTCAACACTTGCATTTATCCGATGGGTGTCACACTCACCCCATCGTCATATACACGGCTCACGCCTTTAGTTACCGGTCTCCGAGCCTCTGCAATTTAATACATCCACGAAATGCTGCATTTAGCTTCATTTCTCTTAGAGCCACACGTGGCTTTTTTAGTTATTGCATCATGCCATAGGAAGCAAAGCGGCCCCCCGGTGTTTCAATCATATCCCCTCATCCGAACTCGAATCACAGACTGCTGCTTGTTATATTCCTTACTATATGAGGAATTTTTGACAAAGTTTCAGCACTTTTCTCAATCGCTTGATTCTATCGAGAACCTAGTTTCAACCGGGTTGTGCAGATACCATGGGCAGCCCCTATTTTAGCATGTTTCAAGCTTCCAAATCTATTATATACTTCCTGTATTTGCTCCTAAGGAACTTGTAGTCGCTTTAGGTTTGGAGTTCAGTTTTGGTTTGAAATACAGTGTAGGTTACCGTGGGATTGAAAAGTATGTTTGCTTGGGATTTTAAATAAATGTGTGCTAAAGCAAGCAAACCACTTATTTCATTTCAACCTGCTTCCCTTCTTTTGGTATGGGATTCGATATTTGGTTTTAAATGCATGATATATGATGTATTATTTGCCCTACCTATTCCTGCAGCGCATGGTTAAGGACCTCAAGTACATGCTTGGGCATTGGTATTTATATTCATATGCGTACATGGTGTTTGGACTTTGACATTTGTGGTGCATTTGAACTTGTTGACTGACCTCTTATGCAGGGCTTGGCTATGGACCACAAGTACGCATCCATTGTTTTGATTGGTTGAGTGTTTATGTTAGATATTGAGTAGGTTGGTGTGATTCAAGTCATTTATGTAACCTAGGAGGTTGTTTGATCTTTGATCCATATGATCCCACCCAATTCACAAGATAGATCGAAATGGGCCTAGTGCTAATTCCAGATTTATGTATTCTTCCTAATGGCAAACTAATCCCTACCTTAAATCTAGTTTCAGATCATGTTTCCGACATTGGAGCCAAAGGAGCTTTTTTGTTTTACTTCATTTTCCTCATTTTTTTTTTAAAAAACAAAATAAAAAGTAGTTTGGCGATTTAAAGAAATTGCTCCTCCTGGGGACGGATTTTTCAAACCTCGAAAATCAACCTATTTCTTTCATTTTAAAAGCTAGTCATGCAGCCCTGGATCTATAGGGTCTATTAAGACTGAATTCATTCCAAATAGAAAATATAACCAATTTGGTTTGACTCCATTACAAACTTTGATAAATGATGTAAAAAGGTAATATACTTATTTGTATGGGGTCTTGGTTTTTTTTTTTTCATTTTGCACATTTTTCATTATATAGTATTCAGAATACATGCATAGTAACACTTAGTATGCATAAAATGTTAATGTTTTCATTCAAGGTGTTTTGGGCGCTATGCCACGGCCACGCCACTGGGCTACGCCGTACGCCACGCCGCCGCCGGTCATCGCGCTATCACGCCGGCCGCCGCTGCCGCGGCGCGCCGCGTGATACTACCAAAACAAGGAAGCTCGCCCAAAGATACCAAATCACATGGCATTGTCAACATCATATAAATAAAAACTATTATGAACTTTCTTCCTTCATAGAAAATTCATAATGAAAGTTCAAACGGGTTAAGTTGTCTAAACGGGGCGCTATTAAAAGAAGACGTTAGCGGGATTACCTTCTTATTTCTTTGCAGATGTCATAAAGTGGACTCATAAGAACAGAGAGAGGAGAACTGTAATATGATCGTGATCCAAGGATGAAGAAGAATAAGTTATGGTTTTTGGGATTAGCTTACTTAAATGGTTCAATGCGATCAAAGGGATGAAGAAGAAGAAGTGGTTGGACATCGTGGTCAGCGAACATCACTTGACTAGTATGAAAGAGTGAACAAAGGCTGTTTCTGAACATTGTCGCCGCTAGGAGGTGCACAAGAGAATGTAAGGTATGATTGCACTTTTAGAGATAGGTTGTACTTTTAGGGGTAGTTTGGAGTTATTTTTTGTAATCATTACTTTTTTACCTATAATATAATTATTTTTTGTAATAATGTATATAACAATGTAAAACTGATTTTTGTTTTCATTTTTTATAATATTTGTCTGTTGATATAGATAAACACAGTTTTCCTTTTATTTTTAAAATATTTAAAAATATTTTATATTATATCATTGTTTAAAAATCTTTAAATTTTGAAAAAAAATATTCTTGAGAGCATTATTAAAAAAAAGTTAAATCGCCAAAAACTCAATTACATTAATTTCAAATACGTCTATATTAATCTTATAGATGTTCCTTTAGGGACGGTAAGCACTAAGCAGCTTATCCTTGAAGCATAATAAGCTCATTGAGAAAAGCATAAAGTAATTTTCCAAAATTTTGGAAAAAGGAATCTTTTAAATTGCCACCCCAGCAATATCAGATGAGAGGGTGAGGTCATCGGTGTTCACTCAAATAGGTACCAGCTTCAGCTTACACCCATCCAGCAATGGCAGAGGCTGCGACTTTCAGAAGCTCTCACTATTCCATGGAAGCTTGCTTCTATACTGTCTTTATTCTCCCTCTTCTCTTCTCCGCCATCGCAGCAGATGACGATTCTTCGATCGTCTCCAGGTTTCAACGCTACCTCCAGATCAACACCGCACAACCAAACCCTAACTACTATGAAGCCGCCGATTTCATCATCTCTCAAGCTCAATCCCTCTCTCTCCATTCCCAAACCCTGGAGTTCGTCAAGGGAAAACCACTTGTTCTCCTCAAATGGCCCGGCTCTAACCCTAGTCTCCCTTCCATCCTTCTCTATTCCCACACTGACGTTGTTCCGGCGGAGCATCATAAATGGAGTCACCCTCCTTTTGATGCTCAAATTGATGGGAGCGGGAATATTTACGCCAGAGGTTCTCAGGACATGAAGTGTGTCGGTATGCAGTACCTGGAAGCCATTCGCCGGCTCAAGAGTTCTGGATTTCAGCCGCTCCGGACGGTGTATTTGTCGTTTGCTCCCGATGAGGAGATTGGCGGACACGACGGAGCGGAGAAATTCGCTGATTCGGTTGAGTTCGAGAAGATGAATGTCGGAATAATGCTCGATGAAGGTAATTTGGATGTTAACAGGCTTTGTGATTGGAGATCTTAGTTTTCTTGATGAATTCTTAATCCGTGTGAGCAGGTTTGGCTTCTCCTAATGAGAGTTATAGGGCGTTTTATGCGGAGAGGTGTCCGTGGTGGATGGTGATCAGGGCTACCGAGCTCCCGGACATGGAGCAAAGCTGTATGACAACACTGCCATGGAGAATCTTGTGAAAAGCATTGAGAGTGTGAGGAGGTTTCGGGCGGCACAGTTTGATTTGGTGAAATCGGGTTTGAAGAGTGAAGGCGAGGTTATCTCGGTCAATATGGTTTTCCTGAAGGCTGGCACTCCATCCCCAACTGTAAGTTCTTTAATGCCAGTTGCCAAACTTCTATGAAGTTGCTTTGATGTCGGTTCAATCATGTCTTTGAGATAACTCAAGACTTGGAATTAAACCGGTTTACTGTCAACCAGTTAAGGAGTAAGCCAGGCACTAGGAATGTGATATTTGAGGTATCACATCAATACCATCAAGGATGGTAAACGTGATCTGTAAATGAATTGCTCTTCGGGCAGGATCTTAGAAGAGCTAATTTAATTGCATCTAGTTCAATTATAGATGTCCCAAGTTAGACATTCATAATGTGTTTAATTGTTTTGCAATATCTTGTGTGTTTATCTGGTAATGTCTAGTGTCATTGTGTAAGAAACTAAGAATGCATTCAGTAACTAGGAGCAAAAAGTGAACAACTTTCTCAGATAGTTGTTTTGTGTGTTACAGTTAGTCATTTGGTTGAAATCCTCAACCATGATACTGACATTCAATTCGTGATTTGTTTCTCACACTTAAGGGCATGTTTATTTCTTTCTTGTCCACCAGGGCTTTGTCATGAACTTGCAGCCTTCTGAGGCAGAGGCTGGTTTTGACGTCCGGGTCCCACCAACTGCAGATCAAGAATCCTTGGAGAAACGGATTGCTGAGGAATGGGCACCTTCTTCACGGAACATGACATTCGAGGTAATCTACCCAATTGGATGTCTTTCTTCTCTTCTATGATAATTTTAGCAGCATGAGACAAGGTGCTTATCCAAAAAAGAAAAAGGAAAAAGAAAGAAAAGAAAAAGTTTAGCAGTAGGCGAAGGAATCAGTTTTCTTCTAGTTCCTGGAAAGCTACTATTGCAGTTCATGTGGGACCTATGGATTGTTGATGATTATTATCTATTTCATTTGCTTTATGTTTCTTTAATTAAAGATTTTTGAGAAATTTGAACTTTTTTACTAAAATGCTGGAAACAGTAGATAATTATATTTTTGTTTTGATTAGTAAAATTGCTAACTGAAAAATGAGGAATCTATGTACACCAGTTTTCTTCTCTCCATGCCACTAATCTTTTTTATCTGAGAAAATCATTTACTGTCATTTGGTTCAATGTGAGAAGAGACAAAAAAAAAAAAGAATAAACTGAAGGATGATGGAGTTTTACACCACACCACATACTTACTTCATTTAAAAGAAGGAACAATTGCAATTATATATGGCACAAAGGACTAGTTGCTGCTGGTTTTTACCAATGGGCAATGTGGAATTAGGTGATTCTTTTCAGTTGTTTGGCTATTGTTACTGATGTATGCAATTGGAAAAAGGGTACTTATGATTTCATTGGCCTAAGTTAAAGTTTGTCCATGATAACCCGTTAATGGGGGCAAGGCAGCCTGCGTGCATTATGTTGGTACCTAGTATAGATTTGCAGGCTGTTGCACATCCTGTTTGCTTTATTTGTTGAAAATATGATTGTAGAATAATAAATGTCTGAATGACTGGTTTTAAGAATTTTAAGTTTTGAGGGGGAGAGGTGAGGGGGTCTCCAATTGCCAATCATCCCTAACATCATTTTTTAGCTTGGGCAGTTTAAGCAGAAGGTTTCTGTGTATGATGAGTTTGGGAAGCCAGTCCTCACAGCTGCAGACAGTTCCAATCCATGGTGGACCCTACTAGAAGGAGCCGTGAAGAAAGCCAATGGAAAACTTGGAAGGCCAGAGATCTTTCCTGCCTCAACTGATGCTCGCTATTTTCGGCAACGGGGCTTGCCTGCAATTGGCTTCTCCCCTATGAAAAACACACCTATTCTGCTTCATGACCATAATGAGGTAGACATATAATTTTATTATCATTTATATCATGTAACATCTAGTATCAATATGCACACTCATATATAAAACGCAAAGATTCCATAGAATCTAGAAATCTACACTAATATGATTATCTGAATTTAGTGCATGGCTGCAGCTGTACCTTAAGTTTGCCTGAGTAGGAGATCACTGTTTTTCTTTTGCCCTGAGGAGCTGATCATCTTGTGTTCCAATTTGTTGCAGTTTCTGAACCAGGCTGAGTACTTGAAAGGAATTGAGATCTACGAGTCAATAATCAAAGCCTATGCATCTTACAATGATCATACAAGAGAGTCCCGCAAAGAAGAATTGTGAAGAGTCAGTGACGCTGTTCAGGTCTTAATGGACATGTTTTAGCCTCGCTTCCCGGTTTCTACCTGGCTTTAGGATGATCAAAAAGTGAAATAACATCTTTCTCAGTAATGTTTTGTACATGTGATGCGAAAGAAGCACGATCATCCTCACATGAAGCTTGTACCAACAAATAATTATTTATCAATGTTGATCAGCAACTCGCAAATGTGGAGGTACTTGAAATTACCATCAATGCATCGGTTTTAGATTTTCACTAGAATGCCCTCTGAACTCTAAACTCTTTTTATTCTCTCTGTTGATGGCTATCTGATTATTTCTTTGATACATTTGATTGAGCTTTATTACATTATAAGCTAAATCTTCATCCTTTTGCAAGTTCAAGCTCTGCATCTTCTGCTACCAATAATCCCCACAGGAGCAGACTCCATTTCGAAAATGATGGTACCGGATGGGGTCTCGGATCACAATATTTCGGTTCTCCATCTTCGATACTACCTTGGCAAACACATGACAGTCTCCACAGATCCTAAGATTTTTCCTGATTCTAACAGTTTTCTCCCTTGACAAGTTCATCATACCAAACATAATCGCCAGTTTCTCACTATGGTATCTAAGGGAGTCTTCCTTCTGCTCCCCCTCAAGGTCCTGCAACACAAAATTTGTGTCTGGAACATATCCCTCCCCCATTACTCTCTCGATCAACTTGTTCAAATGCTGAACAATCTCGTCTACTTTTGGGTGTGATGTATCTCCTAAAATGAATGCATGAATCTGTTTATCCACTTCAATCCAGCTACAACCTGGTGTTTTCCTGATTCCTCTGAAAGTCATGGTCTTCCTGACTTCTGCGACATCTTCCCACCTCTGAGTATTCGCGTATATATTAGACAACAGTATGTAGGTTCCTGGATCTTCAGGCTCCAATTCTATGATCTTCTTGGCTGCATAGATAGCTAGATCTACATTCCTATGAACCCTGCAGGCACCCAGCAAAGTCCTCCATGTTACAGAATCAGGTTCAGATTCCATTTCATCGATTAACTTAACTGCTTCATCAAGCCTCCCAGCTCTCCCAAGGAGATCAATCATGCAACCATAGTGTTCTCTTCCAGGATCCACCCCGAAAAGCTTCTTCATAGATCGAAAATAGTGCCATCCCTTCTCTACCAGTCCAGCATGGCTGCAGGCAAACAGAACACCAAGAACTGTGATATAATTAGGTCTACACCCTGACTCTTTCATGGACTCGAACAACTCCAATGCCTGTCGACTGTAACCATTCTGGGCCAAACCTGCAACCATTGTGCTCCAAGATATCACATCTTTCTCGACCATCCGAGAAAACGCAGCGTCTGCCTCCTCCAAGCTACCACACTTGCAGTACATGTCAATAAGTGCATTGTTGAGTATTAGGTCTTGATTATACTTCAGTACATGAACATGGACCTGCCTCCCCAATTCTAACAGAGCTAAACCAGTACAAGCCCTCAAAACACTTGTCAAAGTGGCCTGATCAGCTAGAAAACCAGTTCTCTTCATCCTCTTGAAAAGATTCAAAGCCTCATCACCATCACTGTTCTGAGCAAAGCCCCCGATGATTGAGTTCCAAACAACCAAATCTCTGGTGGGCATTTCATCAAAAACCCCAAATGCATTACCCAAATCACCCCATTTTGAGTAAACATCAATCAGAGCACTCCGAACAAACACATCAGATTCCAACCCTGTCTTGATTATCCCACAATGGAGCTGCCTAAGGTTGGGCAACCCATCACATGCTCTCAAAACTGAAGAGTAAGTAAACATATTTGGTCTCACACCTTCTCTAAACATTAGAATCAAGCCCTTCAAGGCCTTATCATTGAATTTATTAGAGTAGGCAGATATCATGGTAGTCCACGAAACAACGTTTCTTTCAGGCATTTCGTCAAACAGCTCCTCTGCCTCGTCCAAGAGGTTAAATTTCACATACATGTTCAGTAAGGTATTGACTAAAAACGTTTTGGGTTCATAGCCTTTACAGAAAACATGCTCGCGAACTCGCTTTCCTTCTAGGACAGCGCCGCGAGCAGAGCAGCACTTTATAAGCTCCGAATACGTGACAGCATCTGCAAATACTCCATATCTTTCCATAGCATCCATGGCTCTCATTGCTCTGGGAAGGTCCCATTGATGGCAGAAGTTGGCGAAATCATTAACTAGAGAGGATGGATCAGCAACGTTACGTAACCGCGGTTTCATGCCCTTCAGCTTTGAAACGGCTTTCATGGCTCCCCACTGAAATTCTAATAAAACGCAGCGTTTTTGCGAGACCAAAGGATTTTTAGGATCACATGCTTGTTAGGGTATATTCATGACGGCCCAGCCCAATCTCATAACCCACTATTTAATTACTCAATTTTAGAAATTTTACGCAAGATTTTGATAAAAATGCCCTTTTTTTTTAAATGGAATAAATATGTCCCATTTTCTTGTTAAAGTAACTTTTTTTTTTCAAGGTTCAAAAACTTGGTCGAGTCGTTTCCGTCTCGAGGTTGGACTTGTCGATTCCGATACTCATACAACACAAAACTCGACAATTGATTGGTAAGACTCGAGCAACACGATCGAGATTCTGAGTTAACTTGATGGACTTGGTCATATTACAGAAGAAAAAAATATAGTTCCGCAAGTTCTTGATCCTTTCTTCCCCATCTCAAAAGGAAAAACTAAATTTTAAATACAAATTCCAGCTTCAGTTAATCAAAATCAAAACTTTTTCATTGCCCTATGAGATTTCTCTTCAAAGAACAAAAAATCAAAACTTTCCTTATCGAGATCGACCTAGTTCTCAAACCTGACCATAGTTGTCGTGATGGTGGGAGACGATGCAGTAGTGGAATCAATGTAAGGTGCACCGGCTATGGAGGATTGTTGCTCAATCATGTATATCGAAAACAAAGGGGCTTGCGAGAGCGAAGGAGATGAGCTATCAAAAGTTCAACTAAATTTATTTCTATTATTTATTAAGTGAAGGAAGGTGGGTTAGTAAATTTTAGATTTAATTATGATATTAATAAAATTATATAACGTCAAAAAAAATTATATTATACTGTATGTTTTTTTTTACGATTAATACACAGATTTGCTTTTACTTAATGCCGAATATAACTTTTTTAAGCCAATCCTAAATAAAACTTATTAAGATTAAATCAAGCCATTTTTTAAATATCGCATTTCTATTAAGATTAAACTGCTTGCTTATACGCTGAAATCAACATCTTAAATATATTAAAAATTATGCAGGAATTCTCGAATTTGAAAGATTTGTTTGTTTAATGATATAACTTTGATTTTTTGAAAGAATAAAAATATTTGGTTAAAATTCCTTAAATAACTCAAAATTTGTAAAGCTAATCATTTTCATGTTTTTTCTTAAATAATGATTTATAATTGACAAAAATGCCCTTTGTGACAAGAAAATAGTGAAGGTATTTTTGCCAAAATAAGGTAAAAAATGATGAATGATTAGATTTCTGAAATTTCGTTTTCAAAGAGCTCATTTGGTGCTCAGGATAGGATGAGATAATTATTGAGTTATCCTATGTTTGGTGATGTTGGATAAGAAAACAGGATTAGAAACAATAAGTATATAAAATATCAAAATCGAAACAAATCATCATCAAAACCAATCTTCAGGTAGATTGGGTATTACAAATGTATGAAATAATTAAGACTGACCTGGGATGTTCAATAATGATTTAAATTTGAGATGTTATTTGACACTAAGCCGCTGGGTTGAGCATTAATGTTCTGTAAAATTACAAGATTTTTTTGACGGTTTCTTCTTCTTTTTTCTCTTTTTTAGAAACAAACATTGAGAATATTATTGTGTTATTTTCAAGATCCTTTTTTTTTTAGAGGTGAAATAGGGTAGAAAAGCTTGGAAGAAAACATGGTACCTAAGTTTCCCTTCTGTGACCACAACGAGAACGACGATGGTGTTCGCGACTAGGACGACGACCATAATAAAAGACGCACGACGACCTACGCACGAACGACGACGACTTCGTGGACTCCGACTTTACCACATACTTACAGACAGCTCCCCACGAAGCCTTTGTCAATCTTGTTATCTACCAATCCTCCACTTTGCCACGTGATAGTTCGAACGGCCGAGCAAACCCAAGATTACAATCCCGGTGATATAATATGTTAAGACCAAACACCTGATTCGGGACAAATCCCATCATATCCAAGTATTATCCCTGACGCTAAACAACCCCAAAATGTATTTTCATCGTATCACCTTTATTATTATGATAAAATAAAAAATTATTTTTGTAATATATATATTAGCATATTTACAATTTCTTTTAAAAGATTTCAGATAAGACTTAAAAGATGACTTTTTTAATGTAAAAACCAAATATTTCTTTTGAAGTTTTTCTATTCAAAATAAATTTTCAAAAATTCATAAATAAGTTTTACAAAAATGAAAACACAAATAGAAATCTAAAAGCAATTTGCTTTCAAAAATAAGTAAAACAAAAAAACAAACTCCCTCCAAATCTTATACTATTCTTTTTTACAATTAATCAATTGTTACAATGTAATAAATTGTGTTCATTGGGCTCACCCCTCCTTTGTGGGTTGTAGTGCATTTTTAAACTTTGAAAGCTCTATTAATTAAGCATATAAACCAATCTTATGCTATTAAAAATATCATTTATTTTAAAAAAATTTAATCTTTATCTCTATTTTTTAATATTAATTTAATTAGTTATAACAATAAATGAAAACTAATATAATTTAATACTAAAAATCTACTTTAATAACAAAAAATTATTTTTATTCAAATTAATTTAAAGAATTATTTTAAAGATAAAGATCAAAATACTTTTTAAATTAATATCTAACTTAAAATAAAATATTATTTTTATAATATCAAATGCTGAAATAATTGACACTTTTACAAAATATTATTACTATTGATAAATAATAGGTTCTAACTATTATAATTTTCTTCATATAATAAATTTCTTAGATTAAATTAATTAATTAATTTTATAATACACAATTTTATGATAATTATTTTTATAATGATTTCAGTAAATACTTTTATAATTATTTAAATAATATTGGGTGATAAATGTGTTTTATTCATTTTAACTCAATTTAATTGCATCTCATTTCTCTCTAATAATTTGTATAGTCATTTTTATAATCTTATTTATTTCACTTGTTTACACCGATAATTTCTTTACTAATACATCACAGACTTCTTCGAGTCAATAATCGATATCAAGCATTTTCAATCACAAGACCGAATTTTTATAACTTTGGACCATGTTTCTTTTAACAGATCATGTAAATGCATTAAATAGAGAAGAACATTTTGTTAAAAATAGGTTATTTTTCAAGAAAAAAAACATGGGAAATATTAGATTCACCAACTTTGGGTTATTTGCATATTTTAACCGAATATTTCAAAAATCAAAGAAAAAAACATGAAATTATGAAAAAGAAATAAAAATTGGTGGTGGTTTCCACTTCCCCATAAGATTGGGTCTCAGTCGGTGAAAATGTGAATTTAAGCGGTTGATAAAACCATTTAGTGGACTGTGGAAGTGGGGGGTTGGGGATTAATGACAGTTTTAAAGGAAGTAAATAATGGAAACGCTCCAAAATCGGTTTTTTTTTTTTTTTTTTTTTTCTTCAAAACATTAATTTGAATGTTTTTTCAGACAAACTCAAACCCAGGATTAGTTTTTTGAGAAGAAGAAAACCCAACTCTCAGAAGATGGGAATTGACATAATTGGTATGGGACTGATCTATGTGCTTTCTTCTTCCTCTTCTTCTGCGTCAATGGCAGAGAATTAGAACTAGCAAGAACAGGTGTTCAAATGCTAGAAAGGAGAAGCACTGCAGAACTTAAGGGGGAAAAATTCCACTTCTTTAATGTCAGGAGTTTTGGTGCTCATGCAGATGGTCACACAGATGATAGAAATGTTTGTTCTTCTTCTTCTTGTCTTTGTTATGCTGCAATTGTTATTTGACATGACTTTGAGAATTTGAAGTTTGTTGGGAAAGAATAAAGATAGAACAGTCTTGGGTATGGGAATGTGAGGCAAAAATGTAGGATTTGAGGACATGGACATAGTTCTAGTTGTCTTAGGACCATTAGAGGATTTATAAATCTTGTCGTTAACTTCACACCGTAGTACTAATCAAGGTGTGTGCAAGCTAACATGAACACCCACCATAAACACCAATAAGGTCATTGTGTTTCCTTTCTTAGGTATAGGGTCATTGGGTGCAAAGCTTCTTCCTATGATCCAAATTTTTGTATATCTAACACTTTTCATGTTTTTTCTAGAAGAAGAACTTATTTTAGATAAAAATAATCTTTGTTGTTTTATGTTTGATGTAGGGTTAGATTTCCGAAATTTGCTTTTCAAAAGGTTTTTTAATCAAATCACCCTTGAATTTAGCTTCCAACATCTTGGTGAAGGGTTGGCCAATGAGGCCTGCCTCCTACATAGGGGCTTAGGGGGCATTCAAATTTTGGTAAAAAAATGCTTGTTGTGGGGATTGAAACCTAGACCTCTAGTTTAAAGATAAGTTCCTAGACAATTATACTATAATGCGGATTTAAGCTTTATCAATGCCCTAAGATATATTTATGCCCTCTGACTTTTTTTCTCCATTGGGCATAAAAAGGTGACAAGGTTCAAGTCCTAATGAAAACAAAGAATAAAAAATGTTTACTATCAAAACAAAAATATCTAGGTGAAAGGTTCCAAAATCATATGGTTTTATGTGAAGCAAAATAATGGGCAACAGAGAACTGTTTCTTGTGATTCAACAGGCCTTCCTAAAAGCATGGAATGAGGCTTGTGGCTCAACAGGCAAAGTAGAACTTCTGATACCAAAAGGGACCTATCTGATTGGCCCCATTAGATTTGCTGGCCCCTGCAGAAACGTATCATCTATAACTGTATTGATGAAGGCAAGACTCTAAATCTTCATATTTGTTTTGCATCAGCTGTATAATTTGGTACTATGTTTGACAATTGAAGGAACTTGCAGGGTTATTTGAAGGCTACAAAAGATTTGTCTAAGTATGAACCCAGCTCTGGTTGGATTGAATTTAGGTGGATGGAGGATCTGAACTTGACTGGTGGAGGGACCTTTGATGGCCAAGGTTTTGAGGCCTGGCCACATAATAAGTGCCGTGTCAGTGCCCACTGTAAACTGCTTCCGACGGTATGTTTGAATGTTTTTCATCACCAATTCCTTCTACTTAGAGAATGAAAATAAAAATAAATCAGATTGATCATATGGGTTCTTATGATTCTAGTGGGTTAGGCCAGATGGTTCAATGACCTATACTAAAATGTTCATACATAGGAAATGTGGAACAACTTGGTTCAATCATGTAGATATTATCCGCTTTAGACTTAAGGGGTCCTCACGGCTTTAAAACACGTCTAATCAATTGAGAAGAGTTCATACTTATTTAGTGTTAGGAACTTTCTGTCTTATCCTATGGGATGTGATAAACACCCCCTACAAACACAACGTTCTCGTTATATCTCACAAGATTGCGAAACCAAATTAAATAAACGAACACTCCCTAAGGAACTAAACAAACCCCCACATTAGGATTATGGATTGACTCTTATATTATTTGTAACAACCTCATAACTTTAAATTGAATCTATTAGATTGAGAGGAACTTATACTTTATCTGGCATCCAGTGAGAGATATAACAATAGGAGATGAGATGAGTCTGATTGATAATTGATGTTGTTAAGAAAACAAGAATATATGAAACAAGAAAATAAGAGACAAAAAGAAGAAAACACACAAATTAACAAGAAAACCCTTAATAGAACCCGAAACTATTTTCGAGTCAAACTCTAGCAAAAGTACTGAAAGCTAATGGTAAACATTTTTTTTTTTCCATCAGAATTTGAAGTTTATTGGAACAAACAGGACGGCTGTCCAGAACATAACTTCATTGAATAGCAAGTTCTTTCACATAGCTCTTGTAAATTGCAAGGATTTCAAAGGTAGCCAAATGAATATTTCCGCCCCAGGGAACAGTCCCAATACTGATGGCATCCACGTTGACCGAAGTTCCAACGTCTATATTTCTCGATCCTTTATTGGTTCTGGTGACGACTGTATCTCTGTTGGACAAGGAAATTCTCATATCACTATCGCAGGCATCATTTGTGGGCCTGGCCATGGCATCAGGTACAGCTTCTTTGTGATTACCCACCCGTCCCGAGTCTCACGTCGCTAAGTTAAGGCTGGCTTGCTAGATTTTTGAGGGTGAGTTCTTGTAATTCTAACAATTCCATTCATTGCCTGAAATTATAAAAGGACTGCTACCCATAAAAAGAAGGTAGGGTTTGTAAAGTCATCAGATATCTCCAACCTATTTGGCATAAGGTCTCGGCTTGACATATGAGTTTATAATTATTTGGACTTGTAATGGGTCATTAGGGCTTGTTTGATTTCTTTTTTTTTTAATTGTTTTATGTTCTAAAAAATAAGGAAAATAGAGATAACAAGTTTGTTTTTCAATTTTTTTTTTTTTTGAAAAACACTTTATTCAAATAACAAGGAAAATGATTTTCTTTTTTATTTAAAAAACAGAAACCAAACAATCAGTTACTCTTTCTGTTTTACATCTTAAGAAATTACATTTGATATGATTCTTGGTTTCATATTTCAGTGTTGGAAGCTTGGGAAGATACCCAAATGAAAAAGATGTAAATGGGCTTCTGGTTAAAGACAGCATCATAATAGGGACAACAAATGGAGTGAGGATCAAGACATGGGCTGACTCTCCAGACAGCAGTGAAGCAACCAACATGACGTTCGAGAACATCATCATGATCAATGTGAAGAATCCCATTATAATTGATCAAACTTATTGCCCATTCATCTCCTGTTCTCTCAAGGTCAGTTCCTCTCCTTCCCTGCAGCACAGAGACCAAGAACCAAACCCCTTCCACAATGTTCTCAAGAAATAAATATACAGAGCCCCCCTTGCATTGTTTTATCATTTCAAGGTGGAAATAAATCGATAAGAGTCAGGCCTTGAGACCTAGCTCAAATGGTAAAGGAGTCGTTCGGATGGGAAACGAGAAGACAGGAGGTTTTAGGCTCGAATCCTTATGAGAACAAAATAGTACAACATGATATGTAAAGGGAATAGATATAAAAAAAATTACTAGGTTCAATTGGTAAAGGAGTGGGATAAAAAACGGGAGGACTCGATTTATAAGAACAAAATAATACAAAGTGATACATAATGAATAGATGTAAAAAGAAAAAAAAATGTCAAGCTTAAATGGTAAAAGAGTGGGATGGGAAGACTCGATTTCTTGTAATAACAAAATAGTACACCGTGATATGTAAAGTGAATAAAAGAAAAAAAAATTACAAGCCTCAAGTATAAAAGGAGTAGAATGGAAAACATGAGGTTTTAGACTTGAATCCTTATAAAAACATATGCTTTATTTTGTGGTGCAGGCACCATCTAGAGTGAAGCTGAGTAACATATACTTCAAGAACATAAGAGGGACCTCATCATCTGCAGTGGCAGTGACATTGAAGTGCAGCCAAGGGAACCCATGCCAGAACATTTACTTCCATGATGTTCATCTAGACCTCTCTTCTGGGAATCAACATGCCACTTCCTCTTGTTCAAATGTTAGAGTCAAATACAGTGGCACCCAAATTCCTCCACCTTGTGATTAATGGATTTTGAGCGCATGAAGCAGAAGATTCCAACAAGCTAAGAAAAAAACATCTAAAGCGCCTATTTTTTTGCCTCCAAAAGCTACTGGCATTTACCTAAAGCTTTACCAAAGATCTCCAAGAAATGGAAGATTCAAAGCTCCATCTATCCAAATCTATTCCAATTTTACCATTTTTCTTCTTAATAATTACATCATGTATCTTTCATTCATTTATATTCCATACACTATAAATTCGATTTAAAAAGATAAATAAATATTTAATTAAAATTTAAAATAAAATAAAGATTCAATTAAAAATAAAAATGTCCATAAATATTTAATTAAATCAATAAAAATAAATATAAATATTTCAATTAATAATTTTAATAGTTGAACTTTTTTAAGAAATATTAATTTTTTAAAAAAATTGTACTTCTTATAAAAATAATGAAAATATAGATTTACGTTTTTTTCATTTATTAATCTTATTTTATTTATAATATTATAAATTGAAACTAATTATAAGTTGCAAAAATATTTGTAGGTCACACCTAAGTAAAAAAAATGACTTTGATCAAAACGACATTGCTTTAGTCTTTTTGCACCAAAACAACGCTGCTTTCGGGCCTCGCAATATTTTAAAATTCGCTATAACAAAAAGCCGGGCTGCTTTGGATTGGGGCCCAAAACGGCGCCGCTTTGAAGCCGGGAGCTCACATACCCAAACGACGCCGCTTTCGAAGTTACTGACCGCTTCAAAACCGACGCCGCTTTCGACCAGCTTTCATCAGAAACGACGCCGTTCATATTTATTTAAAATAATAATAAAAATGAAACGACGTCGTTTTATCTCATCCAAAGACAAAACGACGTCGTTTCGCCAACCCTTCCCCAAAATCAAAGCTCGTTACGTCCCATTTTCATGGGAAGACAAGGTCAGCCACCGACGTCAGAAGGAAGGACGAGAGCCTACATGATTTCAGAGCTATAGCGCGACGGCGACCCTACAGCCTAATCGGCGGCGCGCGCAGCTTGACGCAGACGCTGGATCGCGATGGCGACGGCCACTACGGCGACCCCGCAGCGACGCCGCGACGACGACGACGACCGGCGCCGGCTTCCTCCTCCTCTCCGCAGCTTCGACCGCTTTGGTAGCCTTCGTGATACCAAACTGGATAAAATAGTTTCCGCTCCTCTATTTATCAAACATCGCTTGTCGTCATTGGGATTTTAAATTATCACAGCGCATAATAATGTCGTAATCTCTATTTTGGTTTTTGATTTTCCAAATTTTTGTCTGTGTTTAGCATTGCTCCAACTGATATAAAATGAGGGTATTGACTCGCTTTTTCAGGTTTTGTCAACATGAACAAGCCACGCCTAAATTGTTTGATTGAACATCACTGTTCATCAGCCATAATATTGCTATCGGTTTTGCTCTACTGTTGGAGCTGATTTTTTCACCAAAAGCATCTATTTTTTGCTTTTGCTATTTGTTTTCCTTCACTGCTGGAGTAACTCTTATAGCTACAACAATATGTGTTCAAATATTTTATAATGAAAAATGGAGTCTTCTTAGCATTTGGGTAACCCCCAAGAGAGAAAAAAATGCAAATAAATATATTGAATGAGTAAAGAAGAAATAAAAAAGAAAGTTAAAACAATGTTTTAAAAATCAGACTTTAGATTGAATCCGAAAGGTAGTGATGTAATTAGATTGAAAAGATCATGGGTTGAATTCATTCTTATTTTTATAAAATTGTTTTTTAGATATTTATTTAATTTGGATTACAATATAGTATTCCGTTTCTTAAAAATACGTTCCCATTTAGAGTCGAACCCTGGAACCTCCACGGAAAATAATAAAAATGGGGAATAAATATTTTCCCCTCCATTCCATTGAAGGGGCGATAACCAATAACCATCACATTTGGGGGTCGTCACTGCCTTCCCTAACTCTTACACTCTCTGTTTAATTGGGAAGTTTTCTGGGTCTGATCTCCTCATAACTGGGTTGAGCTTTTTTGGGTGATTTGGGAAAAAGGGAAGAAGGAGAACAATGGAGAGCTCAGCGGAATTGGTGCCCTTCCCTTTGCTATTGACTCCGATCGAATCCAACTACAGGGCATGCACTATTCCCTACAGATTTCCCTCTGATAATCCCCGGAAGGCAACCCCTATTGAGCTTTCTTGGATTGATCTTTTCCACAATTCCATTCCCTCTTTCAGGTTTCTCTCTCGTTTCCATCCTGATTTTCTTTTTCGGTGGTTGGCCATCGATGTCATCTTCTCAAACAAACCCCTTTCTAGAAAGATGACACCCTTTTTTTTGGCCTTTTTGTTTGCTTGATGGGTTGGGTGATATGCACTTTTCAATACTCTGCTACTCTTTCTGGTGATTCAAGCCCATTTGATACTTGATGGCCCTTTTTGGTGCCAGAAGAACAGCAACTATAACTACTACTCTCACGGCAATTTTTTCTGATGAAGCATGGATTTCTCATCTTGATATCTAGGATGATTCAAAAAGTCCCCAGCATTTTCTCTCAAATGGAAAGAGGAACAAATTTCTGTTGCGTTTCTGTTAACAAATTACTATCTTATAATGTTGCTTTCACACACCCACAAACTCAATTCTGTCATTTGACAATAATTTCGCAAAACACACCTATTTTGCAGCGCCCTCATGTCTGGATTTCGGGTTTAGAAGCATCTTACCATTACCACAACCATGACAACTTCACTTTAGATTATTTCTAGGACTTAATTTCTTCCAGTATAAGTACTTATGAGCTTGTGATTGATTCCTTCTGACTTATAATTGGTTACTGGAAATCCTTTGGCGTCTTCCTGCAAGCCAATCAAATGGGAACTTATGATTTTGTACAAGTTGCATGTGGGAATTTCATAATCCATGTTGTTTATGTTGGTGGTGTTATTAGCATATGCATTCTTGCCTCCCAGAATTAAGATGTGATGGAAAACATCGTATTCAGTAGTTTTGGTTTGGTTTGGTACAGGAAACGAGCAGAGAGTGATGGAACTGTTGCTGATGCTCATGTTAAAGCTGAAAAATTTGCTCAAAGGTGTTTTCCTTTACTTTTATAATGTGTAGTTTTTGTTCCATGACGAGAGAACTTCTCTTCATAACATGATTTCGTACTATGATGTTCTAAAATGATACATTTTTAATGAAAAAGGCTCCACAGAAGCATTCTAGATAAATAATTAAAGTCACCAAGAACATAGACTGTGATCACATGCTCTTCAGTATGAGTGATACATCTTCCTTGGTATAGAATTGCATGATCATAGCTAATATCAGATCTTCTGATTGGTTTATGGTATGTGCCTGATTGGTTTATGATTTGTGGAAGGTACTCTGAAATACTTGAGGACCTCAAGAAAGACCCTGAAAGTCATGGTGGGCCACCTGATTGCATTGTAAGCTAACTATGAAATCATGAGTTTGAGCTATTTTTAATTTTCCAAACTACATTACCAAATATTATAAACTCATATTTGGTGGATGATACTATTTTACTGTGAAAATGCTGAATTTCTACACCCTTTTTGGGGGACTAGCTTCTCTGCAGGCTTCGTGAGCTAGTTCTTAGAGAATTGGGATTCAGAGATATATTCAAGAAAGTTAAGGTAATGTAGGTTTTTTATTTGGATGTTCCGAGGATGTTAGATCTAGGACAGTACTCTTACGTTTGGTTTTTGGATGTCCTGAGCTAATTAGATAACATCTTTGGAAATTAAGGGCAAACATCGTTCGTTGGTTTGTTAGTGTTAGGTTTGATAAAGTTTGGAAATAATCTTGTGTATCTCCATTTCTACTCAATAAGTGTTTTTTTTTTTTTTGTGATTAAACTAGGATGAAGAGAATGCGAAGGCTATATCCCTATTTGAGAATGTTGTTCATCTTAATGATGCCATTGAAGATGAAAGCAAGCGTTTAGAGAATCTGGTTAGAGGGATTTTTGCAGGGAACATATTTGATCTTGGTTCTGCACAGGTAACTTTAGCTTCCAGGTGGAATATTATGTGATCCAATTACTATGCACTATATTTCATATTTTGGAGGTTTATTCTTGAGTGCCTCGTAATGTATTAAGCCCATCATAGATGGAAGACTTTATTATTATTCTTTTATGATAAGAAAAAAGTATATCATATCACGAAGAGGCGCTAAAGTAGTGAACCCAGATATACAAGAACTGAAAGACTTCATTATGAATCCTACTTCGCAGTTTTCAACTTATTGTCAAATAGATCTCTCTCTATCTCTCTCTTTCTTAACAATATCACTGTAATATTCAGGGATGATGAATTTATATCATTTGGTTCTTTGGAGTGTTTGCTCCATCAATCTTTTCTGTTGTAGGGAAATAGGTTTGAACATTCAAACAATTTCAGTAGCACTTACATTTTTATGTCACTCCTTTTTCCATTTCTTGAAGCTTGCAGAGGTTTTCTCTAGGGATGGGATGTCCTTTTTGGCTAGTTGTCAGAACCTTCTCCCTCGACCTTGGGTTATTGATGATTTGGATTCTTTTAAACTGAAATGGACTAGAAAAACTTGGAAAAAGGTAAGTTCCACATGTAATTTGTTTTATTCAATGGCCTCTTGCTTCTAATTAAGTTTTCATTTTATTCCTATTAATAAAGAAGTTTTAATCTATTGATAAAAAATAAAAATAAAAGTCTTTAATCCGTTTCTTCTTTACCCACACCAATCAGCTTATTCATCTCTCATGACAGGTAATAATTTTTGTTGATAATTCTGGTGCGGACATCATTTTGGGTATTTTACCATTTGCAAGAGAGTTACTCCGACGTGGGTCACAGGTTTGCATCCAAAACTTGTTGCTTTTGTATCTAGCCATACCTAATATTGAAAGTTGGGAGGTTTTTCCTTCTGAGCAGTTCAACAAAAGTGAATTACTTAACTTTTAATTCTCCACTGTGTCAAGCCAGAAAAATTTTCTCCATCTGCTCCTCCTCAGAGAAACATACTAAAATGTGTTCACCAACAAAAGGGTCATGTCCCTGGTACTTGGGAAGTAACCTCCTCCTCCTAAGAGAAACATACTAAAAGGGGTCCTCCAACAAAAGGGTCATATCCCTGGTACTTGGGAAGCATAACAGAGCACCTACTAGCAAAGGGAATAAACAATCTTTACCCAAAACAATGGCCTCCCCACCTTGGGCAATCAGTAAACTCCAAAATGTAAACATAAAAATGTGTTTGTCTAGCTGACTTCTCAAAATTGATACATCAAACAGAGACTCAGGTTTCTTGTCTACTACATCAACACTTCCATTTTAGTGGCTCAATTCAGCTTAAAAGTCAAAATCTCAACCACTAGAGATTGACTACATAATCCCTAACAGTAAACTGTTTCTCATTGTATATCCTGAATCAAATCACTCCTCTGTACTATATTGTTGCTTTCTTGTCTTGTTAACCACGATGGTGGAACCATCTTAGATGACTTTATCATCTTTCTTTTAGTAGGCAGCATCGCTCATGTTTTTTATATTTTAGTAATTCACATTCTCCATTTGGATCTTGGAAATTGTAAAAGAGAGGATTAAGCCACTCAATTCTAAGCAAATTTTACCTATAAGGTTCTGATAAAAAAAAATTTACCTATAAGGCTATCTCAAATGTCAAAGGGTTTGGTGGAGATGAAGGAGGTTCCCAAGTTCAACTCTCAGGAGGGAAACATCTAAACTAAAGAAAAAAGGCCTATCATAAAAATAAATAATAAAATACTCAAGCATATTTTTAATCCATCTTTGGTGAAATCGTCTCAAATCACACATGGTAATGTTTGTCTTTTTTAGTGTCCAAGCACTGAATCACCACCTTCATGGTAATTTTTCTTTGGTATCTATTATTGGGATTATTATTCACTATTTTTATGGTTGCCATGTTCACTTAATACAGGTTGTTTTGGCAGCTAATGATTTACCTTCAATTAATGATGTAACTTACCCTGAACTGATTGAGATAATAACTAAGGTGATAACAAGTACTTTCCTAAACATGCTCCATTATAATCTTTCTTGCTTAGTTCTGATTCGAATTGTGATTTACCAGTTGAAAACGAAAAAGGGCAGCTGGTGGGTGTTGATACTTCTAATCTTTTGATTGCCAATTCCGGTAATGATTTGCCGGTAAGAAACTCAAACTGTTGCCCTTTATTTATGTCACAAGTGAAAGTTTGCTCTTTGATGTCAGGAACTTTGAATGTTGTAGTTGTAAGATAGTAGCCTCATTCTCCTTACCCCTTGTTACAGGTTATTGATCTAACAAGAATATCACAAGAGCTTGCCTACCTAGCTGCTGATGCCGACCTTGTTATGTTGGAAGGAATGGTAAGTGCTTCCCCTATTTAGCAGCCACTAGATTCATAAAGCATTATCCTAACTTCCCCCCTTCAAATGAATTCTCAAACAAGAGGCTGGCATTGGCAAGGCATAACTAGTATAATTTTGCGCCAAGGAAATATTTTTAGATCACACTATGTTCTCTCTCTTCAGGAGGGCAAATTATTGAATAATTTAGACTCTAGTAGCTGAAAAACAACTCCCTGATCAAATAGGAACTGTAACCTAAAGATATTGATAACCCCTTTGTTTGAATTGTCTATTTCTGGGATTGATTGAATAATGGCTAATTGCTAATTGTTGAATAGGCTCAAACTCCCCACTTTTGCATATTTGACCTTCCATTACTTTTGACAGGGTCGTGGAATAGAGACAAACCTTTATGCTCAATTTAAGTGTGATTCACTCAAAATTGGAATGGTAATGATTTCACTCATGTGGTTCTTGTTGTTTTGAGAAACTCAGT
This sequence comes from Tetrastigma voinierianum, assembly GCA_016808115.1. Taxonomy (NCBI): domain Eukaryota; kingdom Viridiplantae; phylum Streptophyta; class Magnoliopsida; order Vitales; family Vitaceae; genus Tetrastigma; species Tetrastigma voinierianum. The sequence continues at coordinate 632,011 of JAEQBH010003975.1, forward strand.
TAACAATTCATTAATTGTCTAATGGTCTGTTTATCTTTTCTCCTTTTCTATTTATAGGTGAAGCATCTAGAGGTTGCCCAGTTTCTTGGAGGGCGGCTTTATGACTGTGTCTTCAAATACAATGAAGTTTTGAGTTAATGTCAATTGTTACTACTATTTTTTATCGAATTGATTTATATTTGAGCCTTCAACCCATATAGCACAAGGTATTTTATCCTTGTGGAAGTTATGTCTTATACTGAAGTTTTAGTACCAATAAATTAAAGAAAATGCTGAAAACTCCTTACATGCATCAGAAGAGCTGCTCCATACAATTGTTTTTTTGGGCTTCTCCTGTTCTTATTAGAAATTGCATGGACTTTGCTCTGATTGTTTTCCCTATCATAGCATTGTTTTTGGTTTCTTTTATGCTTATTGGAAATTGCATGAACTTCATTGCAATTGTTTGGGTTGTTTTATGTCTCTCTCTCTCTCTCTCTCATGTACACACATTCACTCATGCACACTCACTTCTCCTGTGATTACTAGAAAGGATGAACTTTGCTGCAATGTTTTTGTTTGCTTTAGGTACTTTGTCTGGCATCCCATCATTTTATTGATGAACATTGGTAGGTTACACAATTTAGCTTCTTAATCCAATAAACAAAACAAGAATGGAAGAAAAAACAGCTGAAATGTAAAGGTAACACTGGTAGGGTGAAGGATGACATCTTACCACAGAACCAGAATGATTGATCAGTTATCTTTGGTAGGGTAAGAAGCCATTTTGTTGATACCACAGAGCCCTTCAGATTTTCCTGTATTTCTCTTCATCCTTATGTATCCTTTCTCTCCCCATTTCGGTCCCCACGAGTTCTTCACAATGATGTAATCTGACCCCTTTGATGATCCATATCCCACAGCAGCCACTCCATGATCCAGACTAGTTCCACAAGGACCATTGAACACTCCCTGCAAAACCAAATTAGTGTTGTTAGTCATATATGAGGATGCATTGAGAAGAAAAATGAGATGGACATTCTTATGGCCAAATAGGAGTAGACTGCTTACCCCACTGTAAAACTGGAAATCTCTGCCTGAAGCCTCTATAGCGACACTGAGTGGCTGGTGAGCGAGTGCCTTCAAGAGACTCTTTTCGTCATTCTCTGGCACATCTTCATAACCACTAATTGTCGCAACCTCCATATCCTCCTGTAGATTATAATAAATGTAACAAGTCAAAAAATAGCTCTTGGATTGGTTTCTGCTATGTTGCTATAAACTTGAGTCTAGAAAATCAATCTTTATGTTTTTACCTTCTGTTCCTCACAAGTGCCTTCCTCCATGAGATATGGGTAATCATCCTCCTTGTGTAGGCCACCAGCAGAAGCTATGAAGGCAAATGCATAATCCATCAAGCCTCCATTGCAGCCATTGTTGAAGTTTGTGTCACAGTCAATCAACTCTTGCTCTGATAGTGTTGTTAGATTTCCTGTCACAATCTGGTTGATGCCTTCAACTGCAGCAACTGTTGAAAATGCCCAACAACTACCTGCACATTCACATGAAAGCATCTTAATCAACATCACCATGAAAACACGCACAAGAAACACAGATTTAGAGAGAGAGGGGGAGGGAGAGAGAGAGATCTTACCACATGCACCTTGGTTCTTGACATGGGTGACAGCTCCCTTCTTCTTCCAGTCCACAGACTCAGGCAAATCAGCAACATCTCTATACCTGAATTCCCCAGAATAATCTCTGCTTCTGGGGAACTCAGCCCTCAATCCCAAATACTTGCTCTTAAACTCTTCCTGGCTCAAGTCTGCAAACTCATTCAGTCCAAGCCAGTAGCTACTAAGCTCCTTGTTTCTCTCATCGATATGTTTCAAGTTTTCTCTGAACACCTCAAACCTATGCAGCTTCTCTTCCATGCTCTTATAAACTTTGCCATGTTTCGACAACCATGATTCAAAGCGAGCAAGGAGCTTATCGATGCAGGTCAAGTCCTCTGGTGAGTAACCCACGATGGAAAAGTCGCGTGCCAGGGAAGAAAAGGCAAGGAGAGACAGAGACAAGGCAAGGATGGAGACCTTAGAAAATGAGGAAAGAAGAGCCATTGCTGATGAGGAAGGGAGGTAAGAAAAGTAGATGTGTGAATGAATAATAGGATGGGGGTGTTGAGGTATATATATATATAGTTATGGTCTCTGGTGTTGCTTTTAAGTCAAGTGGCTGAATTGTTTTGTGGAATACTGTGTCTTTAAGGCTGGTTCTTTAGGGAAGCTTTTGTTCCAAGCATCTGGTTTTCAGGTAAATGTTGAGAAAATGAGTGGCTGAAATGTGTGTATTCTACAAGCTGAGAGGAAGAAGGGCTCATAATTGCAATGGTCAGGGATTATTGACATGCGCATCTTCATCCTTTCTTTTTCTTTTTTTGATAATTGTTGATGTCTGGGTTAGCTTGTGCATCTAGACTAATCTTATAGGGTCCTAAAGTTAATACAAAGAACCTTCGTGACTTCGCTGGTTTTGCGACTCCGAACCAGCCGACTATCGGATTAAACTCGCGCCTGCACTCAACCGAAAGTCTTAGATATCTTTGATAAATAAACACAATTTCATTTTTATTTTTATTTTTATTTTTTTGCAATGGTTGGATAAAATATTCAAACACAAGATCCACATTTGTTTTTGTAAGGTTTACGGAAGTTTTACTTAATTTATCTATCTTTTGTATTTGGAAGCAAGGTGGCTCCTCAACTGCATCTGCAAAAGAGGATTTGATTTAATTGAACTAACATTTTAGACACATCAAAATTATCTTTATTTCTAATAGAAGTGTCTGTAAAATATAGAATGAGTCATAAGTAATTCAATTTAATTTAATTAAAATATTTTTAAGTTGTTGGCTTAAAATTTTCTACTTTAAGTATTTAAGTTGTTTGCTGAAGTTAATGTAAAAACTATTCTCAATTATTGCCTGGATGTATTCACCCTCATTAATTTGAATTAATATTTACTTTTAATAATCTCAAATGATAGTTTGTTTATTAAATATTTATTTTCAAAATATTAGAGTTATATAAGATAAAATTAATAATATGTGCACTTGAGGCCTAGCTCAAAGCTGTAAAGCAATGGGATGGGTTTATCGGAGGAGCGGGATGAAGTAAATAGAAATTAAAAATTTACATAATGTGAATGTTGTGTTGTAAATGGGAAATAATGATTGTAAATTATATCCCTAATAAATATGGATAAACAATAACTATTAAGCTTTAAGATTTAAAATTACTTTTCACATTAAGTTGTGCTATTGAATTATTCCATCAAGTATATTTAATCTATGGAATGACTTAAATTAAATTATTAAATCAAATATCAAATCATGAAGTTAGTTTATATACCTAACTCGGTTGATAGAACATTTAAAGTTTAAAAAGACTGGGAGGGGAGGGTTCCAATGGGGACACTTTATTATATTATAATAAAGTGGTAAAAAAAAAAAAACCTTTTGAGTATTTGTTTGTGTTTTTGTAATTTGTCCGAATGTAATATTTTTAAAAAGCTTGAAAAAATATATTCATGATCATGAATCAGATAAACATTACCCCAAAAACTTACAGTGGGGAAAACAGAAATCAAATGAAATGACAATGACAATGACAATGACTCAGATTCTAAAGATGAATCTCATTACGTCGAGATTCTGCTGCTCAAGCAAATCCAAGCTTATCGATCTTGTAAAGAACTGCTGCAGCAGCAGTTGCATACACCGAGTGTTAATGGAATAATAAACGACGACCTAATCTAATCTATATTTTGAATTGGTAGCATCATCAACATCAATTGGAAATAATATGAAAACAAAAAACCTTACGCCATTATCATTTGCATAAACATCCCCTGGTTGGCGAGACGAGACGAGACGGCCAATGGAAGATGGTCACTATCTTCGCAGTTTCTCAGGTGGGCAAATATGGTGGCAGGAGGAAGAAGTCAGTCATCATCGTTGCAGCTTTCCAATGGAGTGCAAATATATTGAGACAGAGACAACACTAAAACACAAGAAATAGATGGAATTGGTTAGATTAAGGAATGAAATCAGTTTTTAATTTGCTTCACAGACTTGTTAAAGTTTACTTGGATAGGCAATCATGTAACTGGTTAATTATTAATGGATAAAAAGAGGCTTTAGCTGGTCTGGCCATCATTTGATAAAAATATATGGTAACTGAATACGGAAATAAGAAGTACTCACGTTGAGCCGAGGAAGAAGGCGAGGGAGAGATGAAACCCAAACAAAAATACGGAAACAACTGCTGTAAGAATCATCGCTACTGAGGTAGAATACACCTGCAAAAAGGTCGGAGAGCTAACTGAATATTTGAACCTCTTTTATAAACTAAAAATCCGAAACCCACCATATACAATGATCCAAATGTGAATTTCTATACAAAAAAATGATCCATATGTGTGGATTCTATGAACTTCAGAGGGTTCTAGCACATCGTATAGATGCATAGAAAATGAAAACGAATCTATGTGACAAAACGTAATAGAGTTTGATTTTACCTTCACAATATTGTCGGCATACTTCATTACCATAGATACTGCAATCCCACTGTGAAAAACAAGAAGTTGTTGGTATGATTCAGGACAGATGTAGATCATGTGCAGTAGTTGGAAACTATGAGAAAAAAAAAATTGACTAAACTAGAAAATTTTGTACAAGTGATTAATGCATAAATCTGCCACTTATTCAAATCAATTGGAGCTGTGATGTATGCTCTTTTAATTGATTTAGGTCACCCAAGGAGCACAGTTTTGGGTATCTTTTAGGTGGATGGTTATTCTTTGAAAGTTAAAATTTGGCATATGCCTGCCATGCAAGGGTAAATAGAGATTTTTTTTGTACCATGAGGTGTCCTAAGCGGGCCTATGCACACACGGAAGGCGGCTTTAAGTCATACCACACCCAGACTAATCTTCATACGAGCCAGGGAGGGACCACAAGGGCAGTAAAGCCCTACCAAAGAACACAACTACATTCCCATGGTTCGAATTCGATACCACTAGTTAAGCTAGGAAAGACCCAAATTATCTCACCTACATATTCAGTGGTTGACCTGCTTGCTTAGATAGGGGTGACAAATAACTGAGGTTGCACTGTACGGTCTTTGGGAAGGCTAGTAGCCTAAAGGGGTCATGGAAAGGAGATTTACAATGACCATTTTCAGAGACCTTGATCAGCACAGCTTAGTTTTTGGATTCATACTATAGTTTGCTTCACATCTAACTTTTTGTTTTTTCCATTCTTTTTTAGTAGGTATTTTCCTCGCACATCTCTCCATCCTATGAAATAAACCTTATAATTGCTTATCTGAAGCATAAAACCAACCGCTGGATGTAACCTAAATATAAGCAAACATGACCGGTCAGAAATATGAAATCATATAGTACATATATTAGAGTTCACTTGCAGAATTCATATTTAAGCTACACTTGTTACTACTTAAAAACCTGAGTTTGAGAGTAAGTATAAAAAGTACACTTAGTGGTAGCTCCGATACAATAAGTAAATCTACTATGTGCAAAAAAATAAACTACCAATCAGTTAATCATGACAAAGGAGTTCTAGATACCTCAGTGCATGGTTGACAATCATGAGAACTGTAATTGATGAGTATCCATGGAAGAACCCCCTGAGCAAAAACAAAGAATTTTGTGAACTTAATGGTTACTTGTTGGTAATACTTAAAATATGATGATAAAAACATAAATTTGAAGCCAAAGGGTAGCTCGTTTGGCTTAAGGCTCTAGGCAATGTCCCAGAGGTTCCGAGTTCGAGTCCTCCCGGGGGTACTGGGGTATTTATCTGGTCGGCAGCTCCGGGGCCCCGAGGGATTAGTAGGGAAGCGTAAGTGGGCCCTAACACCCTCGGTATTAAAAAAAAAAACATAAATTTGAAGTTCTATCTGTCTATTTATCTATCTATCTACTAAAGAGGCATACATAGAATTTGTGATCAGAGCCACACCCTAAGCAGGTAAAAGAACATAATTTGCAACTAAGAGACTTACTAACTTGCAGCAAATTTCCTCTTTCTTCCACCTTTTTGATAACTTAAAATTTGAAAACAAACTAGTATATTATGGTGATTTGAGAATAAATGATCAAGTCAAAGTAGTTTGGGAGCAATGCCAATGATAGATGGAGCACCCTTTATTGGGGAAAAAATTATCCAGCAGGCAGGCTCATTTTTCATATAAAAGGATCCAATAATAATCCTAGTTCATGGACTTTTTCTAAATATTATTGTGTAAAACAATATGAATGGATATATGTCAACTCTTAGCATCTTCCATGTTTCCAACTTATGCACAAATGATCACACTTATGCTTCACGAAGATTTTAAGAGAACTGAAAACAGGAGCACATCAAAAGAAATAGCAAAATAAATTACTTGTTCATGACTGCATCAAAATCTTGAATCACTATTGCAGCGGCATTGAATATCATCCCAAAGACATACAAATAGAAGTTCTGCACATTTATGTTTCTTGATGGACGCTTTTTAATTATGGCCTGGGGAATGCAGAAGCACACACATTAATAAAGTTTACAATGTATTACTTATCATAAATAAATAAATAAAGTTTACAATGTAGACCACTCAATTGGGGATCTCTGCTTCTTCCCCTTATTTCTCATATTTTCAGTGAAGATTTCTTTGAGGGTGTCTAGAAGAACCATTTTCCACCCAAAATTGCTCCAAATCAAAAACTCAAATTGAAATCATTTGTGTAGAAATGATGTTTTAAACAGAAATTGCAACCCAGACACTTGGATTTCACAATGCCTTAAAAATTTACCTCTGTGTATACTCCAGCAAAGCCACTTAGAAGTGCCATTACCTAAATAAGATAAATAGACTGTTATAATGATAGCTATTGTTGTGGGTTATTTCACATTTTCGTTCAATTTCTTGGATCATCAAACATGAACTACTTACAATGGCCATCATCCAACCTTGAAAAGGTGTTTGAAGAACATGATCAGAACTGCAAGAATACAGTCATTTCCAAACAAACAAACATTAAATAAACACAAAAGGTACAAATTACATAAATTGATTAGTTCTTCAAAGTTTTTAGATGATTAACCATATATATAGTCAAAAATCATGGGCTGATTGAAATTTTAGACGTATATATGCCCAAAATATAGGAATTTTTTAATAAAACAGAGAATTAGTAATGAAAACAAGCCAAAAAACAAATCCAATTGCACAATGCAATCAAAGAAATAGTCAGAATCAGACTTACGAGGGATTAAGTTGTGCTGTGGTGCATCCAGCACATAGTAGAATGAAAGCTGCCCACTGTATCTCACTTAACCTGAAAGAAAATAATAAAGGAAAACGACTAATAAGAACTCACAAAGTCCTAGCTATGTGTGTATCTTCTTTGATTTTTCCAGTTTTGAGAATAAAATTACCAACAGCCAGAAAGCAGCTCAATCATATTTTCTTCACTGCATGGATGTGACTAATATTTATGACAGCTGATGTTGGCTCGAGAACATAATAAAAGGAGAACCATATATATTCATTCGTTTCTCTTTATTTTTCTGGTATTGATTCTCTTAAAATAAATGAAAAACCAGTAAGACAACCAAAATATCAAATCATAAAGCCATTGTTTGACATTGCAGTAAATATTTTAGTATGGGTGGTTGGCAAATTTCCATGTGCAAGCGAGAATATCCAGTATGATGAATGGGAAGGACTCACTTCTTCTTGAGAATAATTCTGTATAACACACCAGTGCTGATGATATTCAGGTTCTTTAGTATCTGATAACCTGGAGCATCTACATATGCAAAGATGTAATACTGCACAAAAGGAAAAAGATGTTCATTCAACTTTTGGAAAACGAGAAGACAAATACTACCATAAGATTTTCAAAATACATAATTAAAAAAAAATAAACAAACTACCATAACCAACCTGGAGCAAATTTTTAACGAGGTAAAGTGCTGCAGGTATAGGGTAAACAATAACTTCATCCAACGATGAACTCAACCTAATAAATAGAGGGAGATACACAAGAACAAGCCATTACAAAAGTTCTTTGATTAAATTCATGTCCAGCTACCAAATCGACTGAAATAAGTTTAGAACAGGCACTGAAGTTGCAAATATAATCAACCAACAAGATGATGCGACCAATAAACAATTTCTCCCAGGAGATTACCTACCAGGCTGATAAGCCAACTCAATATGATAATATCATCTAGGTGATGCATATATTATGGGTTAGTCTAAGCAATTACTTTGAACTCTAAGACCGACATGCATATCTCTAGCTTGCCTAAAAGCTTGAGACCAAGAGAGTGCATCAACAGAAATTACAACCTACATGCTTCATCATATGTGAGCTGCAGAACATAGCATTCCTATCAGAAAAAATTCTTAACTTCTAATAAGAATTTAAAACAAAATTAATTTTTATCTTGATAATCAAAAAAACATTTTATGAGAGCTAAAAGGGGACAACCCTAGCATGCTAATGTATTCAAAGAACACCTAGACTATTGCTCTTTCCTTGTGCCTATTTCTCAATCCATCCAAGAGCCAGGATTCACTCCAGCTGGAGTCTTTTTTGTTGCAAAGCCGCTCAAGTTCAAGCTAGACTATAAGATACCTAATAAAAGAAGGGAGAGAAAGCTAGGCATTCCATTGCTGTCATTTTATATGTATATGGTTATAATTATCTATGCTCACAATGTGCCTATGATGTAGCACCAGGAGGACTGTAGCTAGTGATTCCTATGTTATACTATTCAACTCTCGAAGATGAATCAATTTGATAGCTCATGAAAAGAAAGGAAATAGAAACAACAAAAGAAGGCCTAAGCTAACAGCAACCTATCAACAAAATCCCAAAACAAGAAGTTTACTTCATCACAGAGATGAAGCATTCAAGCAAGGGAATTTTAATCTTAAATCTGATATTGATGTTTTTTAGTAGTTATAAACACGCAGGTAGCATATACAACTAAAGAAAATAAGAAAAAGGAAAAATGAATATGGAAGAAAGCAAGTAACAATAGAAAGGTAACCTGTTATCTTCAGTAACACCTTCATTTCTCCAGATCCTTACCAAAGCAGCTAGTGATATAGCACATTTCAAAGTCTCCACCTAGTTCCAGAAAAAGGAAACATAAAGTAAAGATTTGAATGCAATCCATAAACTTGGCATCCATCATTTATTCTCAAAAAGAGACTCACCAAAAAATTAGCAGTTGTCACACTATACTCGTACTTTCCAGCTCTCTTCGACCACACAATTAATATGGCTTGTGAACTCGTAAGAAAAGTCAATGCAAGTGTAACAATTGACCTAATTCCATGAGAAAAGAAATGAAAATGTAAACAACAATTACTGAGCATGATGATAGAATAAAAATATAGCTCTTACTTCCGCTTCCACTGTTTTAAGCGGTCAGTTGAGAGACCTCCCAAGGTTGCCATATTACTTGTATGAGCTGCAAGATCAATAACAATAATAAGGACCATCTGAAGGTAGTGACTCATGAATCCCCAAAAATAAATATGAATTACCCATTGGGTGCTGGATCAAGTTCAAGTTGAGCTTTATTGAAAAACATACCACCGGAAAGAGCTTTCCCTCGTAGGCTCTCTATATCACCATCCATTGCACCATCATCTTTGTCCTACAAATGACACATAATTTTAAATATTTAAGCAACAATGAGTCAGCCTTGAAAAGTTTCAAATCCACAATAGGCAATCTGAAAAGGCCGATATTGTCAATGCTTATTAATTAATTGAAAAAAAAAACTCTAAGTTTCAGGATTCGAAGTGAAGACACGAAACTATAAGATTTAACAAGAAATTTATATACTCGATCCGACTAAGTGTAAACAAACTCACTGAAATCACAACTCGAGTACTTCAAAACGGAAACAGTTAAAGAAATGCAGCAAGGGTTCTTAAAAGAGTATCAACACTCCAGTGGTTAAATCAAATCTAGAAACACGATTCAATGGAGTAGCCAGGAGAGCACTTCGACTGAAAATTTAACAATGAAAGGGCAAATAGATGCAAAATTACGCAAAAACTGACTGAATCAATACAAATTCCGTCAAAGTGAATAAGCAAAAATCCGAATTCCATTCCATTGAACGAAGCAAAGCAGTGAAAGATAAAATCAAAATATCAGGAAAAAATTGAATCGTGTTCAATATTTCCAGATATTCAAAAGATGAATACCAGATCTTTGAGCTTCCGATACTCCATTTCTTCACAAACAAGTTTTCCTCCCCGGAGATCTCTCGCTTCTTTCTTCTCAAGAGATATCTGAGCTCATCGCTGCAACGCGTCTTCAGTCACAACGGGCCTCCTGCCCCGGACTAAGCCCATTAGTTGGCAAATCTTGGGCCTCACTACAGAACACAAATAAACTATGTCGACCAATCATCCAATGGCCTAAACAGCACAGCAACTTGCAGCGTGAAACTTTAAAAATCGACGACCGACAATTCCATCGACGGATCACATCAACGACATTCTTCACCTTATTTCAATCTTACTCCCCTAACCGTTAGCTCAACTTCTAAATCATGTGAACTTTTCATTCAATCACTAATCTTTTTAAATCAGAATCTGTGCAGAATCTCACATTTGAAAACCCTTCTTTAAACCCTATATTTCTGGTCCATAGAGGCTATATGCATGGAAGGCAATGAGATTTTTTTCAATATTATTACTTCCTTTTTCTATTTAGACTTAGGTTTCCATAGGATAATTACCATTATACCTTACCCTTTAATCCTCTAAACTTGACATACCTGAATCTCGAAATAACTTTCGATATTTTTCTTTCATCTCTTATTCTTACTTCCAAGTAATCTCTCGGACATCATGATCACTCGTTAGACCTTTACTAATTTGATAATATAATGATATAATGTTTTATCTTTTTCTTTCACACCCATAATATTAAGATATACTTTTTCATAATTCCAATCTTCAAAATTTTGAATGAGATTCGATTTATAAAGATACCAACAAATCTATGGAATTAGAATATTCTTTTATTCATAAAATTAATTAAAATAGAAAGTGAAAGATGGGAATTCGGAAATGAGCCAAGACAAAATTTTGGAAATGAAGGAAACATAAAAATGTCGGCAGCAGGCAGAGAAACAGGTATATCGTAGACTGGTCCTACTACAGGACGACGATGTGTGATGCCTTCTCATGTTTCCCATTCCCAGCCATCCGTTTATATTTAACATTAATACGAAGGCCTGTTGTTTGACCATTTCTTTTACAGCAAATTTTTTTTTTTATAATTAAAAAAAGAAAAAGAAAAAGAAAAAGAAAAAACGACTAAATTAAAGAGTTTTCTACTTTTTTTTTTCTACTTGTATTCATATTTTAAATAGTTTTAAAATGATATAAAATTTATTCTTAGTCAAAATATAATAATTTTTAGAAACTTTTTTCATAATTGTGTTCAAACACATTGAATGTTATAGTGCCTTCTAAGGATATAGATGGTGCATGAATAATGTCAATCAAAAGAGGATATATATATATATATATATATATGAAAAGTTAAACACTTTAATTATAATATAATAAATTATCTCTATTAAAACCGGATCTTAAGGTATTTTTTTCCTATGTTGTTGTCTTTTGAAAAGCTAATGTTTCTATAATACGAAGTTGGGGAGGATGTATGAAGAAATAAAAGATATTTTAAACGGGAAGACTTTGAACAACCAATATTATTTTCAATAAAATTCATAATATACCAAAAAAAAACTTATCTTAACTAAAGAAAAGGTTAAGTTCAAATCCTACGTGTGAATAGAAAAAGATCATCGAAATAATTAGTCGAAGTCCTTATTTATATCAATAGAAAGAAGATAAAGATTAGTTGAAAAAACTATTATAATTAGTCCAAATAAGCTTAACATATATTATTGGATTGTCTATCTCCTTGAGTCTTGACTCAAATAGCAAATGAGTGGAATGAGTATACGGAAGAGCTAAGATAAAATTCTTATAATAACAAAATAATAATAACTTAATATAAAAACAATGAATATAAATAAATTAAAAAAACATGATTGGTTGTGCAGTATCTTCCAAACAAAGAGTAGTTTGTTTTTTGTCAAGCAATCACTTATAAAAGATACATTAATATTTGAAAATTGGCATCTACTAGTTTTGAACTTAGAGGGGCATGTGCTTGAGAACTCTTAGAGCATCTCCAACAAGGCTATCTTAAAAATAAATTTACTTCAAAATATATTAAAATATCAGACATTCTATTTTAATTAACCACTTTTCAAAGCTTACTCCAACACAAGATCATTTAAACACCATTTCAACTAACTTTAACTAACTTCTCAAATACCTCCTTTAAACATTTATGCATGGAAAGAGTGAATAGATGATGAAAATTACTGAAAAGAGACACAAGAATGTTATTACATTGTATCAATGACATTACTATCTAAATTTGTTTGTCTATTAATAAAAAAGAATTACATCTTCTTTCCCAAATAATGAAGGTAATAATAAAAAATGGTAGTTGTACAGATGAGGAAGCCATCCATCATATAAGCCAGCCCTCATGAACTCGTCTGCTTCAACTATTCTTCGAGCAGCTGCCAAAGAAAGCGTGGCCGCTTAACTCAGCTTGTCTCCAAGAATCCCTGTACCAAATCGAACAACAAAATCGCTCAATTTCTTTACTTCTCGAGAAAGATCGAAACCAACACTTCATGATAATCAATTCATATAGCTCATAGAATTCAATGTAGTCATTTGCTTGTGCAAGAATGCATGCATCAATTGATTGAAAATGATGCATTCAATCACCTACTCATCCAACATATGTAAAAAGGATCAAAACACATACTTCAACCAAAATCACCTCAATTTCTCTACTCTCCTTGAGAAAAAGGAAACCAACACCATGATAATCAATTCATAGAGCTTATAGAATTCAATACAGCCATGTGCTTATCCAAGTATGCATCCATCAATTGATTAACAATGCTACATTCAATCATTCACCATCTACACACACATGTATAAAGCATCAAACAAATACTTACAAACATTGCTAACTCGAGATCGATCATGATACATTCCAATTGTTCGCCATTTGTTCATATACCAATGCCACAGATAACTACGCCAAGATAATCAGCACGCAGCTGATCATTCATTCTTCTAACAAAAAAAAGAATGTATTTCAAATAGTCGAATATATACAAAGATATCTCATTGAGTACTTCACTAAGCATGACGTATTCATTCACTAATAATTGTTGCATACATACATGTAGAACATGTTGGAGCACACCATATACAAACAACAACAACAAAAGGAGTACCTGTCTCAAGACCGAGTTAATCGTCTCCTACGGCCATGGAACACTGCAGCCGGGTCGAGTACGCCCGATGATGGTGACGAATATGAGAGGTAATCGAGAGCGCTGAAGTTGCCTACAACCTTGGTGAAGGGAGGATTCCGATCTATCACAAGGGAGAGAGAAGGAAAGGGAATGAGAGGGAAGGAGGGAAGGAGAACGATCTGGCAGGATACTACTACATGCTACAGTCAAAATCATGATATTGAAATGGAGAGGCAAATACGAGCCCGTTGTTTTGGTTTAGTATTAAACTAGCTAAATTAGCTAAAGGGGAAGGTTTATTGAGCCTCTTGGAGATGCTCTTAGTCCATATTTTGTCGTACCAAATAAAGAAAGGTCACTATACAACTAACAAAAAAAATTTTAATATTCTATTTATCTATATATATTGAATGATATTTTTATCAATCAAAAAACATCACATATGCACTTGATCTTATTTCAGCCATTGGATGTATATTTTTGATAGCACATTATAAATAATGTTGATAAAAGGTGTCTCATATATGCATATGAATCCATCTTGATATCATAATCTCATTATTCTATACATCAAATATATATTTTTCATAATATATTGAAGAAATAACACGATAAGTAAATGTCTCATGTGCATCCAAATCAAACCTAGTACCTAAATTTCAATTCCGTTTCTTAGATATATTAAATATATCTGGAGTCATTTAGTATAAGAGAATGATATTAAGTATGATATTCATATTAAGCTCAATTCTTACAAGCTTCGATTTTTAGAAAAGTTGTTTGTTTAACATGGTATGAGAGTCTAGTTTGATAAAATGTCCTAGATTCGAGCTATATCTCTTCAATTTGAATCCTTATTTGTTTAAACGTGCAGGTGTAGACGAGTTGGCCATTTAACAATGATCAATAACTTTAGGAGAGTTGATAATTTAACATAACATATTAGAACTTCCTCTAATAAGAGGTTGGATACCGTTCGATTTGTTTTATTTGACTCACCGCATATCGGTATGGAAGCTTTTTTAAGTTGATCGTTTAACTTTGTCTTTTGAATAATCTCAAAAAAGATAGAAATAAAGTAAAAATTAATTTCACTTGAATAAGATTTCAATCCATTAGAGGATTATATAATATAAAAATAACCTAAATTTACTCTTTTACCTTCAGGCTTTATTTATTTACCAAGTCCAATACTACCTTTTCACTTGAACTCTTTTGTAGTTGAATTTTTTATTTATTGATTATAATAACAAAAATAAATAAATAAAACTTAAAATTTATCATTTTGACTATCTATTTATTTATTTTATTTTTATTCCTATTAACATCTTTACATAATGTCTTACTCATACTTATTATGAATTTGACGAGATATAGAAAAGAACTAGATTTTCGATCTTTCTAATAATAAAATACTATAATATTATAATTGTAAAATGAAAAAAAAACATCCTACTAAATATTGAATAAAAAATAGCAGAATCATTTCAACCTTAAATTTTTAATTTTATTCAAATATTGAAATATACTAAAATAAAATAGAAATGAAAAACAACTATTTTTATTCCCCATCCCTAACTGAAAAACCTCAATAAAAAGTGTCCCCTGTCCACCCAAACCCCGACCTAATTCCCTAATTCTATTGCTTTATTTGGACTTTATACATAATCTGATTAATTTGCAATTTTTTATTTTTTTATTTTTTATGTTAACCTAATTATAAAAACTTTCTCGAGAAAATTAAAAGCTCCTCCCATGATGAAGGGAGGATTTCATGGTGTAAAACAATGAATGGAATCAGATTCACATTATCACATACCCCACCACCACCACCTCTCTCTCTCTCTCTCTCTCTACAACCGAATAAAACAGCCTGTAATATACTCACAATCCCAGCTGTGAGCACTACATTTCACCTTCTCTCTTCCTTCTTCTTCTCTCCCTATTTACATCTCTACCTGCATTCTCCTTCATCTCCTCCTCCTCCCTCCGCCGCCACCACCGTCTGGCTGATTCCACCATGAGCTCCGTCTTCCAGAGCTTCAAGAAACATGGGCTTCCAGTCTCACAGCCGGACTCCAAGGATCCAAGCCTGCGCCGGAGGCTGTCTTCTTTGTCGTTCAATATCCAACCAATCTGTTCTGCTCCATCTTCTTGGCGGTTCCCGAGATCGAAATCGCTGCCGTCAATGGGGGAATTTGGCGGGAGTTCGGTGAGGAAATGGTGGGATTGGGGCTGGGCTTGGATTCTTTCTAGAAAGCCGGGTTTCGCGAAAGATCTGGAAATGAATGAGGAGGAGACTTCAATTCTGGGTTGCCACAGTAAGGGAAGCTGGAGACATGTGTTCTACAAGGTGAGGTCTGAGCTGAGGAAGCTTGTAGGATCGGACCATGTGGGTCTCCCCCAAACTTGTAGGTATGATTCCTACAGTTATTCCCAGAACTTTGATAACGGAAATACAGCAATCCATGGCTGAATTGGGGATCACTGGAAGCTTTGATTGGAATAAAAGATGAAGATGATTGAAACCCAGATCAAGGTTAAGGGGTTTTTGTATGTGGCTGGCTCTCTCTCTATCTCTCTCTATTTGTTTTGCAGTTTTTGTGGTGAACATGTTCATGCAGATTCTGAATATATCGTGTTAGCTGAGCTTTGGATTTGGGAGCTCAGAACTCAAAAACAACCATTTACCTTTGTTCATGAAAATTCAAGTTTGTAGCCAAGAAAGAATGGCAGTAGGGGTGAATATGTGACATATTAGCAAACCATATATTTGTTAGTAAATATTTGATTTTTGTTGTTTAATTACCATTCTATTCTATTCTATTCTATTCTATAATCATTGTTGTACAAGTATTAGATCCATGGATCGTGTAATGGGTACTCAGCTAGCTGTTTCATGCTTGTTTCTTGGATTCAACCCTATTTCATTTTCCTCCATATATTAATAATAATAATAATAATAATAATAATAATAATAATAATAATAATAATCCCACCGACCGACATTGTCCATTCTCACAAGCAAAATCAGAGCATTCAACCCTTTTCATCATGGGTTCTTTTCATGATCTTGAAAGCCCAGCTGCCTTTTTGGTTGTAAATTACTGAACCCAGATCTTCACAGTGAGTTCTTACCAACCATGGAGGCAGGAGGACACACCCTCTCTCCCTCCCTCTTGGATTCCAAGTCAAAATTTGGGTATTAATTCAATTTGAAAGCAAACAAACTATTTGGACAGGTAAAAGAGGTTCTGAGAACAGGGCAATGGGGACATGTTGATTTTCTGTTGTTTTTTTTGGTAGATGGGATGGGGAAGGTGGGGGTGGGGGTGTCAAATTTTGTATTTTCTCGTGTCTGTATGAATTCATATTTTGTTTGGGAGTTGAGGGAGAGGGATGAGGAACATGCCAACGGAGATAAATAAAAAATAAAAAATAAAAAATAAAAAAAAGCAGGAAAGAAAAGGGAAAAGAAAAAGTGAAGTGGTGAGAATGTGGAGGTGTTTACCAGCAGGGCATGAGGTGGACTGTGGAGGAGCCCTAACTCCCATGTGGCGCCCCCTAATTTGTGGTGGTGGAATGGCTTTCCTCATTGGACACCCATGTTACCCTATTTTTAAGGATTCTTTATATTTTATTATTTAGTGAAATTAAGGGTATGTTTCCTTACCCTTTTTTTAAACTGTTTTTTATTCTTAAAAAAATAAAAAATAAAAACATAAAAAATACGTTGGATTTTCAATTTTTTTTTATTATAAAAAACTTAAAGAAATGATAAAAAACATTAATTAATCGCTTAAGAACCAATCAATTGCTATGGATATTTATCAAATTCATATGCTTGAATATTAATCTGGGGATGCTATTTTATTTTATAGCTTTTAAGAATTTATCTGCTTATGTTTTTATCGAAGATTAATGCTCAATACAAGTATTACAAAGTTGAAATGCACTTGTGCGCTCTTCTCCTCATCCTTCAAACCTTGGTTCATGTTTTTCACTTATAAATCTCGAAACAATATCACTCTATCATTATCAAATTAATTACAAATTTATTTTATTGGTGAAGATCTCCCCATAATATCTTTTGCTTCTACTAAAACATAAATTACATCAAAATCATTCTCAAAGACTCCTCAAGAACCTATCTTATTTTTTTTCATCGAGTTCAAGTAAAAGGCCAAAGATCCCAAACAATTAATCAGATCAAACAACTTAAAAGATAAAGAAATATCATTAATTTCTTTATGCTAGTTCCAATTTTGAAATGGCATCAATAGATCATAAGTATCCGATTTGCAAAGGATCACTTAACATCAAAAAATAAAGTAAAAGACAGGTATTAGTTCTCAGTGTTCTATAATTTTTTTTTTTTTTTACTAATAATAATTTAAAGAAAATTTATCTAGTATTTTGAAATAAACCTAAAACATTTATTTTAGGTAATTTATTATAAAATTATATTTATCTGTAAAAACACTATAAGAATATAATGTAGTTAATACTGCAGAGATTGGGCAAGAAAAGTAGATAAACACCAAAGATTTTAGAGTTTCAGATAAAATTTTATTTTCACGTATATTTTCTTCTTTCATTCTCTCTTCATATATTTTTCTACAATAAATCGAATTCAAAACTGCTTCTATTTATAAGAATTATTGTAACATGCACATATCATTAATGTCGACAAGATTGAAATATATACATCGAATGTGGAGATGGGCATTCACACGTAGTATATGCTATAAACGCTATTATAACAGACATTGAATATTCATTGATGTATATAAGTTACGAATGTGTTATAATATGTGACATTGAATATAAATTTATCCATTCATGTATTTCATAACACTCCTCGAATATTCATCGTATTCACGAATACAGATTTAACGATATCGTTTCATTAAAAACCTTAAGTTCTAAAAAACCCGCGTAACAAAATCGGACAAAAGGGAAAGAGTACAATGTATAAATTTTTATGATCTCTCCCTTTTATGGATGCATTAATTGCCTCATTAAAAACCTTAAGCCGGAAAAACCCAATGGGACAAAAACCGAACAAAAGGGAAAAAGAGTGCAATGCATAGTTCACAATATCTCCCCCTCAATTTGAGCTATATAGCCACTGCTGGGGCTAGTTAATCTTGCATCTTATGAACTCGCCGCATACCAATGCCATATACTAATTTCTCAAAAGTTGACGTTGGCAATGACTGCAGAAAGATCTCAGAAGATTATTTAAGGATCAATCATTAACATCAATTTGTCGACTTTCTCGAGTTCGTGAGTATAGAAAATTTCTCACGAGATATGTTATCCATCACCTTCGATATATCTCTCCTAACTTGCAACACAAGCAAAGATTATTATCTTCATAAATTATAGTGGGAGAATTTGTAACCGATGTTAAGCAACAAGAATTGTGAATATAAAAGAGAATGGATCTTAACCAAACACACTCTCTTCCAGCTTCATATAAAGCAATGATCTCAGAGTGGTTAGAAGATGTAGCTACTAGCGATTGCTTCGTAGAACGCCAAGAAATGGCGGTGCCATTATAACAAAATAAATAACCAGTTTGAGAGCGAGCTTTATGTGGATCAGATCTATATCCAGCATCATAATATCCAACTAAACCAGAGGTAGTAGATCTCTCGAAATAATATAATCCCAAATTCATGGTCTCTATACGGAAAAATATGTTTTAATTCCATTCCAAAAGGTTCCGAGTTGGCCTTAACTAAAACTTACAATAAATTTACTGCAAAAGCGATGTCTAGTCTTGTACATTGTTGGCACATCAAAGCCCCAATTGTATCGAGATATACTTCAAGACCAAGTATTTCTTCACGTATTCTCTAGATCTAAATCGATCCTTTGGGGGATCTAGAGACCTATAACCATAGTAGTGTCTCAATGGGTGAGCCTTGTCCATGTTGGAAGCATTTGAAGTAATTTCACGATGATCGATGGACGACATTCCATTCGCTTTTATGCTCAAGTTGTAGACCAAGACAAAGTTTGGTTTTACCCAAATCTTAACTTCAAATTCCTTTCAAATACTGCCAGCTTTAGCTAACTCTTCCGAGTTCCACTAAATTTTATATCGTCGACATAAATCGCTACAATAGCAAACCGCTTCGATTCTCTTAATAAACACTGATGGCATAGGATCATTCTATACCTTCCTTAATTAGGCATCACACGCCTCGATTCCCGGGTCCGACCTAATCAAGGACCAACCGCCTCTCGGACGCGAGACCATAATCGACTCTTTACCTGAATTTTTTTTTTTTTACAAATCGAATCGTACCGTGGGTATGGCCCACATCTTATAACAATCCAAACATCATATACATATACCGAGTAGTCCCATTCGATACAAAAACTATATTTTTACCATTACAATCAGACACCGAACCTACAAGTAGTAGAACCCACAGTGTGTTTGCCCACTGTATTTGAGGTTTGCCGATGTCTTCGTGACTTTACACGGATTGGGAAACCCGTGCTAAGCTTACGCCTTTGAAAGGAAACATATCTTATACGTAATCACATGTTTACACAATTATCATAAGTGTATAACCATACAGAGAATGTAAATTTCATACATATCTGTATCCTAGACTATATAAGTACTTATTCTTATAATGCGCATGTCATCTGGACTCTGCGTAGAGTTACAAAACTTCTTCTGTGCGCATCTTATATTTATTCAGATTTCTCGTCATTGCATCGAGCTTATACTTATAACAGACTTGTGTTCATTCGAGACTCCCGTAGGAGTTACATAACTGATTCTTATGTCGAACTTATACTTATACAGACTTATGCTTATTCAGACATATATTTATAGCATTCAGATCTTATATCTATAGCATTTATTCTTATTCTAACTTACGCTATAACATTCTCGACTATACTTACCTCGCATCTTATAATGATGACAACTTAGTTTTTATTCCAATCTCCTGTAGGACACATACTTATGCTTGCATCGTACGATACTTATTCAGTCTCCCAAAGGACATATATCTGGACTTATACTAATACTGTCTCAACATATAAATTATTCGATCTCCCAAAGGACATATACTTGAACTTCGTCGACCGATACTTATCCAAAATACTGCCCTTATATCTCTCTCTAAATCTCCCCTAGGAGTCTGGCGTAACTCATGCTTATACGCAGGTACCCTTTAGGTACAACAAAGCTTATACTTACTACTTGAAGCTTACACTTGTTCTGGGTTACCCGTAGTACTACAAAGATTACTGAACATACTAGATTCGAGAACTTAATCTTATACCTGGGGCTACTTGTAAGTACTACAAAACCTATACCGGTCTTACTCGAAACTTATAATGTCTTATTATAACTTGACATGTATTTCGGATCTTATACATGTCTTACGTAGCATATACTTATCTTTACTGATCTTATACTGGTATTATTAACTCAACATGTATTTAAGATCTATACACGCCTTACGTAGCTTATTAGTATACAAAAGTACCATAGGTACTTCCTGCTGCATTCATTATACGGAAGTGACTCGTGAGGTACGACCGACTTATACTTATATTGGCTGCACTTTAACTTACTTTACCGATACGAGTACTGTAAGTACTACAACTTATACTTGGGTTATCGAGACAAGAGTACCCGTGGGTACTATAGAACTTATACTTATGTTACTGATACGAGAGTACCCGTGGGTACTACAGAACTTATCGACACAGAGGATTCGTAAGTACGCCGTAATGATACGTAGGTACATTCGCATCTTTATTCTATTCATTATTCAAGGTTTTATCATATGGTTGTCTCGACTACCCAGACCAACTATAAGAAATGAGCAGACGCGCATAATAAGTACCGGGCTGCAACGACAGCATCAAGGCCGTGAGCACCATACAGACGGCCCGCCCACGCAACAGAGTGCCATAGCACCGCCAGGAGGCCGAGCACTAATCAAAACGTACAACCACGCAGCCAGGAGCGTCAGAAGACCAACAGCGAAAGGTCGGGGAAGATCAAATGTGAGTGCAAAAGCACCAACAGGAGTGCCGGAGCACCAACAGGACGTCCACTCATTCATTCTTCGGTCCTAGGTAGTCAAATTTTCATATGTCTTTCAGAACTTATAACCTTTCTTAATCACATTCTATGATCACGACATTTTATCATTCATAATCATGTTTAAGTTCATATTTCAGTTCGTTTTCATGTTTCATATCCTATTCAGGTTTCATGCCTATTCCATATGGCATTTCAGATACTTATACAGGAATACTGATGTATTCACACATCATTCATGTATTCTTGTTCCTCGATGAATCAACTTTACTTAGAAATATGAATTATTCCAATCGGATCATCCAAACTCAAGTTATGACATTTTCATGCCAACTAGTCGGTTTACCGATTTATCCGAGGGACAGTTGCAATATTCATTTTCCAGTGCCTTGTATCTATATTTGGCACTGGTTCTTTGTACTCCTTTAAATTTAAGGTGCTAAGGATTCTCCTCCAATTGGAATCACCTAAATCGAAGCACCGAAACTCAAGATACGTCCGAAACAACTCGGACTACTATATGAACGATACTGATGCAGGAATTGACTTGCACATGACCCCACTTTGAGTGAATTTTTGGGCCACTTAGAGTCATAATTTGACGATGTCTATTTCTATATGGATGGTTTTTCTTGAAGTCTATTTTAATTGGCCACTTGAATCACTCAAATCGGATAAGAAATGAGCAAGTTATGACCAAAATACGAAAACTGGTCGAAACTGGGAACAGAGTAAACAGGTGTACCGCAGACATAAGTGTACCGGTACACTTTGGCCAAAAATGACCAGAACCAAATGTGTACCGGTACAGGCTCAAGGTGTACCGGTACACTTCACCCGAAAATGCCCAGAATGTGTGTTTTTCACCCATTTTTCCATATTTTGATACCCAATCAACTCTACACTTCAAACACACATCAAAAACACTTCAAATTCACCTTGTAATCTTCTTTCTATTCAATTCATCTTTCAATTACATATCTTTCTTCAAAATTATTTCATGAATTTCTTCCAAAACCCTTCTAATATGGGTTATGACCCATCCTCAACCCAAAACATGAATATTAATTAGGGTTTACTCTAAACCCTAACTCATTTACTTACAATTAACCATGAATCCATCCTCAAAGGAAGGATTCCATAACCATTCAGGCCATATGGGGGTTTTTACCCACTTTACTTTCCATAATTTCGGGGTTGGGCATGGAACCCCAGCAAACCCTAGGCTCGAGCAAGATAATCATCATACAAACCCAAAGATCCATGCCAAATCTCATAGAATTCATAATCAAGGTGAGTTTCCATACCTTTTTGGCTTGGCTCTCCTCTTCTCTCCTCTTCTTCTTCTCTTCCTCTTCCTCTTCTTCTTTCCTTCTCCCATTCTCCGTTCCTCTTTGGAGACCAATTCTGGTCTAAATCATGGATTTGTTAAGGCTATGTTTGCCTTCCAAAACCCATTTTCGGGGTTAAGATGCTTTATTTACTTTTAAGTCCTCCAACTCTCGTCATTTGTAGTTCAATTTTCCTTATTTCATTTTGGCCCCAAATCATCTTTAATCCATGTCTTTATGCCCATTTTGGACAAATTACAATTTTGTCCTCAAGGTTGTAATCTTTTCAAGTTCTGCTTTCCATGTTTCGGTGATTTAACTAATGGAACAATTTCAACGATGCTACAAAATACCCTAAACATGTCGAAAACGACTAGGGTATATTTTGGGGTGTTACAGGTACTCACTTAGGCGTTGATACCACATGCGACCGGATTGCTTTAACCTGTACAAAGATCTTTGCAATTTTATTGAGAATAAGTTAAGTGAGTGTACGATCGCATTTTGAACTTCGAATTTTCATATAAATATTCGAAGTCTAATGAGCCATATAAATATGTCAGTCACAATGTCCATAAGACGATTTCCAATTTTTCAAAGAGTAAATTTCTAATGAGAAACGAATGTAATCATATCCATCACAGAATATGTCTCATCATAATCAATCCTTGTGTCTCGAGAATCCGGCAACAAGTAAGTCGAGTTTTTATAATTCGACAACCTCGCTTCTAGCTTCTCGCTCGACAAATACCCATTTATCCAACGGGCTTACATTATCGGGGATGCGAGTTATCCAAAAACTCTCGTTTAGCTAGGAAGCCAATTCAAATTTTTAATCGCTTTCCTCCCACTTAGACCAATCTGCTTCTCGACAAGATTCAATAGCCAGATTGCAGCTCACAATCATCCATAATTTCATGAGCAACCGAGAATAAAAATATCATCAATGATGATTTTATTTCGATCCCAACCATTACACATGTAACGGAATTCTCGCATTCCTAGTATTGTCGATCTTTTCATAGCTCAGGCTCTTCAAGGGCATTAAGTTCTTTTTAGAAGTAAGCACAAAGACTGTGCCTTCTAGAGTGACTCTGATTCTTCCCCTTCGCTGAGGAACAATGGTCTTTGATCCTATCGGGCCCATCACGCTTCAACCGTGGGGATTTTCATCCATTTTAGCTTATCTCGGGAACGTTTATCCTAGCTTGAGCATTTACACTGAATATGAGATTTCGGTTAATCTTTTAGTAGCATCATTAAATGCATCGTGAAGTCTATTGGCTATAGCCTATAAATGATTATGCGCTGCACCTCGTTTTCGCACTCAGAGTTCTTGGCCTAATTGGATAAATTTTTCATTCTGTAGAAAAACCTTAATTGGTTTTTGCTTCGCAGCCATTTCAATTTTAGGTGTCCCAATCGATGGAAACATAGTCTCATTGAAATGACAATCTGCGAATCTGGCAGTAAAAAGATCACCAGTAGTCGGTTCCAAGAACCTAATGATGGACGGTGAATTAAACCCAACATAAATGCCCAAACGACGTTGGGGACCCATTTTCGTTCTGTTTAGTGGTGCAATAGGCACCTCAGATCGCACAACCAAAGGCAGAATGTGAAATATCAGTTCATAACCAAGAACCATTCAAGGAGATCAGAGACCAAAGTGGGGCGCAATCTTATTAGGGCAAAATGCATGCAAACCGCATGACCCCATGTTGTATCGTTAAGATCTGCTTCAATAATAAGAGTGAGGATTTGTATATGTTTAATCAAGGATTCTCGCTAATCCATTTTGAGATGAACATATGCCATCGGTGTCAACCTCGATTCCGCGGAAGCACAATATGTATCAAAACTCTTTGATAAATTCACCAGATTATCCATCCTTATACCTTTAATTGGATAATCAGGGAATTGTGCCCGAAGCTTTATAATTTTGCGCAAGTAAACGTGCAAAGGTGACATCAAGGCGTAGATAATAGACAAACATGGGACTATCTGCAGATACACCTGAATGGGCATCATACAAAATATCAAATGTCCACTAGGTTGTATTAATCCAAAATACCACCGAATTCTTTGTAGGAATAAAGGGATTCGGCATCAACCTTTGTTATAGAAGGTTTGATAATGAGTTTTCCTGTGAATAAGCTTCACAATTATAATCTTTGGACAACAATACCTTTGTATCCTTTAAAGGGTGCCCTTTGTATTCGATTCACTTCACGCATCATCAAGCGCTGGTGACCAAGGCGATCATGCCAATCCAAACCGATCAGATTTACCAATCTCCAAAGATATGGTGAGTAGGTTTCAACGCCTTAATCATGACACAATACAAAACCCATAGAAGAATTTTCTAGCTTCTTTTCTTTTGTCAGTGATCTCTGGCCAAAGTTAGATTTCTAGGCGGCAAGCAATTCTTCACACCCTTCAAGGATTATATTCTTGCTCATTGTAGCCTTTAAAGTGGCCAATAATTTTCAGAGTTTGCATGTGTTTGTGCAATGCTTGAGCCAGTCTAAGATCATGACTGAAACAGCAATTCTGTGACACCCCAAAAATCCGGGGGTCCCGTTGACCACCGTCAACCTGCGGAAACCTGTGTGTCTCATATCTTGAGACCCATACATGAGTAAAATGACCTAATAGGGCCCATCATCCATACTTGTCCATATGGTTACAAGACCATACATTTCTATAGATCTAATAATTATTACATCACTTCTAATACAAAACATATATTAAACTAGTCTGCTCTAATATATACACAAAACAAGAATCACGCAAACCCACTTACTTCATAATCCCTGCGCCTAAGTGAGCGCCGTCTCACCAGACCGTCTCCGTACCAAAGGGGGTCCCATGACGGCGAGCTAATGCCCGTGAGATAAATCCTACAAGCATTTATTCCCCACTCAGCGCATACGCAATGATCATTTCACAGCCAAACCAACAACCAATCCAAGCATACATGTTGTCCTATCATGGAAAAATCTACATGCATGTATGAGACGACACTCTACATGCCCCAAGAACCGGGTCAACCTCCGACCCACCACCCAATGCAAGTGCCAATGGGAAATCAATATCGACCACTAATTTACTTCACAACCCGTAGTCTATGTGATATTTATTTATTTGTTTCAGGTCTTTTCGGGTACCGTAACTTTTCTGGGTCTCACCATGGTCTCTTACACCCTCCGACATTTTTCGGCTTTCACCGATGGATACGCCGTTCAACTGTGTTTTCGTGCTTTTCACCCGAGGGGGTATCTATCCCCACTTGCTACGCCTCGACAATATTTCATTTCCATTTTCAAGAACACCGTGAACTCAATCGATTGGCCCCATTCCCAAGCCCACACGATTCAACACCAAACGCAAGGCTAAATCAAGATTTATGAATGTATTTCATGTAATGTGGTGTTACCGCACACCAATGCAATGCAATTTAGCATCGCACTCAAAACCCATGACCAATGTATGAAGACCTTTACATGGACATTCTATTAACATACACTATGTGTGTGCTATGAACACTCATGTCTAATGCAATACAACATTTCATATATATTTAACATACATGCAAACACGTTAATATTCCACATATTCAAATCAATACATCACATAAGCATGCACTACATCTTTTCTATCATTCAGTTCATTCATGTCAACACATCATTCAAGCATGTGTTAAAACAACTCCAACCATTACTTAGGCAAGTAATTCCATAATTCATATTCTTGGGCCGAGACATAGTATGTCACCACAAACCCATCGCATATAATTATTTCCATCTTTATCACATATTTCATTATTATCTCCAGCGATAAAAGTCATTGAATTTGTGGTACACACATTAGCCATTCTACATAACCACACATGTTTTCTGGCCTAAGAATTAATTTGACTTAGTCCGTAAAGTCCAGCTTTTGTAAATACCACAAAACATCCAACACGTACTTCTACTCGTGCCATATGCGTCCTAAGTATTTCACTACAAACCGTTCCGAAATGTAGTTCCAAACCGAACGGACTATTCCTCAACTGTCCGTGCCCCATCCCAATGTTAAGCCTACATTTTGGCTGAGAAAATTATTTATTAAATTCTAGACTCCAACGAAGCTCAGAGTCCAAGAACGTGCGACCTGAAAGTTCTGACGGCAGTTTACTACGTCCAAGTTGACGCGTCGATTCACAAGGGTGTGCGGAAATTTAAGACACCCCGTTGCCATTCTCGTCGGATTTCGCGATCCCAAAAACACAAAGTGAGTTCGTCCCGACATCCCGGGAACCTCAGAACCGGCCTCTTGACCATCACACAATCACAAACAAACCACACAACATACAATTCGCTCCTCGAAAACCCTGATGAAACCCGTAGGCCACTACACTCCGGCCCCTGCCGCAAAATGTCAAAGGCAGAGTAAACCTACTCTCAGAGCGCCAGCTCCTGGTTCTTGTCACCAGTCCGTCACCGCAACACCCTTCCTCTCTTCCTCCCCTTCCTCTTCTCTTTCTTCTTCTTCCTTTCTCCTCTCCTTTCCTCCCTTCCTCCTTCCCTTTCCTTTCTCTTCTCCTCTTCCTCCTCCTTCTCCTTCCCTTCCTCCTCCTCTTGCTGCCCCCACCTGACTCGAAGCTGCTGCCCCCTCCTCCCAAACCCGACTCAGACCCATATATATAGCCTTCATAGTTAGCCATGCATGTGGTGACACATGGCATGCCATGTGTCACACACATGCATGCCTTTGCCATGCATTGTGACACATGGCTTGCCATGTGTCACCCACATGGCTCGCCATGTGTCGCCCGACACCCGTTTTCTCGAAATACGTGAAATTTCGACTATCTCGGAATTCAACGAAATTCAACTGGGTAGCTAGATTTCATGAGACGATTCCAACGGTGCAATTTGTTTCACAATTCAAGATCTAGAAAAATCCCAACTTTTCTTTGGACTATTCCGGTAAACTATCGTTTTGCCCCCTTTTTATCTGAAAATTTTAAATTTTAAAATTTCACGGGTTTTACAAATTCATTAGTTTGCTCAGCAGTGAGGAGCACATAAATTAAATTAGAGTATGTGGCAAATTGACGTTGTCGGTATTGCTGTTGCAATAACATTCGAAGATTTTTGTGTGAGAAAGTTTTCAACGCTTCCGCATCGCGAGCTTTGATACCGTGATAACTCAAGCCGAGAAACAATATCAAATAAAGTGAGTTTATAGTCGTAATAATCGATTTAAAATCTGTAGCTTCGAGATTTCGCCATATTGCGCTTGAGGAAGGATAATGGGCCTTTAAGATGATCATACCTATCCTTCAACCTCTTCCACAAGGTTTGAGGGTCTCGAATGGATAAATATCAGCCCGCTGCCTCATGCAAATGACGACGACAAAAATCGCTTGCATTCATGATCTTGCATTTAAGGTTCCGTTTTCTCGTAATCCGCTAAGAAGATTCTGCCCTCGATGCATTTCCAATGCCGCGCACCGGGTGATATAATTATTTCCCACTCACTTCGAGGATGTGGAATTTCCGCTTTTCAATATTTGCCATAATTTTGCAAAACAAATGAATCCTTAAATTAATTAGAAGGATTTTCAAATATCCACCGCCACTTTGTTGTATGATACTTTTAGGTCAGGAAATTTGCTTCACTGCAAAAGTTAAGCACTGATAGAAGAAGATGAAGTATAAGTTGATTAATAAAAAAAAAAAGAATACTCACCTTGCAAAAAATATTTACTCAATTGGTAGATGAAAATTTTATTTTCATTGTATATTTTCTTCTTTCATTCTCTTATTCCAAGTATATTTTCTACACAAATTACCTCAAAACTAAAGCCTTCTATTTATAAGAACACCGTGACGCACATATCATTAATGTCACGACAATATATACATCAATATGAGACGACATTCATACGCAGAACGTAGTTACAAATATACCATAATATAAGATATCAATAATCATCGGATTTATATAAAGCTACTTAACGCGCCATAATAAAAGACATCAATATAATGAATATTCATTCATGTATTTCATAACAATATTCTAATTTTACATATTCTTCTATGCAAATGCAGTGGAATAATGACCTCTTTATTAAGATAAAAATTATCTTCATGTGTTAAGCTTATATACTTACAATAATAATATAACATGCTCACATATTAATATAACAAATGTAATAAATTTTTACTAAATGTAACATACTTACAAAAGTATATTACATCATGCAAACGTCTATTATATAACAAGCATATTACATTACTATCGCAAATACGTAAACCCAATACATAATGAATATTTTTGTCTTAATAATAAGATTATTATTCTATCGCATGTTTTTATTATTTTATCGGAAATATCAGATGTTATAATTCGGGAGACTTTACTTCTAATTTTATTATTTTTGGTGGTTCATACTTCCTGCCAACAAATCTGTCGGTGGATAAAATAAAATGAAATTATGAAGAGTCATGGGCCCTTCTTTTTTGAACCAAGAACTCAACGGCTAATTATTTCTTGGATTGTGAATTGACATTTGAGTAAAATCCCTTTGAGGCACATGGATCCCATCATGGTCCCTACCCCAATTTCTACATTTTGAGGCTAGGGTTCTTTGGTGAGCCAATGGTTTAATTGAAATTTTTTTTCTTAGTTTTTTTTTTTAAGAGAAAATAATTTCATTGATTTAAATTAATAATATATCGATTAGGGCTGATAAAATTTGACACGATACATAAACACGATACGAACTCCAATACTGCCACTGCTGGACGAAGATAATCACATACATATTCAAGGCCGACCCGCCTAACATATTTAATAACAAAATATATTCGCTGACATGATAACACCGAATTTGACCCGACCAATCTGCGAATTATTATATTAATTAATTAACCTATTTAATAAGTTATTTGTGTTAAATATGGATTATTAATTATAATTCCTATTAATTTAAATAATAAAATTAATAAACATGTTAAATTTAATAGGTTATTTGTGTTAAACATGCATGGATGATTAATTATACCCCATTATGTTAAATAATCAAATTAATGGGTCATATTCGTTGACCCGCTTAACACCGAATAATAACAAAGTTGGGTTCGAAGTTAGCGAATCGCCGGACATTTATTATTCGCCGAGCCGGACATTAACGCCGACATACATCGTAATACTCCACACGAACACGACCTATCATTACCGAATTGCCAAATTCTAATATCGATAGAAATATTGAATTAAAATCGTTAAAAACCATAAAAGATGAATTAATATTAAGGTTAATATCATAATTAATTGACTCAAAGCCTATATATTTAATAGTTGAACCTATGTATTTAATATTACTATTATGATTAAAATACATATGATTCCAGTTGTATAACATATTAATAATCATTGATTTGATTTTTTATCTCTGATCGTATGTAATTTACTCGTTTAAATTTCTAAACACAAATAAATATCACATCACAATAACAAAAACCGAAACGTCACGAGCATAAAATATTATCACTAAAGAGAGAGTTTTGGTCATGATCGTGATTAAAGTGTGACTATATATGTTTATAAATTTTTAGTGTTTTTCAAAGTGATTTTATATATAGTCATCAAAAGGATTGCTTAGAGGGTGTTTTAGTTACAGTATTTTCTGAAATCATAACTAAATATGATTTTTTTTACAGAGGAAAATTTTGGTACTCGTAGTTTTAGTCACAACAATTATTTTTTATATCTCTCTTCTTTAAAAGAACAAAGTCCCATCTTGAATCTTTCCTATATTTTCTATAACTATATTTGGTTGGAAAAGAGAAGAAAATGAGAAAGAAAAAAATAGAGTTAATCCAATATATTATTTTTATTTATCGCTTCAAACTTATTTTATTTATTTTAACTTATCATTATAAAGATTAAATAATTTAAAAATATATAAAATTTTAATTAATTTTCTTTAAAAATTTTCATTACACAAAGAAAATTATTTTTAAATTCTTTAATACTTTTCAAAAACCAAACTCAACCTATGAAAATGATGATTAAGTCTTTTTTATTGTGGTGAAAAATATTATCATATTTGTAATTTCACTCATGATCTTTAGGATGAAAAAATTAATGGGATGGAATATACAATATTGAATACACTTTGTAGCTCTTTACATTTCATATAAATTGTCTGCGTAGATCAAATGGTATAATGTTCATCGTTAAAACAAGTACTCCCTCTGTTTCACAATAATAGTCGCTTTTCATAGATGTATATGAATTAAGGAAAACTATAAAATGACTAAACCATCCTTTTTTACTTTCAATAAATATCTAGTTGTAGTATAATTGTTTTTACTTCTTCCATAAAATTCGATCGCATTTGACTTTATAAAACTCAAACCCTTTATTTAATTATAATCTATCAATTACTAATAAATTCTTAGCCATTTAACTAAAATATTCGGCCAATTTTTTTTTTATGATTTCTCTCCACATATATGAATAAAAAACTAAGCAAAATTTTGACCAAATATTTTGCAAGTGTTTTATGATAAAACTAGAGATTCTTCAAACAAAATTTTTCACCCAAAATTTTCATTTTTCATTTTTCATCAAACGTTTCCTTTTTTTTCTAAGATCAAGTTAAATATGAAAGGTTTTTGTTGACTTTATCAAAACTAATTGGAAAAGTGAAAAATTCACATAAATTGTGAAATACTTAAGTGTAGAAGATATTAGAACTTGTTAAATATTTTAAATATATGATGTTATTAAGTTTGGTTGGGAATAATAAAAATAGGGGTAAAATTGGAAGAAATATGGTAAAGTATTCTTGATTTTTTTAAATGACAATTAAATTGAAATAAATTTTTTTGTCAAAAGAAACAATTATTTTGAAACGGAGGGAGTAAAAGATATAAAAAATAAGAGGGAGTAAAATAAATAAAAATAAGTCTTAATAGGGATAATTTAATATTTTGAAATTAGAGTATATTCAAAAAATAATTACCTATTAATATGTGATGTTTCATAAATTGCCTATTATTAATATGTGGTAGAGAATATATACTATTTGACATACTTTTCAACAGTATTAAGGTTGATAAATAAATTAGTTAAGGACCGTGGAGGATTTGCTTAAATTTAAGACCCTATGAAATTAATCGAGGTGTTCGGAAGTTGACCCGCATACTCACATTTATCAAGAAAGGATTTAGACATTGTAATTTGTATTGAGTATGATCTATTTGGTGAAATTAGGGTTATTCATGCAGTTTGCACATGTGGATTCAGTGGAACCTAGCCCATATCAAAGGAATATCCCTTTCGTTCTATTTTTATGATTAAACGTGTTGTTGCTCAGAGTCTCTCTTTTCCCCAAGCTCAAGATAAGAGAGAGAGAGAGAGAGAGAGAGAGAACCAGAGTAGAAGCAGCAATGGCAATTTCTGCCAGTAAAATGATAAATTGCAACAGAAGAACTCTGAGCCCTCCAACTCTCTCTTGCTCAAAGCTTCAAAACCATTCCAAATCCACCATCCTTGGATTCTCATCTCTCTTTCGGCACTCCCATCTCTCTTATTCTCCAATTTCCATCTCCCCCTTTGCCTCCCCTGTTCCTAAGGCTGCCTCAAGTGTTGTTGAAGTGGATGATTATAAGAACAGCTTTGATTCCACTCCCACTACCACCACCAGCTGTAAGCTCCTTCTCTCTCTCTCTCTCTCTCTCTCTCTCTGTATATTGGAAATGCCTAAAACAAGAATGAAACCAATCAATATGGAATGTTGCACTCAACCCAAATTCTAGTTTCATTTAATTTTTTTCTGGGTTTTTTTTTCTCCTGAAATGAGAGCATTATTATTGATGGTATCTTGTAATGTTCAAGCATGGCCTGAATTTGCAAGAAATGTGTCTGGTGAGTGGGATGGACATGGAGCAGATTTCTCAATTGAAGGGAAACCAATAGAACTTCCTGAGTCTGTGGTGCCTGAAGCTTACAGGGAATGGGAAGTAAAAGTTTTTGATTGGCAAACTCAATGCCCAACACTTGTTGAATCAGAGGACTTTACTGTTGCATACAAATTGATGAAGCTACTTCCCACTGTGGGATGTGAGGCTGATGCTGCAACAAGGTATAGCATTGATGAGAGGAACATTGGAGGTTCTGATAACAGAGTTGCAGCCTTTGGATATCACTCTAATGGATGCTATGTTGCTCTCTGGCCAATGGAGGATGGCTTGCTTGAGTTGGAGCATTGTTTGATTGATCCTCAAAATAAGGAGTCTAGGGTGAGGATAATTCAGGTCCTTCTTGTGGATAACAGAAGGATGGTGCTTCAGAATATTCGGGTTTTTCGTGAGCATTGGTATGGTCCTTTCATGAATGGGGAGCAGCTGGGTGGTTGTGCTATGAAGGATTCTGCATTTGCTTCTACTGATGCCATGAAAAGTTCAGAAGTTGTTGGTGTCTGGCAGGGCTCTAGTTCTGTTGCCAGCTTCCAAGGTTCTGTAAGTCACCTGCTTCCTCTGCCTCTTTTTTACTTTGATACAATGGTATCGTGTTCCATTGCCTGATTGAACTTATTCGGGTTATGGTTTACCCCAGAATGATTTCCAAGAACTTGTAAAAGACAATAACCAGAAGACGTCAATCAGGGATGAAGATAGTCTCATATTGCTCCCAAAGCAATTGTGGTGTTCAGTCAGTGCAAGAGAAGAGGACGAGGCTTGTTGCGAGGTAGGATGGCTGTTAGATAGCGGTCGCGCTATCACATCCAGATGCATCTTCTCAAAGGAAGCAAACTTGAAGGCAAGTTAACATGTATGCATGATTATTGCACTTGTCTTGAGACTAGGATGTGTTTGTTTTGACATCTTCTGTTGTTTGATCTTCAGGAAATTGCAGTATCAAGTGAAAGCTTATTTGTGGAGGATGCATAGCCATTGATAATCATCTCTCAAATTAGCTTCTAAGTGTGTATCAGTAGAAAGAAAATTGGGTATACTGCAGTCCATTGAAAGAAAAATATGCATTTCTGTTTGGTATAGTTTGTATTAGATTCTTCTGTGAAATCTTCAACACATGGTAAAAATAGCAGATGAAACTCTGTTTTAGAGTTGTAACCCAATATGGATTCTTGTTTATATAGACGAAGGAATTGCATTGAGAGGCCAAAACAAAAGAGATTGGAAACTTTTAAATAACTTAATAATAACATTAATAGCTGTAACACTAGACACCCTGGAAGTTAACATAGTTCACAACATTTTGCTTTAAGTTACACAGTATCATCACAATGGCATGACTGATGAATATGCTCAACAATTAAACCTCCATAACCCGAAACTTCTGTAGAATGTCCAAGATTCTGAGAAGCTGGGGAGGAACCAAAAATCGCGTGGATGTCAATGCCGATTCACCTTTTCTACTTCAGCTGCCCACCCAACCTACCAACATGCAGCATAAGATTAGACCACAACAAGAACCAAACTTTGTATTAGCAGCTTAATAAGAAAAAAACAATGGACAGCAGTGAATAAATCTCTAAAATACAATCCTTCAAGAAGAAAACTAAGATGGTGTTTGTTTTTTAGCTTCTTACTAAAAACAATTTGCTTTCAAACTTAAGCTTGTTTGTTTGTTTCTCTACATTTCTATGACCTATTATCGACGTTTTGCTGAATAGAAAAAAGCCAAAATGTTTGACTGTTTCTAAATAGAAACAATAACATCTCGATTTTTCTTTACTTTTTAACATTTAATAAAAATAAAACATTACAAAAACAAATAATTCAACACTTAACACCATTTAGTTTTTAAGTTCTATTTAAATTTGAGTAAAAAAAAAAAGGAAAGTCTTTCTGAAAGCATCAGCATTCTTCAATAACAGTAGCCACATTATCATGTTCTGCATTTAGATTAATAATGATCTCTCCTAACATTTTCAACAGTTATAAGAACTGTGACACACTCTCATCCATCCCCCAACTAAAACAAACAGGAACATATGAACTTGAAGATACCTGTACACATGTAATGAGAAGCTAAAAAGCTCCTGGTGCATCTCTCATGCTCATATTCAGACTGTTTCGCATAGTTCTTCTTCCAATCCCTGCATTGCCCTTTTGCATCATTGCAACAAATTCACCATAGTCGATCCTTCCATCCTGAAATAAATCATATGTAAAATGTTAAGGCTAAATTTACATTCGGAACAGAACAGAATAATCCATGCTCCATATGGTTTCTTAAGCAAGTCTGCACGTTCAATTCCCATCAGTTCAAATACATTATATATGTCATATGACTAAATTTATATCTATATTTCTGCATATGATTTCCATATGGGACTTATGTATATATACAAGCACAACCACCACCAACTAATTAGAAAAATTACTGCAAAGAAATAATGTCACTTCTCTCAATAGTTCTATACCCATGAAAGCTAAACAAGGTGTGGCTCCATGGAAGTCATATGCCAGATAGAATTTGATGCACCAATGGATTGAGAACTTTAAATTTGGCCATGATAACAAGAAAAATCAAGAATCTTTAACAAAACCAACAATTTCATTTTTGTATAATAAAACAAAACCTACAGTTTCTGTAATAAAGAAACATCCTTTTCAGGTCCGCTCTCTTGTCTTAGAAGATAAAGAATTCGATTGGAAGTATACAAAACTTACATTATCCTGATCAACTTCTCTGATAATGTCTTCAAGGAAAACATCTTCCATGTTATGTTCTGTACAAGCTTGCTGGAGTTCATCAACTGTTATATAGCCACTTCCATCTTTGTCAAAGTACTGAAATGCCGCAACAAGGTGCTCCTCGCGTTCTAGTTTATTGAGATGAACCGTAGCAGCAATAAATTCTCCATAATCAATGGTTCCACTGTTGTCCACATCAGCCTGAATACGATAACAATAGCTCAGATATGATCCAAAACATGCATTTACATGATGAAACACAATAAAGGCAAATACAAAAGGCACCATTACATTCAAATCCAATGGCAATATAAAAGATAGGCTGGAGGTTTTCTTATATCATAAGAGATAATAATAATTTTAGCAAAGATAGCTCCCTGGTTTTCAATAATGACAGGTAAGAGAGAGGATACCTGCATCTGCCTTTTGGATTAGTATCTTCACAAACCAGAAAAGTATTTCCTGTCAGGTTTGCTACCGAAAAGTTACTAGACTACATTTTTTTAGCTTAAAAAATCCCTATATCTATGTACTAATAACTTTTTGAAATTGTTCCTTTTCATATATTTTTCTTAAGTTTCAACTAGGATGTGCAATATGTGGAGGGAAAAAAAATAGAGGAAGGAAAGCATTTCCGGAAAGCCCTTAATAACAGAACCACTCTATTCGACAGCAAGGAAACAAAATGATATCTTATTCTCTCAAACATGGGTTAGAGGGACATAATTAGGATAAAAGAGAAGTAGATGTGTCCCAAACTATCATATCGGATTTTCAAGTTGAAGATGTTTGGTTTGGCATGGGATTAGAGCCACACTACACTGAAAAGGAAGAAAAGCATCACACAAAACCCTTCATAACAAGTTGAAGCTCTTCTTGTTATATGGAAAACAATTATGTCATGTTGTTGCAATAGGCTGGATATCATGTGGATGAAATATTAGCATTAATCGACCATTTTTCACTACATCGAATGAATGTGACTAGTAGATCCGGTCCGCAACCATGAAAAATGGCAGGCTGAAAATAAAAAGGAAGCCACTTGGCATCAATTAACGAAGCAGAACCTCTATCGAAATGCT
This sequence comes from Tetrastigma voinierianum, assembly GCA_016808115.1. Taxonomy (NCBI): domain Eukaryota; kingdom Viridiplantae; phylum Streptophyta; class Magnoliopsida; order Vitales; family Vitaceae; genus Tetrastigma; species Tetrastigma voinierianum. The sequence goes on from JAEQBH010003975.1 coordinate 668,691, forward strand.
TCAAGCACAGGAAGAACAAAGAACTTCCAATATCATTTCCAGAATATGATTTACCTTAACACCAAAAGGAGCCTATATTATTTTAACATCACTAAATTTTCTTCCTGATAAAACAATTAATTTAAATGGCTTATGAACTTCCTAAACAGGCAAGCAAATAAACTACATCCTGAAAGAAGAAATACCAAACACAACTTATTGTGAAAGAACATCAATAAGTGGAAAGAAGAAACTTCAGAGGAAGAAAACGGAATGATGAATAAGTAAATAAATATGTGAAAATAAAAAAGAAAGAATTTAAAGAAGGGAAGAGACACATCACAAAAGACAACAAAATAAAATCCACTTGGTAACAACATCTTACCGCATCCATAAGATCTCGTATCTCTGACTCTTTCAAGGTAGAACCATATCTTCTTAAACCAGCTTTTAGCTCATCAAATGTGATTGCACCACTGCTATCAGTATCCATTGCTTTAAACATCTCTCTCAAACCAGCAATCTCCTCTTCTGATAGGCTTTCAGCTATTACCTGATAACAACAAGAAGTTGACCATAAAATTTGTTATACTTAGTTTGTGTTTTTGTCTCAAATCCAACAAATTGGCAGCAAGAATCTCATTCACATCAATGTCTCAAGTTTGCTCATCCATTCCCATAAATAGCATAAAGACCTTAAAGTAAGGGTATAAATAAATCATATGGCCATTGTCTGATTAAAGAAAGAAAGAAAGATTGTTACAATTATGCACCAGATTTCTGTTATAGTATTCATAAACAAAAATCTACATACCCGTAAAGCCATTTTCTTTAACTTATTCATTGCAGAGAACTGTTTGAGACGAGAAAGAACAGCTGGATCTAATGACCTGTCTGGAGCAACTCCGTTCTCGCATATCCAAGGATGACCTAAATAAATGAGAACATGAGCAAGTATTTAATGCGATTGTGATTTCAACTAATACAAACAGGAGTTGAAATAAATGCTAAAACAACGATACCGTCATATTATTGAATATCTTAACACATTACATAATTAAACCATTAAAACAACAAAAATGGTTTTGAATGTAAAAGCATTCATTTCACCGTAGATCAATCAAAATCCTGCTCTAAGGGTGTGAATACACATTCACAGTTAATGCAAGGCAGTGATTTGAGTTTAAAGCATTTAGTCACATCCTGGATTAAATTCAAATAAAGAAGCTCATTTAAGACAGTTCCACAATAATACACCAAGATCAATATTAATTCTTCATCGAGGTTGCTTGATAATCTTTGTTTGCCATCACTAATCAACTTTGGTCAAGCAACCTAGATAAACTCCCTCAAGCTCAGCCTGAATCCAATCAAACCAAGCTAATCTTGGTTATTTACACCTCTACTCCTCTATTGAGGGATGTACAAGCAGTAAAAAGGGACACAGAGCGAATTGAATTGTCCAACTGATTGAATGTTTTTAGAGAAACAACAAAAATAGAAAGGTCCAGATAAAACAGGTGAACATACATAATACTTCATGAGCAGTCAAGCGATCTGAAGGCCGAGAACACAGCATTTTGCAGATCAGATCCTTTGCACTGTCAGATATTAGCGGCCATGGGTCTGATTCAAAATCAATGACTCCCTTCAGCACCGCATCAAATATTCCCTGTTGAGTTTCTGAAATTATAGAAGTAACACATTCAATACATAGCACACAGAACACACAAACTTTTGCAACTTTGGCATAACAAATGTATATACCTGCCCAAAATGGTGGCACACCACTTAGCAATATATACAGTATGACCCCTGCTGTCCACACATCGGCTTCTGGCCCATAATGCTTGCAAAGTACCTCAGGGGCAACATAATATGGACTCCCAACCACATCAGTGAAAACTTGACCTGAAGTAGCAAACCATATTTTAGGCTGAAACAATGATAAAATTGCAATACATATCTAGGTGTACATATCGTAACGTCTCACAGGACTATACAAGCACAAGATAGGAATTGGATGTTAGCTTTTTTATGATCTAGAAGAAGTTGGCTGATAGCACTAACTTAAGTGAGGTAAAAGGCAATTTTCCTACTATAAAGTACAAACTGTACCATGTACCATCTACAAGGCATGCCCAAAATAAACACAGTAGATTGGACGTATGCCAATTGAACAACAAATATGTCTCCGGAAACTAAATCTGCGGCACAACATTAGAAAATTAAAAGCATTGCCCAAGCCCGACACTTATTCTAGAGAAATATTTGGAATGATTAGCATCCTTAAATGCTTTAAATGCATCTAGAGAATAAAAAATATAGAGGAAAAGCATCCCTCTACCTGGTTTGAAGAAAACAGAGAGTCCAAAATCAATGGCTTTGAGAGAGAAATCGTCATCCTTGTTAACCAACAGGAAATTCTCAGGCTTTAAATCTCTATGCATAACCCCAAGTGAATGACAAGCCTCAACAACCCCTACAATAATCTTAGTCAATTCAGCTGCCTTTCTCTCACTGTAATGCCCCCTCTGAATGATCCGGTCGAACAGCTCACCCCCGGCACAAAGCTCCATCACAATATGAACATACAATGGATCCTCATAAGCACCCTTGATCGTCACAATATTCTTGTGACCAGCCAAATGATGCATTATCTGAATTTCCCTCCTCACATCCTCTACATCTTCCCTAGAAATCAACTTCCTCTTCGAAATCGATTTGCAGGCATACTCAATGCCTGTGGCGATTTCAGTACATAAATAAGTAGTTCCAAATTGGCCTTGTCCTAATTTCCGCCCCAATGAGTAAAGATCTCGAATATTAGCAGTCCTATGACCCAACACAAAGTAAGATTGGCTATCAGCGCCGCGCCTCATGATGCCGTCTTTATTGGTCGGACTGATGATGGAAACACGGGGTTCTTTCTTAGCGTTTTCCTTGGCGAATTCTTGAGCAACGAGCTGCTGAGCTTTCAAGCGGTAGCCAGAATAATCGGAATTTGATCGGTCAGGGTTGCGCTTGGAGGTTGATTGTTCTTCGGGCTCGCTGTAGCCCTGAAAATATTTTCTTCTGAAAGATCCCCGGCATGTGTTGCCCATGAAACAATCACAAATCCCTCGTACTTCACAGCATCCAATGATTTCTCATCAATCAATTATACTGAAAAGAAACTCACACAACCAACCTAATCTCAGCTATCTTACAACAAAACAACAAACATCCAGAAACAACAAATCCAGCAACAATCAGATCTCCTTTTGTTTCCACCCAAAGTACCCCCTTGGGAAAAAAAAATTAACTTTCACTCAGAAAGGAAAAAAAAAGGGAAACCTTTTTTTTCAAATTCCAAAATTTAGCTTAATGAGACGAGAACAATATAAATTTCTGCTAAGCTTTACGGTAAAATGTCCCTAGAAACCAACCCAACAACACTTACTCCCCAGGAAATACTTTCCGTGGAAACAAACAGAGATTCTTAGGAAGAAAAAAAACCAGGAGGAGCAAGAAAGGCACAAGTTGGGAAACTTACCAAATTGAAACAAGGGTCTTCTTACGAACAAAAAACACAAATTAGAAAAGAAAGAAACACATAGATCTATCAATTAGATATGCACAGAAAGAGAGTCAATGAAAGAGAGAAGAGATGAAGGCTTATTACTATTACCAAGAGAAACGAAGAAATGGAATATAAAGGGCGGCGAAGATTGATGATGACAATGATCTTTCATGGTGGTTTCGAGATCACGTCTCAAGTTTCATGTCCAATAACCTCATTTTTAAAAAAAAAAATTGGAAAAAAAAAAGATAAAGAAAAGCCTTTGGGCTGCTGAGAAAGATCATAAAGATTAAAGACAGTGCTGACCAGCTATGTCGTTTTTTTTTTTCCCCCCCTTTCACATCACGCGGCTGTCCCAATTTTCATATACTTTTTTTCTTTTGTTTTGTTTGGATAAATAGAAAATTAATCACACGGTTTCCAGGAAAAGCCATACATAGTGGTGAAAAGACTAAAAGGAGAGAGTGAAAAGCTCTCCCCAAACGTTATAACATTTTACATTTTGACTTTGGCAGGTAAAGAGAGGGAGAGAGTGGATATCGCTCTCTTCCTTTTTTTTCATCAGAAAAAAACCAACTGTCTAATTCCATTCCATATTTCCATGCCACTCCATTGGTGGGTTTCCGCCACGGTTCCCATCCTCACTGGCCCCCTCTCTTTCCTCCTCCTCCACCAGCTTCTTTGGTCAATTTTTTCCAGCTAATTTTCTGGACCCCATTCTTAGACTCAGTCTTTCCCATGGTTTTTCATTTTTCATCTTTCCCATCTTCAATTTAATCAAATACTTTTGAGTTTCAACTTTAAACTACTTTTGGGTTGAAACCCGTAAAACATTTTTGATTTTGTAATCATATTCTCTAGAAAAAAATAATTTGATTTCACTTTGGAAAATACCCAAATTCAATCATTCATACTTATGATCAGAACAAACATGATCTTTTTCTTTTTCAGTACATAACCATTTTAGATAATTTGGCCAAAAAACAAAAATGGTGAGGAACAGAGGTACCTAGATGAAGAGGAAGCAACAGCCCAACGTGGTCTTGGCTAAGACATGTGTAGATTAGGTTGAAAGATTTTGTTGTATGAATCTAAAGATTTGTTCCCTCACTACCAACCCCAAAATGTGACAATAATCACAGGATTTTTGGATTAAAAAAATCTTAATTATTTTAAATATTTATTAGAATACAATACCTTTTAGAAATTTTGATATTTACAAGTATTATATTTCAATAAATAATTTTTAAAAAATTATTATATATTTTGTAACAAAATCCCATAAATTAGTGGTGACTGGTCTGCCCATAAAAACGGAGTCACACCTCTCAATTAAATTTTCCATAAAAATGGTATCACGCTTTTCAATCAAAATTGTTACTTTAAAACCAGAAGTAGAAAAGCTTATCCTAAACCCTTCACTGATATTAAGGGTGTGTTTTGAAAAAAGTGAAAGGTTGAGTCCCATTGGAGCTGTTTCCCTACCTCCACTGCTGGCATGTTCTGGTGAACAGCTGACTCAAATGGTTGAATATGTCAAACTCTGTAGTCAAATAAAGCCATTCCCATCTAGGAAAAAAATATTTGAAGGTTAGCTAGCTGACTGAGTCTAAATGGGGACCTCAGTATTGACTCTAAAAAAGAAGATGCCCCCACATGACCATTTACCTCATGTCGGTGTACCAGTCTGGATGAAGCCCTGTTTCAACCTTCAATCATTATGCCTTCCAAGAACAGTAAATACAGTAAAAAAAAAAAAAATGAAGGAAGCCTAAATGCAAAGATTAAGATGGTAGGAAATAGGCGTTCAGGTAATGCTTTGATAATTACTATAGAATGTGTGACTTTAAGATATAAGGTTTTAGCACCTATAAATAATGGTTTTTAAACTGGAGATTGAAAAGGACTTTAAAGTAATTATAAATGGTTATAAAAAAAAGTAGTTTATCTTGTTCAATTAATCTTCTAATGAAGGATATTTGGAAGCTTGTCATGATCTAAATATTAATCCTCTAAGAAAGGTATTTGCAATATTGCTTCAAATATTTGATGGTCAAATTATCCCAAAAATGTTAGAAAATATGTATTTAAAGACTATCGTGAATCTTCTTTTAATCGTATTTGTAGAGTTCTTTAACCATAGTCTTATTTCAGCCAGAAAAAAAAGAAAAAAAAAATTGTCAAAGAGAATATTCAGAAATTTAGGGTCCCAGATACATTCCTAACCGAAAAGATTTTTTTTTTTTTTTGGTCAAAGGGAATCACTATAAGACAATGCCTCACTATAAGACAATGCCTCATTGTATTGACTAGTAGTTCTTACTTACTAGTAGGTGAGGCTGCTATGATAATCTAAATTTTTCGTAATGTCCAATTCACAATCAAAGCTTCCTGGATTAGCATAATAAAAGATCGAAACAGGTCATCTTACAAGAGTCACATTTAATGATCATTGTATAAACAAATCATAAAGACGAAAACAAGATAAGTCAACATACCTAAACACTTTGTTATTTAGACAAATTGTCTCCCAAAATAAAAATAGTTGCTTACATTATAATTTTCCATATACAACTATACAATCAAAAGAAAGTGACTAATGAAGCTGGCCTGCAGATTCATGCAGATGTGGCTGAAAGCCGTAACCCGAAAATTTAATAAAACTTGGACTGAGAAGCAATGAAGTACCTACAAAATTAAAGGCATGGAGAATATTTGATGCACTGCCCTTGTTGCAGAATCTGGGCATATAAGCAAGGTATATTCTTGTATTGTAAAAGCTCTATATTGCTGTTAGTTTCTGCAGGGTTGATAATTTTTTTTTTCCTGTAGTTGCAGCAGAAGTGATCAAACTGTAGTTTGTCGTTCCCACGAGCTTTAAGTAAATCCATCCCCTTCTTCCATGTGCCTGATAGGCCCTCCACTCGTAGGCCTAAAAATTAAATTAAAGGTGTTACTCGAAAATAAAGACAATTAAGGCATTTATCTTTTGTGTGTAAATGAAGATATTATATAATGTTTTACAAACTCAACTAAAACTAGGCTTTTTACTCGATGTGTGATTTCAATGCCTGACTAAATCAGATGTGAGGATTTGGCGAGCAGAACACCAGAAAAGGAAGAAAGATTTTGGTGAAAGAAGTCAAGTGAAATGCACTTACAACCCGTTTAGGACTTTAATGGTGTCGTAAAAGAACCACTGCATTGTCACAACAGGCCCCACAAATGCAATTCGAAGAGGAAGACTTCTAGTAAACAAATCAACAAACCCAATATTCTTCACAGCCTGAAGAAGGAAATATCAGAATGAATACAATTATATCCTTTTAATAATGTGCTGGAATTGGACCAACGAAAAGCTTAACTCAAAATGGCTACCTGTAATACATTTGCCGCCTTTTTGTTATAAAGAGAGGAAACAATGTTGTCAGCAGGGTTAGAGATTAATGTACCAAAAGCTCCAGCTGCATAGCCTGCCAAACATGTCACACCAAGCTGCTGGGCCACAGAACAGTCTTCCTTTTTTCTTTGGATAATGTTGTTATATATGAAGTCTATTGAATGCTCAAATGTTGCAAACATCGTCATAGAGACTGACAGAGACAAAGTGAGACAACTCAATAATAGAAGAAATGTGCTATGAGCAGACAAACACAGAAATATCAACTAAAACACAACCACAACATCTTGGAGTCGAGAACAAAACGTGTAGCTTGTTTGCCCGTAACTTATAAGGAATGCATGGGGCCTTGGCTCTTCATTCTGGAAGGGATGTGTCGCCCGTATTATGGTTCCACTCCCAGAGAAACTAAAGACAATCACAATTTCCATGTTTCCTAATGCTATCATCAAATCAAATGCTAAGGGACGTGCAGAAATTCCAAGGATGTGAGATTGTTGCTAGGTTCTCTGCTAAACAAATTACAAGCTTCAACTAATTCAAAAGATCGTCTGGCAGCAAATTCTTCCTCAATTTTTCTTTTCCAGGAAAACCTTGATTCAAATGTTATTTTATTGAATAATTTTGAAATGATATTACAGAGTAGAATAGAAGTCCCTTTATTATGGAAAACCTTGATTCAAATGTTATTTTGTTGAATAATTTTGAAATGATATTACAGAGCAGCATAACAGTCCATTTTTTAATTGACAACTACAGACAACACAAAACCGATCAGTCTCTGACATACAGTATGAACTCATCAACTACACTAACTGTAAGAAGCTATAACAACACCATGTTTCCCAATTCATCAACCCACGAAGAAAAACTTCATTAAACTCCATTCACTAGATTCCGGAAAACAAATAAATGGAAATTTAAAAAGATGCTGTGATTGTGAAGTAGAGAAATTACATGGAAGATTACGCGCCCAAAGCGGAACAAGTCCCTTGTAAAAGCTGCAGCAAGAGATAAACTGGTAAGGAACTCAAAATCATAAAGGGTATTAGGCAGAATTGTAATTCCAATTAACTCACCCAGAGAGCCCTTCAGCTGCATACAATTTTGGGAACCCATCAACCAACCCCTTTGCAAAATTGGGCTGTGTTTGAACTTGGACTTTGACAGCCTCAAAGGGGCAGAGAGCTACATCAGCAAATACTTGAGCAGAAGCACTGCTCACAAAGAATATAACAGTCCTGTTTTGATCAACCAATACATCTGAGTAAACCCTCTTAAAGTATTCATAGAGACCAAATTTGAAGCCCCCTTGGACACCATATCCAAATAACTTGCCAGACCAACCCCTCCATAGGGCAGAAGGGCCTTGTTCTTTCCAAAGGGTATTCAAGCCTGATGAAATACCATTATACTTTATTGGGTTCACCTAAATCAAAGAAATTAAGTAATCAAATACCAAAAATTTTACCAAACAGTCCCCCTATGAAAAACACCACTGGCACAGTTTATAAAACCAACAATGAAAACAACAAATGCCCATCAACAATAAACCTCACTGATCTTCTTTCTGTCAAACTTAAACGGAAAATGGGGGAAAAGGAAAAGGCCAATCCGTCGTCATCACAAGAGAATCCTACTTTTCAGCAAATAAACAATCCCACAACACCACCCAATAAAAAGAAAGAATCGGAAACACCCAAAAAAAATTACATTTTACAGAAACCCACTTGCATATTCACTTTCAGGACGTCCAGAGGGGTAATGGCGAGATGGGTCGTTCCGGCACTGAGCATTCCTCCGACTGTACAAATCCCATAGTATCCAGGTGATAACTCCCGGTACGCCCTTTCTTCAACCCTCATCATCTCTCTCTGATTTTCTTCTTCGCCAAACAAATCTTGAGTTGGAATCTAAGGAGAAAGAAACGCAAAGGTTTTATTTGATTCTAGAACACGTAGGACGCCATGAGAGGACTGACCTGAGCTTTGAAGGCTGTGCATCCACGTCTGCACCTCCAAACATATGGCCCAAAACCCATGGCTTTACTATAAACGGTGAATCTTGGAGCCTCTCTATTTCCTATACTACCCTTTCTTCGTTTGCGTCCGTTCTTTACTCTTAGATTCTTAAGGCCATCGAAATGTCAGTGTTTTGAATAATGAGGGTATTCGTGTCATTTCAAGAGGACTTTAAAAGGTGCTTCCTGACCACGGGGAGCGTAATCAATGATCATGGTCATAACTATCATAATAATTATTTTTCAATTAATATTTTTTGCTAGCAAAAAAATTATATAAACTAGATAATTGAAGGCTCCCTTAGCTTAATTAATAGTTTCGATATCGAGTTTTAAAAATACAATTGTGTTCTATGGTTCCTTGTATGCATGGATCTAAAGGCATATCATGGTTAGACAAAAAAAATTATATAAATTAAATTATCATTTTAAATAAATTTGAAATTTTTTATGTATCAATTTTAGTCTTATTATTATTTTGATGAACATAATACAAGTGCATTTAATAATATTTTTTAAATTATTTTGAATAAAAACATTTTCTATAAATTTATTTTTTAAAATTACATAGATGTATTTTGGATGTTTTCTAGATATCAAATTGTACGGTTTGTATAACAAGTTATTTACTTTTTTTTTAGTTTATTTATTTCCCTTAATTTATTTTTATTTAGATTTGTTTCATTTTCTAGTTGTAGGTGTGATTTAGGTTAAAGAATGTAGTAAATATTTTATTTCCATTTATTTTCTAATTTGTAGCCTCTATAAAGACATGTTTATAATGTAAGACGGCAAGAGAATATGAATTAAAAATTGTAAGAGTCTTTTTTATGTAGCTCAACTACAAAAAATAATAAAATTAAAAAGAAAGCGAACAAAATAAATAGAGGCAAAGTTACCGAGTTTGATATCGTAGTCCTACTAAAAGCGATAACATGGGTCTTGTTATAAGCGCAAATACTTCTAACGAAGCAAATCAAAAAAGTCACGATTAAATGAAATAGCAATAATAATAAAGTTATCATTGAACTTTGGGCTTTCTATCACCGATCTGGCGTATTAGATGGACTTACTTCCATCATTAGCCGGGTTGAAGAACTCGACTCAGAGAGTGGAAAGTGTAATCAAACCAGCGAAGGATCGAATGGCGAAAATCGTCTTAAACTTTATCACGAGTAGCGTAGTCGGAATAATGGCGTCTGGTTTCAATGAAAATAATGAACGTCTACAGAACAGTCGTCATCGATGATAATGTCAGTAATCTCATATAATCTTATGTGATGCGGTGGGTGCACACTTTACTAGTTTAAGCATAAAGCAGCTGAAGCGAAATAGAGAGGCTCGAAAGTGTGCGATGGGTATGAATCATCACATTGAAAATATGGCTAATATCCATGTCATTAGGCAAATCGAAGATATCGTTAGATCGGGTTCGAGATGATAGAATATGACCGTAGGCTCTTGCATAAAAGTTTTTTGAAAAAGTTTTAGAATTCTTTCGGGGCCAGTGCAAACCGTGATATATTCGCGGCATTAAATTCTTTGGATCTGATCTTAGCATTAACTTAAGCTAGTTTATCTTTCCATTCTTAGATAAATCTTCGGCACAATTGATGTGTAAGTCATGGATGTGTTTTGCAAAGTTTTCTACATGTTCAGACACACGCATGTAAGGTGATAAAGGAACAAGATCAATGGGTGTGAGGGGTGAGTAGTCATTAACAATTTGAAAATGACTTTTACCAAATGAATAGTTAACAGAATTGTTACAAGCAAACTCAGTTGTTGATAAAATTAAATCTCAAACACCTTATTTAACCCCAACCAATGAACAAAATATCGGTAATCATGGATATATTGGTACTTGGATTTTGCGGAAATATCGGTGGATATTTTGACAAAAATACTTTGAAATTAATGGAAATACTTTGTTGACCTATAAAAAAAAGGCATAAATAAGCAAATATACACTTGTTGAAGACGATATTCATTATAATTTATCGAAATTACATCCTGATAGTCATTTAAAGCCAAAATGAAGGCAAGTGTGAACCTATTACATTGTTGTGGTCCATCTTGATGAAAACTGATATTAAATAAAGGCGTGGTGTTAGATAATATTGATTGTAGCTTCGAGATATCTTGATGCGTAAATCATTGACTCCTACCATGACCTCTCAATGGATAGGAAATTCGGGGTTCGCGCATCTTCCGTTGAAATCCTTCTTGCATTTGATATGAAATTTGGAATGACATTTGTGGATTATGAAGATAGTTAACTATTCCGTATTCTTATTAAATAGAGCACAAGGATGTGAAGAAGCGCCAATAACTCATTGTATAAGGGAGGAAATATGTTGCCCTCATTCGATGAATCACTTAATTGAGTTATAATACTTCATGCAGACTAGCCCAGCGAAACGAATGCTCATTGTATGGTTTCATCCTTCATTTGATATTTCCTGCATATGGCTTTCCCGATGGCTCGATACTTGGCGAGCTCTCTAGACACATGGTCTTCATCTTGTGTAGCATAGGTGAAATCATTTTCACGGTGAATGGGCTCGATAAATATTAACTTTGTTGTGGATCTATGATATCCCGCCCATCATTTGATTATCCACCTGCACCATTAGTCCTCTCCTCTTGAGCCATCATAACGTAGTAGAAGCACCAGTGATACTTGGTCATACTACCAATGTTCAAACTTGAATCAAAGAATTCGAGTAACAACGGGGTTGAAATGGTCGGTCGTGTGTGACTAAAGCTTCGCTATAGACTTCTTGAGATAAAACCCTCTCGACAGTAACACCGACTTCTCCGAACATGTGCGGCAATTACGTGGATAAGGATTTCTATCTTCATCATCCTAAATGGAAGGTCTAACCCATTGAAATAAATGATTCTTCTTCTTCACCAAACTTCGGCTGAAATTTCAAGTAAATCGAGAAAATTATTTTTCGCTTGACTTTATCAATCCTGCCTCCATATCCGCGGATCTTTAGTTTTATATTTGTAATAACAAAAAACCAATTGTTGAAGCCTAGGATAAATGCTAGATTTCCATGATTTAACACACAAACCCATCATTGTGAACCCAAATTAGCCGTGGAGCAGCCACGGGCTGCTCCATTTTTCTCCCAAAATTTTATCAATCTGTCCCACAAGCTGGGATCGATCAACGGCCCTCACTACTCAAACAACCGAAACATGGAAAACCCTTAAAATGGGAATAAAACGCAAGTAGGAGAAAATCCTACCTTCTGGAGTCAGCTAAACCGCAAACTCGTGTACCACGCGTATTCCGCCCGCAGAACGCTTCCCTTTCGCTCGCCGAACTAACCATCTGATCAAGGCAGATATTTCTAGAGAGAAGCCTCTCTCTAAAACTCTCTCAAAATCCGACCACTGCATCCCAAATCGACCACGTTTTTGCTTTTGCCATAGTTTATATACACTATTATTCTCTATTTTGTCTCAGAGTGACTAAAATCAAATTCTATAATGCCCATTATGTCCCTCTTTCTCAGATTTGACATTCCTAAGACTATCTCGCCGTCCATTTTTCATAATTCTCTAATTATACCACTTATGGTACATGAGTACATACTATATGTGCCTTTCATCGCATCTAAACGATTTACTTATGACCCGAAACCGATGTTCGAAAAACGTGTCGACCCGACCGCCCTCAAAGAAATCATGAATTTTACGTATAACTAGATTTCACGAGACGATTCCAACTGCAACCGCTTCGCCATCCGAGATCTAGAGAATTAATTACGGATTTTTAACCGTATCATAATTCTTTGTAATAAAAATTACGATTTTGCCCTTATTCCGTAATTTGGAATTCTCAGCCTTACAACGCCTATGCGCGCAAGTGTACGCTGCCGCCTCAAGTAATATAGTGTACCAAATCCAGCATTCGGACATCGATCCACAGGATGTGTGTCGACTACAAAGGTTTTGCTTGATAATATCCGAATAAACTTATTTTAAAGAAGGAATCGGTATGTTAATTTCGATTGCTTATTGATTCTAATGAATTATCGGTATCGAGACTAGGTTGTATGTCTCCTCACACGCTTCAATGGATTATTTCTTAAAGATATTATTATTCCATATATTTATAAGTCGGGTCGACGGCGGGTGATCTTCCTACGAGATATCCTCTCTCGAGGTATATCCGCTTATCTCATGAATAGAGTCGAGTATATTCTATCCCAACCCGCATTCGAAATGCTTAAATGTTCTAACCCCAAATGCCACCTTCGTGGATCGGAATATCTCTATTTACCGAATCAACTGAAGGCTGCTCTACCCAGATCCCTGGAAAACCTCATCTCTCGACCTCGATCTTCAAAGGTGTGATTATGCCAATGCAATGGACATTACCATATATAATGAAATCAGATATAGAGCGTATGCAAACCAAATGATAAACAATCTAATAATATAAAGTACTAAACTTTAATCCATCAACATGATGTGGTTCAACACAACCTTAGATATAGATCTGTAAATACATCGAATGAGAAAATGAAAGTGTTTAATCTTAAAACATCGCTCCAATATCCAAAAATGAGAGATGCACAAATCACGCACTTCTTCTAAGTATGTGTCACCGCCGCCTCGAATTCGTGTCTCCTCGCTCAGAGCGCCTCCCGATACCCAAAATCGCGCCCCTCGCTTAATGCCGAGAGCATATCCGTGACCGACGCCGCTGACGTTGAGACGCCGCGACGCCGCCGGGCCAGTTGACTTGCATAGGATCGACCCAACGTCATGATGCTTGGGACGCCACGACGCAACGCCGGTGACGCTCGAACGCCGCCGACGCCCGCACTTTCATGCATAGCCTCCCTTATGCTCCAAAATTGCTTCTATCACCGCCTTTTGCTCCAATGCACTCGCATTCCACACCAAACACCAATCTCAGAGTCTCGCCACAAAACTATGAAATTGGGCCATAAAAATAAACGTGAAAATGAAAAACCGACGGTATAATATGAGTGTTTTGGGCACCATCACACCCCCAACTTAGCTTCGCTTGTCCCCAAGAATGGACCTTAGACAGACACACACCTCGACATACTCAAAACTAACACTAAGACGTTGTTGCACATGCCGAGAAATAGGTATCAATTTGATCGACCACATCGGGCCGCTGTTTGCTCGGTTCACAAGATGCATACAGATGTTGACTTTCTAAAACTCCGCCTGAAAATAGTAAAAGTGACTAGTGCCTCAAATTCATGGTATACAATAATCTTTCCTGAAGGACCTACGCTAAGGCTCACGAATGACCCTAGTGTATACCCCAGTTCTCGACACCCCAAACTTGAACTCGACTCACCTATTCGAAGAAGCTAACGAAGAGCGCACAAGAACGCACCTTTTATTCATACTAACATACCTAAAAATTTCCTAAGTACCTAAACAAAACTCGAAGAATACCTAGTTCCAAGCAGTTTTAGATGAGGTTCTCGCATGGGATCAATCGTGACTCCCACCGCCTGGTTAAGGGCACCAGCATTAAATTCTCTAAACTTCAATTCGAACACTCAACCAAACTCATGCCCAGTTGCGTGAATGATCCATCTTCGTCCCATGTAATCGCAAGGAAGTCAACGACTCTACTACTGCTTCAGTGGCATTAGGCTTTGAAAAGCCCTCAAATCGTGCCCGGATTCCGATTGATGATCCCGCTTTATTCTTATGCATCTCTACTCTATTTTACATTTTTATTTTTTATTATTTTTTTCTTTTTTACCTTTACTTTTTAATTTTTTTGTCAGCCTGATGGCAATCCTCTTTGACTGGTGTCCCATCACTTAGGTGGTTAGTGGCTATCCAAGGTTTGTCGAACTTTAGTCAGCTGTCTCAAGACCTACATACCCCGAAGGTCATTAGTGTGCGAGTGATGTGTTCTTAAGAAATGGTTTCTTGACTACCAGGAATTGATTCACTAAGCCTCCCCACCTATTCAACCTAATTACCGAGTATCAAACATTGTATGTATCCAATCTTCCATGTCAATAGTGAATTCAGTCCAAAAGTGATCCTCGACTTTCAACATGGCACACATACAAAATTACCTACACATGCAACTACTACGTATAAGAATAACCGTACACACACGCAAGCAAAACTAACACATAAACTGAAACTAACCGGAAACACAACTAATATGTCGAATGAAACAAAAATACTACACAACAATAAAATGAAAACAACTAAACAAAATCCTCGACACCACCCACTCCCCTCAAACAAAAATATCCAAGGTCCCCACCGCAATAAACAAACAAGAGTAAAGGACTCCTCGTGATCAAGGGTGGTGGTGGCGGTGGAAGGCCAGACAGCGATCCGGGCTCGGCAAGCACCGGCCGCTGAAGAATGATGGCCTCGATTGCCGCATAAGACGATATCAAGACGAGCCTCCATATCTCGTAGGATTTGTGACTTTGGTGCTCTCACCCTCGCCCTGTAATGCATCGGGGCACTGGCAGGGTGGAGAGCACCGGCCCTCGTGGATCGGTGGAAAGGATCGGGGGAGTCGTCCGAGGTCAGCTGCGGGATGCGGTGGAAGGGGGTGGTGGGACGAGGATCGCCAATGTCTCTCTCGACGCCAGTGAAGCTGGCTTAACGA
This sequence comes from Tetrastigma voinierianum, assembly GCA_016808115.1. Classification (NCBI taxonomy): domain Eukaryota; kingdom Viridiplantae; phylum Streptophyta; class Magnoliopsida; order Vitales; family Vitaceae; genus Tetrastigma; species Tetrastigma voinierianum. Next base: position 684,307 of record JAEQBH010003975.1, read on the forward strand.
GCCCGACATCGCGGTTTCTCTCTCCGCCCTCGTCCGGCGCTCGCGACGAATCATATACTCGAGTCGCGCATACCCCAGTCCCGCTCGACATATGGCTTGATGGGGCGGAGCCACCTCATCAGAGTCGTGAGGGGGCACTCTACTGCTTCAGACATGCCAAAGATAAGGAAGGGGTGCCCTCAAAATCATCTTCACATCCCTAAGGCGGAGGATGGCATCCTCTATAACCGCCAACATCAAAGGGTATATCCTGCATGATGGCGTAGTCAGCAGTGGCACGCCGTCGCCACTCACACCGCCGGGCCTAATAAGACGCGACGGATGAAGCGATGCCGCATTCCAGTATGAAGCGCCAAACGCTTGGCTCAAGTGGACTCGCATGGCCCGCACTATCACCTTCCACCTCACCCCGCCATCGTCAATCGATAACCTTGGGTAGCTCTGGTGTTTCGAGTTGATCGAACTACCAAGGGACATGCTCTAGGATCGTAATAACTATTGGATCGACCTCAAGACCGAAGTCGACCAATACGACCCGCACCCGGACTTTTTAGGACGGAGGCGGTAAGGTCGGGCAGAGAACTCTCTGACCACACTCATCGCACTGATGAGGTGGTCATACAAGGCTCGCCATCCCTACCAAGAATGTCTTGGCGGAAAGTCACCCGGGGTGGTGAAACCCCTTCTCCTGATGAACGACGTTTTTCGCAGATGGTGCCGAACCGACGGCAAGACCTCATTCACAAACCGCGCGATATCAGAAGTGGGCCTGGTCCTCATTGACCGACTCCGCTGGTAGCAGAGCCGCCTTTACTAAACATTAGACCCTAGAATTCACGTGGTGGTGGCACCAATTTGGTTACCCACTGACCTAGACCAAAAAACAAACACCTAGTGTGCACCAAAACTACTAAATGTACGGACGACCCTAAAGGTGACTCAAAACCCTAAAATAGACCTACTAATACCCTAAACTTGAACCTAAAGACCCCTGCACTTAACCGGTGGAATGCAATGGTAACCCTAGAAGACGACACTAAGCCAGAACCGAGTACAGTGTGGTGGGAAATGCCATGGTGACAAGAAACAGAACCGAGTACAGTGTGATGAGTTGCACAGAGAAGGTCGGAGGGCAATGTAGGAGCCTCCGACCGGTGTGAGAAGGAGCTCCGGCAAGGGACAGAAGGGAGAATGGGTGCTAGGGTTAAGGCAGTGGTGTGTGCGAGGTGAAGAGCAAAATGAACTATTCTTGGCCTTAAAACAGGACAATGTCGCGACGCCGCAACGCCGCTGACGCTACGTGAGAGTGGCACAAACGACGCCGCGACGCTTCGGGCAACGCCGCAACGCTACGAGTGGATAACAACGCTCGCTGACGCTTGCGCATCAACGCCGCCAGACGCTCCAGAGATTTTAAAATTCACGTCTCAACATTGATTACTCACGTCGCGACGTTCCAGAGAGTATAAAAAATGACGTCGCGACGTTGGAAATGCACGCCGCCGACGCGATTGACCAGTAACCGACGCCGCGACGCTGGAAATCCACTCGCCGACGCTACAGAGTGTAATGGACGCCAGCGACGCGAACGTCGCGACGCTATGACCAACGTCGCGGACGCGACGTATAGCGTCCGGACGCAGGTTTGTGCACATTGACGACCGCCAAGAAACCCTCCCCACTTCAGAATGTGACTTTCAGACTCAGAAGTGCACAAAGATGGTGAACGATCCACCCCAATACTTGCGTACGCCGAGCCCCGACAAAGAAATAACCAAAAAAGAGACATCAATTATGGAGGAAACCAAGAAACCAATATGACTAAAATAAACAATAAAAATTGCACTTAAAAGGAAAAGTTTAAGAAACACTTCGTTGCTCCCAAGAAGCGCTATGTTTAATGTCGTTAGCTCGATGCACCAACTTTCACCGTGTCGGACCCGAGCCTTATGACCTCCTAACGCATTTCATCCGAAGTCAGAGGAATGATCCGCTTTGTTCCGCCGTAAACTCGCTCCACTCCACGCCGCTTCAATCGCCGCAGCAACCGCGGAATGCCTTTCAGGATGTGTAACTTCGCCCCACCGCGTGAAAAGACTCGTCATCGTAAAGGCCCCACCATCCCCGCATTTCAACTCGAAAGAGTTTTAGGCGCAGAATTGAATAAAAGAACTTGTTGTCCTCGCCGCGGAACTCTTTTCTCGGGTAATGTGTTTATCGCGCCGTGCTTTTGTCTTCTCTTTCAACGCGCATTTTCATAAGCTTAAGTCAATTCGCCTGTTCATCGAAATGCAGCGCCGCTTCACGGCCAATGCACTATCCATGTTTAATCAAGCCGAGTTGCCCAAGAGGCTCGATGCTCCAATTCCATCGAAGATGGCATGCTTTACCATACACAGCGTTCGAATTATGGACATACCTAACGAGTTAATGCCGTATGCGACGCAGTGCATCTTCAATCTTTGCACTAACTTTCGGAGCCGCGAACTGCCTTCTTGAGAATGGACTTGATTTTTGATTTGATACCCGCTTGTCCGTCGACCGCGGGTGTATGTGTAAGACGCGCACGATTAATTTATACTTTCGCGTTCGTCAATTACCTGGTCATAAATGGGTACCATTATCTGTGATCAATGCTCGAGGGGTTCCAAAACGTGAGAATATGTGGCTGCGCAGAAACTGAGCCACGACCTTGGCATCGCAGCGCAGGATTGTCACCCACTTTGATACATAGTCTACTCAAGCACAAAATATATAAGCCGCTATACGATATGAAATGGTCCCCATGAAATCTATCCCCATAAATCAAACAATTCGACCTCCAAAATGGGATGCATGGGTGGCTCGTCTTTCTAGAGACGCTCCCATTCATTGACATTTGTCACAAGTGGAAACGACCGATGAGCATCTTTAAACAAGGCGCCGCGAAAACCTTATCGAAGCACCTCGCCGCCGTCGACCACCAAAGTGTCCACCACATGGCAGAGTGTGACAATGGTTCGTAATATCATTTCATCTTCGCACATCTCCTCTCTTATCACCCGATCAAGCAGTTGTCTCGTAAAGGATGGCCTCTCCCCACTGCGAAGGTTTCGCGCGAAAATCTTTTTCCGTTGATAGCGAATCTCTGAGGACTACTTTAGCCACCAAATAATTTACATAATCGAGCTGCTTAACCGCCTCTTGTCCTCAATGTAAAAGAGTTTCATCCGGGAATTCGCCATTCACTGAACATCATCTCTAAATTCTAATCGTGAAAGATGATCTACCATTAGGTTTTCAAGGTTTTCGTTTTTAATCTCAACATCAAATTCCTCGCAGTTAAGAACCCAACGATTAATCGAGGTTTGCATCTTTCTTAGTCATCAAGTATTTAATGGAAGAATGACTGCTGTGACTACTACCTTGTTACTAATCAACATGCCTCGAATTGGTCGAAGCAAAGACAATGGCCAATTCTTTCTCTCAGAGGGCAATCCAAATTTCGAGCATCATTCAAAGTTCCCGCTTGCATAGTAAATTACCCGAAGATTTTCTCGCTTTCTCGCCTCTAACACCGCCCCACCGCAAAGTCGCTTGCGTCACACATAAGTTCAAATGGAAAGGACCAATCTGGAGCCACGACAATAGGAGCTGAGATCAACTTATCCTTCAACACTGAAAAAGCATGCAAACATTGTGAATCAAAATCAAATGGGATCCCCTGGACTAACAAGTTAGACAACGGTTTTGCAATCTGTGAGAAATCCTTGATAAACCGCCTATAGAATCCAGTGTGGCCTAGAAAACTTCGAATCCCTTTTACCGATGAGGGTGGAGGCAACTTTTCAATTGCTTCAATCTTCGCCCTATCTACCTCTATCCCTCTTGCTGAAATCCGATGTCCAAGGATTAATACCCTCTCGTAATCTCATAAAATGGCACTTTTCCCAATTTAGCACTAAGTCAATCTTTCATTCAAGCAAGACAGCTTCTCAAGTTTTCTAAACAGCTTGTCAAATGAATTTCATTAACAGAAATCGCCCATGAAGATCTCAATTGTCCTTCAACCATGTCGAATATGGCCATCATACACAAGGGAAAGTACCCTACAGTATCAGACAAGCCCAAAGGGCATCCGCCGATATGCGATCGTACCATAAGGACAAGTGAATGTCGCCTTCTTGATCTTCAGGAGCTATGGTACTTGATTGTAACCCGAGGATCCATCCAAAAAGAAATAGTATTCATGACCTACTAATCGATTCAGCATCCGATCTAGAAACTACAAATGGAATGATCTTTCGTGGCTTTGTTCGCTTTCGTAATCAATGCAAATCCTCCACCCTGCGACTGCTCAAGGCGTGAATATATCGTTCGCCAGGACTGCTTGTTCCTCCTTTCTTTGGTACCAATCGAACCGGGCTTTACCCATGCACCGCCTCGAAATGGGGTAAATCAATTTTTAGTTGTCTAGCCATTTTAAAACCTTCTTTCCGGACAATTTCATTGTCGGATTTAACTCTCTCGCGCTTCCACCGAAGGTTTATGTCCATCTTCGAGCAAGATACGACATGCATGCACATGGAATAACCCTTTCAAATCGCCCAGAGACCATCCAAGAGCATTTTTATGGTCTCTAAGGACCTCAACTTCTCCTCCTAACTCGGGCCAAGGATGCCGAGATGATCACCAGTAAAGTGGATGCTACCTCCCAAGGTATGCATACTTCAAATGGTTAGTAGGGTTTTGTTCCATCTTCGTGGTTGTTCCAATCGGCTTAAGACCGGGCGCTTTTTAAATTCCCTTCACCTAGAGATTCAAAGTATTTCTCCTATTAGTCCGAAAGAGTCACCATTTAACATATTCCTACTTTGCTCATGTTCTCATAATCAACCTCCACTAGGCTGGGGCTCAAAGGTCATGAGACCACTTCAGCTTTACACTATAGCGCCTCTACTATCTCGCCATGAAGCATCACTCGCTAGATGTCTCACTCCGCTTCAAACACATTGAACTGGACTTCGTCCCGCACTCTCGCTTTTAGTTCTCCTCGAACATCAATCATTGCTCGCTTGGCCAAGTAAGAAACTGCCTAATTCAATATGGGAATCTCTTTATCTTCCCCTCCATATCTAATACAATGAAATCGGGAAGATAAATTTGTCGACCTTACTAAGACATCTTCGATTACCCTCTCTGATGCTTCAATGATCCGTTCGCAAGCCGGCGGTGACCGAGTTTCGGGCGCCTCACTCTAATCCCAAACGCTTAAAAATGGATAGTGGCATGAGATTAATGCTGCACCCAAATCACATGCGGCTTTCGCCAAGATAGCATTTCCAATGGTGCAAGGGATAGTGAACCGCTCGGGTCTCGAGCTTTCATAAGCAGTTTTCTTCGGCGTATGGCAATCGCATTCGCAGCGTTAACCGCTTCAAATCGCCTAATCTTCCGGGGACAGATGTCTTTCATAAATTTTACATAACCGGGCATCCGCTTGTGGCATCTAAACGATATTGATGTGTAACTTTAAACACTTCCATAAATTTAGCAAGTGAAAACCTTATCCAAATTTTATGCTTCTTAGCAGCCAGGATATGGAATTGGTGGTTGGCTTTTGCTTTCGCAGTTGCTTACATCGTCTCATTAGGTTGACTTGGCTCGCATCATCATTCTCGTTTCGGGCTGACGACCTTCTCGCCCTAATCGTTTCTACAACCTGTGGTTTGTGACTATAGTCTCCAATTTCTTCCCACTTCTCAAGATGACCGTTTAACATGTTCATTCCCATCTCTTCTCGGGTTTACTTCAATTGCTTCGTAATGAACCCTACATTTTCGCTTAATAAGCTCGCTACTAACGATTTCAGACTTCCAAATTTCTCAACAGGTTGCTTGATTGTTCAATCGAATGTCGCATATTCGCTTCGTCTCATTCATGAAAGCAGAGGGGAGGTTAACATCTTGCAAGAGCTGCTCTAAGTCCACCTTTTCTCGCCAGAGGTGTCACGGCTCTACATGGCATATTGCTCGGGTATCTCTCCATCCAAGGCTCCTCACTATTCGACTGCTCGATTCTCGGTTATTACGCCTACCTCGCTCTGATTTTGACTCGATAATTGTTTCCCCCATACCGTCTCATTACGGATTGATTTCCGACAATCCCCGACACATACTCGGGCCTCGCCTACGCTTGATTGACCACATTCTTCATACACGCACGTCTCCACTGCATCTGCAACTCCCATGGGTCAAGGTCCCCTCCGTATGGCATTTGCCGCATCTTGCCGCCCAGTCAACGCTTGGTCAGTCAGGCAACACATGATTAACCGTATTATTGAGAACCTCATTATCCGTGCCACCCATGGCTTTCACCGTGCAGTTTTCTCTCTGTGCCACCGTCAGGTCATCGCAAAGATCCTCCGTAATCTCACAGCTCGGGTCCGTGGTCTTCATTAGTGCTCCTCCACCGAGGCATCAATCACTATTCTAAGAGTTCCTCAAACCCACATGTAGCTGTACGGACTTGCATCCATCCGGGTTAGTCCTGATGCGCACTTTCTGCAGAATCGTGAAACTGGCCCCATGTGCCTCCTGTGTTCTCCTCTAGTCAGCCTAAAAGTATCGATCTCTCGCACGTTGTGCAATTTTCACAATGTGGAAGAACTCGGTCGTGAATTTCAGACTAAGTCGCTCCACGAGGTAATGGAATCCTGTTGGTCGACTATAGCCAATGCTCGGGCCCGATCACCCGCTGAGAGCCGGAAAAAGCCTCAACCTCGAGTGCCCCGCAGAACTCCGTCAGACTTCGATCGTGATCGCAGACTTCACTGAAGTCAGTCGATGCATATTCGTTCTCACGGGTAGTCCATGAAACAATATATTCTCGCGAAGATCCGTGAATGTTACTCGACTTCGCCTAAGTTGTTCGCTCGAACGGGTGGTCGCCCGATAGCCGCCTCAACAATCAGAAGTGGAGTGCAAACTCCTCTAACAACATGTGTATGGATCATCTCGGGTCGTATAAACTACTCGGGTGTCGATTCCTTCCATGATTACCATTTCTCGCCCCTTCCGCCTGCTTAAGCCAATGCTCGATCCTCGCTCTTCATTATCACCCATGTTTGCTAAATTTCGACCGTCAGCCTGCTCTACAGATTGCGGTAAAGTTCTTTCTGGCTCAGGATCAAACAAGTGTTGGTTAACTTGATCTCGACGTCGCATGTACTCACTGAAACCTACACTGCAATAACACACGAACCAACAAGACCAAATTACCAGCACTTGTAAAAATAAACAAAAACAAAGAAAATTTCCACAAGAATATCCAATCGCTTTTATTCTCTATATCAATCTAAACCCGTCCCTAAGAATCTGCGCCAAAACTTGACAAAAGTCGAAAACGCTGCAGTATAAATGTACGCCTATGTGCGCATGTAATGCCACGCTCTGCATTATAAGGTACCAACTGCATTTGAGATCGATCCACAGATATGTGGCTGACTACAAAGGTTTTGGCTTGGGATAATATCTCGAATAAACTTATTTTAAAGAAGGAATCGGTATGTTAATTTCGACTTAAGCTATTGATTCTAATGAATTATCAGTATCGAGACTGTATATGCCTCCCCTGTCACGTTCAATGGATTATTTCTTAAAGATATTATTATTCCATATATTTATAAGTTGTCGATGGCGGGGTGATCTTCCTTACGAGATATCCTCTCTCGAGGTATATCCGCCTATCTCATGAATAGAGTTGAGTATATCTCTATCCCAACTCAGTATTCCGAAATGCTTAAATGTTCTAACCCCAAATGCCACCTTCGTGACCTAATATTCCCATTTACCCGAATCAATCTAAGGGTCGCTTCTACCAGATCCGGATAACCTCATCTCTCGAATCTCTGGATCTCCAAAGGTGATTATGCCAATGTTGGCCATTACCATATAATGAAATCGTGAGATACGCAGTGATGCAAACCAAATGATAAAATGAATTAATAATATAGTACTAAACTTTAATCCATCAACATATGACAGGTTCAACACATATAGATCTGTAACATACCGAATGAGAAAAATGAAAGTGTTTAATCTTAAAACATCGCTCCAATATCCAAAATGAGAGACAAGATAATCCCGCACTTCTTCGTCCGTCATCGCCGAATTCGCGGCCCGCTCGCACGCCTCCCGATACCCAAAAATGTGCGCCTCCCTTTGCTTTTAATGTCGAGAGCATAACCGTGACCGGACGTCGCGACGCCGAGATCGCCGACGCTGCCGCTTGTCGACTTGCATAGTGATTGACCTAACGCCGACGTGGGAACGTCGGACGCTTGGAACCGCGAATGCCTGCACTTTCATGCATAGCCTTTATGCTCCAAAAATTGCTTCATCACCGCCTGGCTCCAATGCACTCGCACCACACCAAACACCAATTCAGGAGTCTTGCCACAAAAACTATGAAATTACTATAAAATAAACGTGAAAATGAAAAACCGACGCGGGTATAATATGAGTGTTTTAAGCACTCATCAACTAGCTTCTCCACCTTTCCTAATATTGATGATCAAACATGAGTATTTCAACTTCATGTCCAACTTCAGTCCGGTTAAGCTTGTGAGATGACCATTCATTACTAATAAAGACTTTCTTCAACCTCTTTTAGAAGATTGCTCGGCGGGCAAGGCAGTTTGTCAGAATTCATAATTCTGTGACGCATCGAGCATCTCCACCGGGCAGACTGGCCAGATTTTTGCAAGCAACCAACCATGATTGTAAATGAAGTTGGTTATCTTTCGACCATTCCCGATCAACTGAGTAACACTATCCCTTTTACCAATGTCTTCAAACATTAAATCAATGCAGTGCACATGGAGTCCAATACATATTGTATTTCTTCATCAACAACTTTCCCGCTTTCACAAATGCTGATCCATTATCTGTTACAATTTGAACCACATTTGCTTCTCCAACTTCCTTGATAATGTCCTTCAACAAACCATATATGTATTTGTCGTCTTTTAATCTTATCTCGACGCATCAACAGATAATGAGGAAAATCGCGCTCCTTTCAATATACCACGTAAATTAATTATACTCAATTTAGTTGACCCAAATTCCATCCATCTCAATGTAATTGTACATCCATATGTCTCTTATTTCTCCCTTTGTAAGTCGATACAGCTTCCATGTCTTTATACTCCATTTCCAAGTACTTGCTTTTGATTTCATACGGAGATGGTGGTTCGATGTCCATCCCTACATATAATAATTCAAGGAACGCTGGTTATTAAAACATATTTCATATGGAGATAATAATGCCATTATTAAAACATATTTCATATGAAGATCATAATGTAAAACATATTATACAATTAGACAAACTTGCTTGTTGTGCACCAAAAATCATGTTCTTAAAATGGTGCGAGTCCGCTTTTTGAGGTGGAATACTTTCATATATGAAGAACTTGCTAATTAATCGTCCCATTGTTTCCTTGATTGAACCACCTTTGAACATATTTTTTAGGCTTTTTTGTTTTGCAGCCGAAGACTTGTATAATGATGGTGCAATTGGTGGTGATGGATCCGTATGTCGAACACTTTGTGATCTTTGTATACGTCTTGATGAATCAATTGGTTGTGAAGACTCGCCTATTGCAATTATGCAAAAAAATAAGATCAACTTACATTATTTTATACATAATTATGTGAGAAAATGAATTAAGTATAAAGATTTACATATTTTTCTTTTGTCTATCATAAATCCTACATCCTGATCTCGGTTTCAATCACTAGCTTTGATGCATGTACCGCTTTCTCATATTCATCTCGCTCATCGCGGTGCATGTCGCCCTGATAATATACACATCCTCATCACCCTCCTCCTCCTCATCATCAACAATGAAACTGCGGATGTTTTCCTCCCATCAGGCTCGTAATTCAGCTCGAATTCTTCATCACCGTTTTTTTCGCTTTGATTTACTTTTATGTTCTAAAAAGCTGCTTCATTTCTTGTTTACTCCTATAAGACATTTGGACACTTCATATTTGAAGGGATCCGTATGCATGTATTTAAACTTTAACCGAGTAATTCCACAACTTTTTTATGCTTAAACCACAATAATTACAAATTGTTCCATTTTATGCCCTCCAAAGGTGCAATACCTCCATGCAAGATCTCTCGAATTCTCCACTTCCACTAGTCATTCTATAGTTACGATTTTATTGAAAATAAAATTCAAATCAGTGTGATTTTTGTATATGATATCATTATAATAACATTATATATATGTAATTTAACATAAAAGTAAGACCTAAGTTTCCAACATGATATCTAGCTTAATAATATCATTAAGATATCTAAGAATATCTAAATTTATAACATTAAATATGTCTAAGATCTAGTTTTTAAACATTATATAAGTATAACTAAAATTTAATGTAAGTATTATGTTTCAAATTACTAAATAGTAGGATGTTTAATATCTAAGTTTCAAACATTATATATAACTATAATTTATTATTATCAAATTAAATCAAATAAAAACTAAAATACATTAAAATAAAATATGTATGTAAGTAATATGTTTCAAATTACTAAAATAAGATTATAGATAAAAATGTTTCAAACATAATATAACTAAAATAAGATTATAGTAAATAACTAAGTTTGAAACATTATATAACTAAATAACTATTAATTCAAATAAATACATAATTAATTAACTAAAAATTATATTATCAAATTAAACAAAATAAAACCACAAAGTATAAAAATATAGATATAACTAAAATAAAGATTATAGTAACAACTAAGTTTGAAACATTATATAAATAAAATAACTATTAACTAAATAAAATAATAAAATTAATTAACTAAAATTATATTATCAAATTAAACTAAAATAAACTATAGTATAAAAATATAGATTATAGTATAAAAAATATTTCAAACATTATATAACTAAAATAAGATTATAGTAAATAACTAAGTTTGAAACATTATATAACTAAAATAACTATTAACTAAATAACTAATATTATAATTAATTAACTAAAATTATATTATCAAATTAAACTATAGTATAAAAATATAGATTATAAACTACTTCAACACCAAAATAAACTAAGATACATTAAAAATAAAATATGCATGTAAGTAATATGTTTCAAATTTCTAAAATAAGATTATAGTATAAAAATGTTTCAAATATTATATAACTAAAATAAGATTATAGTAAAATAACTAATATAATTAATTAACTAAAATTATATTAGTTAGTAATATAATTAATTAACTAAACATTATATTGAAGTTAGCATGTTTATGAACTAAAATAATATTATTAAGAGATATCTAAGTAAAAGATTCAAATTTCTAACATTACATAATTATAATTGTTTAATAGTAGGATGTGTAATGTCTAAGTTTCAAACATTATATCTAACATAATTTATTATTATCAAATTAAACTAAAATAAAACTATAGTATAAAAATATTTATTATAAACTACTTCAACGCCAAAATAAAACTAAATAAAATATGCATAAAATAAAATTAATGAACAAAGAAACATACCTTAATTCACAAAGATCTTCCAAAAAATTAGGATAAAAAATAAAGAAAAAATTATTTGAGAGGAATTGGAGCTGATGTGGATGGATGAGCTTTGTAATGAAAGCGTATGACGGGTATTTATAGAATTTTTTGGAGTCAAAATAGCCAATGATTGTCAAAAAACCGCTAGATTTATTTCTAATTGTCGATTTGATTTTGGTTCAAATCGACCGCTAGATCATATATCTATTAGAAATCATTCTGGACCGTTCGATCAAGTTTCATATTTAAAATCAACCGTTGGATAAAAAATATAGTCGTTGGATTCTTTTAAAAAGTCGGACGAAATTTGGACCGTTAGATAAAAAACATGAAACAATCTGAGGGTCAGGATTGAGGTGTTTTTTCCGAAAAAATCGCCAATTTTTCGGTGATATTTTCATTTTATCGGTGATTTATCGCCAATTTTTTCGACCAAAACGCGCCTCACAGGCGCATGCTCTACAATCACGATTTTTCAGTGGAAAAATTGACGATTTTACCGATTTTTTTCCATCCGATTATCTACAGTAAAAATCTGATGTCGACTAAAACCACTTTTCTAATGACATTTCGGGACGAAAATTCGATTTTTTTGTCCACGACCCTAACCAAACATCTAAGCATATCTCCCACACTAATGACATAACCTCGGGCTGACGACAATGAGGATGAAAACAGATGAAAATTTCAAAATAGTACCAACAATTTCCAAAGAGTTTCCAAAAATACCACAGCCTCGCGACCCCATCGTGATACAATGGTGGAAGGCAAACCATGCATGTGACGCCCCAAAACCCGGGGGTCCGTTGACAACCCGTCAACCCGCGGAATACTTGTGAATGCTCTGGGTAACCTCGACACCACCACTTGTAACTGACAGCCTTTGTACGAGAGCTCTACCAAAGGTACAAACCTCGTCTCAACAAGTTTACACGACTAATATTAGAAGTGTCCATATGCGAGTAGCCAATGGTCACTTGGGCCCCCGCAGATCAATACTCACAAAATATCCCAACTAAATATATTACATGGATCAAGAGTTTTTCATTTAATTCAACAACATATATTAAAATTTACAATTTAATATATGTTATACAAAATAAAATACCAAAGCCACAACCCGCTTCTAAATCGCTGCCTCTATGAGCTGGCCATATCCTCGCACACTCCCTATACCCGGGAACGGTGATCCCTAGATAGGTGAGCAAAGCCCAAAGAGTGATAATTTCCTACCTGGCCATCTCACCTACCGCATTACTGCATAGAACAATCACATTCAAGCAATTTACGAACTCACTCAAATGTCTACATGACCAATCCTATGTCCCAAGTCCTCACCGAGCCTCACATATGCCTAAGCCGAATGCGAGTAAAAATATCCAGTTTTCAAAACAAAATCTTTTCATTCTTGAAAACTTACTACCGAGTTTCGGTAAAAATATTGGACTACCCTCCAAGACGAATTGCTAGATAACTCTCCGAAACAGTTATGGTCCTCATCCGCGCTCGATCCGGGCTGACGTCCCTCCAAGGCAATTTCCTTCGAAAATCTTCCTCGAAATTCTTTCACAAACATTTTCATTTTTATTTCATTTCATGTCATGCACTTTACTCCTAATATTCTAGTGGTGCCCATAGTATTACTGAATCTATTTACGCTAAACTTTAAAACATTCATGCTAATATATTCATACGCATATATATTAACATAATTAAATCACATAAATCATGCTATAAATTTTCATCATCAATACACCAAAATTAGCTCATATAGGCACAAGCAATTCATTTTGAATCATTTAACAAAACACATTGCACCAAAAATTTATTTGTCATTATTCATGAAATCAAAGGAAAACCCTCGTTAATGCTCACGACCACACAAATAGGAATTTTCTCCACTTCTACTCAAAGCTTTGAGACCGAATTTATCGCAAAACAAGCCTCAAACATTCCTAACTATTTACATGGCTCTAGCCAAAGATTAAGCAAGAAGGAAGATTCCTACCTCGAAGTCAGTTTAACTCCACCAAATCGGCCACGTCGTAAATCCCGCCGCATGTAACAACTTTACTTCGTCTGCTCAAAACCGACGGTCCGATCGGCTAGAAATCTAGAGAGAAGGCACACTTTCTTAGACGCAACCAAAGACCCCACCGCATCACTCATCTGCAAGGTTCAAATCCAGGAAGATGAACATTGTTCATCTTTCGTCTTATTATCATTAACAATTCAAATAATTCCCATCATGTCCCTTCTTCTAGATTTTTAATACTTGGCACTATCTAGGCCGTCCATTTCCATCATCTCTCCCATCTTGCAACATGTGTTACAAGAGTACATATAGTGGGTAACTTTTGTCACATCACATGTCTCTCAAACCCGTTTTACGGCACCCGACACTCGGTGCCTCTAAAAACGTGAATTTTCGACTGTCTCGGATTCGACGAAATACAACGTGGTAGCTAGATTTCACGAGACGATTCCAACGGTGAAATCCATTACGTCATCCGAGATCTAGAAAAATTTCGGATTTTGACCGAAATTACCGTTTTGCCATTTTTCCGAAAATTGAAATTTTCTCGGGTTTTACAATGCAAGTTAACAATTTCTCTAAAAAAATAATTTAGCAACATGTGAAGCATCATTGGTTTTGTTACATGGAATAAAATGTGTCATCTTAGAAAACCTGTCAACAACAACCAAAATAGAATAATGTCTTCTAGCAGCCCCAAAGTAAATCCAAGAACAAAGTCCATACTAACACCCTTCCAAGGTTCGTGAAGAACTGCAAAGGAGTATATAACCTGTTTTGTTTTTTAAATTTTTAACTAACCGACATGTTCTCAGACAGCAACTATCCTAGCAACATCCTTTTTCAGAGAAGGCCAATAAAATCTATCTTCAATCAATGCAATAGTTTTATCCTTCCCAAAATGTCCAGCTAAACCACCTGTATGCATCTCTTAAATTAATAAATCCCTAAATGATGTCCGAGGTATGCACAATTTAGTCACTTTAAACAAATAACCATTTTCAACAAGAAAATCAACATACTCATAACAGTTACCATTACTAACATCATCATAAATGATACCAAAGTCAGTACATGCAAAATACTCATCTTTCAAAATATCAAACCCAATGACATGAGCACTCATATGATGAAATGTACGCTTAATCAATTGCGCATCAACGCCTTGTTTTCACACAAAGACGATGATTAATCACAAAAGAATAATCATTCAAAAAAATTCAACCCACTTAGTATGTCTAGCATTCAATTTCTTTTGTGAGTTTAAATATCTTAAATCTTGGTGGTAAAAAAACAACACAAATTCAGTAGGCAACAAATAGAACCTCCAAAAACGAAGACTCTGCACTATAGCATAAAACTCTTTATCATATGTAGAATATCATCTTAGCATCATTGAGTTTTTCACTAAAAAGTTATAGGGTGACCTTCTTGACTCATGACACCACCAATACCTACACTTGATGCATCACAAGCAACTTCAAAAACTTTGGTAAAATCAGGATATTGCAAAACAGGTGCCTCAATCATTTTTACCTTGATTCCTCTGAATGTCTAGCTAGCAGCATTAGATCATTGAAACTCTTTATTTTTTAAACATTATGTGATAAGAGCCATAATAGTGCTAAATCCCCTTATAAATCTCCTATAGAAAGAAGCTAAACCATGAAAAGTACGAGTCTCAATGATAGATTGTGGTTTAGGCCGCTTCCTAATAACTTTAACCTTTTTTGGATCAACTAAAATGCCATGTTCAAACACAATAAAGCCTAAGAAAAGCACATGTGGTTGCATAAAAGAACACTTCTTAAGGTTAACATAAAGCTTCGCCTCTCAAGAGTGAGAAAACTCCGTCAAGGTATTCCCAAATGCTCTTCTTTGATTGGCTATAGATCAATATGTCATCAAAGTAGACCACCAGAATTTACTAATGAAAGGTCAGAAGACATGGGTCATAATCCTCATGAAAGTACTAAGAGCATTAGACAAACCAAAAGATATGACTAACCACCTAAACAAACCATATCTTGCGGTTTTGTAAATGCACCTTCCACCATCCTCGACCTAACACGACCGATGATAACCACTATGTGCAAATCTATCTTAGAGAACCAACTAGGAACCAGCTTAATAGATCCAACATATCCTCAAGGTGAGGGATAGGAATCTATATTCGATCAGGATCTTATTCCATGGCCATAATTATCCACACATTCTCCAAGATTCATCTTTCTTAGGTGTCAACAAAGCTGGCACTGCACAAGAATTAAGGTTACGCTTAACAAATCCTCTCTCAAAAAGTCCTTCTACTTGCCTATTCAAATCCTCTCTATCTCTTTAGGATTCATCCTATAATATGGAAGGTTAGGCAGTTGAGAACCTGGAACTAAATCTATATCATGTTGGATGTCTTTTAAAGGTGGTAGTTCACTAGGCAACTTATCGGGCACCATATCAACAAAATTATCCAGCAAATTCTTCACTTCCAAAGGAACATCGACACCAATAATCGGGATGAAACTTCTTTTGCCACTAGTGCTAAGCACATACCAATCTCAATTCCCTATCTCTCAAACTTCTTACATTTTAAAATATGCAAATTCTGTTCAAGAAGTTTAGAGATGTCACGTTTACCATTGCAACCTTTAGGCTTTAGCAGTCTCAAAATAATGTTCTTACCCTTATACTTAAATGAATAAATGTTATCTTTACCAAAATTTGTAACATAAGATCATAAAGTCCAGGACGACCTAAAAGAACATGGGCAACATCCATAGGTAGCACATCACAATAGATTTCATCCTTATAATCCCCCATTTGAATAGAGACTAAACACCTTTGAGTGATAGGCAAAATATAGTCATTCACCCATGCTACTCTAAAAGGATTTGGATGTGGTTCTACTTTCAGGTTTAACAATTTAATAAAGATCCTTTAGAAACCACATTCATTGAACTACCCCCATCAATCACTAACTTACATTTCTTATCTCCACTCTATATGATTGTGTGAAAAATACTAGTACGCTTCCAATCATCATTATCTACGGTTGTGGATAGCACACATCTAACCACACCAACACACGCATCATCATCACGATTTTCATGAATATCATCTTCATCACCAGAATAATCTAAAGGATCAACAATTTGGTTTTCCTCATCCTCTAAACTACTTTGTTCAACATCTAATGCTAATGCACATCAAAATAAATTCAGACGCAATACGACCCTTGTGATGACACTTATGACAGACAATCGATGAAGTACTAGCCTTAGACTCAATAGGAGAAGCAACAGGAAGAGAGTTACGCAAACTAGACTCTTTGCTCTTAATGTTATTAGGCCTAGTATTACCATTTGATGACATAGACTATAACTTGAACTAACTTGTGTATGCAAAAGAGGAGAGTCTATTGAAATTCTCGACTTCTAAGGCTTTTTTTATATGCATCATCTACAGTGTGTGGAGCATGCAAGTTAACCATCTTTTGAATGTTGAACCTGAGATCATTAACAAAACGAAAGTGCATAAAGAAATTGATCCTCAAAGACGAACTCATTACACCTGCTTCAACTTCCTCAAACTAGTAGAATATTCAAATACACTAAGAGTCGCTTGTTTTTAGATTAATCATGTCAGGAGAACAATTGACTCTTATACGATGAAGGAATGCAATTTTTGCACTTTGCCTTCATAACAAATAATAAGATGGGTGGTTCGTGGTTCACCTATCAATCATGGCTTGCAAATATATTCCTCTGTCAATACATCTACTGAACGTTAATTTCATTTTAGCAAACCGAATCCGTTCACTATCAATCATTTCATACTAATCAAAATATTCCTCAATAGCAACTAATAAATAAGAGAAAGCATTAGGATCCATTCTACCATCAAATTCAAGAGCACTAACCTTGACTTTATGTGATGTCCTTTCAGGTTGATCACTGTTTATCTCGATTCCTACCCCAATTACCATTAACCCTAGACTGGTATCGCTAAGGAGCAACATCTTCTCTCACCTAATTTGGTGGGTAATTTTGTCTTGGTGGTTGGTAATCTAATGGGAAGTTGACATTATCAGGTTGAAACCGATCACCTAGGTTGAACTGAAGGTCTCCTATGGCAGGTAACCTCGTGTGAGGTTAAGCAATTGAATTACTACCCAAGTTCATTTTACCCAGATTGTCATGCAAACCATTTGTGAATTCATCAGATTGATGTGAACCTCCAGATTTAAACCCCCAAAGGTGTGCCGACCCAACGTGTTTCCTAACAAATACCAACAATTTCACCTATCTCGTGTTTAGCCAAATGTTTTAAAAGCAAATGCATTTTTTGATTTATTACATGAGTTTGTCATTCGAGGGCAGATTGACGTTGGGTCAATTGACCACACATTGAATTTAAATTATTTACCGATGCAATGACTGAATAAAATTTTGCTTTATTTGTATCATGATGACAGGTAATACAAACTAGACTATTATTTAGATATTGAGATAAAACTTGTAGTCTTAAGTCAAAATTATTAAGTCTCTTACGGATCTTTGTATTAGGTGAAGAAGATTCAACATTATCACTTTGCGTATTAACATGCTATCTAAAATTTACCAAAGAAGAAATTTTATAAACCATAATGCGAACGCAATGAACACAAATCTAAAAATGAAATGCAATTATATAATAGATTGCACGAGTCACGAAAGAATAACTAAAAAAACCAAAAGTGTATTTTTTTTAAATACTCTTGATGCTCTATCAAATAAACTGGAACCTAAAACAATCAAACAAAATATACTTAAATATCACGAATATTAAATGATTTTTCAAAGTAAAAGAAAATGTACCTCAAGCCAAGAACCTTTAGACGCCTACATAAATTCTCGGCGTGGTTGCGGAGAATTAAATAAAGTGTGTAATTCTTTGATAAGGAAATTAATGTATTCCTAAACAATGATCAAAATGAGAAGTCCCCTACAAATGAAGGACTAAACAATAATTTGACAAACCGAATGCACTTGAAACCAACAACGGTTCCATAATAAAGATAAGCCTAACAAGGAAGATAAGCCCAACACCAACCCAAATGAAGAAAACCTTACAGCAGCAAGTGAACCAGATTGGGTAGAAAAAGAAGTTGTAAAAGGTCTTCAGTATCTGGAAGATTTGAAGAACCAACTGAGTCATGAATTAAGCAACCCGGACATCATAGAAAGAATGAGGGGAATCAAAATAAATTGCAAGAAGTCATTCCTTGTGCATAATCAAGCTTTTTGTGCTTGGATGTTGCTTGAAACATAACACCTTCTCTTCAGACTTCAATTCGTCTCGATCAAACCAAATTACAAAGACAACAACGACAAATCGAGACTGAATCGAATTCCTTCTCCTAAACTTTCGAACCAAAACTGGGAAATCGTCAGAAGAGCACGAAATTAGTGGGTTTAATAGAGAAATGCTACGGGGCTAACTGACCCGTATTAATTTTACTTACTGAGATACTTATTATCATGATATCAAAGAATTTCAAAATCAGTGATACTGATACTAGCAAGGACATGACATAACACGATAAAATAAAATAATTATCCTTACAAATATTGTCCTTAAAAAGCATAATTTAGGATAAATAAACAACAAGTGCTCAAACATTGTTTACAAATATTCAAACACAAACATATGACATTAAAACTTAAAGACTAGCATTTCTTATGAATCAAATAAAATGGTCAGCTTCTGTGTCACTACAGAAAGATCTGCACCTCGAATTCCAAGATTCTCTATATTCATTGAGTCAAAACCATCTCCTCCAATTTTCCACATTTTAGATTTGCCTTCATTATAGTTTGGAGATCTCCTTGACAGAAGACGAAGATTGTTATGGACATAAACCAAGTCCTCAACTTTGTGTGTCAACTTTGTTTTCTTCATGGAGGAATGAAATTATGTGCCTCAATTTTTCACAAATATGAGATTTGGCTCATACTACCACAATTTCAATGCTTATAGATTGAAGCATTGGTGAGAAGTTCCATGAACAACCCACCATTTAATAGACTCATGTACCACCTTCATTTATGGAATCACTACTAGAAAATCTTCCAAGGCGTAAAAGTAGCATACCCTCATTTGCTCGCCTCTAAATTCATTTGAAAATATCTCTCAAAATATTTTCTTTCTATTACTACTTCATATCTCGATGTAGAACACATCATGGAGATTAATCAAGCCATTGTTGACTATAATACCTACAAGTTGAGTTATGACATAATTCTATAAAAGTTAAACATTATAGAATATCATTCATATATTTAAATCATCTAAGCCAATTTAAACTCTTAAGATTACCTTGGATTTAAGGAATGTAAAGGTGTGTGGATTTTAGTCCATCTTTCCACCAAGATTCCATTCACAATATCAAAAAACCTACAAGTATAATTACAAAACGATTCATATAAGTTCAAATATAATTAAAACTTAATTAAAACTCAAATATTTAACTAATAAATCTTAATTATAAATTTTAAATTTTTTGTATGTTCTTTTATGCTTTTTCTATAAATGGTTCCTTCACTTTTTAGATCATCGAATCCCACCACTCATAAATATTGTGAAGGCAAGGTTTGTCAGTGTCAGCTAATCGAAGCATCTTATACATGGGAGCTATAAAGCTGAGGATATAATCCACATCCATCCAAAAGTCTTCATTTAGGATTTATCCCTTTACTTTTGGGCCTTTCTCACTACATCATCTTCTTTTATACATCTCCCATTCTTCACTTATCACTAATTGCTCCAAGCCTCTTTTATTGTCTTAAATCATTTAATAACAAATAGTCAAGCAAAATGTGTATCAACCACTAAAAGTAACTTCAACTTGCAATGATTATTAAACATTGATAATCTCATTGCATGATTCATAATGAAATTATTGATGAAAGAGGCATCACTTGAAACCCGAGAGATCTAACCACATTGTTCCATCACATCACCATATCTTGGGTGTGTTGATGGTGCACATATGTTCTTCAAAGCAAGATTGAGAATATGAACCACACACGGGGTCCAAAAGATATGCCGAAACTCGTCTATACGTGTCTCCGCTACTAAGAGTTTGCAAAGATTATTAGTTGTAACTTGAACTACTTTTTGAGGACCAATCTCTTGTATAGTGTTAATCAACAAATCAGCTATAACGTGCTTGTCCTTAGTCTCCCCTTCAAAGTTTATTGCTTTTAAAAACATTGGTCCACTTTCTAAACCGCCATGATGTTAATATATTTCTTTGAGCATCCGACCATCCATCACTACAACGCTCACCCTTTCTCATTCCAAGTCTTCTTGATTGGTTCCACAGATTCTCAATATTACTCTTTCCTTCTACAACAATGTGTTCTTAATGCATTATAGCCCTCGGTGGGACATAACTCCAGAAGTCGACTCAGACTTTTAAAAAGACGAAAGATAATAAGATTTATGTAAGCCGGAAAAGACACCCCCCACTGCAAACATCCTAGCTATCTCACTGTCAACTATTTCACGTGCACCCATATTAAATGCCTTCTCAATTGATCCAATAGACCCCTTTCTCCTTTTTGGATCAATGGCACTAGTACTAGAAGAGGAATTCTCAAAATTAGATGTTGTAGCGCTTAATGTGAGTAAAAGAACTTGCTTAAGATTAGATTGTTTCACCCTTTGTTCAGCTTCCTCTATCACCCTTCGCTTCTCAACTAAATTTTCATTCATTACTTTAGTACAAGATGCAACCCCGACCACTTTAATTTTCAATAGGTGAGCGTTGACTCTATAATATGACCCTTTATATATTTGTCTACAAAAATTGCATTGAAAAGCAACATTTCCTCCTCCTTTACCCAATTTTGCTTCTCTCGTGGCATACCTCCATAATGGAGCATTGTCATCTTGATTATTTTGTTGGTCACTTGAAGGCTTAGAATTACTACTCATTGTATAATTCTGCATCATAAAAAAATAATAATAATCATGCATTTAAATTAATCTAAATTATTTCAAAGCCCAACCAATCTAATTTTTTGTCCATCCATGAATCCTAATTGAATTAGACTAACTCCATAAAATTTGCATGTTTACATTCATTGAAATTCAAAATAAATTATAAAACAATCTAATCTAATTGTTCTCCACTTCTCCTTAATAAACTATAAAAAGCAGTAAGCATAAAAAACAATTAGGCAAATGGACCTCTTATTTAGTTTTTTTTTTAAAGAGTTAACAATTGTACTAATAAATTAATAATAAATGGATGAATTTTTATGTCATTATTTGTATTTACAAAAGAGAATTCTGAACTTACAAAAGAGAATTGTACTAATTCTTATTCTCTCGCACCAAATTTAATTATTTATCAAATGGAATTTAATTATTTATGAAATGGTTTGTCTTTGTAATTAAGCATACTCATCAAGGGCATTACTGGACTTGCACACCCAATTACCCAAACACCCTCTCTGGTTTTTGGAACTAATCGGGCAACCCCCGACTCCCCCACCCAACGTGGAAAGCAGCCCCTGGCCCCCTCTTCCCCTTTCCACGCTGCCACGCTGGAACAATCAAACAAGTCTCCCATTCCCCCCTCTCCTCTCCCTTTCAGAGCCTCTCCCGCACTTTGCCGCCCCTCGTGACACTAATCTCCCGCCGATTCACCTCCCGCTCCTAAGGCACGCTGCGTCTCTCCTCTCTTATTCCCTTCTTCCTCTCTTCTTTTTCTTTCACGTGAAAGAAAAACCCTAGAAATTGATCGATCTCGCCTCAAAAAAAAGAAGAAAGAACTTAAGCACACCTTTCCCCCGATGTCGTCAGATGTCGACTGGGCCGCGGACTCACTCTCACTTCTCTCGCCGACCAATCCAAATTCTTGTGTTTTGAGAAAAATAAGGTTCTACTCTTTGAGGAAGAAGAGCAAAAGTCAGTTTTTTAAGCCCAGTTAGCAGTACGCCGATAAAATATGTCAATCGTGTCGAGCCGTGTCCGAGTCGTGTCCAAGCCATATCCAAAATCTTTGTCCTACTATTTGGTCAACGATACGCCACGTGGCGTATCAGACATGTATCCAACGTGTGTCCGTGTGTCCATGTGTTCGACACACTAACACTCCATAAAGGTCATCAGATCCGCGTCTCTCTCCCGTGGTAAAAGGAGAAATGTCATCTTGATATTTGCCAGAAGCATTAGAAGACGAAAAACCTGGTGCTTTCGATGTCGCGCACCTGGGAATGTTCGATGGATCTCATTGTAAGGTGGCACCGCCGAGTCACCGGCCTGGCTTTCTTGTGTGGAGGAGCCGCTACTCCGAGCCAGACTCACCAAGGTTGCCTGAGTTGCAGTAATGACCGATTCTATAAAACCCAAAATTTAATTTTCCTCGAAAAATATGAAAATAATACCTTGAATTGTATCCTAATTCTAAATCTCTGATGACAAAACTGACTTCACCGTTGGAACTGCCTCACTAGCCCTAATACTTACCACGTCGACCCAAGCAGTTTTAATTTCACGCTTTTCTCGATAAGACCGGTGGCAGCAGACACTGCACATCTGAGCGCCCACAGAGCGCCATACGCCGCGCATTGCACTAGTCAAACACGAGCCTGCCACGCGACTACACGACACGCAGATCTCCTAATCGATGGAACCAAAGATGATAAGAGGATATCGGTAATCATATCAACCAACAAGGCTGACACGCGGCGAATGAGACAAAAAATGAATTAAACGAAGTTAAAAAGACATCTCCTTCTCCATTCGCCCCAGAAGCGCAGCTATGTGGAGGAACACTCAGAGAGAGAAAAGCCTAACTTTCCCCAATTTCCTACTGGACCGGACCGTCGACTGACGGGCAGCAAGAGCCGCTTCACGTAAGGCGCGCGGCACCGACAGAGATTCTACAACTTCGGAGGTAGGGTTTTCCTACTTGGATTTAACTCGTTTGGGGCAGTTATCGTTAATTTAATTGCATTGTATGAGGCCGTGATCGCTCGTCACCCCAAAATTGAGATCGAATGTTGAAAATCCCGACCTGCTTTTGGATACCCCGACCGATCTCAAAGTTGAAAATGGTCCCCGGTGCTTTTATATGTGTGTTAAATTGTGGTCTGGTGTTATGAGGCTCAAAACGTTGATTTTATTTCTCGGCTCCAAAGAAAGCGGAACCGAGGTTGATGAGGGGGTCATCTATATGATAGCTTCCACGACTGGGTGCTTTTTTTTTTTTTTTTGGGATCATAAAACAAATTCGAATTGCGTGTTGGACCGAAAACATCCAGGGAATTTGCTTAAAAATGAATGGCTTGAATTGTAGGAAAATGATATGTTGATGCATGTAATTTAATGTGTTAACATGAGGTTTGGAATTATACGAATATAATCGTAGCGAGCCATCGGAATTGATAAATGAATCGTACACGATTTCATATGCACCGCACCCTAGATTAGTAGGTGTGAGTGTGCATGACAAATAAATCGAGGGTCAGTTCAAACAATGAATTCTTTTGGTAAATTATTAAAAATGATAATTTTATTCGAAGTTTGTCCGAAGAATTGTGTTGGGGAAAATTGTCCAACACCACGCTTGAAATTTCACGAATTGCTTCGAGAGTAACCGAACAAATTCATCTCGGAGGATTGTCCAACGTATTTATATCGGAGGGTTGCCCACAATTAAAACAAATATTTTGTTTGAAAATGATTTTAATACATGGTTTCAAGATGTGTGAGGAGCTCATGAGGACTCGAGACACGGATTGGGCATGTAGACACTCAAGTAGGATTATGCAATTGCTTGAATGTGTTTGGTCATTGGCCACATGTGCACTTAGGTGGGAGTAACCCATGCAGGAGATTATCCCATCGGCCATTGCTCACCCTATCAAGGGAAAATTACTGTATAGGAGTGTTCGAAGACGACGCCATTAAAGGTCGCTTAAGAAAGCCTGATTGTGGCTTTGGTATATATTTTGTAAAACATGTATTAGAACTCTTTTAATTTTAATATATGTTCGTATTAAGAGTGGCGAATAACTCTTTAAAACCATGGTAATATAGTTGATTATATTTTGGTGAGTATGATGTGCCAACGCACAATAATTTTAACATGATGCGCCCTACATATGAGACACATGGGTTTTTTCGCGTAAGGGCCGACGTAGCGATTAACGGACCCCGAATCGTGGCGCTATGATTCTAGTGTGGGGAATTGTTTGTGAATGGTGATTCGAATTAGGCATTGAATGTGAGCGAAGCAAAGAATTCGAGGAAAGGGGCAGGAGATCGATGGCGACTAATCGAAGCGGTGAGGGCGAAGCTGATGTTCGATCTTCGAGCGGCCGTCGACAAAATGAAGGTTGTTATGTTCAAGAACGGGAAAGAGTTCGGACTAATACCAAATTGATGTAATCAGCTACAAAGAATAATAAAATTAAAAAGAAAGAGAATAAAATAAACAAAAAAAGTTCTTAAGTTTTCAATATCATCAAGTCTACCAAAAACAATAACATAATGTTTTATTTATAGGCACCAACAGAAAACTCTAACGGACAAATCCAAAAAAAATATGATTAAATAAATAACTAATAATAATAAAAATTATCATTGAACCTGGGCTTCCTATCTCGTATAGTCCTAGATATGGGCCTTCTCCGTGCCCCCATCACTTCTCCTCTTTGATTCTCCAAAGAACTTTCGAACTTATAAGATTTTTTCGTAGCGTTCATCTTCTCGACTTATCAATCAGCAATTCCATAATTGATTGTGACTTCTTCATTCTATCGACTTATTTATCAACATTTTCATAATTTATTGTAGCATCTTCATTCCATCAACTTATCTATCACATTTTCATAGTTGATTGCGGCGTCTTCATTCCATCAACTTATCAATCATCCTTTCCATAGTTGATTGTGGCGTCTTCATCCCATCGACTTATCAATTAACCCTTTCATAGTTGATTGTAAGTATTTTCTGCCTTTATCGACTTATCAATCAACCTTTCATAGTTGATCGCTTTGCCTTTACTATATCCTCGACTTTATCAATCAACATTTTAATAGCTGATTGTGACGTCTTCATCCCATTGACTTATCAATCAATCATTCTATAGTTGATTGTGGCGTTTTCATTACATCGACTTATCAATCAACCCTTTCATAGTTGATTGTGACGTACTCATCCCATCGACTTATCAATCAATCCTTCCATAGTTGATTGTGGTATCTTCATTATCCCCGACTTATCAATCAACCATTCCATAGTTGATTGTGATGTCTTCACTATCCCCGACTTATTAATCAACATTTCCATAATTGATTACGGGCGTTTCATCTCATCCATTTAACCGACTATTCCATAATCGGGACGCTGCATCTTTATCCTATCGACATTTATCAATCAACCATTTCACAGTTGATTGTGACGTCTTCACTATCCTCGACTTATCAATCAACCTTTCTATAATATATTGTGACGTCTTCATCCCATCCACTCATCAATCAACCCTTCTATAATTGATTGTGGCATCTTCATCCCATCGACTTATCAATCAATCATTCCAAAATCGACATGACACGCTTTCAATTTTCTAGCTTCGAACCCGATCACATGTAACCATTCGAGAGAGTATCCCGTCATGAGTTGCACTGCTCATGGTTTAATCTTGCATCAACTAGTCATGTTAAAACATAAAATCAATACTATAATTATAAAAACAAATGTCTCTTCCATTTAATAATTAGGTTAGGTCTTGTATTTGTTCACAAGATTAATATTTCACCTGATCAATAAATACGCCTCAGACTTGAAATCGACTCAGAGTAAAGGGTTGAGATAAAGACACCTGCGTCGTATTTGACCGTGGTTCATGTCGTATCAATGTATAGTGCCGCACAACATTCACTAACCCACTCCAATACGAATAATAACGCGCCAATATTCGTTAACCTAAACTCAACCCATTTATTATTCAGACAGAAGTCACTCGAATATGACCCATTTAATTTGATTATTTAAAATAATAAGAATTATAATACATGTTTAATACAAATAACCTATTAAATTTAACATGTTTATTAATTTTATTATTTAAATTAATAGGAATTATAATTAATAATTCATATTTAACACAAATAACTTATTAAATAGGTTAATTAATTAATTAATATAATAATTAAACGGATCAATTTAGGTCAAATTCGTGTTAGGTGCCGTCAACACGAATATGATTCATTTATTAAGCATGTTAGGTGGGTCAACACGAATATGATCAAAACACGATTATACTCAACTCAAACCCGCAAAAATCATGATGGGTTCATATCATATTCATGTATCGTGTCAAATTTTATTAGTGCTAAATTGAGATAGG
Source organism: Tetrastigma voinierianum (assembly GCA_016808115.1). Classification (NCBI taxonomy): domain Eukaryota; kingdom Viridiplantae; phylum Streptophyta; class Magnoliopsida; order Vitales; family Vitaceae; genus Tetrastigma; species Tetrastigma voinierianum. Next base: position 711,334 of record JAEQBH010003975.1, read on the forward strand.
AACAGTTGAATGAGAGGTTTTAGGATCAAATTATTGTAAGAACATAGTCTTATAAAATGACAGGCATAGTCCTACAAAATGACAAGCAAAGTGAATATGTAAAAATAAATAAATACACCTTTTTATTTAGAACAAATTTAAAATAAGTGAAATGAGTTAATAGATTTAAACAGCTTTAAATCACGTTTAATCATTGATCTCGTTATTTCTCAACATATTTAAATGATCATAATTACTCATAAATTTGGGTTGAAAGCAAATGCAATCATCATACAAACCATACCCCATTGGTTACAATTATACAAGCCAATGAAAAACCCACCGACCGGTTCAGAGGCCAACACGAAAAAGAGGTCTTACCTTTGCGGAGCAGCAGCATAATAATAATAAAATAAAATAAAAAAATAATAAAATTTGAGGACTTTGTTCACGGGTATTGTCAAATTTTTAAAATATTGTTATGCTAATAATTATTCAAAAACTATAATAATTCTCCATTTCATGTATAAAAATAAAATAAATAAAGTACTATTTTTTTCATTTTATTTTATTTATACCTCTCCACTCTCTAGAAAAAAAAAAAAACCCTTAGTTTCATTTTTAAGTATGAAGATAGATTTGGGATTTCAGATTAAATGAATTTCATAAGTCTAAAGGTTACATATTTTGCATAATTTACATGAATAATATAAAATGTAAGAAACAAAAGCGCCTTTTGTTATCAGACATAATTTTACATATTTTGCATAATTTACACGAATAATATAAAATGTAAGAAACAAAAGTGCATTTTGTTATCAAACATAATTTTATTTAATTATTATTATTATTATTATTATTATTATTATTTTTTATGTTTTAATTTCATTTACTATCTCATATGCATTAATAACTTATTTTAGTGCATATAAATGTTTATCAATTGCATTTGTATATGATATGAGTGTATGAGAGTTGTACAGACAGCAGGAGTTAATGAATCTTTGAAAGATGATTAGTTATTCACAATCAGTTCATAAATTTTGGCAATCCAATAAAGATTATGGTAGATTATCTCTAAATTGGAAAAACCACAAATTTTTTTTTTTTACATTTATTTACTTTGTATTACTTCATTGTAATACTGCTTTGAGGATTCGACTCACACCTCCTCACATCCATTCCTTTTTGCCACTGAATGGGTCCCCATCTGGGCTGCCAGATAATAATTTCCTTGATTAACTAATTTATTTCTTTTGCTTGACCACGGTCTATAAAGACATCGAAAAACACTTTTAAACTATATATCATACTTAATTAATCCTTATACGAAAAGAACGACAACAATGGATTAAGAAAAACCTATCACATAATATACCACATTCTCAAAACTCGAACTCGAACTATTAGCAAATTAAAAGACTAAATAAATTCAACCATCGCACCTATATTGCTCGACGATACCAACCTATATTTCTTTATATACTACCTTTAACCTTGAAAATATATTGAGCATATATCAAATCAATAATATACAACATATAGACTTTAATGTCCTTATAAATTGTATCACTATTAATAGAGGATAGTGATAATCAACATCTAATAGAGGTCCCATTGGAAGATCCAAGGGACCAAATGGAAAACTATTATCATAAAATTTCTTTAAGTGGAATTTTATATTTATAGATATGTATTTTAAAAGGAATAGTGCTATAATTTAATTCAATTCTATTATGTTTGAAGTATATGAAAGAAACAAAAATAATAAAACCATTTTTCCAAAAACGTTATATTTCTATAAAAGACTAGTACAATAAAGAATTGTGATATTAAATAATTTAAACCCATTTTCAGTACCTTTAAACACATATTTTAATATTAATATCATTTTAATATTTTTAAAAAGATTAATATCATTTTAATTTTAATCATTTCATAATGTTTGAAGAACCCTAAGTGATTTTGCAAGTGACTTAATTTGTTTTTTTTTTGTAATTTCATCAAGCGTTTTGTTGCGACATACGGTTTTTGGTGCTGTTTCGATAATGACATTTTATTTTTCATTATTTTGTTGAGACATTTATTTGGCAGATAAAGGACGCCATTATGCAGATATCAAATATAAGCTTTTTAAAGTTCGATTCATTATATTGTTAATTCTAATATTTGCTCTTCATCCTTCATAGTTTAGAGCGGATTTGATTTTGTGTTTTATTAATGTATTACTATTTTCAATCAATAAAATTAATTTTCTTCTAAAAACAAAGCTTAAGCAAAGATGCATGTGCATTACTTTCATAAGTTTGTTGGAAAGTTAGCTTAAAACGATATATTTTATCAAAAAATAACTAAAACATGAAGAAACTGTTTTAAGAAAAACAATATCATAACAAACCCTAACAAAGCCTCTAAAACATAGGAAATTTCCAAAAAATAATAAATAAATTAAAAAAAATATAGTTTAAAAAATAATCCTAAATATAATGTAGTTTTCTCCACATTTAATATTCTAGCATGAAAAAATTTCAAAATTATGAAGGTATCTTTTTAAAAGACACTTTTAATATAACATTTCAATAATTTAAAAAATGTTTATTGAAGAAACACTTTCAACTTAAATTTAAGATTTTTAAAATTATAAAAAGTATCTTTTCAAAAGATAATTTCAGTGTTGATTCAAAACTTTTAAAATTATGAAGGTGTATTTTCAAAAAACACTTTTAATATAACATTTCAATAATTTAGAAAATATTCTTTCAAGAAATACTTTCTAAAAATTCGAAAAACTGAAAATATATCTTGAAAAGACACTTTCAACTTAAATTAAAAAAAAAAATTTATAGAAGTTGCCTCTTCAATATACTTACTGGCTGATTCAAAAACTTCGTACCATGAACATCATTTCAAAATACACTTCTTTAAAGATATTTCAACAATTCAAAGTGTCGGCATACATTCTCTAAAATTCAAAATCAGTGTCATCATTACATACATTTTCAACTTAAATTCATACCAATCATGGAAAAGAGTTTTCAAAATTATAAAGTTATCTTTTCAAAAGACATTTTTAGTATAATATTTCAACAAATTAGAAAATATTTCTTCAAGAGATACTTTTCGTTTCATGAGTTTTTAAAAAAACGTTTCTTCAAGTTTAAATTCTAAAATTTTGAAAATGTCTCTTCAAAATATATTTTTGGTGTAAAATTTTCAAATTTTTTGAAAATGTATTTTGAATATATATTTTTGAAAAGTTTTTATAAAATATACTTCTACTTGGTAAAAATTATATTATATTTAGGAATATTTTTAAATCTATATTATTTGTGAATTTTGTATTTTTTAAACTAAATGTATAAAAGCCTAAAACAGATGTCGATCCTGGTCTTTATGCTGAAATCACAACTACATCATATCCAGTATTCAAAAAAGTTTAAGGGTTTTACCATGGTTGGAGGAAAAAAGGAAAGAATTTAGCCTGGTTCCGAGGTGGGTTTGGAAGTATATACATTAATGGGGGCTTAATAATGAGCAATGAAGAGAGTTCAAGACAAGTGAGGAAGCGAGAAACTGTAAACAAATAATATGTGGGAACTGTACAAATTAGGTTAGACGGCCAAGAGCCCCTTTGTCTGGACCCAAGAATTTCCGCAGTATTGGATGACAAACCGAAAGCCCATTCCTATGTGAGGACCCGGGAAATCGAAAAGAAACTACTATCCCAGATATTTTTGTTTTGGTTTCTAATGAAAACTGATTGCATTTCGGGGATTTCAACGACTTTAATAAAGAGAATTGGTGATTGCATTAAGGAGAGAGGGAAAGAGCGAGAGAGGGTGACTTTGTAACTTGCTTTTTCTGTGACAGTAACAGAGGGAAGTGGGGGTGACGCGTGGAGCTGTGAGTGAGAGCAAGGCAGGTGTCCTCCAGCGGCGGTCTGTCGTCATAAAAGCTTCATTTCCATCGCTGCTTCATCTTAAGTCTTGTCTCGGGAGTTGTGCCAGATTTTTTTGGGTCTGATTTTAGCGGTGTGACTACTGGCCTTTCGTGAGGCGGACTGGTGTCGGAACATGAAACTTTTTCTGGGTCTTTTCACAAGGTGGGAAGTTCAGAGTTGTGGTGTTTGATTTTGATTTCATGAGTAAATTGTTGTTCTCTTCTGTTGCGGCGGTGTTGATTTGGCGGCGCTGGTGGCTGATTGAAGGTTGTTTGATTCAGTTTGAGGAAAATGAGCGGAGCTGTGCTTCTGGCGGTTGCCGCCGCCAGAAACTTGTTGCAAGGATGGGATAACGCTACTATTGCTGGTAACAGATTTCTCATCTCCCAACTACTCTGTTTGTTCCTTGTTGAAAAAGGTTCTTTCTGTTGTCTTCTGCTATTCAGAGTCAGTTCTTTTCTTGGATTACTTACTTATGAGCTCTGATGACTGATCCTGATGTTGGGTGTCTGGATTGAGTTGATTTCCTTTGTGGGGTTGCTTGGTTGAGCTCATTCTCCCTGAATTCATTCCTTCTTTTTTTATTTATAATTTTTTTTTTGTTACAGGGGCTGTTCTATACATCAAGAAGGAATTCAACTTGCAGGGTGAACCTACTGTAGAGGGTCTAATTGTGGCCATGTCTCTCATCGGAGCCACGGTTATCACTACTTTCTCCGGTGCATCTGATCTGATCACGTCATCATGTTAATTATATCATCCCTATTTTATTTTGTCAGTGGCCTTGTAATGCTGTGGTCTCCCAATGTTTATGTGCTACTGTTGGCAGGCTTGATGGATTTGGGGTTGGTCTGTCAGTTACTATTGTTCCTGTTATATATCTGAGACTGCACCCTGGAAATAAGGGGATTGTTGAATACACTTCAGTTCACTGGTTCTGGTGGAATGTTTTTGTCTTACTGCATGGTTTTTGGGATGTCTCTGATGAATTCACCAAGCTGGAGATTAATGCTTGGGGTTCTTTTTATTCCTTCCCTCGTATATTTGGCGTTAACGGTGTTTGTGTTGCCTGAGTCTCCTAGGTGGCTAGTCAGTAAAGGGCGTATGCTCGAGGCCAAGCGCGTATTGCAGAGACTACGTGGTCGAGAGGATGTCTCTGGTTTGTTCCTCTGGATACTGATCCTGATTTTGTTACATTGGCTGAAATGGGATGTTAAGTTGCTGTTCTAGATAGATAAAAATTCTTAGGATTTTCTTGGTTGCTTATTTTGGTTTCATAGATTTTTGTTTAAAAAGAATTTACACCATGTTTTAATTTAAATTATTAAATTCTTTGTAGGCAAAAGAATTTTGGCTTGCCTTCGACTTTCTATGTCTCTGCTGCACGCTGCACAAATTTTAATATGTTGGTAGAAAAGTTATATTCCTTTGTGTTTCAACATATTCTTGTGGCAAAAAATTGTTATACATTCTACTAACCCTATGTGGGTGATGAATCCATGTCCCCAGTTGAATTGGGTCCATGAGTAGTTAGAATGAATTGCCTGCACTAAGCGATCCCATTTAAACTTAAATTGTCACTTCAACAGAAATTACTAGGTATGTCCTTGTTGTGCTTTAGATATGATTCTAGGATCCCTTTTGCTGTAATCATTCTCAATGATTTCTTTCTAAATTACTTTCGACCTTATAGCAATTGACCAGATAATAGTTGTATTTAATGCTGGAGTTCAATCACATCCAAAATTGAACTCAGAGCATAACCTATTGACGGATTGCTAAATGTTAGACATAGAAACAACGTCTTGTCACAATATGTAAGATGGTAAGTTACATTTGTATGAATACTGCACATTTTAACTCAAAATGAATGATGAATAATTATGCATGTCCAATTTTAACCTTTCTTGATTGATTCTTTTCTACTGACTCACTGCATAGAATATAAGTATTATGTAGGAATGACTAGGTAAACCCGTGGTATTTTATATCCAAAGCAAATGTGCTACTGTTGTATACACTTTCATTATAATGAATTAATGAATGATGTTGCGTAATGTGGATAATACTTATTTTCCTCTGATCAACAGGGGAGATGGCTTTGCTGGTTGAAGGTCTTGGAGTTGGTAGTAAAACTTCTATAGAGGAATACATAATTGGCCCCGATGATATCTGACACTCAGGATCCAACTACATGAATGATAAAATCAGATTATATGGGCCTAAGAAGGTCTCTCCTGGATTGCTAAACCTGTTACTGGGCAAAGTTCTCTTGGCCTTGTGTCTCGCCATGGAAGCATGGAAACAAGTCGTCCACTTATGGACCTGTTGTTACCCTTGGGGTAGTAAAATTACGAGAAGCTTCCTGAGACAGGAAGCATGCGAAGCGTGATATTTCCGAACTTTAGCAGTATGTTCAGCATATCAGGCAATCAACCAAAAAATGAAGAATGGGATGAAGAGAGCCTTGCCAGAGATGGTGAAGAATATCCATCTGATGGTGGTGATTCTGATGACAATTTGCAAAGTCCATTGATCTCACGTCAAGGTACGAGTGTAGACAAGGACCTGGTGCCTGCTCCAACACATGGCAGTATTTTGAGCATGAGACACAGTAGTGTAACGCAAGGAGATGGTGGAGAGCAAATCAGTAGTAGCATGGGAATTGGTGGTGGCTGGCAGCTGGCATGGAAATGGTCCGAAAGAGAAGGTCAAGATGGAAAGAAAGGAGGTTTAAAAGAATTTATTTTGCACCAGGAAAGCATTGGTCGATCTTGCCGTGGGATCTTTAGTTTCTGTTCCAGGTGGTAGAGGTACCTTCTCGATGGTGAGATGACCTCAACTGCTGCTTTGGTAAGTCAACCTGCTCTTTATCTGCTGAACTCGATCACATCCGTTGACCAGCTATGGTTCATCCTTCGAAACTGCAACAAAGGGCTCAAGTTGAGAGATCTTTGAACCAGGAGTCAAGCACGCACTAGTCATGGGGGTGGGGGATTCAGATATTTTTAGCAGGTGAATACACATTTTGAGAAATTTCTATGGTTATATTGCATTCTTTTCCTTTAAAATAAAATGAAAAGCCTTTATCTCAATTTGCATTTCTAATTCTTGATATGTTCGCAGGTCTTTCAAGTTATCCTTTATTATTGTTGTTATACAAAAGGCTCCCTTCAATGATTTCTTGTTAATGCTTTTGTGTAATAACAAAAATCAGACTGCTACAGATCTCATAAGATTAACGGCATGATTGGGAAACTATTGGGGTTTTGGCCTTCACTTTCTCTTGAGAGATCTAAAAAATGCTGTGAGAAAACGTCTGGATATCAAACTATTCTCATGATGATGGGAGAAAATGTCAGACAAACTTAATTTTCTGTTTCTTTTTGTTGGCTGGCTGTCATCTTAAGTTATTTCTTGTTTATGCAGTTCTCTGGCATAAATGGGGTTCTGTACTACACTCCTCAAATTCTTGAGCAGGCAGGTGTTGAAGTTCTTCTTTCAAACATGGGCATTAGTTCAGCCTCAGCCTCTCTGCTTATCAGTGCAATCACAACCTTGTTGATGCTTCCTTGCATAGCTGTTGCCATGAGGCTCATGGATATTTCTGGCAGAAGGTAACTTCTTCTTCCTTCCCTTTTCTTATTTGGCTTTGGCGTGGTTCTTATTTGAAAAGTTGCAAAATGTCTGCTTCCATGAGCCTAATGGGATATCTCTGGCAGAAAGTGATTATTGTTATATCCTCACTGGTCATGGCTGCAATCCCTGTTTGAAAAGCACAACCTCTCTCTCTCTCTCTCTCTCTCATATTTCTCATGTCTAGTTGGTCAAAAATGGTAATGGGGTGGGGTAATTAGGTAACTAACTTTTGCCTTCATCCTTATTTGGGTAAGTTTTGGGATTCTATAAGAAGCTTGCAGCAGGTAATAGTTTGATGAGTTTTTTTTTTCTTTTGGTGTTTAATGCAAGATTTTATTACATTCACATTCATGTGCTTGGATATGGTTTTGGTTTGAAGGCTTGTGGTGGTCCCGTGATTTAGTTACATACACGAGCGTGATTACAAATAAATATTTATATATTTTCTCAATATTTCAAGTTGAACCCAAAACATTTCTTCCACTGAGATCAAATCTTACCAATAAAGCAAGGCATCTGTGATATGTACAGATTCACAATGAGTCAGCTTTTAGTCATTGATTAGAGCTTAATTAATGCTTAACATTTTTCTTATCATTTTTATATTTTGTTCATAAAACAAGTCTATATTCCTGAACAGAGTGTACCATAGTGGGTTTTGATCAATTTTTTAATGCTGCAAGTAGTCTTTTATAGATGAGTTCTTTTCTTCTCCTTTTTTATTTATTTTATTTTTTTCAGTCAGTTCTATTACAATTGTCATGGACATTAATTGCCTTGTTATGTCTTGATCCTGAGAATGTTGAATTGAACCTTGTATTGCTCAAGTTGGCCCAAATCAAAACATAAAGGTCATGCCTGTAAAAAACTTGTCTACTATTTTTTCCATTGCTTTATTCAGTTTTCCTTATTCTTACTCTCTCTCCTCATTGCAGGAGTTTGCTGCTCTATACAACTCTGCCCTGATAATATCCTCGTCATTCTAGTCCTTGGAAGTGTAGTGCATATGAGTAATGTTGTGCATGCTGTAATCTCAACAACTAGCGTCATCGCCTACTTTTGTTGCTTTGTCATGGGATTTGGTCCGTCCCAAACATACTCTGTGCAGAGATTCTCCCCACTCTCGTGTCCGAGGCCTCTGCATTGCCATTTGTGCGCTCACATTTTGGATTGGCGACATCATTGTAACCTACACGCTGCCAGTGATGCTGACCTCCGTCGGCCTTGCTGGTGTCTTTGGCATGTATGCTGTTGTGTGCCTCATCTCATGGGTGTTCGTCTTTTTGAAAGTCCCAGAAACCAAAGGTATGCCTCTTGAAGTTATCACTGAGTTCTTTGCTGTTGGTGCAAGTGCTGGAAAGAACAACTGACTAGTCCATTGACGGTCTGAGTTTTGGCTGGCGTTTCAGCTTTTCGTTGGATTCAGATTTCTCCTCTTTTCTTCTTGATGTTGATTCATTTAGGAAGAATTCTCCTCTGTTTGTCCATTACATGATTTTACTTTTCAAGTCTTCTTGTTGTGTTACTTCAGAAAAGCAACTGTGAAGTTCATTTCCCTTGTAGAGAGTGTTTGCTTTCTGAACTGAGTTAACAGAAAAGGGTTGAATTATCCAACTTTCTTGGGCTCTCTGATTACATCAATGCCTTGATAAAACATTCTTTATGAGCCATCACCTTTGTATAAATGCTCAGCATACATTGATTTGGCTAGTTAGGATTGTGGGTAGTTACATGCTTTCTACAAACAGAAAAGGGTATATTCTAAAGCCCTTCACAAGCATTTGTGTAGATGAAAATGTTCAGTATCTTCCTTGAATAATCAAAGTTTAGCAGCCAAATTATGGTGGTGTTTGGATTGGGCATGCTTCATTTTGTTTCTGGGTGGACTTGTCCCACTCCACCATCAACTTTATAGGACTGTTAAAAGAATTTTTGATTAAGAGCCAAAATAAATGTGGTTGATTTTGTTTATGCTCAAGAATCTTTATTAAGACGCCAAGAAAAGAGGAATGAATAAAGTTAAGGGAGAATGAATGAATGAATAAGAGAGAGCCTTTCATATCTGATTTATGTTGTAGATCATTCAATATTTTAAAAAGACCGGACAATATTTTAAAAAGATAGGGTATAGGAAGGGGAGTGGTTTCGGCTTCGAGTTCTAATAGGCATAGTTTATTATATTATAATTAAAGTGCTTAAATGTGAAAAGAGAGATTTCATTTCTGCCCAACATCTTAATTATGAAGCCAAAGGTTAAAGGGAGAGAGAGATTTGAAAGGAAAGGGGAAAAAGGGTGAGACTAAGTGACCAAAATGAATGAATGAATGAATGAGAAAGATTTATTTAGCCAAATGATTTTGAAAAAGGAAAGGAAAAGGGGAGTGAGTTTGTCTGACTAAATGATTAATATTTAAAGGAAGAAGAAACAAACTTTTGACTTTGAGAAGATTTTGTAATTTTTTGAGTATTATTTTTAAAATGTTTTTAAAAATATTTTTTGATTCAAGTATGTATTTTGGAAAATAAGAAATAACTATAATTATTATGACACATTGACATTGACACTGAAGAAAAAGAAAAAGTGAAAACTTAAGAAGGCAAAAAGTCGTGGATGCTATATTAAGATTCAAGATTGTAGAAGTTATGGAACCCATTGGTGTAAAGTGCTATAAATACTTTTCTTAATAATTGGACTTGGACTAACAGAGCTCTTTATTAATAATTGGACTTGACTTCCAGAGCTCAATGGAGAGCCTAGAATTCAAGATCATGTCGGACTGTTTATCGATGACCTTTATGGCCTGGATTTCAATCTGATACAACTAATGGTTTAACTTTAAACGAAGTTAAATCATAAAGAAGGAAACTTTTCATGATATTCTCAAATCCGAGGATCTCATTGATAACCTATCAATTCATGGAATTTCTGTAGATTTTGGGTGACTCGATATCATACTATTGTGTCCTATTTATCGAGATCCATATTTTCATAAAAAATCGGACAGATTCTATTTTGTTCGAAGAGCTATACCCAACATACAACCTGTATAACTATAACCCATCCAGGGTCTCAACAGAAATGGTAATTACCACATAGGATCCATCTGCTCATATCCCCAATATATAATTATATATTACAACCACTTTTAATCGAGCTATTTCCTAAGATTTACCTTAATGCATCTCTTTATTTTATCCATTCATTTACATTTGAATCTAAAATATAAAAGTAAAATACTTAATTATAGCCCGTAAGAGTCTGATCACGACCCTCTTACCATAATTACATACTCGACTATTTAGACAATAGTCCCAAAAGAATTTAATTACAATTCTTTTATACAAAATACTTTTACAAAAGAATATCATGTCACACATCGACCTCCTTCATAATCACGGCCTCAGCTGAGCGTCTTCCCCCAGACACCCCCGTACCGAAAAGCGGATCCTACGACTACGGAAGAATGCCCAACAGTGATAATTTCCTACAAGAGTTACTCCCCACCTAAGTGCTCATATAATGATCAAACCAACCTATACACATCCAAGTGAAAAATGTTTACATCAATGTTATATGTCATGCATGAATGCTCCTACGCCATATCCCGAGCTCACTCACTGATTCCTCACACACGCCTCTATGCCAAGGTGACAACCGTCACTCCAGAAGCACTAATGACACACATATAATCGAACTCTACCGGCCACCAAGACCCAATGCAAGTAAATTAATCCGAAATAATCTCGACCCATCACACAACCTGCCTGGCGCTGAGCAACTACGACCGTAGGTCTTCTTTGGGAAACGTAACTTTTCACCTACGCCGCGGTCCTTTACACCCATACGTAACTTGATCACACCGCGGTCTTCTTACACCCATGTTCTGTGCTTTCACCCGGCGGATTAACGACCCTTCTTGCTCCACCCAACACACATTAATTATATTTCAATTTTACGATTTAAACCACGAAATATTTATCGTGACGTCGTCCAGTGATTTGTTCTCACTACCCATTCATATCACCGATGATGGATGACCATACCCATGCGCACACACCCATTTCATGCAATGATCGTGTATATGAAATGCAATTACGCTATCTTACGCCATACATGCCACATACACATTTATAAATTCCTGATAATTATATTTCCTACATATAATTTCCGTTCATCACAATTCATGTTAATACATCACGCAAGCACATATTAACATGATTTTGACACACAACCGTATATTATTTATTTTTCTAACAATACACATAAAATGACCCAAATCTCGGACTCATATAAAATAGGACACCTCTTGGTCCCTTCACGATTCGTCACCGAATTACTATGATACCAAAACATACTATAAAACCCGAAGACATCTGTGACGGGATCAAAACTAAACCTCAACCCAGTTTGGGACTGTCCAAAACCAGTTGCAAAAATTTTCAATATTCAGTCCCAAAATCTTATTCGGATTGTCCGAAAATAGTCCAAAATTCAAACTGACTGTCCGAAACAATTCAAAAATTCGTACTTCTACACCTACCCCAAAATTTGAGACTCAAATTTACGCCTCTAAAAACCCAAGTCATTAAAAATGACCTTGTTTAAATGACTCAAATAGAAAATTTTCTATCTCACGAGTTTGGACGAACTCCAAGATTTTCGATACCCACTCAGAAATTTCCCGATGCGTAGGTAATCGATTTTACTTTTTACTCCGATGAAAACCTACGATCCAAATTCCATAGATCTTAAAGAGAAGTTTTTCTTTCTCTACCCCTCTCTTCTCTCCCTCGTTCTCGCTCCTTTCTCTTCCTTTCCGTCCGTCCCCTCCTTTTGCTTTTATCTTTTGATTTTTTTTTCCTTGCCATGTGTTCATATTTCATTCGGGTCCGTTTCTATCCCAAAATAATTTATTTATTTTCATTTCAATTGATTTTAAATGAACTTAGTTCAATCCATTTCCTAACTTCCGGTGATTTTCAGAAAATCTCGCTCTCAGCCACTGGAAGAATTTATCACTCAAAACTTGTAAAAATCTGATTATCCTGCATTCGACAAAAATTTTTTTGGGTCTAGATTTACAAGACGAATTTAATCTGGCCAGAAATTCCATTTTATTATCCGAGATCTAAAGTTAATTTTCTATACTTCCCGAATCCATTCCTCGATAATTTATTATTATTATTATTATCATTTTACTATTTTTAAAAATCTCTAATTTTCCCGGGTTTTACACTTTTTCGGTTTAATCACCAATCCAGTTTTTAACACGAGTATTTGATCATGAGAATGTCATACTCTATATAGTGTTCTACCCAATATAGGATGTGAACTTAAATAACAGAAAGGCTTAAACTGAAGAACTCTGGGTTATTTCAGAGGGAGCATAGCTAGTAATCAGAGCAGCCATAATATATGCTGTGAAAGATTCACAGAAGAACGATGATTATGATAATTCCTTTTAACTGACATTTTCATATATGGATTTCAGGATCTACATTTGACCATGGTGTGTTTGTATAGACAATCAAAACTCCTACAGTACACAGACTTCAGCGAAGGGGAAAGAAAAAGGAAAATTTGGTAATGACATAGTGAAAATTTTATGGAATGGTGAAACAGTTGAAGCAACACTAGTTTAATCAGTTAAAGCCTAGTGTTCCCATTCAATCTGGATCCATTTCTCGATTCGTCTTCTTCTCTGTCAATGGAATCAAATGCATGGTTCGCTTCTTGGAATTGCCTTTTGATCCACCTGCCTTGTCATCGACAAATGATAGGAATGTTTGAAGCCGTGAATTGTGAGAGCTGCCATGGACGGAAGGACCTTGTTCAGGAAACTCCCTGCTGAATTGGCGAAACATCATGCAGAAGTATACAAGGAGAGCTAGGAAGCATGCAATCCCACACATGAGGAAAAGGCCCCAGAAGCTCTTTAACTGAAGTTGGTCAGGTTCAAGCTGAGAGTTGTCTGAACAAATCTTGTTTTTCAGCCACTTGTCATGGATTCTTTGAAGATCACCGTTTTCTGATAGCGTGAGGATGGCGGTTGACATGTCAACAGCCAAGGGAGAATCTCTTGGAAATGCCTAAGAAGAAACAAAAATGTCAACAGATGGTAGAACTAATCCCTTAAAGTAGATCAAAACGAGGCAAAAGAGGAAACATTTCATGAACTTTTAAACATGTTGAATACTCACAAATCCCCACCCGCTTCTAGTGAACTGCTGCCCTACAATGGTGAACTTGCAATGGCTGGCGAGGAAGACTTCCACGTATGGTCGTTCATCAACCACAGCAGCAACAACTCCACTCTCAAGGGCAGTGGCGTATTCTTCTGGTGAGCCAAGAGCGACGAGTCTAGATTTAGGTATGTCAAGTTCCTCACTAAGATAGTTTTCTGCAAAGGACCCTACTTGGAATCCGATACGATCATTGCTAGCTATCAATGTTTCAATTCCTTTAATGGGTGAGGATAGTTGTTGCACAGTCAGGATCGATGTCAGGCTTGCAGTGTAGCTTGAATTGATTATCAGAACTACAAAAAGCCAGATGATCAGCACTACACGCCCGAGTGTGCTTACTGTGTTTTCTCCTGAAAATTTGAAGGAAAACAGAGTTGGTACAATAGGCTGGCCTTCTATTAAATCCATTGTCAAGCATAAATAGGAACAGGGTAAGCTGCCTTACTGTGGGAGAAAAACAGAGTTGAGAAGGAAAACCTGCAACAAATAAAGGCACATGAGTTACAAAAGAGCCTATCAGGTGAGAAGTGAGAACCATACTTGGCTCTTTGGATGTATGTGTTGCTAAATGAAAAATACGGTTACTCCTAGAAGGAATCAATCCCGGTTAATAGTTTTTTATCCTGGCTATAGGAGAAAAAAATATAGATATGATTTCTACCAGAAAGTGGGTTCATTTATCTTACCTGTTCATCCCACATCACCAAACAATGTGTTACCCCTTGATGATGAAAATGTCTAAAGAAATAGGAAATATCCCTATAAAGGTCCGCCTATCATCCGCTAGGAATATGTCATTTGTGATTTTACTGTCTGGGACTCTTTTTCTTTACAGGGAGTAGTAGGCGTAGGGGTCGGAGGTGCTGTGGGAGGTGTTGTTAACTTAAAAACCTCTATTGAAGTATTCAGAAAACATAGAACCAAAGTTTCAGCTGTAATGAAAGTTTCAGAACACAAAAATGAGCCCTCCCAGTGACAGTGTAAAGCCC